>OX411308.1:162677451-163298007 GCA_948150685.1 Rhaphigaster nebulosa
ATGTTTTTAAACTTGAAAATGGACTAGCTTTGTCCGCAACGTAGTTGATGTAATTAATAAATATGAAAAAGTGGTTTAATAGGCTATAAATTTCCCTGAAATTTAGCATCCTAATAAAAAATCTGTAGATAAATTACAAAAAGTGGAGTAATCTGCCAATCAATTTACCGAACCCGGATTAGACCACATAGATTATGACATAATTATTAGTTTTGATGAACAAAATCTTTTTACGAATGTACCAGTTAAAAGATGCATAAAAAAGATAGAAAAAACTGAAATAATATTAAAGATTATTTGTAATTTTATTACCAACATTAAAAATCAACTTGTGTATATCGAGAGAATGACATTATGCGCAATGAATAATTATTTTAAATTGAATGGTAATTTTATAGGCAATTGTATGGGTTAGATAGGAAGATATCAGTAGAATTAAGTGGATGCTGTTAAAATAAAATAATTGCAAAGCAAATTGAAAGACTTAACGTAAAACCAATGATATTCCCTAAATTTATTGGTAGAAACAAAAAAAAAGGTAGTTAAATGTTATAAATAATATACATAAGAGAGTTAAATTCACAACTAAATTATCCATAGATATTGTAATAAGATATTTGTATATAGACATCACTTTTGGCAGTAAAAAAATTAGTATAAAATTTACCAAAAAAAAATCGTAGTGATGCAATATCACAGTATTATTCTAATTATCCAAGAAATCAATTAATAAATACAACGATAATGTATTTTAGAAAGCAATAAGTTTACCCGATAAATGTTATATTAAAGATATTAAAAATAATATTTACCACATTTTTTATCCATGCATACTGATAAATATTTAATAGTTTACAAGTATAAATAAATAGGAAATTTCGAATAATAACATAGCATAAATAATGAAAAAATATGCCAAAAGATCAAATATAAAAATAAATCTAGTGGTCGTTTGAAAATTTTGTCATTAAGGCTTATTTCCAAATAGTAAATAAGGATAATAACAATAAAGAAGAAAATCAACAAAATTAAAACAATAAATTTGATGAATTAAAATGCATTCCCAGAATAACAAACCAAATTAAAAGATCATTTAAAAATTATGACTAAATAAATATAGGAATGTAAAATAATAATAAATTAAATATGTATATATATATATATATATATATATATATATATATATATATATATATATATATATATTATATAAAATATATATAAAATATTATATAAAATATATAAAATTTGTTTTTGCATGGTGTCCTACCAATTTTATAAATATAATTTCTATTTTACCCTTAATATTTGTTTTATATATATATATATATATAACGAAAACGGGAGAAGCCTAATAAACTATGGTATATATATATAAACTACACTATATATATATTTAGTGTACCTCCTACAACAAGGCAGCATAGTTTATTAGGCTTCTCCCGTTTTCGTTATATATATATATATATATATATATATATATATATATATATATATATATATAAAACAAATATTAAGGATAAAATAGAAATTATATTTATAAAATTGGTAGGACACCATGCAAAAACAAATTTTATATAGACGAATCTCACAATACATAAAAACAAGAATTGATAAACATATAAATGATTGTAAATATCTGATGTGGACAACACGACTTCCTTGTACGCATATTAAACTATAAATCGGTGACTCAAAAAGTGATCCTGAATTTGGTTACTGGTTTCCGAAGATTGCAGTATCTCAAAAACGACACTCGCGACATTTATCTCTTGACACACACACACACACACACAAACAAATGGGGAGGAAAACCAATATTTTACACTCAATTTTAACACTTAAAACAAGTAATAAAAATGTTTAATTGAATTGGAAACCAAATTACATTTGTAACCTTAATTATCGAAACATATGATTTATGTATTTAATTTAAATATAATTTTTGATGTAAGCTTATTATGACCTTCAAGTAAAGTACCCTTTTCGGCTCACCAATTTGAACCAAAATAAAGTAAATACATTCATATCGATATAAAAGACCTATTTACCAAATTTGAGATGTTTTGCATTATATTTTAATATAATTTTTGGTGAAAGTTTAATATGACCTTCAAGTAAAGTACCGCTTCCGGTTTTCCAATTTAGACCAAAATCTAGTATGTTATTTAAATCAATATATAAGCTATAAATACTAAATTTGAGAAGTTTTGCAAAGTATTTTAATATAATTTTTGATGGAAATCAATTATGACCTTGAAGTAAAGTACCACTTCCGGTGATTAAGCAGTGACCAAAAAGGGAAGTTCACAACTAGATTTTAAAGCAATCCTAAACACAAAATTTCAACTTTCTACGTCTAACCGTTTTTGAGTTATGCGAAATACGAACGAACGTACGTACGTACAGACGCCACGACGAAACTAGTCAAAATGGATTCAGGGATGGTCAAAATAGATATTTCCGTTGAAATCTGAAAACCAAAAATTTTCGCGATTACAATACAATTCCTTTACTTCGTACAAGGAAGTAAAAACACAAAAAAATTAAATTTAACAGGACTGGACAAACATACAATCATAAAAAAATATAATTTGGAATTTAACAGAGAATAATAAAAGTAGGTAATATATAGAATCAATATACACGAGTATATATATACATAAGCATTAAGAAAGTGTACGTTTGCCTTGCATTTGACGAACCATTCGTCTCTTAGACAAATTGGTAAAACATTCCTATGAACGTTTAAAATTAGCATTTTTATAGTATGTTTGCCATTTCGTCCCTATGGTGTTCTTTCATAAGTAAACAGTGACTCTCAAAAATATTCGTAAAATTAAATTCTTCAAATTATAAAAATTTGATCGTCTTTTCTTCCGTTTTTTTAATGTTTTTTTTTTCTAAAATAAATACATACATTTATTTCAGAAATAAAAAGGATCAAATTTTCATAAGTAGAAGAATTTAAAACAAAATACTAATAATTTTGTGGGTCACTTTGATAGTTGTAACTATTAGATAAATTTTAACCTGTCCTATTTTTAAACTAAAATAACCTGCCAATAGCTGACACTATTTAGAGTCCCGTTCTCTGATCAGTAGTACCAGCCCACGTGGTGAAGAAGCGAAGATGTTTGCAAGGGTTGCTTTGGTAACTCCTAGTGGTGCAGGTGGGATACACCTCTTCGGTGGGCTCGGTACCGATTGAGGATATTGATGAGCATCTAGAGCCAGAAAACCCGATCAGATAGATCCAGCTGACTCGGGGGCTAATATCACATTCCCCTCAAAACAACTTATATCGAGAACTCGAGAAGAAAATGGACTGATTCAAGGTAAAAGACACGGAAATCACCAATTAGACATCAAACATTGCTTTTTGAACATTTTAACTTTATTTAGACCAGAAGGATTACAAGTTCTCTTCAATGAATTGTGAAATGACAAATAAAAAGTATAAATGATAAATACAAAGTTGACCTGGCCACTATCCAAGTTTATTAAAAAGAAATTTCATAGTATTCACAATAGTGACTTAGAATACTAAGAGTGAAATTCGGTGCTACTAGCGAAATCACACTTTCGGCACTGGCTTTGTTGTGACAGAGAAGACGAGAGAGCTTGTCGTGGGATTTACGCCCATAGATGAATGCCTATGCTCTATAGAGATAGAGGGTACCTTATATAACTATTGTATTCTTAATTGTTATTCCTAATGTTTGACTGCACAGCTTGTATATTGCATGGATGTAACGAAAACGGGAGAAGCCTAATAAACTATGCTGCCTTGTTGTAGGAGGTACACTATTTCCCGGTAAATGGATTCATAAAGCTACCTGGAGATGTCCAGATTGTGTTAATTTCAGCCAAATTACTCCTTATTGTACGCCACAGATCGAGCTTGAAGGACCAATAGAGGTGCTAATGCGGTATCAGACTCGAATCTCGAATTTAAGGGGTAGAAGATATCAGAGACCTAAGAAGTAGGAAATTACAAAACTAAATGACTTAGAAATCCGAACTTCCTTCCAACATCACCTGAAATCCAAGGTACACGAGGAATTTGTTGATATTGATGACAGCAATGCACAAAGCATATAGGACGGCTTAGAGCAGGCTGTAACAAGTGCTATTGAGGTAACATTTAGAATTAAACAGCATGATATAAGATCGCCGAGGTTTAATGAGGCTGACGATAAAAATGTGGCTTATAGAGCTATGGCTCAAAATTAATATACAAGAGGGCCAACCTAAGAGTGTAGAAAGAAATACCGAGAGGAGAAGCGGATCCACAAGCGAAAGAAGAGGGAATATGAGAATAAGGAGCTGGAAGAAATTGAACCATACAGGAAAACCAATAAAACCTGGTCTTTTTTCCAGAAGATAAATATAGGGAGGGCACCCTTCAAGTCTAGATCTTGCAAGCCGGAGGATGACACTCTTCTGACAAATAAAAATGTCATACTAGACCGATGGACTCGACACTTTAAGAAACTCCTCAATGAAGAGCACACAATTCCAGAAGAAGGAAAGAACGCTCGAGGATCAAGGAATGAGGATGAAGAAGTAGAACCAAGGGAACCAGAGAAGTTTGAAGAAGGAAGAATGAAGAAAATAAGTCTCTTGGAGGAGACGGATTGCAGGTGGAGATCTTCAAATGTGGTGGCCTTCATAAGGCCGTGAATGATCTGGTTCTAACAATCTGGCAAGAGGGGAGGATGCCTCGGCAATAGAAAAACGCTATAATTTATCCAGTGCGTAAAGAAGGCGAACAGCTCGAATGTGCAAAACAATCGTGGCATATCACTGCTTTCATGCGACTATATAATAATCTCAAACATTCTATTTAGCAGACTCATGCCATTTGCTGATCGTGAAATAGGTGGATACTAGACAGGCTTTAGACGAGGTAGATTAACCACAGATCAAATTTTACCATTCCGCACTATCATCGGAAAGGGTCATGAATACAAATTACCAAACCATTACCTCTTCGTCAATTTCAAATAAGCTTGGTAGCGCCAAGAAACACTTAGGATCCCATTGAAGCAGATTCGACTGATTATAATGAACAAGGAAAATGTGCGATGATAAGTGATAATGATGATAAGTTCGTGCTCAGTCGGATTGCTCATTGGAATTTCCATCTGACCAGGGATTAAGGCCAGATGATGCGTTGGCTTGCCTACTATTTAAATTGGCCTGGAGAAAGTTTTCCGAGACTCAAGCGTCCAAACGACTGGCACGGTTTTGCGGAAGTTTTGGACATCATAGCAAGATCCTTTACAGCTCTAGAGAGTGCCTTTCTCGAACTGCAGTGGCACTGTACAGTGAATGACTGAAAAACCAGATATATGTTAGCTGCAGTTGGTGGAAGACCACGGAAACGAGTGTGGCTATACGGACTTGGGCATTTGAGAAGGTCACCGAATTTATATATCTGGGAGCACAAGTCAATTCTACAAATGACATTTCAGCAGAAAGTAAGCGGCAGCAAGCATATGCTATTTTGGCTTCCTAAACTGAATACGGAGCAGGCTAATCACGAGGCACACCAAGTCTCGAATATACAAAACTCTAATAAGACCAGTCTTCACAATAGATCTCTGACTTGGACTCATTGCGACAACTTATATTCGAGCGGAAGCTTTTAGGAAGGATATGATAGAGGGACATGTCTAGAGCAAGAGGAAAAATCGGGAACTGTATGGTCTATTTGCCGATGTTGATGTGGTTAGAGTTATTAAGCTCGGGAAACCTTTTGAAGGAAAAATTTTGAAGTGCTGCATCGCACTAGGACAGCCGGCCGACCGAAGCTGTGATGGATGGATGAAGTGGCAATCGATGCGAGGACCCTTCTTGGGACCAGAACTAGGGTTGGAACATCGAAAGAAAAATATCGATATTCGGTATTTTTATATATCGCAAAACCAAATATCGATATCCACCCATAATCGCTAGAAAATATCGATATATAGATATATCGAAAGGAAATGGATGAAAAAGCAAAGAAAGTGCATCAAATGAGTATAATGTTAAACTGTGAAGAAGGTTATGAAATAATATAATGATTATTATTTATAAAACAATATTTTTATTAGCCATAAATCATTATAAAAAAAGATAGAAAAGAATTATACTACAAAGAAAAAAATGTTATAACATATTTTTATTTTGAAGACTTTTAGCCATATTTGATATATTATAGTTTTCTTAAACCTTCGTCAAAATAGGCGAAATCTCGAAAAGTCATGGGAGTTCTTAATTTTGAGGTAGGTGATTCCCATCCTTGATGCTTTCTAAGAGTTGCACCACTACCTACTTCCTTGCGGTAAATGTCTAAAATCGTTTAATTAGGGCCAAGTTTAGAGATTGCAGCTTAGAGGTTGTGCTGGGAAGCAAAAACAGAAAATAAACATCGCTGAGTGATGTACTGTTGTGGGCCGTATAATTATCAATAAACAGTTGAAAATTTTCGCTGTTTTTTATTCCATATCTGTATCCATTAGTTGAAAATTTCACTTATGATACAAGCTTTTGTGTTTGCTGGATAGGCGTTCGGTAAAGTTTTTGTTTATAAAGCATCTTACATTCCCGGATTTGCCAGTCATGAGCGAACTTAATTTTTCAGATCAATCTATGTTGTCGGCTAACAACATGGATACAGGTTTTTTTACAATTTTATTTAAAGAGAATGTATAGAAAAAAAAAGGAAAACCGACGGAAATTCATAGAAACGATTCCTCTCTCACTCTCTCACCTCTCCTCTTGAAAAGTTTAAAAGTATACCAGATTTTTTATTTGAAAATTCAAATTATAAGGCGTTTACATTACTTGGAAGACGAAAATAAATACGAATTATCGGGAGGACCGGATTGCATTGTATTTATACGAAATAAAGGGAGACTTTCAAGAGCTGCTACGAATTCTAAAACTCTTTGGGTGGCTATCGGAACTCTAAGAAAAATTACAAAAATTGAATTTGGGGGGCAACCTTATTTTTTGTCATAATATTTGTTGATTTCCAATATTTTTTCCAGATTTCATTAGCCCCCCTAAGAGTTCTATCTATTATTCTTATTAACCAAAGTGGTACAATTGATAGCAAACAAGATATAGGGCTTCAGAGTTGTGAGAAGTGTGAAGTTGGCCCTCCGTATGTTTAGTCGCTATTTTTTGTGTTTTAATCAAGAGAACTATTTCTAAAATTTTTAGTGAATTCTAGAACTATTTGGAGGCTATCAGAACTCTAGAAAAATTAATTTTTTTTTTTTACTTTTAGGGGCCAACTTCACAGCGGTACCCCAAAGGTTGGGTACCCCAAATTCATAAAATCTTGCATGAAAATGTTGTTCTGTCTTTCTAAAAATATTTATCAAAAATTTTAAAATTACCTTTATCAGTCTAAAACAGTTTTTGAGACCTAAAAATTCTTTTAAAAAAAAGTAATTCGTTCTTTTTATCTTCATATCTTATTATTGAGAATCCTTCGCTCTCCTGAACAACTAACTAAACCGTATCCCATGAAATATTAAGTGTTCTTAGTTGTAAATCCAGAATAGTGAAGAACGTAATTAGTTTCGATAAAAATTTATCCGGAGATACATTGCGACATTTTAAGACAACCAAAGCTAAGCCAATGTTGTACATTTACATGTTTTGGAAATTAGAAAAAGTGTGTCATATCTGATTGTTTTTAGTCACGCGTAGTGACAAATATATCATTTCACAGAATCAATTTCAATAGAAAAAAAATCTAGTGCGCGAATCACACAACTTTCACTAACCTCCCTACTTGAATTAAATTTTAAAAGATTACATTTAGTTTCCATGGAAACTCCATTTAGTTTCCCTTAAATTAATAAGAACATGGATATTTACAAATTAGGCTACACTGTCAGAGTGTGATAAAAGTTTTGTACGTGATATTATTTATTAAAATTGAAATGATAATTATCCTTCTCCGTACAAGAGGTACCTTCGATAATTTTAATTTATTCTATTGGTGTTGCATTTACAAACAGAAACAAAAAATTACTCCTTATACACAGAAGGATACAACGTTTTTCTTTCTCCGATAAAAAGTTGTGTTCAGATTCGTAAGTTTACCAGGAGAAAGACGATATCAGCTAACAAAACCTTTTGGCTGTATAGATTTTATTAATCAACTGTTATAGGGTCCCCTGGGACCCCAGACCCAGCGGACTTTGTTCCCCCCTTACTCCCCTCTCTGACAGCCTGACTGGATCCTTTGCTTGAAGGTGGATGAACTCCTGAGGAGACTTCACGGATGAGTTCACAAGGCTGAGGTCGCCAGGAAATAGGTCAAAGTAAATGCAGTAATAATGGCCACTTCTTTGTCTGCTCTTATGAATAGGGTTGGTTGCCATTGTTCGCAGGGTCATCCTCGACATCTTAAGAATATCTCGGAAGAACGTTGTCTCTTTCTCAAGTTTGAGCCTGCTCCTGAATATACGGAATACAAATGATCAGAACTGTGAAGGGAATCTCTGTCGATCATCATTTTTCTATCATCAATGAATACAGCACTCATCTTCATTGAACATCTTCCATTAATATAGGACTAGAACAATAATAAATAAAAACGATTTATTTTATTTTGGGTTTTAGCATGTACTGTCCCCATCATAAAAACCGTTTATTTACGTTTTCGTTATTTTCAACACACCTCATGAATATTTACGAGAAAACCAATAAAATGTTGAGTTTATTCGCGCATTTAAAAATTTATGTATTCGCAAGAAATAAAGGTTTCTTTGAAGGTCATTTCAAATCGGGACAATTCCTAATGCGGGACGGCAACACGAATGCCATTCTGTCCCGCATTGTTTGGAAGGAGTGTTGATTTCAAGATTTCAATAGCCGAAATATAGTTAAATAAAAAAAAAAAATATATATATATATATTTTTTTTCTATTTTTTTTTAATTATATATATTTAACATTGTATACAATTAAATTATATTTCAAATGAGCATCTACAGTATTCCGGGAGAAGTATAGTTATCGAGTTATAAAAAAACTAGACAAAGATGAACCGGTTTGCAAAGGAACATGTAAAGAAAATAAATATAAATAAAATTCGAAAAAAAAATTTATTCTGGAACAAAGTCCATTTAGAATAAAAAATATGTATAAAATAATATATATTAAATCTGGCCAAAAGACCTATTAGATAAGAAATAAAAAAACACCAAATATATACAGTTATAAATAAATTAATATACGTTGTATACAAAAGAACAAATGAAGAATGATGGTATAAATTCTATACTAATAAATAGAAATAATAATTTAATAAAAATATATTCTACACAAAGATAAAGCGAAAAGAAAAGAAAGAGAAAAAAATTCAACTGTTATATAAACATATTTTTAAAAGAGTACATTATAGTTTTGTAAAGAACAACTCGTAGATAAAAAAGTAGAATAAGAAAAAAGAAAGAATTTATCTATTATACAAAGAGAAAAATTTGAAAAGCGAAATGAAATGTATGTTCGTATTCACAAAAAATGTTATTAATGGAACCACATACTGATTTCATAATGCATCGTTAGCCAGCGTCTGGCTAGCGACTAAAGAATACTGTATAAAAAAACATGCATAACAAGTTCAATACGCTATATATTTACTAATACCGGTCAGATTTAAATTTTTGTTTTTTTAGGGAATTTAATAACATTTCAAATAGGTACGACAGAACTAAGTTTTTTTTTTTACTTACAATACTTTCCTTACCCTAGCAGTGCGCTTATGTCCTGCAGCTCCTCTGATCTGCAGCTCGAATGCAATGGTCAATGATCTATATATTTGCTAATAATGGTCCGATTTCGATGGATTCAATTTTTTTTTTTTTGGTGCGCAAATAAAACATTCATTTCCTTATCACTTTTTCCCTTCGCTTTCTGCGCGATGTAGTACGTGAATGAATAGTTAAAGGGCTTTAAGGAAAATACTTGAGACAAGCTTCTTCAAAATCGTTTGAGTTGTTTTGGTGCTACAGTTTATAGAAAAACACGTTTTTCAGCTATTCCGCAACCACTATAGCACACAGAGTGATAAGTACACAGGCATCAGGGGCCATTTAAAAAAACCATTTAAAAAAAATATGAAATAATTGAATTTAAGAGCGATTTGAAGGGTCCATATGATGAAAACAGTATTCTTCTACGGATTCTGTGATCAAAAATTAAGGTGAAATTGTCATTTAAAACTCCCGGGCATTAGGAAGGCAGGTAAATTCCTTCCGCCGGGCCAAACTGTCAACAAAGAATATTATTTGAGCGTTATACGTCGTTTGCGTGAAGCTGTTCGTCTGAAACGGCCGAAATTATGGACGAAAAACTCTTGGTTCCTTCATCACGATAATGCACCGGTTCACACTGCATTGGTGGTTCTTCGCAACTTTTTTTGCCAAAAACTCGATTCATATCGTTCCGCAACCACCGTATTCGCCTGATTTGGCTCCATGCGACTTCTGGCTATTCAGCAAACTCAAAAGGCGGGGACGCCGTTTTGACACGATTGAGGAGATAAAAACCGAATCGAAGAAGGTCTTGAAGGCTATACCGAAAAAAGACTATTCCGACTGTTTCGAGGACTGGAAAAAGCGTTGGCAAAAGTGCGTTTTATGGACCAATGGACTTAGTCAAGGAGATCCTCTGTCGGCAATCCTCTTTAATTTTTCTATGGAGAGAGCAGTACGAGGAATAAGAACCAATCCTGGAGGCACTATCTATGACAGATACACACAGGTATTAGCCTATGCCGATGATGTCCACCTGGTAGCCAGAACACTGCAGGCTCTCGCCGGAGCGTTAGAAGAGATGGAGCGAGAAGCAAACAGAAGAGGCCTCCAGATCAACGAGAAGAAGACGGAATACATGAAGAGCACCTATAACCCTTCACCGAAACAACCGCATAAGATAAGTATCAATGGTCATAACTTCCCAGTTTGCAGGGCTTTCAAATATCTTGGAACGCTGGTCACTGAAAACAATGAAATATATAAAGAGATGGAGGCCAGAATTGCATCAGGAAATAGTTGCTTTTTTGCAATTCGTAAAGTTGTAAATTACAAAGATCTTCCTAGGAGAGCCAAGGTTATCATCTACAAGACAATTATTCGCCCAACAGTCACCTATGGCAGTGAGACTTGACCGTAGAATTGACTGTATAAGAAGTTGGTTGGGGGGAGGAAGGGGGTGCGGTCAGTAAAGAACACAAATACGTTTTCTAAATGTGTCCCGACGTTTCGGCCTATGTTTTAGAACATCATCAGGACAGGTTGAACAGGCGTGAAGTAAAGGGTCTAGGTCTACTTAGGTGCAATGCCTCAACCAGATATTTCCCCATTTCCTATCAGAATACGTAAACAAAATTATCCCAGGTTACTCAATTTGGATATATATATATATATATATATATATATATGAGGAAATATATTGTACTATAAACAGATGAGTGTATAAGTATTTGAAAAATAAGAATTTTAAAAAGTGGATTATTGCAGGCATTTCAGAATTACAATGATGATGATGATCATCCTGAGTTCTTCAATCTATTACTGGATCTTGGTTGCCTCGGAATGCAATGATGAATGGATTTAATCTTCTATAAAAGCAAAATAAGCTAACTTATCTTACAGCAGTAATAAGTAATGGGATTAAAATTGTTTAGGTTTATTTATTAATATGACCTGATTAAAAAAAAAAAATAAATAAATAAAAAATGTCAACAGCGGAGTTCGATCACTAAAGTCGTATTTTCACTAAAATAAAAATATTAAAATGAGGAAGGACGGAGAAAAAAAGTTCAGATACCGAAAAGGCACTTTCCTAACATATCGAAATTTTGACTGAAATTTATCGCCACTTTCATGGCATTGTTCATATCCTACCCACCAACCGAATTTCAGCTCATTGGACCCAAAAGGGACTGCTGGAGGTGGTCAAATGTAGTGGGATAAAAATATATGTATCGTATAAGTTAAGCGTCAGCAACTCCAAACATAAAAAAAAAAAAGGAAAATGTTTAAGTAATGACACGCACAATATCCGAAATAAGACTAACTTTATTCAGGTTTTAATTCTGCTTATGTACATTCTGGCTGTTGTTTACAGCCGTATATGGTATTAAGGCTAATACTGTTGCACTCCGGGCCTTAACTTATATATATAGGCTCTGTAGCCTTAAATGTACCACTTTGGTTAATAAGAATAATAGATAGAACTCTTAGGGGGGATGGGGAGGGGCTACCGAAACTCGAAAAAAATATCGGAAACCAACAAATATTATGACAAAAAAAAAGGTTGCCCACCAAAATCAATTTTTTAAATTTTTCTTAGAGTTCTGATAGCCACCCAAAGAGTTTTAGAGTTTTCAATAATTTTTATAAATAGATTTGTTGATAAAAATAAATAAAAACAGCAACTAAAGATACGAGAGGCCAAGTTCACGCTTCTCGCAACTTTGTAGCTTTATAACTACTTTACTTTCGACATTTGAGCTTAAGTTAATAAGGATAATTTTTAGAACTTTGAAGAGGGCTGAGCGATTTTTCAACAAGACAATGATCCTGCACATCGTTCTCCTTTGACCAAGGAACAATTATCCTTTTGCCTCATCCTGCGTATAGCCCAGATATTGCACCATCAGATTATGGTTTGTTTAGATTAATGCCTCATTTTTTAAAAGGTCGGATCTTTGATAATTACGAGGACGTAATAGTTGGATGTAAAGCCAAAGGAGTGGTACCTGTATCAAATCCAATTACTGGCAGAAAGATTGGCGAAAGTAGTTGAAAACAATGGACTTTACTTTGTAGAGCAGTATTCAATAATGTTTAAAACATGTAATCAGAAATGAAGCTGTACTAATGCACAAGGACTTTTGTTATTATTATTCTGGACTTTTATTATTATTATTGTAAATGTTTCTAGATAAAGTTTTATTCTTCAAACATTACAGTACTATATATATATATATATATATATATATATATATATATATATATATATATATATATATATATATGTTTAATATACATTGCAAAAGTCAATGCAAGAAACGCTTGTCTAGGTTAGTTCTCGTTACCACGAAAATAAACTATGGTAATTATCACAAAACGAGGGGAGATTAGCAAATTCAGGTTTAAACGTTTGCGTGCTTATTTGTCAAATCTATTTCTTCAGCGTCGACAAGTTTTTTTCAAATTATTTGATCATTTACAAGCCCCTTATGTCTGAAGAGAATCATATCTGAAGAAAGTTGAATGTACACAGGGTATAGGCTCCAGTAGTAGACAGTGAGCCAATAGTAGACACCAAGAGTTTGGACTTTAAAAAATAACTATGAAATGAAGTAGAAATTCATTATTGGTGCCAAAAGGAGTGTGGTCTTGGCTGTTGGTGAGATATTTCTTGCAGAGATTACCAACGGGAAGCTTCAATTCTAAATACAAAAATATCAACTTTCTACGGCAAACCGGTTTGAGTTATGCGAGATACGCACGGACGAACGTACGTATAGACGTCACGATGAAACTAGTCAAAATAGATTCAGGGATGGTCAAAATGGATATTTTCGTTGAAATCTAAAAATCGAAAATTTTCGTGATTTCAATATTTCCTTTACCACGAACAAGAAAATAAAAATATCAGAAGTCGATATTATTTCAAAAGCCATTATTAAAATTAAAATAATTATTAAAAAAATAAAATAAAATAGAATTAATTCAATTCCAGTTGGGTTACAATTGAAATAGAATAAGTTACATTTTAACTGGAAGAGGTAATTATAGGTAGACCTTTATAATTTAAATGAGATCAATGGCAATTATTTCATAAAATGTACTCTTTTTCCTGAATAGGCATAGTAAGAAACAATTGGGTCTGTACCTGGTCTACTACAGGAATTTTAGTGCCTACTGTTGGGATTAAAAACCATATTCTGTTTTCTATTTTAAAAATTTAAATCTCCTTTTTGCTTGTTTTCTCCTTCGGAACAGCCAAAATAATTTTCTAGTATAATTTAGTTCACTAAAAAATATAAAGTGGTGATCCTGTCTTAAAGTATCTACTACTGGTACCTTTGCCCTAAATTAGGAATCAATAATTTTTAAAATTGGATTATCGTAGGCAGTTGAGGATTTTGTTGATTAATGAATTTAATTCTCAATAAATAAGGAAGTCTAACTTATCTCGAAGTACTATTCGATAATGGGATTAAAATTGTTATGGTTAAGATCAGTATCGCATGACATTAAAAAGCAAGACTGAAGTGTGTTTATCAATCATTGACATTTCGATGTGATTTATTTATTTATTGCGAATTCTGAAACATGAACCGAAGCAGGAAAGCATTTGCGATATCTCTATTTGATTTGGACGAGTGAAAGAACACGAGTGCAATGCGAGGGCTTTTCACAATATATGTAAGTATTTACAAAAAAAAAAAAAGTTTTTTTATGTATTTTTTAAAATCTCTAGAAAATCAATTTAGAAGACTTCTTCAGTATAATAACTTATTGCTCTTCAGTCTAAATACAACTAGGTGCTTTACAGCTAATTTGAAGTACACAACTATCAAAGGGTGCATTTGTATCTGAGAAGTAAAAGGAATAGATAAAATCTGATTTGATGATTTAGAATTTTAAATTTATAATTTATAATTTTGGGGTAATATTCTAAAAAGAAATGGCACACTGCCATTGAAATATGAACACTAAAGAAGGATTTTTTATGTTCATTCTATCAGAGAATAAAATATCAGAGAAATTAGTGAATACCGCGGAATGTACGGTTTAAACCTGTATTAATAATTTATTTTTCTAAGCTTTCAGCTTAAATAATTTTATCGAGGAAAAGCTTTAAATCGATAAGAAATATTCAAGATTTTGTCACAAATATCGTCTAAATACGCCGTACTAGTTTCCAAACTACTGAAATAAATTCGAAAGGTTATTTTTAATGAAATATTCAAAATTTAGTAGAAAAAATAATGATTATAAAAATATTTAAATTAAATTTTTTTAGTGATAATTATGAAATTAAAAATGGTTCTTATTGTATATTTTCAGTCGAATTCATTGATAATTAAAAATTTACGTCAATCCGTTAGCATATAAAATAGATTTTTTTTAAACTATTAAAATGAGTCGACGATGGAGTTTAAATGTTGTAGAGAAAGGGACTTTTTTTATATAATTCGGCCGACCGTTATTAAAATTAAAGTTGCTAAGAATTTCAATCAAGAAGCCTACACTCAGCTTCAGAAATAAAAATTAAAGTCTCTTGAAAAATCAACGTCGAATTTAAACGTTTTTTTTTTTTAATTAAAACATATATTAAGAAAAACCTTATTAACATCAAGTGAACCTTATATATAGAATAGTAGAATAGTGATAGAATAATAGAATAATGAACATTTTGTATCACCAGGCGTCTCGCACTTCAAAGAACCCTGAACACAATCGTATAATTTAATAAACAATTTGATCAAAGTTAAGCACGATGCTAAAAATATCGATCGCAATCTACGAGATAACGGGCGTACCGCGAAGGCACATGCTCCACAATGATTTGTTATTGGTTAGATACGTGGGAGTATCGCTGGTGGTAGAAACAGTTCACGTGCATTACGAGCAGCAATCACGTGCCCTTGGTGTGTTCTCGTACTAGCACATAACCAACTTTATCACCCGATATCAACAAAGCTTCCTTTTTATTCGGTCATTTTGCTTTATTTGTTTACTATTTTTTTTTAAATATTATATCCGATACAGAGCTGTATCTTGAATAATTGTGTCAGTCAAATTCTATCCCAGACGAATTAAACAGATAATTTATAAAAAAAAGTCTTATAAGTGCTAATTATAGTTGTTGGTTTTTTAATATGTATAGTGATAAGTATCAGGTCCTTTCCACCATCGTGTAATATAAGCGATAATTATTGACGTAAACGAGGCAAGAAAGCAATATGTTAGATTTAAAGCTATGTAATAAACGGAGATAGGATTTTAATAGAATAACATATTTACTAAGGTATAAAGAGGATCTGTACAACAATATCGTACCGAGTTTCAAAGATTAATAAGAGGAAGGATTTATTTGCCAACCCTGCCTTTGGGCTCAACATCACTATATACTATATATATATATATATATATATATATATATATATATATATATATATATATATATATATACTACTATATATTATTACGGTAGTATAGATCCCTTTTCCGGCTCTTAAGAGCGATCGATTTTGATGAATGAGGTATCAAAAGAAAGGGAATTTCACGGATATGTGACGAATCCTGATTTGGTTTCTTAAATTCTTACTAGGGCTTAAATGAAAGTGACGAAAAACTGGGAGGTTTCAAAGATTCGATGAAAAAAAAAATGTTCGTGTTTTTTATAGTTTAAGAAACGTGCGCTGTTCAAAGTAACGAACTATAAAGACGATGAAAGGCAAAGTAGAGTTCAATATAGTATGAATCCATATTTTTTTTTTCAAATTTGTTTCTATGAAGAGCGTATATTTCTTAAATTATGACAGATACTAAAACTAATAGGAACATTCTTGCAGAAAATTTAATGCTCTTAAATTTTTTACATAAAATGTTTTAATTTGGAACCAACCGTTTTAGAGATAAAAACGAAAACTATGGCCTCCTCCCCCTCCCTTTGCCTCGGTTCCTAAATCCTAGGTCTTTTAGTATGTTTGCCCCTTACCTTGTCCAAACAAAGCCCTGAAGCCAATTTAGGACATCCCGTCATTTTGGTCAACATCTAATACATTTGTACATTCCATCTGAAAAATCATTTATGAGAAAATCAGCTCACGAGAGATTATCAGTTACTTCAAGGTATGATAATTTTCCGATAATGTCACCATCAATCATATGTCAAGCTGTTGTTCTTGTCCAACTCACTGGATACTGACGAAATGGTGTGCAAGATAGTACCATTAACAAACATCAAATAGCATCAGACAAGAATATATCCCGAAAAATTACTTTTGAGACCACTTTGAAAGCATTAAATTAAATTAAATTTATTAATTTAATTTATACTTATCATTTAAATAAATAATAATAGGCTTAGCGAACCCGAAGACTCGAAGCTGAAAGCACAAATCACTGTCTACAAACCTCCGATTACCGCCCAAACCCAAATCCATAAGATCACCGTCAACGCAATCCTCCCAGCTACGTTTCGGCCTATCAGTCGGATCAGCGCTCATTAGTTCGTTGCTGAGCCCAACAACTTTACAGAGCCATATCAGCCGTCCCGATATCACTGCGGTTATATTATAAGGGTGCATGCTCCGCAATTCCGCTTTGTGTATCCTGCTAAATTCTCCTGTGGGCTCATCTTTCACAAATATTTTATGCAATACCTTATTCTCGAAGACTTCTTGGCTTACTTAAGAAAACTTAAATTTCCCAACGTGTTCAAGCCTGTTATTTATCATCAAAATCGTCTACTATCTCTATCATCAAAATCGCCGCCGTTTGTGTCGTTCATCATATATTTCGTCTTATCCGTTTCTATTTATTTATTTCGAGAACAATCACTATAACGGCTTTCATCAACGTTGTTGTATTTAGTATTTAGTATTGTATTTAACGATACCAAATCATCCGAAACCCCAAGCACGGACATTTTACCACCCAGATCTAAGCCCCTTTCTGTACGCATCATCTTTCTAATGACATACTCTAGTGCTAAATTAAATAGGACAGGCAGAGAGAATCACCTTGTTTCAAACCCCGAGCGAAACTCAAAACTTATGCGAAAAATCATTACCAATTCTGACTTTATTGAATGTTTCGGTCATATATTGATCATTTACATAGATATAAGTTTGAAGATGAGGATTTCGATGTCAAGGTGGCAGATTAAGAGCAAAGATATAGGAGGTTAGTCATTTAGGGAAAGTGTAAATAATGTTCTAATCTAGGTCGTGTATTACTCCTTTCGAGAACTCTCATCATTTACCACAATTCTCTAAATTATTTCTTAATCAGAAAATATTAAAATCAACACTAACGGATGCTAACAAGCCCGCTGAAGTCCCTTCCTGGCTATGGGAATTCGATCTAATAAATGACTGATAGTACAAATGACAAACTGAAAGTCCATAATAATGTTTATCTACATTGTATATATTATTTTCTGCAATAATATATACAAATTATATCTAAAAATGGTTATTGGTCATATAAAGAAAAAAATCATATATTTTTGATTTGAACTTTAAAGTGTCTACCCTATTTTCTCCGAGAAATTATTTCTGATCACAATCCTATCAATACAATCTTTTCAAACTGTACCAAATCAAACTAAGTAAGTAAACATAATGATCGAAATTGAATTAGTAACTAAGATTCTGGTTTTAGGTATTTTCAAGCATTAAGCACACGACAACTAGAAACATCACAAAGAAGCAATGCGACAAAAAAACAGATCAATGCGACCAATACGTAAACGAGAGCAATTTAGAAAACTCGGATAGGTCAAGGTTCGTTGCCTAACTGTAGAGATAAAGTTCTTTGACCTAATAACGGATTCAAGGGGATAAATCAAGTCGAGTACTTGAGCAAAATGCGCTCTAGGATTCGGCCAGATTTTGCGAAATAATGGGGTTATTTTACTTCACCTCTTAAAGTATATATTATTATTAGATAAATTCTTATTGATTGATCATCTTTACAATTAAAAAAAAGAAAAAGAAAAAAAAGGGCTTAAAAGTATGCTTACAAAGTTCAAAAAAAAAAAGATTTTTTAGGCCTTTACTGATACCAATCATAGAACGAAAAAAAAAAAATACAATAAAATAGAAAAATAGATAATAACCAGTTCGGAACGTACCTGTTTAAAAGCTGACTCTGCAACGGCATTCATGTTTCCCGAAATAGGAAACAGGAACTGAAAAATAAACAAGCGACAAGATGAAACAGGAAAGAATCTGATTAAATAAAAAAAAATGTATGTTTAAATTATCCCGAATTCTCTTCGCTCGGTCTTTTGCTCTTATTCTGAATCTGCTCTCAAATCTTTAAAAGACCCCTTTTCAGCATACCCATTAATAATAATGCTGAAACTCTATTTAAAAACATTGAAAAGTTCATAAAGTAAGGTCTTATTTTTATGGCTGTCTGGTCATTGTGGAATCGCCGGGAACGAAAGAGAAGATTTGCAGGCAAAATTAGCAGCCAAGATAGGCCAAGAGGTCTCACCATCGGATGGGAAGGACATGACCTCTTGGACCAACGAAAGCGGATGTCAGGAGTGGCAAGACAGTTGGTTTAACTTGCGAGACAATAAATTAAGGATGGTGCAGCAATCTGTGAAACGACCGGAGGATAATTTAAAGTTAACACGGAGGGAAGAGGTGGTTCTCACCCCTCTGAGGATAGGCCTGACTCGGCTCACCCACGAATATCTGATGAAAAAAGGAGACAGACCAGTGTCGATACTGTGGGAGCGAGTTGACCGTGACACTGAGTGTATAGCTCAAGAACAACATAGATTCTCTACAGATCTGAAGGAAATGTTAAGTGAAGATTCAAAACTAATACAGTTTTTAAAAACTATTACAAAATATAGGAAGATCATGAGAGGAAGCATCAAAGTGACTACAGTGTAAACTATCCTGTCGACTTACTTCAATAAATAAATTATCAATTAAACATTTTTTTATATTTAACAGTAAAACTTTACAATTTAATTTTTAAATTCCTACTATATTTTTTTTCGAAACTTCATTACTACTTATCGTATAATAAAAATCCGTGTTAACCCATTGCATTCTGCCGATGACTCAGAATCTTGTTGACTTAATCTTCACCATCACTCGGTGCTATAATGTACATCATGTATTGTTCTGGTGCCTGGATATAAAGGCAGCCACTGACGATTGATCCAAATGGATATAGAGAGTGGAGTGACTGAGAATTAACGGAATAAAAATAGTTCCTCTATAATAGCAAGAACATTAAATAGTTTAATTTTAATCTTCCTCTATCCCTGCCCTGCAAAAAAAATATATATAAAACATATAGGCAATTTTAAGCATACTATTATAATTATATTATATATATAATTATTATAACCCTAACAAAAACAAATTTGAACCATAATAATCTGTCTTTGATATAATGGTTCCAAAAGAAGGATCAATCTAATTAGGGATTGATAAATTATTTGCCACTTCTATAAATTTGATTTATTGAAAATTAGTTTCGAATGTTGCTTATTTTTGAATTTTGTTTGTTTTTAGAACTGAAGATGAATTTATAACATTCGAAACTATTTTTCAATAAAACAAATTTATAGAAGTGGCAAATAATTTATCAATCCATAAAAATACTTAATATTTTTACTCTATATTCTTAAATCGTTATTAGAAAAGAAATGGTGGATAGGAAGTCGAGTTTCGAGGATCATCGTGGAGACAACTCCTTTGGCATCCTTTGGTGTTCAAATCTAAAAAAAAATCAACCAAGAAGTAGTGAGAAAAACCGTGGACGGCGGAGTATCAAACATTTTTTCGGCCGCCGCTCTGGAATGATGGTAATGTTGATGTCCGAGAATTAATTGACTTTTGCGACAAATCGGCTGAGTAGTTTCGGCCAAAGCCATGGATCTTGGACCAAAGGATTTTTTTAAATGTTAAGATTCCACGTAATATTGAAAACCTCAAATTTTGAGAGAGATTTACAATTCTATTTTTGGTCGAATACAAAGGTTCTATATTACAAATAATAAACTAAACACGATTTTTTTGGCTTTGGTATAATAAAAATTTTACTTTTTGGGACTCCATAAATGGGCGAGATATGGGCGTTTGAAATTTCTAATCGGCCGCCAGTTTGAAATGAAATAGCGGATGTAGATGTGGAGTTTCAAGTATTATCCAGAAGTGACCTTAAACAAAATGTTTCATGGTAAATTCGAGTACCAAGAATTATCTTGGGCTGATCCGTGGACTACAGTGCTAAATCTAAGATTAATCAGGCCACTAGTCTCGGAGAAAAGCCGCGAAGGACGGATTTTTTTATTAGATTTTTGGATTCTACGTATCTTGAAACGTAAAAACTTTAATCTTGAGGGGGAGAGTTAAACATTTTTTTCTTGGTCGATTAGAAAAGTTCATCATTAAAAATAATAAACCAAAATAAGCAAAATTGTAAAATATTCATATCAATAATTTTGTGACAAATTTTATAAAATCAAGATCGTTTTAATTATATTGTTTTTACTGACCAACATTTATTATTACTATTATTATAGCACAGCCTAAAAACTGTGCAGTCCATCGTTCCACTGCATCAGTTTTCCACACACCCGGACGGAGTGATTGGATTTCAAACTCACGGTCGTTCCACGTTACATTTGGCGTAGAGCTATCGCAGTGTAGTGATCGTCTTTGATCCGCTTAATATGCCTGTAGTTAGTTACAGCATAGACATCACTCGAGTTGAGGTAACTTCTCCTTTTCTACTTTTCCTGGAGTAGGTTTTTCGAGGGCAGATTTTTTTATTTCCTGTGAATTTTTGGAGAAAGTTGACCGCATCTTTGCCACTTGTTTAGCAAAATGTATTTTGAATTTAAATTTCAATCAACTCTGGCGAAATCTACAGGTATAGACCCGGGTTATTTCATTCAAGCATTATTTGCTTTCAGCATTATTTGCTTTTCAGCTAATTCGTTTCCTGTAATACAATAGTACCCATGCAAGCTGAATTATCTTGTTCTCAGACTTGCAGATTTCTCGAAGTCAATTATCAATTTTTCTTACAAACTAATTTTTGGATGATACGTCATCGATTGGCCTCAATGAACTTGATGAATCCGTTTCTAGGAAGAAGAGCTTTTAATTCATCGAATTCGTACCAATAAAATTAGTAATTTGCAACAAGTTCTCCAAAAAATAAATATTGCGGTAGGTAACTAAAGAAATAATTTTATGAAATATCAATATTTTTTTTTTGTTTAGTAAAAAGGCGATATTTTTTTATCCTGGGCTACACTAATCGAACGACTGGTACCTGTTACAGAACTGTATACTATAGTATACATAGTATAATTTAATTAATTACTTACTTTAATTAATTAATTTAATTATGCACCGCTGCGTGGAGTACCAGGAGCCAGCGGACAGCAGAGAGAAGTTGGGTCCCTCTGTCGCAAATGCGGCAGAGTCTGAAACACCAGCCCATGTGCTGGGAAAATGTCCCAACAACTCCCTCCTAATAACACGCCGGCACCATAGGGTCAAGCATGAGTTAATAAGGCTCCTCAGAGAAAAGGACTTCACTTGCTCTGACGAGGTTTATTGTGAGGATATGGACGGATCCGTGAAGTATGCTTGTCGCATTCCCAAATACCAGGAAGACAGCATTGGTCCTGGATCCGACCGTACGATTTGAGGGAAACGTAAGTAGATGGGTCTATTTATCATTTTGGATTTTTTTTTTTTTTTTTGTATATGTATACATATTTTTTTTTTTTATTTTTCCTGTGCTGTTGATCTACGAGTATATATATGTGCGTTCATAATGGATTGATCAGTACGCTGTGTATTGTAGCAATCCAATGTATTTGGGCAGCACTGATTTTCAATAAATCATTTCTCTCTACAGAGCAAATCTATATTGTTATTAGTTTTACGAATAATTTAATAATTATAATTATTTAACAATTATAATTAATTAATAATTATAATTATTTAATAATTATAATTAATTAATAATTATAATTATTAGCATTACCAAGTCATATTCAACCGTTTCCAAGAAAAATTCAATCTTTTTGGAGTTCAATAAATTAATATAAATCATGTTTATATTATTATGTGGTTTATGGTTATTTAAATTATCTATTGTGTTTTTTAGACAACGTGGCTTGATTTCATATGGCATTTGTATCTATTCATTTTAACGTCTCGGATGTTCTCGATATTGAGATCCATTACTGGGTTATCGGAGACCCCTATTACAAAAATACAATAGATTTTGAAATCGATAGCTCACGTATCGATTTATTTTAACTTCTTGGATATCCCGAATATTGTGTCTATTATTGGGTTATCGGGGACCCTTATTATAAAAATACAAACGATTTTTGAATTAAGTGATTACAATATATGGAAATGATCGATAAAAG
The DNA here is from genome assembly GCA_948150685.1 of Rhaphigaster nebulosa. Lineage (NCBI taxonomy): Eukaryota > Metazoa > Arthropoda > Insecta > Hemiptera > Pentatomidae > Rhaphigaster > Rhaphigaster nebulosa. The sequence goes on from OX411308.1 coordinate 162,700,653, forward strand.
CGATAAAAAATATATTTTGCATTATCGATTATGAATTTGAGTTCTTAAAAATGTGAAAAATGATCTTTTTTTCATATAATACTACAAATTTAGTAATGAATGGAATTGAAAGCAAATTCATAATTAATAGCTCCAAAAATTATTGCGCGCTCACTTTATGCAGTTCGATGAAACAGCAATTCCGATTATATAAAAATCGATCCCAGCATCGAAAAGATCCAAAAAGCTAAAATAAATTAAACGTAACCGTGCAATAATAAAGTCGATAGTATTTTCATAAAAAGGGTCACTGATTAACTAATAATGAACGTCAATTTCACGTATATGATTAAAGCTTAAATAAATCGATAATTAGGTACGCGATCTTAAAATAGATAGTGTTTTCATAATAAGGGGCCTCGATAACCCAAGAATGGACCTCAATTATGAGGATATCCGAAAAGTTAAAATTAATCAATACGAATACCACTTATACGAAGACACCCCATGACTTCCTTGTGCGCCTGTTGAACTATAATTCGGTGGTCCAAAAAAAAGGCGGAAAGTAGAAAAGATCAAAACAAAAAAAAACAGTTTCAGGTAAAGTACCACTTCCGGCAAGCCAATTTTAACCAAAATTTAGTATGTTATTTATATTAACATACAAATTTTATATACCAAATCTCAGATGTTCTGCATTATATTGTAATATAATTTTTGATGAAAGTATAATATGACCTTTAAGCAAAGTACCCCTCCTTTCGGCTGGCTAATTTTAATCAAAACCTAGTATATTATTTATATTGATATTAAAGTTATATGTACCAAATTTGAGATGTTCTGCATTATATTTTAATATAATTTTTGATAAAAGTCTATTATGACCTTCAAGTAAAATATCACTTCCGGTGATGATGCAGTAACAAAAAAGAGAGCTCCACAACTAGATTTTACAACAATTAACTTTTTACGGCTTACCGTTTTTGAGTTATGTGAGATACGAATGGGCGAACGAATTCACATCGTACAAGGAAGTAAAAACACACCAGTAATTAAAATAATCGTAAACCATAAAAAAAAAGGTTGAATTTAAATGCCAAGATTTAGTAGAATTTGACTAGGAAATGTTATATATATATATATATATATATATATATATATATATATATATATATATATATATATTAATATTGTATTATAAGTATAAACATTTATTTAGTTGGAAATATTATATTAAGATGCATTTATATCAATGACTGCCTTGGTGGAGAGCATGCGGTTAATCCTCTTATAAACGCTGCCCGCTCTCGACTCAGGCCATAGCCTTATGATAAACATTGGTACATATCAACTTTTAGTAATGATATTAATATAATGCATCACCACCATCGTTTTGATGGAAACATCTCCGAAATGTAAACGTTAAGTTAAGTGTATTGGAATTATACACATCAAGGTTTTAGTGCAATGGTTTTTTTAGAAAGTTGGTAAACAAAAACGAAACAATAGATTACCTAATAACGACGTCATTACACAGTTGGCCTACCTGTAAGACAATATATCATTTAAGATAATCTACAACTTCTAAATAAAGTGAAGTTGATTTCAATTTGATTGTTAGGTAACAGATTGCAAAGTATGCATTGATTCTTATAAAATTTTCAGTACTCCAAAATATATAGATATATGTTGATTGCTCGAAGGGGAGCGATAATGCTACTTAATTCTTTATTTATTCAATTTAAAACAGTATATAAAACTACAATAATTAAATAAAGGTAGTAGTATATGGTTATAAGTAAAGACCGGATGTATATGCCGTAAAAAAAGTTAAAATATGCCATATAATATGCAGTAAAAAAAAAAGGTCCTCAAATATGTTAAACCTGAAAAAATATGCACGTATAAACCTGAAGGAATATGCACGATAAATCTCAGAAACATGCAAAAAAACAACAACAAAATGCTATCATTATTGTCTAAACTGCTTTGACAAACAATTATAATTATTATTTATAATATAAATACGAAAAAACAGAAGTAAATTGAAAAACAAATTTTAACACAGAATTGTGTTATAGCTAAATAATTTAAAATAATTGTAAATTCATTTTTTCACCTTCATCCTTTTTTCGCAAAGGGAGATTTTGTAAGATTAAATAAGGGAATTCCAGATGCAACCAATGCAAAATGAAGTATTGATTTCATTGAAATTCCTAGATTTGAATAAGTTCGGCAAAATGTGCTGAGGTCTCCAATGTAGGAAAATTCCAGGAAGAAGTACGGTAAACAATAAACTATTGTTACATTCAGAACTCAAATTAGAGTATAAAATTCCAAGAATAGTTGATACAAGTACCTGTCTTTACCTGTCGACGAGTACGATTTGAAAATTTCTTTCACATGGCACATTTTTATTGCTCAAATTGAAAAAAAAGAAGCTCTCTCTGTTGAATTCAAAGGGTTCTAACTGTTTATGTAGGAAAATTAAAACGTAATTAATTTAAACTAATACGCACAACGGAAGCAACACACTAACTGACAGAATAGAAAATAAAATTCCAAAGGAGAAGGGCAAGATGATGTTTTTTGGTTTTTTAAAGAAAGTATTCGGAAGTAAGGGTTCTAGAAAACTTATTAAAATTACAATGCTAAACATTATTTTTTATGAATATCTACTGGCAAGGGTGGGAGGACAAAGTCCGGGTGGGCCTGATGGTCCTTTTTGCCAAATGAATATCTAACAATACATATTTGATTTTTTAATTTTTGTTAATTTTGAAATGCCACTACTAAGGATCAAATTATTTTAAATATAGGTACACGTTAAATGTTGTAAGCTCAATTATACAAACATGAAGTTGTCTGTGAGCTTTTGTCTTTATTATGATTACGATCTTAGATTATTTTTATTCATGATAAATAGGTTTTATCCATCTTATAATTCCATCCAATAATAATTAAAAAACAAACCATTGAGCGTATATCAGAAAATAGTTTAGTTATTTATTTTCTATTATATTTAGGAGACAAATTATTGAAAAAAAAAAAGTTTGGCTAAATATGCAAAAATATGCGCAATAAAATTCAATATATCCACGCCAAATGTACTGATTTGTAAAGACATTCAATCATTTTGGTTGAAAAACCTATCAGGAAAAATATGCATTTGTATACAAATCCGGTCTACAATAATTAGGAATACTGGAATTAACGTAGTAAGCGGTCATCATGCCTTCTATTCCTGTATGTTATAACCTGGCATTACAAAGTGATAATACCTGTCCTTTTTCTTCGAAATTATGAGAATTTATATAGCGGCCTTAAAAATTCCTATTCATTAGGATTATTAAAATTATTACCGCTTTAATAAGATCACAGCTATCGACTTCCGCTAGCAAGGCTCACTCAAGAGATAAACAAATCCCCAACGGATCCTTTATGGTCGGAGCCTTAACGTAATTTAAATTTGGATATTTATGTAATAGAAATATCATACCCAAAACCTTGAAATACTTTAATGCATTTTCTTAATTAAAAAATAATGACCAATTTATTTTCCTTAAAAAAAACAGGAGAAAAATATCACAAAACACAGAATTTTCGCTAAGTACGTAATTACCGCAGACGCATAAAAGAATTATCAGGAAGCCATCGGGAACCAAGAAAGATTTGGTATAAATTTCGGGCCAAACTAGTAGGGTCATAATGGACAGTTTTTATTTGAAACCGTAATAAGAGGTCTTGAGGATTTTATATTGTAAGGACTGGATACGGGAGGAATTCTGTGGTATAGTTGTGTATCTAACTCCGCAGGTATGTCCAAAGGGACCTATTTGGATTATTGTCATATAGACATTAGTGGATACAGAGGGATACAAGGGGGTTGCCCTTCTAAAGAAAAAGAAAATTTTGATTTTTGAATTAATTTTATATTATATCCTAATGTTTATTAAATTTGTGTCCTAAAAAAACAACTAAAAAAACAGGATCTGTTTCATAATGAAATAAGTAGTTATTTTATATATTGAAACTCGCACCCCCTAAATGGAAACTCGAAAGAATCCCGCATGACCTGGAGAAACATTTTAAACTTGACTTAGTTATTGATTAAAATATTCTATATTTTTATTAATATATGTATTAATCCTGTCTTCCAGGATGTCAAATAGCCGCACGGAGGTTTGGCCCATGGACGGTCTGCTTCGAAGAAAGAAATATAGGTCCTTATGACTCCCTGACCCCGAAGAGCCTTAATTCGTGAATCTAGACCGATTTGTCGCTGTCCTTGAACCCGGGTGAGTCGGTAGGAAGGACACTGCCGAATTGGATCCAGAGGGGCTGGTTAAGGAGCAATGGGTAGCCGCTTGCTTGCCGCTGCAACATAGAAACCAAGGTTCACAGCAATGTGAGGTTGGATGACCTCCTCCAGGCTATCGGACCTTCATGTTCGATATATAGGGATTCAACTGTATGTATATATATATATATATATATATATATATATATATATATATATATATATATATATATATATATATATAATATCCACATTCTGCGCATTAAGAAATTTTCATGTTTGTATTTTTTTAAGGATTTGATTTTAATTATATTAATCACAATAAATGATAGTCGAGTGAATGTTTTCTCATTATTTGATACAACTTTTCCGTTCTGTTTGTTTTTTTTTATAGATTTAGTGTATAGGCATCCAAAGGGTTTTTTTTTTTTTTTTTTTTTTTTTTTTTTTTTTTTTTTTTTTTTTTATTATCTAATTTCCTCAACCGCTCCTGCACATACATTTTTTTTTTTTAAAAATAATAAATCGGAAGTTAAGACCTTGTATCTAGTAACAGTAGAAACAGTCGGGAATGATGAGCACTTTAGCAGTTGTTTTCCTGTTTTTGCTGTTCAGCCTAGTATCAGAATCCCAAGTTAGTAGTAAGTTATCAAAATGAAGTTCTAGAAAGCGTATCAGTTCAACTGGAAAAGCGTATAATCAAAAGATACTTGAGGGTAGGTAGATTTACGATAAAGTAAAATAATCTATATTTTTTATCACATAAATTAACATAAATCCAATGGAAATGTTAAAATAAATTTGTAAAATAAAAGATCCAGTGTACTTATCTAATATGAATGGTACTGGATTAAAAGAAATCGTCGAAGTTAACAAAACTTTGTGGATAAAGAAGTGAATTAGAAAAAAAAAGCATGTAAAAATAACTGTAAGTTTTAATACATTTACATTTTATACACGTTTCATTAATTTATTAAAAATTAGGTTCCAAGATTAAAATTACGAAGCCTGTTGGTAAATAATGCGAGTCGGTAATGCATGTTTTGTTTTGAGTGTATATTTCTTAACCTTGGGAAATACAAAAAAGGTTTTGTTTTTTAAAAAGAATTTTAAGATAAAGTAGCATGTGTTTTGTGGCCTCTTGACAAGTATTATTTTTCAGAAATAAGTTACAGGAATTTCCGTTTTCATTCCAAAAGGTGGATTTTGATAACATCCATTATAGAAATTGTTGAAAACTGTACATTAAGATTATTTACAATATGAAGATAAGAAATCATGTATAAGATATTAATAATGATATTTTTATTTTAGTATTTATATGCATCTGTGTTATATAAATATAACAAATGTGAGATAAGTAAATTTGCTGATCTTACATCTGTTGAAAAAACATTACCAGTACATACTAACTGATAATAATTACAGATATCTCCTGTCGGTATATTATAATTATACTATTATAACAATAAATACAATGTTATCAGTTTTTCATTTTCAAAGTCTCATAGGTTCTGTTGGGAAAATCAAAGTATACGTCCTTCACAACTTCAAAAAAGTTAAAGTTATTCTATTTTTTCAGATACATGTTCATATAGTTACATTACATACAGTTAAAATATTTGTATGAAAGTTTTACATTTTGTGTATGTAATGTTTTTTTCTAGGTTAATCGACTTTAATTCTGCTAGATTATGTGCTTTATTAATGTTATAAAAAATTTATATAAATCAAGTCACAAAATCTTCATCAATTCTCTTAGAATTTGAAGAAATCTATAACTGAAGCAAATGACCTATGATAAAAACTATAACGATGCAATTTTTACAACATTGTATCATCTATAACTTTTAAGGAGAAGATTTTTTAAAATTTTTCATTTTTTCGTATTCTTCAGGTCTGAATAACTGAAACTCAAGACTAAAATCAGATTTTTCTAAATACAACGGCTTGAGACTTTAATACAAATACAATGTTGTTTCTGATGGTATAGCTGAGTTTTTAATTGTGCTAATGTGCTAATAGATATTGAATTATTTATGAAAAATTTCAAAGAACTCAAATCACAAAAAAATAGAGAGTAATTAAAAAAAAAATGTTCATAGCTCACCTTTCATTACAAATTGAGGTGGAATTAACTTTCGAAGATTTATCATAACATTTAAATTATGTGAAGTTAAAACTAATATGGCTGCATTATCAAAATATTAATTTTTTTGGAGGAGGAGGAATTAATTGTTTTTAAATTTACAATTTTTTTTTTAATAAGAGAATATTCTCATTATAATAAAAATAATACGGTGCTCACAGAGGCCACCAGCGCTGAAAATAAACTCATTTTAATAAGCAATTGATAAACAAGAAATATCTGAAAAACACTACGTAGAGTGAATATGTATATTTGCAAAACTGACTAAAATTTTCGTTGCATAACTATTTTATTTTACTCAAAGGAGAAAACTAACGAAGTAATTTTTAGTCAAGTTTTGTTTGGAACGTAAATTAAAAAAAAAAATGTATTTTTAAATATATTAGGAAGATAAAGACTCAAAGAAAATTTAAATAATTAATATATTTCCTTTTGAAATTGTTCAGTTGTCTAGTTGTTTACATAGTTCAGTTCTGCATAGAAAAATAAAGCATTAGCATAATTTACCTGTGCTTGGTCCCATTATCAAATGATTCTTATACTCCTGACAGTATGGAAAATTTATTAAATTTCCTTTTAAAATTTTACCAATACATCACATAAATTTGGAGATAATGTCTAAATATAATAATAATGAAATACTCGTATATGCACACCTACATAAGCTTGAATAACATTCAAAAGCATTTAAGAAAAAAGCGGTTTCATTTGTTGGAAATTAAAAAATGAAAAAAAAAATGGTAATTTTCTACTAAATCGATAGATTTCATAAATACACAATAATTAGTAAGAGTGGTAAATTTTTTTAGCGCCTTTTAAAACATAATAATATGCAAACAAACAGCCCAAATATGAACTTATGCAATGTTTCTATTACTATAGGAATATATATTATAACGAAAAAAGCTACAATAATAAAATGAATTATGATATTTTTCAAAATTCTAATGAATAATGAGTTGTTAGGGTAAAGAAGGAAGAAAGGTAAAACAATTTCTTTCTGTGAAATAAAAATAAAACTTTTTTATAAGCCAAAAACATTGTTACGTCCCATGGTGGATAAAATATTTTTTTTCAACGGTAATTATTTTTTATACATCTATTGATTAGTGTTTTACACAAACCATAATTTCAGTGCTTCTCAATGTAGTCTTCTGCGCGATCTATACACTTTTGCCACAGATTTTAAAACTTGGATATTCCTCGTTCATAAAAGGTTTGAGGGAAAGTTGTCAACCAATTGTGCTGTGATCCTCGACTTCTTCATTGCTTTCGAATCGTTCTCCTCCAAGTGACTCATTCAAGGGTAAAAACACGATTATAGGTCAAGTCTCTAGGTGAAAATGACGAGTAAGTAGTAGCGAAAGAATGTGGAAGTCTACCAAATAAAGGCACAAACTCGTCTTCCAGGCGTAAAAGTTCTTGCAACGATTTTTTTTTTTTTTTTATTCGAGGGGAATATGACTCGTTGATTTTCTTGCGGTGAGGCAATGTTTTCGAGATGGGGAGTCGAAAGCAAAATATCGATATTGATATTAATATCGATATCGTTTACTATATCGATCTCTTGATAATATCAGTATACAAATTTCGATATTAAAAAATATCTTTAATATTTTTATAAAATTAAAAAAGAAAAAGTCTAAACGAATTGGAGGAAGATTAGGAGATAGTCTGTTTCTTGGTATTTAAGGTCTGCTGTAATTAACTTAACAAAAACAATACCTTAATTATATCAGTGCAGACATTTCTAAATTTATAAAAAATAACTTAATTATATCGTCCAAGAAATATCGATATTATAAAAGCAATATCTTAGATAAATCGGCACAGAAATATCAATATTATAAAAGCTATATCTTCATTAATCGGTACAAAAATATCGATATTACAAAAACAATATCTTACTTATATGGGCACAGAAATATCGATATTATAATAACAATATCTTAATAATATCGGCACAGAAATATCGAAATGTGTGTGTGTCCCATTAAAAGATTAAAAATATCGAGGATTGATATATTGAAATATCGAACTACAATTTCCATATATCCAAAAACTATCGAGACGATATATATCCATATTCACAGACCTACCTCACACCGCGATGTTGACTAGGGATACAATGGAAGAAATGGACTGGAAAACCCTATAAGACCCTCCTTATAGGACAGACTTGTCTCTCTGTAACTATTATTTTTCGCGTCCTTGAAAGAATCACTTGTAGGAGAACGATTCGAAAGCAATGAAGACGTTGAGGAGAACATAGCAGCGCAGTTTGCTGACAACTCGTCCTCAAGCTTTTTATGCGAAAGGAATATCCCAGGTTCTAAATCGGTGGCAAAATTGTGTACATCACACAGGAGACTACATTGAGAAATGTTCAAAGTATGGTTTGTGTAAAACATAATCTATACACAACAATTACCGTTTATATTTGATTGATCCTCGAAAAAAAAAAATCTTAGTAAGTAAAAAGAACCTCAAAGAACATAAGACTAACAAATCTCTAAAATCATTTTAAATAAAATATTAAATCAGATGGTTTAGTGGCTTTGCGTTGTTTCCAAATGGAGACAAATGCTCTGGCAAAATAACTTAAGATTATTTAATTGCATAAATTTACATTGATCTTTAACGAACTTACAGCTTCAATACTCACAACCAAAAATGTAACATACTTTAATTTTTACCTACATACTTCTCTCAGTCAAACTGCGTCAAAACACTACAGATATCCTCAAATCTCCGTCTAAACCAAAATCGTTAAATAAACAAAATTTCATTCGAAATTCATTAAATCTCACTTTTAATTCAAGTTAAAAACAAAATGTATATAATAAAAAAATTCCAGCGGAATAACATGAGATAAGCTAATTAAAAAAGAATCTAAAACACTGACTAATACTAACTCAGAGACTATGATGCCCAAATAAATATAGCCATTTTAATTACATAATTAAAATAATGCTAGGCCACAAATCTAAAAATTCCAATAAAACACAATTTATCAGCAAAACACCTTGACATGCCAGCAAACAGGTCGTTATTGATCTAACGTAGATGACCAACCGATTAACGATCGCTGAGTGAGAAGTTCCAACAAACAAATTTCTGAACAGACCAGGGTATGCATACTAGAAAGAATAAAAGTACTTTTTAAAAGAGTTAGAAGACGCATTTTCAGGTTTCTCGAAAACTTTAAAATCAATATACATTTTTTTTTTCTCTCTAAACATTGTTATAACTATCATGTTGTAAACTATATGGCGTTATTTTGAATATACGTATAAAATTAATTCTATTATATTATAATAGTATTTACGAAACTGTCAGGTTGTCTTTTCTTCCTTGATTGGCCAGTGAAGACATTGTTTATAAAATGTCGTAGATAAAAAAATAAAAGATAGAGTATTGCTTCTGATCAATTTTGTTTGATGTTCAGAGATTGAAATTTGTAAAAACATGTATTGCATTTCATATAAATAGATTATAGAAAGATGAGACAATAAGATGTCAAAACAACCAACGTTGGCTGCATGACTGTTACATATATAAAGGATAGTTAATGTAAGTAGAACTGTGAGCTTGGAAAATACTTTTCATAAATTATATTGTGTACTTGTGTGTATATTGTGTATTATATTCTGTATGGACAGCCATTTTCTACTCATTTATTCCACTTTTACTTTCAGTTTTTAATTTATTCTTTTACAATATTTGCAAATACGATACAAGACATCTAGAAAAGCTGTTGTTTTTGATATGTTTAACTTAATTAGTTGATACAGAATCTTAATTTGATTTGTTTTATTCGTGAATCAGGCGATCTCTGGACCACTTTGTTTTAGCTTGCTTTGACCGGGTAACAAGGAGTAGGAAAGTGATAGAACAAGTCTTCTTATTTCGCTTCTCCCTTTTGTGCCTCTCAGCGTAGAGGAGTGCATAGCCACGAACTAAAGTTCTCTCTCTTTGTTGCTAGATTTCTGGTCCGATGGAGATCTTTGCCTCTTCTTCTGCAAAGTCTATCGATGTATTCCAGATACGACTTTCTTGGGCGTCCTCAGGGTGTTCTGCCATCCGGAGCGTAGTACATCGTCTTCAGTGGGCCCCTATATTGGTGGCAGAATCTCCTTCAATGGAGCGACTCTTTCGCATCCTCTCGTTGCGAATACGGTCCCGCCTAGTCTTACCGACTGTTCTTTGGAGAAATTTCATCTCAGCAGCAGTGACTCTGCTCTCTTCCCTGTCTGTCAGTATCCAGCTTTCAGCGCCGTATAGAAGTATTGGTAGGTACATTTAAATATATAGAGCCACCTATATATATTTAAATATATATAGAGTCCTAAGCCACCTCTCGCTTTCCCACAACAGTGTTGCAAGTTTGGTGTAGACAGCATTTGCCTTTCTTATTCTGTTAGATATTTCCAAGTCCAAGTCCACTATCCCAGATCTTTCTATGACTGTTCCTAGGTAGGTAAAGTCCGTGACCACTTTCAATTCCTCTTCATTGCAGTGTAGATGCACATCTCCAATCTGCCTTCTTACTTGTAAAACCTTGCTTTTGGTGGTATTGATCTCCATACCTTTTCAACGAAGTTCCTCATACCATTCAGCGCTGCCTGCTTTAACTTTTCAACCGAATCAGCGATAAGAACAACGTCATCAGAATAGAGGAGAAGCTGCTTCACCACTGGACGAAGGTTTCTTCTCCCCAGGAACGTCCTCTTTGTTCTTCTTTTACAGATGGCCGCCACTTCATCTACATAAATTGACCCCTTCTGTGATAGAACAAGTCGATTGGTGTAATTGTGAGTTGAAGAGTAAAATGTGATGCATTTGTGTTAGACGTAAGATTTTACCGTTGAAATGTTCATATCGTTGTGTATGGTGCGATTTGAAATAAAGCATGGTGAGTTAACAGTTTTTTGTGTTGTTTGTATTTTGTTTGTGAGGACATGTTTCGCTGAACTTCAAATTTCTGTTCCGTAAGTCCTAATAGTATCTTAATATTACTCGCTTGTTTCGTAAAGTAAATGAGGATCTGTAGCCCATTAGATGTGACACTTGTTTGCATCCTCTTATCAGTTCTTGCCTTTTTAATTTTTTATGTATATTATTCCAAGTAAGCCTTCTGTCCAATTAATTGTATTGTATTTTTTTTTTTAAGATACATACTGAGTTGTTATAAATTGTTTCAAGTGGACATGAAGCTCTTGATAGAAAAAAGGTGACGTGGTGCGATTTGGTATTTTAATTTTCTGTTGTGAAACTACTTTTCAAGATCAAATAAATGGTACTGAAGGGCAATAGATACTGTTGAAGGATTTTGGTGAGAAAAGAGAATTGCTGTATCGTCAGCGAAGCTGTAGATGATGGTACAAAAGAGCTCAGGCATGTCAGATGTGCAAAGGGAGTAGAGGAGAGGACTTAAAACTAAACATCCAAGTTAGGACTAAATATCGAAGAGTTGAAAGAGAGCTAGCCTTAGGTGCTAACATGGAAATCCAAGATATGTCTTGTCTGAAAGTCGTAAGTCCGTTATTTTCCAACTTTTATTTCATTATGAGTGGGAGGCGCGCGTCCTTGAAAAAATACAAAACATTATATATATTTATTTATTTATTCCACTTCATTTCACTACAAACATAATTTACTAAAATGAAAAAACATAGTAATAACCCTTATTTTTTAAGTTATTAACCCTCCAAAATAAGAAATAATCTAGTATATGAAGTTATAAACTATTTTTTTTTCTTTTCCCTCACCACCCAAAATGAGGAATGAGTAGCAAGAATAAACAAACGTTAACCTAAAGAAGTGTGTGTTGTGAACTTGCATCCACGGGTACGAAGTTCTCATGACAACGATTACGGACACCTACGTGCGTACGCCGACACGAAATTTTTTTATTATAAAGATTTTGAAAATGATTGTGCAATTTTTGGTTTATTATTTTCAATAATGACCATGTAATCGACTACAGTATTTTTGAAAATTTAGATTTAATTTTTTTTTAAACATTTATTTGTTTTATATACGTAATTTAATTATGATAATATTTTTTAAAAATTTAAAATCAATTACTAAAGCCAAATTTTGGTTTGTTTTATTCAACAATGTACCTTCTTGATCGAATATAATAATGAATTGAGTGCACCTGCTAGTTCGAGCGTACCCTCAGCTTTGGCAAGTGAAAGGAATGATGCAAGGCATCTCAAGGCAGCATTTTTGGCGACTCTTGCCGATTAGAACTGCAATATCGTTTGTGGGTGGATATCATTTTATAAAAAAGGGGTATGTAAAAATTATGACCTTGCTCCTAGGACATCTCATAATGTTTATCAACATTTTAATAAGACCAGAGCAATTATGAACTAAATCGTGTTTCCCTGAGCACGCTGTTATCATATGACCTCTTAACACGTGCACAGAGACGTAACTACGTGACTCAAGAAGCGTGTATATGAAGAGTTTTTTTACCCAATTTCTGTTATTCTTCTAATTAACACCTTCCATGCGTAAAATAAGACGCATATGGCATTACGAAACTCAAAAATGTTCAGCGGCTTCTGTCAACAAATATTACTGTTCAAAGATTTCATTTGGCATACCTGAATAATTATTCAAACGTTTTATTTCTATTGATCAGAAACCACGAACCCAAAATATATCGTGGTTTACAGGTTAAATAAAAAAAAAAAAGAATGTATAGGGTACTTTATTTCAACGTCATAATAAAATTTCATCAAAAATTATATTAAAGTATAAAGCAAAACATCTCAAATTTGGTATATAAGATTTACAAGTTGACATAAATAACATACTAGATTCTGGTTAAAATTAGCCAGCCGGAAGTGGTACTTTACCTGATAATGTTTTTTTTACTTCACGTCTTTTTTTTTGAACCACCAATTTATAGTTTAAAAGAAAATCATTTGGTGTCCCATCAGAAATTTTTAATGAGTAGTTTATGAGAGTACAGGCGGCCACTGACGATCACTCTACTGCAATAATTCAACGCCAAATGGAACATGGAACTTCCGTGAGTGCAAAATTCTATGCGGATTACTATTCTGGAGTACTGGAAAGCAGCTAGAATTCCATCGGCCCTAAATTTCATCCCGCTATGCCAAAACCTAATCACTCCAACCGATAGCGAATGTGGTGATAAATTGGTGAAGTGGAAAGATAAACTGCAAAGTTTTTAAGCTGTGCTATAATTATAATATCGTCAACCGGCGTATAAATGACTAAAATTAAGGTTTTTCTGTTGCTATGCACGTACCGTTCGATTGAAAAAAAAACGCCCGTTTGATATGTAAAAAACGTGAGTATACTTCAAATCAAATCTTTACAAAACTTTTTCATGACTTAATACGGATTAGTAAAGTTCTAATAAACAAGAGTTGACTGAACATCACAATAATATGTTGAGCGCAAGGTGATAATGGCCATGAATTATTTTGGTCATAGTCACCACACAAACGAATCGAACTTTGATTAATGTTGGAAAATTTGCTAATATTTTCAGTAAGTTTACAAAATGATTGAAAAAAACCTTGCCTTTATTCGCAGGAGTTGCTCCAGCACCACAACAAACGATAACCTAATCGGTTTAAAGATATAGCTACTGTACAAGTTGTGTAAACATAACAAATATTACCTAACATAGTATTATGCACTTAATTTTTTTTCTGCTTCGAAATGTTATTCGAAATCTAACCTCACATAAACCTCCAATAAATGAAAAAAAAATTGACTAGGAAGGATTCTAGAACAAAATTCACATTTTCTCTGCCTGTCGACCATTCTTTCCGATTGACGGTAATAAAAACTGTCAGTATATGGTCAGTAGATAAAGTACAGTCAAAATTAACGATATTGATTTCATAAAATATGTGAAGAAATATTGATATGAATTACTTTTAATTTTGTTAATTTTTTTACTATTAATTATATTTAAAAATATTAATATTAATTAATTTATTTAAACAAACGTTTTTTGTGGATTGATAATTTATAATATGCCTAAAAATTTCCACTTTTTTTTTATTTTTATTAAGAAAGATTAATTTATTTAATGTTCTTGCTATTGTAGAGGCACTATTTATACCCCATTAATCCTCAAAAGTTATATTAATATCTATATTGAAATGTTTGTAGACTGTAGTTATTATAAAATACCGGTTATGTGTATACGTAAGTACCAATCACTACTTGTCGACAAAGAAATGGAACTATGGAGTGAAGTGATCGTCAGACTTTGAAAACGTCTTCACTCCCAGAACTTCAGTCACTCCATTCCACTGTTCCATTTGGAGTGATCGGCAGTGGCCGCCTTAGGATAAAAAAAAAAAAAAAAAACGTGAGCAACAGAGCTCCGTCATTGCGATCGTATTTCAACAGACATCTACAAAAGTGCCACAATAGTGTTTAGGAGTTATAGAGAACCGAAATTACATGTACACATAAATAAATTTTGACTGAAATTTATTCATACTTTTATAGTATTGTTCTACCTTGAAGGAAATCCTACATACCAAATTTCAGTTCATTTAACCCAAAGGGGGCCGCTGGAGGTGCTCAAATTTAGCAAAACACACACACACATAAATATATATATATCAGACATCTCCAAAACTTCGAAAATCTTGCTCAACTTTAATAAACGGATAGAAAATGCAAGCCCGTCCCTCACCTCTGACCTTCGACTCAGTGCAATAGTCTATTTTATTCAGGAGAAAATACGACTAAAAAAAGTTGAAATATTAATTCAAAAGGTCAAATATAGACATCTTTGCTAATACTGGTCCGATTTCGATGCAACTTATTTTATTTTATGGGTATTTTAACTTCCTTTCAAATTCAATGGGCTTTAGCCTTCAATTTGGTGAGGTTTTAGAGATGCGCAAATACTTAAAAAACCACGGGGGATGGGAGAATCAAGTTCAGACCCCCAAAAGACACTTACTTACACCAACCCAATTCACATGCAAATTATCAACAATATAACTTAATTTTGTGGAGCTGTGGAGATGTGCAAATATTTATAAGCGCCGAAATTACAGTTAAACATACCGAAATCTTGACTGAAATTAACCAGGGGCCGCTGGAGGTGCTCAAATGTAGCCGGGAAAAAAAAAATATATATCAGACATCTCCAAAACTTCCATCTCCAAAACTTGTTCTAGAGGATACAGAAAATGCAATCCCACCCCTCACCGCTGACCTTTAATCCAGTGCAATAGTCTATTTTATTCGCGGAAAACACGACTAAAAAATGAAGACATAAATAAGCAATTCATCCTAGAGTTTAAAATAATAAAATTCTTATAGAAACTGAAAATTTGATGCTGATACAACAACAATGACTGCCTAATAGTTCATACCAAACAATATTCCTTACGTTACGGTCTACCCAACTGACTGACCAATCGGTTCAACGCTAATGGATAATGATATCGAGCCAAACAACTTTTTTAGCGCATTTCAACCGTCACGGTGCTATTAGTTCATTATATTTACAGTAGCCTATATATTCTTTCTTCGGACCAATTAGTAGCCAAGTTTCTACGCAATACTCTATTTTCGAAGACCATAAAGTAATATTCCTCCTTCGATGTTTTGAACACGTGGACTAAGATATTTTGAAGAAAAAACAATAAACTGAGAAATTTCACAACCGTGAAATTATAACCATTATTCGCCTTTAACCTTGGCTTTATTTCCTCTTGAATTCATGTTAATATGCAGAATATAATATAATTTTTGGAATTTCATTCTCACGACGGAGGTATAAACATGACGAAAATTAACATGTATAATAACTCCATTATTTTCAAGGACTAAAAAATAAATTTTATTTATAATCAACAACAATATTACTATTGTTCATTTTTCTTGGGATTCTAAAAACTAAAATTAAATGTATTACATTAAGAAAAAGACCTTACTAATCCCACAACAATATTTATTAATAAAAGTTACATAATTATTTTTCTAAGGTAGAAGTTGGTCGGGGGGGTGCGGTCAAAGAGTTACACTTTTATAAGTAAACTTATATATTTTGTGTCGACATTTCGGCCTAAGTTTTAGACCATCTTCAGGGAAGAGAGGCATGTGGTCGAGCGCCAACTTAATTATTTTTATATATATAAATAATTATTTTTCGATATCTAGTAACGTTTCGGCTTTTCTAATATATTCCATAAAATCATCCAACTACGAAACGTAATTAATTTTCTAATGCTCAATGTAATTAATTTTCGTAAATGCCATCTAAAAAAAGATAATAGAAGATGTTGAAAATTCAGCATGTTGAAAATTATGTTTACTACGTTTAGTTGTAGGATGATTTTATGGAATATGTGGTATGATTGATATAATATAATATAATAGTTTGAGATTTAATATATAATATAATATAGTTTGAGAATCGCCAAAAAATAGATAAGAAGGGCCTAAACGTTACTAAATTAAAAAAATTACTATGAAAATTATCTTTCATTAATAAATATCATTGTGGGATTAAAAAGTTCATTTTTCTTCATCTAATATATTTAATTTGATGTAATAAATTTAATATTAATCTTTTATTTTTCAAGAAAAATAAGCCCGTTTTAATCTTCTTATATGCTTTGGTAACGTTTCGGACGATCAATTTCTATTTTCAAATCTTTTCATTCTTTCATCTACAATTACATTTTAAAAAATATAGCTATATTTTTTATTCAACACTTGTATGAGAAACGTTGCCAAAGAAAATAAGAAAATAGTAGGAATTAAAAAATGGTGTATTTTTTTTTTAAATAAATGATTATTATTAACAGGTATAATATTTTAATTTGATAAATAAAAATAAATTCCTAAACGATTAATTATTGTCATTTTCTTATATGTATATATTTTTTTTACTGGATTAACAAAATTGGAACTGAACTTAAAAAAATTAGAGCTGAAACCTTTTAATGATTCTAAAATATGAAAAACCTTAATCTTTCCCAACAAGTGTTATCTCTGGCGAGACAAAAATGGCTTGAGAATTTTTAAAATTTGTACAGGCACTTATATTAAACCCAGCATAGCATCATCAAATATAAACACGAAATGTAATTAATTTAATTATTTAAATTAATTAATTCAACATAATTAAGTAAATTAACTTGAGAAATTCTTTACTAAATTATCCTACAATTCAGTTGAGATCAACCATTCCGAAACGGATAATATTTATTCCGAGAAATTTGAGGTCCGATCGCATTTACAAAAAAAGACGATTTTCTTTCCCCAGACCAACGAAAATATTATCATTCATAGATACGCAGATTGCACTAACTACATCAAACATAGGGTGGTAGAGATTAATGGAGATGCTGAGTGATCTGATAGACCTGAAGATGAGAAATGAAGTGAAAGTGAACGTATAATGAAGAGTTATATTTTGGTAGCAGACTGGTAAGCCGTTGCCAGAGGAGACGAGAAGGCAAGACACTAAGACGCCAACCTTAGCTAGTGTGTAAGACAGAGTGCAGGTTCTTCATTCAATATGGTGTAAACATCGGTCAGAATTATTTTATTTTATTTTTTATGACGAATATTTCTGACTGGACGACTAAGAATTTTAACTAGTAAAAAAGATAGTGAAAAAGAAAATCTTCCCAATTCCAATTTTTATTGGCACCCACAACTCATTGTCAACGTTTCAGGATTCTGCCCCATCGTCACGAACATAATATATATTAAATATAATATTTAATAGTCATTAAAAAAAATCTTTTAATTAACCATTTACACTTTCAATTTCAATGTTACAAAACGCTCTGCAGAGGATTAAATTTATCTCCAAATCCTATATTTTGTTTATCTAATTTTTATTTTTACCCCACCTCCATAAAAAATTAGTTTAAACAATTTATATATTCACCAAAATACACAACTAAAATCAATTGGAATTGGTAAGATTTTCTTTTTCACTATCATTTTGACTAGCTTTTAAGTTTATTTTCAATGTTTTTATCTTTTTAATAGGCTATGGCAAAGGACGTACGTTATCGTTTCTAAAATGTTCTAAATTGTTTACGGCTGCATTCATAAACTTACTCTTTTCTTCAACTCCAAATATCATTTATCCGATTTTTTTAAATGTATTTTCTATTTAAACAAATGAATTTAAAATATCAAGTCCCTCACTCATCCCCAACTGACTTTAAATACTAGGAACGCGGTTAAGTGAAAAACATTGAAATATCTTTGGGTTAATAACAAATTAACTAAATTCCTATGATCATATTTTCATTAAAAGGGTTAGACTTCGTCATATCAGTGCTTAGCTAATTTATAACATAATTGCTAAATTTTCTATTAATTATTGTAGCCCATAGTATCTGCATACAACTGTGATTCAGAATTTACTAAATAAAATTTAATATATAAACTGCATGCACGTATAGACAAAACTCTCAAATACCTTTTATTTATGTAAGTATTTAAAGAAAAAAAAATCTTCAAATACTGTGCAAAGTATCTAAAGAAATCTTTTAATTTCAGAATGTAGGAAATATTTTTAATAATTATATTATTTTATTACTTATTTAATTTATTATTTCCCAATGACGCTTAGGGGCTGGCACAATAATCAAATAAATAAATAAAATAATTTATTATATTCACTGTATGATTCATTGATTGAATTCATATTTATTTACTTATTTATTTTATTTAGTTATTCATTTTCCAAATTTCGAAGTTGATCAATAAAGGCATTGTTGAACGTACCAAATGTTTTCTTTTTATCCTCAATCGATTACAAAGATTACAATGACGATTGTCGTGAACGAATATATTATGTAATATGTGATATTGACAATAAGATAAAAGGCAACTTTCGAGTTAGCCACTTGTACTATAATCTAGTGATTTTTTTTATTGATATAAATGTTACTCGTTTGATATTTGATTTTAGGCCCAGTTTTATGTTTTCTCAGTCAGTCTGTGGAAATTTAACTTAAAAGATAATTAATATATCTTTTCGTAAAAACAATTATAGTACAGAAAATAGCTAAATGGTTATTTTTTTAGCTAAATTGTGTTTATTTTTATAAATATTAGCTACATTCAGCTGCTTCTAAATTTAAAAAAAATAACGTTTTATTGAAAATATTACTGTCTATCTCTTGCGGGCATTAAATAATAGAGCTTCGAGTGCTCTAGAAAAAAATAATGTTTGCTTTACCACTACAAAAAAAAAATAAAATAATACAAATATTGTATCCGGTTTGCAAAGGGCGGCCATTTTCGTTTCATTTTCGCTCTCCATTTATTGAGTTAGCAGACAGGTACGGAATAATAATATTATTCTTATTATTCATTATATATTATGGTTAATTATTCAGCATGGATTGTCCTATGCCTCAGGTAGGGATCTGGGGGTGGGAGGGGGGGGTGAGGGGGAGAGGATATTCAATGGGACACTTGCCCCAGTGACTGAAAATTTCGGACGGAAGTTCATCTTTAGGTTAAGCAAATAATATTTGTTTATGCTTTTTGTTTGTTTTGACCTTGATTCGGTCAATAAAATGATTTAATGTTATCAGATTATGATATTAATATATAAAAAAATTACCTAAAATACGGTTGTTAACTTTTACTGAGGGGAGGGGTGACAGAAGGCGCGCCTGCTAGGACTTTCTAATAAACTGCATCGTCTTCAGTACATTCTTGCCTACAAATCTAAGTCCATTGTAACTACCCTGATATGTTTCTATTATGCAATATATGCTGCCAAATAAATTTTTAAGAGGACGTAATTTTGAAAGAGTAAGTTATTCATTGACATTGAATATAAAGTATGTGCACTCATATGCTTTTAAGCACAGTAAAAACGGGCTGAGAAATCATTCCTTTATTAAGACAATGCCTTGTAAAAATTGAAACTTATTCATTCTAATTTGATAACTTTCAGCAAAACTCAGTAGTATCAGGATTACATCATTATTAGATAAGTGGCTATAATTATAGTGAATCTAAAAAAAAAAAAAAAAAAAAAAAAAAAAAAAAAAAAAAAAAAAAAAAAAAAAAAAAAAAAAAAAAAAAAAAAAAAAAAAAAAAAAAAAACGTAATAAAATATGTAATAATGCGTAATTTAAATCCATTATCGCAGAAGTTTATAAAAAGGCTGTTTGATAATATGCATAATAAATAAAATAAATTATGTAACCACACGAGATGTGTTGGCTAATCACGTTCTTACGAGATGTTGGTCGTAAAGAAGGGCCGGATGCGGTTCGAACATCGTATGATCTCTCATGAGGCTCATTGCGGTTTTATAGGCAGTTGGTAAAATAATGTTGAAGAGAGGGGAATTGTATAATATTTAATTGGCTACAGGTGTTGTTTCCTCAAGTGCTTGAGATGTGAGTTATTAATAAATGTTGAGCATTTGAATAAAAAAGTAAAAGTTACAGTTCAGAAAGCATTAGTCCATTCTTTAAGATCATGACAAAGCAGCAATTTAGGAGTCCCCTGGTACTGGTACTTCATTGTTATAATTTTTATCACAATCATGAAGTCCTTGAAGAAATAAATATTTTTATCAAGATTAAGTTATTTTGCAGGAAAATTGAATTATGATTTTATCTTCAGTAATACTATACTTAGGGGAGTTTCCATAGTTGAGATAAGATTAAAAGGTAATTATTTTATCTGCCTCTGTAATTTTATATTTATAGAAATTCTTGCTCAGGTTACTCAGCGTCTGCACTATGTGCTCAAAAGTCTAATTAAATATAAACCATTCGGTTGATCTATATAATAAAAAGTTTGCGTACGTAGGTAGGTGTCCGTCATCGTCATCATACCCTAGGAAGCAAGTTCACGACTCACACTTCATTAGCTTAAGTTTAGGTTAATTAATGAAAATCTTTACTTATATAATATTAAATTAATAAAAGGATTTTGCCTTGACGAAGCTATTGTGGATTTTGCTATTATTAATATAATAATGGGGAGAGATAAGAAAAAAAAAGTTTATTAAAAGCAGATATTAATCTACAGACAGTTATTAAATTTCATAAATACGGTTAATACGGTGCTATGAAAAAAAAAAGTTTATTAAATGAGCGTTACAAAAGAAGACAGGAAAGGGGTTTAGAAAAAAATGTTTATTGATTCTTGTTACTTATTTCTGGAGTTTTTTTAAGGGGAAGAAATAAAAAAGAAGTTATAACTTAATTTATTAACTAGAAAACAATTGAAAGATTCTAAACACAGCCTTAGGTCTCTAAAATATCGGCAAATAATTAGCCAGTCAGAGTTACGCTAATTCAGACTAGGGCTGTTGAAAAAATATCGATATACCGTTTTTTTTTTTAAATATATCAATATTTTTGTCGGATTTATTTTTTTTTTCGATATATCGGTATGTCGATATTAAAATTTGAGTATCGAAAACCAATATTTAAAAAAAAAAAAGGAGAAACAAATATAAAATAAAATAAAAATCTACCAGGACGGCGGGTTTGGCAAACTAAGAATCATAAAAACTTGTGGTGTGGTGTGGTAGGGTAACTATCAATAGTGACTGTATTCCAGGGTGGGATGTCGAAAGCAAAATATCGATATTGATATTGGTTAACACTATAGAAACAATGTCATAATTATATCGGTACAGAAATATCGATATGCGTATGTCCCATCAAAAGATCCTTTAAAAGATTCAAAATATCGAGGCCTAATAAATTGAAATATGGATATATTTTTTCGATATATCGAACTACTATTTTCGATATATTCGAAAACCATTAATACGATATATAGTTTATTAATATAGTTGAAATTTTAAATATTTAATTTACATGGGAAAATTAAAATGTCTAATATGTTGGGAATATTATAATATTTATTGTAGCTGGGAATTCCTTCCTAACCTTCAATTCAATGTAAACCCTTTTCCCCTTGCTATAAAGGTTAAAAATAACGATATTTTTTATTGATATTTCGAACTTCTATTGTAATTTAGTTGAAAAACTATCGATATATGATATATATATATATATATATATATATATATATATATATATATATATATATATATATATATATATATATATATACACACATCGATGTTTAAATTCCTAACCCTCCTTTAAAAGATTAAAAAATAACAAGGTCGAACTACTATTTGGATATATTAAAAATAAATCGAAACTATAGATAGATATATATATATATATATGTGTGTGTGTGTGTGTGTGTGTGTGTGTGTGTGTGTGTGTGTGTGTGTGTGTGTGTGCTCGTATATATATATATATATATATATATATATATATATATATATATATATATATATATATATATATATATATACATTTTCGATATTCACATCCCTAATTCACGCATGATCAGGATAGGAGTGAGATGTGCTGTCTCTGGTTGATGCGCCTTTTTGGATAGTTGATGTGAGATGCACTGTATTTGTTGTTCATGTACAATGTATGTCATGATTATGTCTGAATTGACCATATGTTGACTGGTTTGTTCGGTATTTTAGAGACTTAAGGCTTTTTGAGTTTTTCTCTTTTCTCTTTATTCATTTATCAGGTTATTTTTTATACCTTCAAAAATTCGAGTTATTTATATCTTAATTGCCATTGTATTTAATTAAGTTTATGCACCTATTGCAGCTTCTTTATAAAAAAAGAAGAATAAATAAATATTATGTTTTGAACTTATATAAACCGTCTTTGAGAGGGGTCCTTCCACTCGTATATAATAAATAAAAAAAAAAACAATATGAAATAAAAAGAGAGAAATTTTAGTAGAATTTTCACCTTAGGCCAAGATTTAGGAGGGCGATCATTAGATTTGATATACAAAAAAGAAAAATAAATAAATAAAAGTTCAATAATAAATAATCGGCATGAACAAATAGAATATGTTAACTTAAACCAATTAAGAAAGTAGGAAAGTCGAATAGCTGTCTCTTTGAGTTTAAAGTAAGTAATACATTAATTTTGTGACGTTCCGCATATGAATAGCTTGGTTGGTAAATGAATTAGAACTGGAAAATAATATAACCATTACTACGAGAAGTAGGGATAAGAATGAGAACTGTTCCATAAGGAATACGAAAGATCAATATCGCATCAATCTATAAAAAATATGGATCCCTTATAAAAAACGATCATCCTGGAGCGAATAGTTGAACCGTTGAATGATTTTTTATTCCACTAGCTCCCCGAAAATAATAGACTTTTGCACTTTATCGAAAGTCATCGAGGAGGAATATGGGGGTGTATTTTAAAACCGTTTCATAACCCCTAGAACATGGTTTTGGGGGTTTCGAAGATTTCTGATATAAGTATATTTCCCATTGCATTTGGGCGTTCCCAGCGACCACCTTTCGATCAAATGAGCTGAAATTCTGTAAGTATAGTTGTTTTCTACGCATGAAAAATACAATAGAAGTGAGGGTAAATTTCGTCCACAATTATATTTACAGTTTTTTTTCAGATTTTGTGCACCTCTACAGCTCCTCCAAACTGAGTTAGAGGGCTCAAAAGTTGTACGTGAATATAGGTGGTATTAGAGAAGTTCCCCTTTGGAGGTCTCAAATTTTTTCACCGACCCCCATTTTGGTATTTTCAATTCTGTATTTTAGTTTAAACACGACCTTAGTGACGGAGGTCCATTGCTCACGATTTTTTTTTTTTTTTGGAGCGCCGTGAATCATGAAAAAAACCGTAGCTTATCTTTATGAGTGAGTGGTTCTAATCTGATTCCTGAAAAGAACGATTTTTCCTATCGATATAGAGAACTTCAGCTTTATAACTGTCATGATAATCGATTTATTTTAATTTATATCGTATTGCTCTAATTGTGGTTTCGAATAAGGTAAGACCAAATTTCTCGTTAGCTTAGTTGAGTTCATTTCCAGCTATATTTTGTTTAGTTAGATTTCATCAAGAAAAAAAACCCGGCTAATATATTATCTTAAAAATTCGCTATATCATGAAGAGTAAGTCTCCATTCTGAACAGGTAATAAGATACATAAGAAGCTCAAGGTAAATAACTCTAGGCTCTGACTCAGCAACAAAGGAAATTCAACATGTTCTATTCGAAGGATTGTATCACCTGTGAAAGTCAAAAAGAGGAACTCAACTTTGTTCCTGCATCGGGTAAAAATAACGCTTCCTTCTAGAAAGCATCGCATGATATGGAGAAACAGTTAAATTAAAATTGGTTTTGCTAAATAAAATAAATTTATCCCAAATATTAATTTAAAATTAAATAATGCTTTATAAATAATTATAAAATTTTCGTATTCTTCACATGGTGACAATAAATATATCTCTCACCATGCCTCATTATTTATTCTACATTAAAACAAATTGTAATTTCCATTAAATATATTACAAAACTTACGAAAAGTACATGGCAACGATCACTTTTTGCATTTGTGAAATTTTCGAATATGTTTACTAGTTACGAGTGCAATATTATAACGGTTGAGCTTAAAATATAAAATGACTAAACCCAGACTGACTTATTTTTAGTTCCATTCATACCTAACGAACTCTTAGTCGTCAAATATCTGAGTTTTAGAAGGGGAAAAACAAAAACAAAAAAAAAACAGACGCTACATTTAGATCTAAATTAATATTATTCTTCCTTCTAAAACTGTTTCTATTTTGAGCTGGAAAAAATCATTAATGATATTTTAGTGGCATTACAACCAATCGTCTTAAAGTTACTTTCTATAAGTATTCAATAACATTTTTGTATTTTCTTGATCTACAAGCGTTCAAAAGCATGTATAACTTTTTTGCAAGGAAGCATATGATCTTCTTTTTTTTTCTGAAAATAAGTGAATTATCAATTGCACTATAAAAAAATACCAATTTGAAAATATTGGGGTTCAGTTAAATTGGGGTTCAGCAAAACACGCCGTACCTTAATCATTGTGGGAAAATACAAAGCATAATATTTATTTATTAATTCCACTTAGTTTCAGTAAAAGATATGGGAAACAGATTGCAGCACACAACAATTTTAATTTAATTTATGAATGCAATAACAAAAATATAGTAATATCAGAAATAATATGAATAATATCATTCTATAAATTTTATGTGTTAGCTTTAAAATTATTGTTTTCTTTTAAAACAAATATATGGTATATTTTAATATCACGATAAGCCTAAAAATCTAATGGATACCATTCCGGAAAAATTAAAAAAGATATTCTTAAAGCATTGGGATATTTAAATTAACAGTTGTATCTGATATTAAATTATAAATAATTGAGAAAAACAAAATAAAACATTGGCTATCTTTTTCTACATTGACAACGTATTCGACCGTCCGACGTTACCGGAAAAAAATGCAACGCAGAATGTTTTTCAAATATAAAACAGGTTCAAAAAGAGAACATGATCTAAAAAAAATTGGGTGTGACAATTTGTTTTTCAGACCGAAAAATGCAGTAGTCTACACCGCATTCCTTACGGGCTAGGCTACAAAGCAATAGCATGTGCCAAAAATTCGCCACGTGGGATGTTTTTTTTTGCAACATCATTGAACATTCTTTATCGTTATTTTTCTTTTTGGATTTTTGAATGAAACTGTCTAAAAAAAAAATGGATTAAGTCGTTTCGTAATCGAGGGAAAACCAGATTGAACTTGATTTGTCCTTGACTGGACAGCAAGCTAAGAGGCGCCATGTTTGTTTTTCGTATCGAATGTACAACTTGAGATTATGACGCATTACTAGAATTATTTCTTGTCGTTCAGTAACGAGCAGTAGCGGACCCAAAGGGAGGGGGGAAGCAAGGGGAGCGACCGCCGCGCATTAGAAAATTTAAATAAATGCCTTATACATTACGAAAGTATTTATTTCTCATAAAGGTCCTATGCGCCATAAACAAAAATTAAATTAGATAATTATAAAATACAGACGAATGTAGTTTACATAATAAAACGCAGTTTAAAACCTGTCTGATCGTGGGGCCCCACGCTATACAAAAATATAATATGAACTATACTTTGCTTTTGAACCAAAAAATCATAAAAATTGTAACTAAAATCAAAATTACAAGTTGAATATATGAGTTTTGAGAGAAAATTTAAAACGCTTAAATGTTATAAAATTCTGCCTATTTCAAATTATCCCCGGATTCCCCCTTCCGTTTGGAAGGAATTCTATACTAACAATGTATAGCTCTATACTAACAATGTATGCATGGCTCCGCGATATTGTATCGCCCAGTGCCCTCCAAGGTGTAGATTCGCCATTCTTAACGAGTAGTTCCTACATTACCTTACTACGGATGTAGCAACGTATACAAAGATACTCATCGACAGTAGCCCTAATATAAACCAATTTTCTGTTTATGGGTACAGGTCGAAACGGGTAGAGAAAATAAACGACTAGAGAAAATGAAACAGTAAAACAATTTTATATATATATATATATATATATATATATATATATAAAATTGTTTTACTATTATTACTATATATTACTATATGTTTTACTATTATTTACTATATATTACTATTATATATATATATATATATATATATATATATATATATATATATATATATATATATATATATATGTGGATATTTCTGTCTCATCCGATGATAATATCCATAAGATCGTTTCTGAAAATTCTTAAGAAATTGAGGGTCGATGTCGACACAAACAACAATTATTGCCTATTTATTTCACATTAAAACTTCAATTCAAGTTCAGATCAAACACAACATTTACGCCTCGTTTTTCTCGTTGGTTCAATGTTATTTTTTTAGTGATTCGAATCTCAACTATCCCAACAACTTCACAAGCCCTTTTCAATTGCCATAATGTCATTATTTCATTTATATTTGCTGATTTCATGTCATCTTATTCCGTATTTTCTTCTTTCTCTATATCCATTGTGTCGTTAGGCGTGGAGTGTCCTCGGATCTTCTCCTCAATAATCAACGTAATTTTTTTTTGTTAATGAAATAATCCAGTTAATTTTCACTTTCAGGTTTCAAAACATCAGGACCGAATTTAGTGCACCGAAAGGAAAGGAAATCATACACGTGTTTTTCAACATTTATTATTTATTATTATTATTAGCCAACACCCACAGTTTGTGAGGTGCTGACCAGCATAGACGCCCTTCTGTGTAGACGGTCTTCTTCATCTTCTTGCGAGTGGTCCAGAACTCTGCAGGTTCTCAGATGATTTGCTTCCATAGTTTAGTGGTCACAGAGTTGGCATGCTTGAGAGTTCAGAACTCGTAATACGATGGAGGTGTAAGGCCAGATTGTCATGTTCGGTTCGCTGACTGCTTGAGGGAGGCTATAATTTATAGGGCCACTATGTAAGTTAACATTGAAATTTTAACCGCCAGCCTTGGCAACCCAGTTCGTTTCATGTTCTCCTGCACTCCTCTTGTGCAGTCAGTTATATTGTTGCGTGTCAGATTCCGCATGGCTACTTGCAAATCGATCAAAAAAATGTTTGTCTACATTTAAAAAATAATAAAACGTATAAAATAACGCATAATAGAATATAGTATTCTATAATTTAGCAACTCAGTAGATAAATAAAACGAAAATGAATGCGAAAATTCTAAACAAAAAAAAATTCAACTCTCAAGATCTGGAATACCTAAAGATCCAATCTTGATGATAATGACCCTTAGATTATTTATAGAATTACATCTTGAATTTCGTTTCTCTTAAATATCGTAGACCTCAGTCTGAAACTTAAATTATCTAAGAATTAAAACTATTCTATGTATTCTCCGTTATATCTACATCAATATATTGTCGTTTCTACTATTATTCATAAATTAAAAAAAATACTAGTGAATTATGTGAGTCATCAGAATATACTCACCAGATGGCTCACTTTCACTACGTTAATGACGTCGACAGGTTGTCACCCACCAAAAGGAGAAGTGGTTCATTCAAGACAGTGACGTGATGCAGCTTGTGCACTTGAGGTAAGAGGTTACCAGATATAGTGAGCTTTTTTATTTAAACTAAAATTAATAATAATTATGAGAGGCTTACAAAATAAAAAAATTCCCCTTAAAATGCTTTGTTTTTTAAAGATTAATTTACAAATATGAAAACAAATATTTTCGGTGCAAAAATAAGGTTGCCATAATAATCTTCTTTTACTCGAATTCCTGTTTTCTATTATAGTTATATTTTTAATTGTTTTATAAAAGATTAGTGAATGTGAAATGTGGACGCTAGCATGCTAACTTTGAAGGAATAGGGGAGCATTGTATCCCGTTAATATATTAGAAGTGAATATAATTGAGATGAACATGTAAAGTTGTTGTGCTTAATAACTCTTTAACGGCTGAACACCGAATCTGAAGTCAGTCTTGCAATCAAAATTTTTTTTTGTTATACTTACATGATTTAAAAATTAAATTATTTATTAAAGAATTAATTTTTTGTTGATTTTTCATGTATAAATATAAAGTACAAGAATAGCCATTTGGCCTACAATACAAAAAAAAGAAATATTTTATAAATACTACGTTTGTCAAATGGTTTACGTGGGCCCGGTAGATTTGAGTTGAGGTTGAGAGCATAAGGCAGTATTAGGTGGTGATGGGGCGACGGAGAATCAATGCTCTGAATGCTTTGTTCATGGACAGCGTCATTTCTCGAAACAGGGATATTCCTTGGTCCCCTCGCTCTCCTGATTTAATAGCTTGCGACGTTCTGGTTTTTTATTTATTTATTTTTTTTGGGTGGGGGGATACCTATAAACAAAAGTTGAGGCCGATCAAGCCAGAACTATCCAAGCCCTCTAAGAATGCCTTCGAGATGAAATTGAAGCAAATCCCATCAATATGCAGCGAGAAATCTTGCAAAACGTACAGGTACGAGCCGTATTAAAGCATAAATTTCAATGGAGGATATTTGGCGAACGCAATGTTAAAGAAATAGTTTTATTTTTGTATTATACTCAAGATAGCTTTATTCTCATTAATTCTTTCCTTTCTTCCTCTCAGATTCCTGGAGTTACAGCAAAATCCCAGAAAAACAATCAAAGGCATTATTATTATTATAGTATTTAACATTTATGTACGCAATTTTATAAAAATTTAATTCTTTAATAAATAATTTTATTTTGAAATAATCCCGTTTCAATGCCGAACCTTGTATAAAAAAAATCAAGTGTTTACATTCAACTGGTTAGAACTGAATGTTGGGCATAAAACCATCCAGATAACAACGTATAATAAAACTAAACATAGTTAAAAACAACAAAGGAAGGTATGATGAAAATATAAGAAATACCGTGGAGTAATAATACGAACTTGGCCTTCTATTGGTAGATGCATGCACAAGAACAAATTCATAAAAATGAAGCAATTAGTCAAGGCAGAGAAGTTGATTCAGAGTCAATGAGGGGAAATTAAAAGTTAAAATTAACTCTCATATAAATTAAATTCCATAGTAAAGGAATCTATATATATATATATATATATATATATATATATATATATATATATATATATATATATATATATATATATATATATATAAAAAATAACGAAATAAATAAATGCAGGAGACTAACCAAACAAAAATGAGTAAGCAAGATTTCATAAATAATAAAAAAACAAATCAGTAATCTTTTGAGTCAGTTTCATATATTAATGAGAACAAAATGTTTGTCGTTAATAACCATAAATCCCATCCTAGACAGGATAACAAACATGGAGAAAAGGATTTCGCCTAGTCCAAGAAGTAGATGACGGGAGTATTGGAGTATGACTTTTTGGAACAAGTAGTACTATTGGATTAATAGAGTAAAGGACAGGCAGAAATAGGAAATGCATGGAGGCGTGTTTTCAATAAACCAGTCGCTCTGGAAGTCTTTCTGTCAGCTTCTGGTATAGACGGAACACTTACTGGAGATAAGAAAAAAATAGAGACTGGCCATTTCGTTGTGACCTTCTCAAATCAAGACTTCCTCGTAATACGAGAACTGGTTGCTGCGTTGGGGAACCTACTCATTGGGTAGTAACGAGGAGGCATTAGGATCGACCTTCGGCCAAGACAGTAAACAGAATACTCTTGATACTCCTTCATCCTTCCTGGGTTGATTTTCAAGATCAAGGATATTCTGCTGGCAGATTAATACAAAATTATCATTTTAGACTGGAAAGATTTAGATGTAAATATAATTATCAGCTTAGGTTATCCTACAATTTACCACTAATTATGCTTAGTGAGGCAATTATCTATCTGAGCATGCAACTTAAACTATGCATTTTCAATTGCCGCAAGCGAGGGGAACCAAATTATAAATATAGCCCATCTCATGCTTTACCTTTCATTATGAGATCATGCATGAAGTTAAGTGCATGAAGTGTTAAGAATAGCAGTGCCAAACATTGGTGTGACCCATCATCATTTAACCCTTTTCAGACCAACGTATACGAAATGGATACATGGACTTTGTATTTTTTTTTAATTTTTGCTAACAATACACAGTTATCAATGCCACCATCTGGTCTGGTATACGTAGCTGTTAATATTATAGTCCAAGAAAGGAGGATAAAACTCTTGTGTTGTGTTATTAAAAGTAATTCCAATAAACTGTTGGATTGCATCATGTCAAGACTTAAAATATTTTATGTGACTTTTACATGACTTCCTTGTACGCCTATTAAACTATAAATCGGTGGTTCAAAAAAACAGGCGGGAAAAAAATATATATATATTTGTATTAACTTTAGTATCTTCCATAATAAATTTGAAATTTTTTACATTATATTTTAATGGCCAAAATGGATATTTCCGTTGAAATCTAGAAATCAAAAAAATTTTCGATTACAATAATTCCTTTACTTTGTACAAGGAAGTAAAAAGAGGTAAGTTTGAACATTATTTTTTCAGCTTAGATAATCAGAATGTCTATACGAATTGGTGATACAGTTGAAATAAGGTTTGTTGATCATGTTTCCCATTTTTTTTATTTTTTTTTAAATAAGAAAAATTAATTCTGTATTTCATTATTTACAATTGTTTCCGTACGGTTGTTTACAATTACTTGGCTAGCTCGTCTAACAGCCTCTTTTATTTTTGTTTATGTCCTGATTATGAATTTTTACTTTTCTAGAAACCAATTATTCTTAGTAGAGGAGACAGCATTCTCTCTTTGACACCAAAGAAGGAGCAATCATCTGACCATGATAGTCATGAAGAGGAGGAGCTTGTATTTCTAAGCCATTAGGAAGTGGAACGAGCTACAGAACAGATACATCTCGATTTCAATTTGGAAATAGAAATACCAGAAGGAGAGATTATGGATGGAACTTCAATTGAGGTTTTACAATCTATTGACGAAATTGGATATAATGATAATCCAAGTACACCTTTGCAAATGATCCATCATCCTCTGCAAATGAACCATCAACCTCTGATATTAATTTTTCATCACAAAAGCGGACCAAGAAAGGAAGTAGTAGGAGTGCAGGCACCAGAAGACTAGAATATGTTGGGTCTAGTAGTACAAATATATTTACGTAGATAGTTTCAGAAAATCAGAATGCCAAAACCTATAAAAGAATGGTTCATTATACCAATTGGTACGAAGATTTGTTCCAAGCAGGCAGGGCCGGAGCGAGGATTTTCGTCCAGCTTAAATTTCCCGCCTCTTCTTTCACTCCCCTCCTTCTCCAATAAAACTCAATAGTTCTGTAACAGGATTTTAAGTAATACCAGGGATTTCCTAGAGTTGAGAGACCTTCAGATGTTAATAAATTTATTGGTCTGGAATGATGAATAATCATTTAATTTAATACGCAAAACATTTCATTAAAAAAAGGAAATATGAAAGGCTCTATATTGTGGTTTATTAGTAATTCGACATAAATTATTTGTAAAACATCGAAAATTCATTGTATAAAGATAACTTAAGGAAATCAAACGACAAAGTCACAGATAAGATCACTTTAACTGGATATGGAAATCAGCGGTACCAATTTTGTTGTGTTCCCGCCGAGTTTCAAAGAAGCGTTTTATAATTTATTTATGTTTATGGCGTGAGTGAGAACTTCCTTTTTGTTCTCAGGCAAATACTAGACGCGGGAAACACTCAAAATTAATATGAAATATCACAATTGATGCTAGTGATATCATATACTTTCTTTAAAATATTTTCAACGTGGGACGGTTAGTTAATTCAGTTTCGTATGATTCAACAGGTTACGTAAGACTTTTTTTGTAGCAGGTATCACCGCACTTCCCCTTTAGTACCAAAATCGTTTCTTAGATTTAAAATTATTAAAAACCCGTCAACGACTAGCCGACTTTAGGCCAACATCAAAACTTCAACTTATACAACTGCAGTTTATTACGATCCATTATATTGCAAATTTTCAATCCAAAAGAAAAACCTAAAAAACTTTCTTATTTTATAAATTTTGAAATATGAAATATATAGTAAGGGAAAGTATTGCGATCGTGAAAATTTTGAATCCGAATTTTCAACGGAAATACACGTTTTTAAAACGTGTATTTCCATATAATGAGGCTCGCAAAATGTTGTGTGTTGTGTGTCTGCGTGTATTTGATAAATCTAGCTCAAAAATGAAAAGTTGTACGAACATGAAATTGCATATTTAAAGTAGATATGAGTCTGTTATATTACAGCGAATTTTTCGCCAAAATCGACTTGCTATTAGTGGCTTACTTACCATATGATCGATTTTACACATTTTAAAAATGTTCTCAAAAACGGCTTCGACGATTTTTATTAAGCTCGTTATACCAATGCTAAATTAAATGAACTTTAAGATCAGCAAGGCCTTATTCTCATTGAAATAATCTGAAAGAGCTTAAATACCTAATTTTCAAAATGGCTTCCTCTAAAGTGTCTTTTTTTTATTTGAAATAATTAACCGTTGTTAATCGTAATAAAAAATAGATAAACATGAACAATGAAGGAGTCTGATAATTAACTACAGGAGAAAAAAAGGATAAATATTTTCCCACGTCGGAAACAAAGATCAGGAAATAATAGTAAAGCAATGTCCACACTGTTCAACTTTTCGTTCGACTGTTAATTTGAATTTTGTAAGGGGCATTGGTAGTAATTTTTATGGTTGGGCAAATTTTATTCAGAAAAAAAATAACATTAAAAAATGTATTTGTCATTACATTATTCAGTGAATACATTTATTTATCATTTTTCAATCATTAATCAAATACAAATAATTATTTATTCCTCACGTATGCCTCACGTTCCCTTCCCCGTTAATCATGTCGAAAAGTGTGGACATAGCTTAACATAGATGTATAATATATCCCTAGGAATTATTACTGATTTTAGAAAAATTAATATACGTATAAAACCGTAGAAGGTAAAGGAGAGTGACAAAATAAGCATAAATGTACACAATAGTTGTAGCTGATAATTTCTACTTTTATATTATTGAATGAAAAATAAATGTTTCAAGGGAAACTAAATAGACAACTTTATAACTTATTTCAAGTAGCGTGGTAAGTGAAAATTGTGTGATGCTCACCAGATTTTTTTTTCTAACAAGAGATTAAGAGATTTAACATATTACCAATTAAAATATGGCAATCTATCTTGAACTGGTTAGGAATGACGAACTATCCCTATTTCGTTAGTCTTCTTTAGAATGGTGAAGTGAGGGAGGATGTACTGTCTCTATTGAGGCTTTATTTTGGAATATTCCAATAATATCCTAAAATTTAAAATTACTATTATTATTGTATTATAAATAAAGATGCGCCCCAAAAAAAAATGCTAGCAAATGTAAGAAAAGTATTGTAACCGAGCCAAATTTTCGATGTGCAGTTTTCAACTTTGCTTTTCAGAGCCCCTAGAGTCCAAAAAAAGCATTTTAGACCATTGGTCTGTCTGTGCCACGATTATCTCTTGAACGAGAGGACCGTTTTTGTTGATTATTTTTTTGTTCCGTAGGATTTCGACCTGCGATGCCTGCGTACCAAATAGAGCACCCCGTGAGCGATAGCGACCGCGCATTAGCCAAAACGGCTAAAACCATTTTGATGAAATTAATTCTTTAGCTGTTCATACACATTATACATCCCCGAGAAAAAACAGAAAAAAAAAATTATGACGAAAAGAAAATTTTATTTGCGCATAACTCATAATGTATGCAATTTATTGTAATTTATGTTTGTGATAATTTGAAATATAATTAAATTCTCTACAAGATGAAAAAAAAATTGGCAAAGATACCGCGTATTGTACTTTGTAGCCTTATATATAAAGTGTTATGTGCAGCCCCATGGGGACCGGTTCACATATTTTTAGTTTTTCAAATAACTCGAAAACTATTCACCTCCCGGAACGTTCCAGGTGCTCATTTAAAAGATAATTTAATAGTCTAGGAAGCTAAAAAAAGAAACAAACGTAATTGGGCCAATACTAGTGAAGATACAGCAAATAATTTTTATAATTAATATAAATTTTATCCTTGAACAAGTCTATAGTTGCCGAAACGTAGACTGATTTTTAGTAAACTTTAACAAGATAGATTTTAGAATTTTAATGTTAAATTTTACAAAACTATCCAAAAAATAATAAATGTTACCTCTCTATTTGGAACTCCAATTAAATATATAATTTTATATATAGTAAAGAAAGGTTTATGAAGCAAATATTTTATAAATCAGAGGTTCCCAGAGGGTGGAACGCAAGGATGTTTCTGATGCTACGCGAACAACCTAAAATAGTCATGGATGCAATCATATTTTTAACACGTTCAATGAGGGATAACAATTTTTAAAAAAAATATTATAGAATGCACCAATTATAAGATGAATAAGAAACGATCTACAATTAATAAAAATAATTCAGAATGGTTAAGGAATGTTAAAAAATATATCGATATTTTTTTTCGATATATTGTAATATCAATATTAGAATTTGAGCATCGAAAACCGATATTTTTTCAAAACAAAATTAAAAAAGAGATAGAAAAAATTCTATAAGAACGGCGCTTTCGACACACAAAGAACCATAAGAGCTTTTTGTATTGCGTGATCGTATTACTCACTTTATATAGTGTGGCTAGATTCTAAGGATGGGATGTTGAAAGCAAAATTTTGATATTTATATTGATATTGGTTAACAATATCGATATCCTTATAATATCGGCATAAAAATATCTTTAATATTTTTATAAAATTAAAACAAAAAGTCAAAACGAATCTGTTTCTTGTTATTTAAATCCTGCTGGAAATGAACTCAATAAAAAATGTATCGTAATTATATTGACACAGAAATATCGGTAATTCTTTTATCAAATTATTTTTTTTTAAATCTAAACCAATTAAAAAGAGGATAGGAAATAAATTGTTTCTAAATATTTAAAGTCTGTTGTAAATGAACTTAATAAAAACAATATCTTAATTATATCGTTCCAGAAATATCGATATTATAAAAACAACATCTTATTTATATCGGCACAGAAAAATCGATATTATAAAACCAATATCTCAATTATATCGGCACAGAAATATCGATATGTGTGAATCCCTTTAAAAGATTAAAAATATCGAGATCCGATAAATCGATATTTTTTTTTCCATCTTCGCATCCCTAGGATGGTTACCGTAGCAAAGGCGACAGAACTCATGGTAGAAAAGGACTTTAAATAATCAAATCAAGCTCCATCAAGGCTAACATTAATGCTCTAACGGAGAATGAACAATATACAAAAAAAAACTGTACCAAAAAATGTATGATTTTCTTCACAATGTCCAAATGTCTTACTTTTGATGGATGCATTTTTATTTACAGAAGTTTAGGTGTTATGTGAAACTGATAAACATTTAATTTTAGGTTTTTGAACTTTATTATTTTCTTATGCAAATTTACTATTATATATAATTTACTATTATATTACATGCATTGTTTTGTTTGTTAAGTAAATTAAATTTTGTGTCAGTTTGTAGATTTCATGAAGACGAATCATTAATACTGACATCATAAGTACGCAGTGACAAAGTCTGGGAACCCCCGTTATAGAAAAAGAATGATTAGGCGAATTAACTATGCTATTCATAGATAGAGATCTAGGTCATTAGCTACTCAGAATGAGAAACTAAGAGGGCGATCTGTCGTGACGGGCAACACGGTTGTCAGTGGGCAGCCCTTGAAAGCCCTTCCGATTACGACTAAGTTAGTCACGTATGCAGAGGAAAGGTAGATTCGTCAAGGTCCGAAAGGGAAAGTGCTTTAGTTTATTATTAAATGATGTACATATACATCTATATATACAGAAGAATTTCTTAATAACAAATAATTTTGACGAATGATAAACAAAATAATGTAAAATGTCTGATATAATCAGGATGTACACAGAATGTTTTTCGGGAGGGAAGGGGGGAATAATAAGATGGCAAGTAATCACCTAAACCTGTACAATCGCCAAATTGGGAGTAAGTTTTAAGGATAAGCATGAAAATTAGATAAAAAATATTGTTAACATATAATATAATTATATATATATATATATATATATATATATATATATATATATATATATATATATATATAATTTTTTTTCCCGTACATTTCGGAGAGTGGAGGGGATGTATCCACGCAATCACCTCCCATGCGTAGGGCACTGAGTATAACGGAGAACGAACAGGGGCACATAAATTAGTAAACGGAGCAAGCAAAGACCTTCAAAATACTATTCAAAAATAGTGATTAGGGAGGGATTGATAAACTATTTGCCAGTGCTATAATTTTGTTTTTATAGAAAACTAGTTTCAAATGTTATACATTCATCTTCACTTCTAAAAACACACAAAAATGTGTTTTTACACAAAAAATCACCATACTGTTAGCCTCATTGTATCATGCAAAAAGATAATGGCACAACAACATGTAAATATATCTATTATAGCCTTGTGACAATATGTAAATAGTAATTAATAAAAATATTCTATTCTTAAAATATATTCGGAAGGGTTCATCGCAAAGAAAATTTTGCTCCTGGCTAAATTAACTGGTACTAAATCATGAATCAAATGCTTTTCCTAAACACTGAAGTTGATTCAGCAATTCGGTCAGAATCGGCAGTCAAAACAGGCAAATTTTACAATTTTGACTGAAAAGTATGTTATGCTAAATTTTGCAAGCCTGTAACTCAAAAAAGGCTAATCCCAATGAAAAATGACAAACAATTAACCTGGTAGAGCATTGAATTCTGCATTTATCGCATGCATATATATTTTTTTCTCATTGTATAGATACACGCGAAAAAACTATAAGCTTGTTGCTATTTTGTAGTTTTATCACGTCTGACCTCAAAATCACTAATTGGCATCTAGAAATTTGAATTTTAATACATTTCGATCGTCCAATTTTACTCAGAAGATTGTACATAGAAGCAGTGAGTTAAATTGGGCGGGAGATGTAACTAAAAACCTTTGCGAATTTTCGTGACCGATTTTCGAACATCAATTTTTCGAATCCATGCTCCCTAAAGGGTTTCTCTTAACAGTTCAGAGTTTGGATTAAATGAGACGATTGCGCACTTGTCCCACGTTCCTTTCTGGAGTCTCAAAACAATTTCAAGAAAAGATAGGCTGAGTATTTGGAGTGCTGAAATTCTCTTCCTTTGAGGATTGATCTTAAACAATCAATCGAGAAAACTCTAAATATCGAGATATTCAAAATAACAAGCGATAATCGGAGAGTGTAAGGCTTGAACTTTTGTGCGATGAATGAAGCCTTTCACGATAGGATGTTGTTGACGCTGCAGTCCAAGGTCGTACTCCAGGAGCTGCCGCCAGTTAAGGGTGTTTACCTTAATACCTGCTGTTATTGTTGTTGTCAGCCGAGAACTTTATGTTCGGGAAGTGTTTTGATTGGGCGGAATGATGCGTTTTAATAAGAATGCAGAAAGAACTCGCAATGATTTCTCTAAGCGATAATTACCCACAAACGTTAAATATGTTTGCATATTTGAGGGAACGCAACAAAATGTAACAACTTAAGGAGAAGAAAAGGCCAAAGTCCTAAATTTATGAATGAAATTAGTAAACGATTGGCAAAAAGGCTACAGACTTTATTGAGACAAAGTGTGAATATTAATAGCAAGGCGTAGAGAACCCGAAGGTTCGATGCCGTTACCAACATGCCTTTCAATACTGAAGGCCATCAAAGCCTAAATATATATATCACTCCAAACAAAATCCGTCCTGATCTAAAACTCAGTTTATTGTTATTATCTATTTACGGTTTTATTTTATTTTCTATTACAATTCATCATCGCGATGCACAGTGCGGTAAATTAATATGAGGTAGGACAAAAATCAGAATTCATCCTTATTCTTAAGAAAATAATGGCCTTTTAACTATGTATTTATAAATTTGTTTATATCGAGGCGATGATTCATGCAGAAATCGATCCAAAAAATGGTAGGCATTCACTTTCCCTGCCCCCCGCTAGGCCGCTTCCTTCAATTCATTACAACTGCCTGTCTTGTTCTAAGACCACCCTTACACGGTCGATTTTTCAATCTGATTTGAACAACGCTTCGTTCAAAACTGATGAAAAAAACGACCGTGTATGGGTGAAATCCGTCGGTTTTGCTGGCGTTGCAAGAAGCCTTTTCGAGAACAGAAAAAGAAACGTCCTGTCGGAATGATGGTCAAAATTGCATAGCATTCTAATCTAATACGTCGGTGTTTTCTCTGCTCCTCCGAGTATTATTGATTTAATTTTGATAAACTTTTATCCGAATTGAATCAACAATGTCCTCACTAAAACAAATCCATAAAGTATGAATTTATACATTTTAGATATAAGCTTAAAATAAATGGATTTTTTTTAAAGTTATATTCTCCTCAAAGATGATCTATCAACTACGCCAAATTCGAATAATAATTATTTTTTATTATTAACTATTATTTACTTTCATCGATATATGAAGATTGGTCGGGGTGGAAATTTAAATGGGTAATAATTACACTTCGAATTACATGTTCCAGATTATTCTAAATAAATTAAAAAGAAATCAGTTACAAAGAAGATCAATGAAATAAATTAATGAAGGCAATAAAAAATGATGGATAGAAGACCGATGGAAGATCAGTTTTCATGGCAAACAGATAGTTTTCACCCTACCATTTTTCGTCGGTTAAATCGACGGTTCGGATGGACGAGAAAACTTTTCTGTTCTTTACATGACATTCAAGTCCCATCAGTGCCAGGTTCAGTCATATATGCATTTTTCTTACTTATCTGTTTAGTGTTGTTATTTCACGGTCATTGGCTGCTACATCTCTTATATAGTATCTCCTTTCTTTAAGAAAGTCTGCGATTCCTTTTTTTCTACTCTAATTCTATCCCTTTTCGAATTTTCCTGCTTCCTTTACCTCTGATGCAGTTTCTTAGAGGAGAAAAATAAAACAGAAGTCGTCAAAATCGTGAGTAGAACTATATTTTTATAATTTATCTTTGACAGCACATTTTTCCCAATCTTTTAATCATCATTTAATAGCCCTCCTCTTATTTGGATAACATTTTAAACCACTCTATGGTTTAAAATCTTTTTCCCACACTTCTTATTCATCCACAAATCCGTATTCATATCAAATAACAATAAACAAAATTTAAATATTACGTAATCATCAACAATTTAAATTACCACAGTGCTAAACAAATAATGAAAAAATAAATTAAAAAAAAACAAACTCAAAAATGCTAATCTCCTCTTCTTGCGTCAAATAGTTACATAAAGTTCATTACTTTTAAATTATATAGAAGGATTCATTATTATGGTAAAAATTCAAAAAATAAAAATGGCAAGCTATGTGAAAGTCTAGAATGAATCTGCTTTCATAATAGCGAGCTATAGAAGCAAAACCTCGAGAGATTGAGTTACACAACTATAATTATTTCAGAGAAACTACTCTACTACTGATTTACTTTTACTAAGTACTATCCTTGTGTTCCATTTACCTTATGCTCAACTTAAACATATATTTATTATTTATTTTAACATAATATATTAACGGAAGTATTTTTTGTTCAACAATATAGCCACCAGTGCTCGACTAAAATTCGATAAAGCCTGAAGATAACATCTTATTTTTAAGACCCTAACACCTAACTTTTGTTTTACCTTTGCTTTTAGTTTTGGGTCTTTTGTCGAAAAGACATGTCAGTTATATTTTATAACTGATACATGTTATCTATTAGTTAGCTAGTAGGTATAACAATGTAACTG
This sequence comes from Rhaphigaster nebulosa, assembly GCA_948150685.1. Classification (NCBI taxonomy): domain Eukaryota; kingdom Metazoa; phylum Arthropoda; class Insecta; order Hemiptera; family Pentatomidae; genus Rhaphigaster; species Rhaphigaster nebulosa. The sequence continues at coordinate 162,741,372 of OX411308.1, forward strand.
TTACCTAAGTAGATAATTATATTCTAATTAAATCATATGTTAAGTGAGATATTGTTTTAATTGTAACATTGAACCGGAAGAAGATGAATATATTCCAGTTAAGTGAACACAAAAGAAATGATGATGCTGCTCGTAAGTTTCTACAGAGCCAAAATATCATTATTGTACTTAGGTATGTGCAAAAGGACATCAAATGAAGGTACGACTCACGTGGGCTTCAGTGAAACGACGTAACAGGAAGGAATGCGGGATAAGGAATGCGGGATGTTGGAGTCCTATCTCTGCGAATTTATATGGAGGAGGAGGTATGAGAAGGAGTAGTTGTTTCAAAAGATATTGGAACACATCGCTGAATTTTGTCCACAGATTTAGATGTATTTATTGTTTAATTTTTGAGGTTATCTATTAAAATACATATGTTTTCTTTTAAAGTCATTTCTTAAAGATGTATCGGTTATACATCATTAACTGGCATATCTTTTCGACAAAAGGCCCTTAGTTTTACATAATATTTAACCACAGAGGGCCAAGATAGATATTGGAAAAAACAGATTGGTCTCTACTCACTTAATTAGCTTCCCCACCTCGATCTTCCCCAAATAGTCTTATAGTCGATGATGGATGCCAAGCTATAACTGAGGCTATACTGACAGCTGTAGAGGCCTTAATCCCAAAAACTAAGGGTTGTTTCAAAAGAACACCTGTTTAACAATGCTTCAAAGAAAGCTATACAACTTTGGAGAAAGGCACATAAGAAATTTCAAAAAAATATAAATCTGGCGAATCACAAAGAATATAAAAAACAAATGGCATTTGTTCAAAGGAGCAGGCGGTTGCTGTTTATTTCGATATGCAGAAAGACTTCGATAAACCAATAAATATTCCATTTTACTAAAACTACATTCGCTAGGATTCAGAGGTAGTCTTCCTAAATTCATCCAAGAATGTCTATCTCGTCGCCTTTTTCGGGCCCGAATCGGAACATTGCAGTCCATGCAAAGTAAGGATGTGTGCTAAGCACAACTCTATTCGCTTTGGCCATCAGTGGCTTAAGGTTAAATCACTTGGATTTTGCTAATACTATACAGAGTGAAGATATTCTCTCCATTAAAGAAAAAATTCCAACCTGCACTGAATCGTACCAATAATTATAAGTCATCGAGACTACGCTTTTCTCCTAAAAAACAAGACAAAATGTTTTTACTTCAATAGAAAACGGAATTCCCCATAATAACCAGAACTGTATTTTGGAGATGTTAAATTACTATATGTCAACATCTGCAAATTCTTGGGGTTGTATTTTCGTAGGCGTCTGTCTCGAGAATATCACATCAAGTCATTGAAAGAAAGATGCATAATAAAGCATAAGATACTAAGAGAAGCCTACTCCTAGAGTGGCAGACATTGTGGGATAATAGTCCTCCAAATAAACTGAAGGCCATATGTTTCTTATGAAGTGAGGTCATGGAACAGCTCCAGTCGCAACAGCCGCATAGAAGAAATGGTCCTTACACGACTCAGAATAGGACATACACAGTATCACCCAATCGCGATCCTTTTCGTACAAATTTCTTTAAGAATAGTTAATGGTCCATGCTACGTAACCAACAATACCCTGCATCCAGACCTCAATGATATACATTTCCTAGATATTTGACTACACTTATCTCTATAGTTCTCTCCGAATGTTAGAACGGCAGTCGCCAGTTTCACCATTCAAATCCTGAGCGTAAGCGGCTATATTTGAATACCCATACGGCCATTACACTTTCAATACCAGTGACGTTATTGACAGAGAAGCCAATCTGTGATCATCTGGAGTCCAGCTTTACCATCCACAAGTCAAAGGACCAATATTGCTCTGAGTTTTCTAGATTGAGTGCAAATATTGCTGTACATTTTTTGTTTACATTATTATTTGATTTCCTATTATTTATACTTTTCGTCAATAAATATAGTAAGAATGGCTTTACTATTACTATCACATATTTCCCTTAAAGTAATATTTGACGATAAAAATGTGTCTCTTCAAAAATATATAATAATGACAAAGTAATAATATTATAATCATATTTCAACAACAAATTAATTCCAAAATGTCGACTTGAGATACTTATGGTATGCTTAATTTTATGAAACATAAATTTTTTTTACACTTAAGAAAGAAACATAATTTAGAAAAAAAGTGTCTAAAACTATGCCAATAAATATTTTTAAAACTACTTTTATGACTTAATTTTTGTTTTAATTTTGTTTACTTTTTGTTTTGTTATTTAAACATTATTTGTCTGCCTTATCGCTGAAACACAAAGGATTCACACGATACGCCAGAAGACACGAAAAATGTTTTTTAAGAATATTATATACCTATCGGTATTACTTATATAAGATTTCATATTTTCATAATTGAAAAAAACATATTTACAAAGTCATATTATCGTTATGAAATAAAATATTTCTCATGAAACATTATCTAATACTTTTTCATGAAGAAAGTAGTGAAATCTAGGAGGGATCAGTTGGCTAAGAACTAATGTAATTATAGTATAGGCGTGAATTCACGAAGCGTTCTTGATCCGTCTTTCGCAATTTCTCAGCTGCTTATTAATACAATGAAAATTAATTTTATTAATTGAATAGTTTTTTATTAATTTAAATTTGTAAAAAATGCATTAAAATTTGAAAAGTAGGAATCATTTCTCACGAGAATCATTCTAAGCATTAAAAGTCACTGAATTCAATCAAGGTCGGACCTAGAAAAATCCTAAGGGAGATATATTAATCATTCACCTCCCGAAATTTTTGAAAAAATATGATTTTCGTATAAGTTTTGAGTAATAATTTTGTATCCAATTTTCATTCTTATCCTTTATTCTTATGCCCTATTTGGCAAATATAGAAACTTAATGATTACTTACTTGTCTTCTCATTAAATCTCTCTCCTAAAAACAAATTTAAACTCTCCCCTCCCCGAAAAAAAATTCTGCGTAGACGCCTGCGAGCCACTATGTGAGGTCTTTCTCCGAGCCAATTTTTGTTCTGATTGCATTCCTAAATTCTGAGAATTCGAAGTGGAGACCGCCCGATATAAATTCATCAAACTAATAGATAGCTGTTGTTACTTTTGTAAATAGCTTTTTGTTACTGCTATCTGTTAAAACAGTTTGTTAAACTGTTTTATTTCATTTACACACTATTTTAAAAATATGAAATATTGAGAGAATTTACTAATATATATATATAGCGTTAAATACTTCTTTAAAAGAATATGAGCTAATTTTTAACGTTTTTCGTGAAACATTTTAATGGTGAAGCACCAAATTTTTCAGAATTAGCTTCTTTTGCCTATAAAAACGTAGGACTGATTTCCTTATCAATTCACTTAAAAAAAAAGAATCGAAAACTAGCCAAATTAAAATAAAAAATAGATAATTATCATTATTAACTATTAAAAAAGGTTAGATAAATTGATAACTGCATTATTTAACGATGAATACAAATATCAGTCCAAAACATATTATCAATATGATTTCAAATATTTATGCACTTTTAAATAATGAATTTTTAATTTGTAATCGTACGATTTTACATCGTAATTCCCTAATTAACAATATTTTACATTTAAAAAGAAAATAAACTTTTTAGATGATAAATTAATAAATAACAACAATATAAAAACTTTCACTTAAACAATTAGTTTAACCTAAAAAATGACGATTAATAACTTGAGACACTTGAAAATGGACAGAACTCTTCGAAACGTTGAGTAAAAGAAGTAGAATAAAGAAAGGATATGAAGTACAATGGACAGCAAAGTTATCCCTAAAAATAAATAATCAATTATAATAATCTTCTGTAATCATGAGGAGTAAAACAAAATACAATCATTTATAGTAATTATAAATCAAATTTAATATAAAAATATCTGATGTGGGCAACACATGACTTCCTTGTACGCCTATTAAGTTATAAATCCGTGGCTCAAAAAGTGATACTGAATTTGGTTACTAGTTGCCGAACATTGCAGTAAAAACGACACTTGGCTTCCCGATATCCGTCAATTGACACACACACACAGACACATTCTTGTTTCTGGAGGTCTCATTCCGTTATTATATGTCGTTTTCCTTCAGTAGATAATTAGTTTCCAAGATATTTCTTCATGTTCCGTGACAACAATAAAACTGTCAATATCACTGGATAAAGCATAGGAAATCGACAGTTTCGACATTTTAAGTGGAAAAACCCACTTAACTAATATCTTGTTCTCATAATGCAGACTTGTTGATCTCACAAATGGGGAGGAAAACCAGTATTTTAGACTCAATTTTAACACTTAAAACCAGTAATAAAAATGTTTAATTGGATTGGAAACCAAATTGCATTTGTAACCTTTGTTACCGAAACATATGATTTCTCTTTTAATTTAAATATAATTTTTGATGTAAGCTTATTATGACCTTCAAGTAAAGTACCCTTTTCGGCTCACCAATTTTAACCAAAATATAGTAAATACATTTATATCGATATAAAAATTCTATTTACCAAATTTGAGATGTTTTACATTATATTTTAAAATAATTTTTGATGAAAGTCTAATATGACCTTCAAGTAAAGTACCGCTTCCGGTTTTCCAATTTAAACCAAAATCTACTATGTTATTTAAATAAATATATATATGTTATAAATACTAAATTTGAGAAGTTACGCATAGTATTTTAATATGATTTTTGATGGAAATCAATTATGACCTTTAAGTAAAGTACCACTTCCGGTGATCAAGCAGTGACCAAAAAGGGAGGTTCACAACCGTTCACAACCACAGCTAACCGTTTTTGAGTTATGCGAAATACGAACGTACCTACAGACACCACGATAAAACTAGTCAAAATGGATTCAGGGACAGTCAAAATGGATATTTCCGTTGAAATCTGAAAACCGAAAATTTTCACGATTACAATACTTCCTTTACTTCGTACAAGGAAGTAAAAAATATTATGGAAGTAATCAAGTAAAAAACCTCTTTCCTTGAGCGAGAGGTATTAACATTTCATACATCTTTAATTTTTTAGTTATTGCAAATGAAATTCTGAATATATAGCACATTATTTCAAAACTGCGCAATAGGTGTCATTTTCCTGGTAAGAATGAGCGATAATTGGTTATATAATAGTAGTCATAATTAGAAATAGTAGTCATAATTAGAAATAGTTGTCATAAGTAGGTAACAATTCATGAATTTTTTCAATAACAGCTGTTTTAACCGACAAAACTTTATATTTATAATGTTTATGCTATTTTACTGGCGTAAGTAATTTTGATAGAAACATTAAACTGATCAATTCATTTATGTTTCTTTAAGACAAAATTTCCGATTTTTAGTTTCAATATTTACAGCAATAACCATTGATTGATAGTTTAGCTACTATAAATTTATAAGTCAAACATAATGTCAAACTGTAAGTATGAGAAATAATTGTATAAGGACTATTTTGATGAAGTTCATAATAAAATATTTTTAATGTTTTAATAATATTCTTATGCTAGTTAGGTGGCCAAAGAGTATCAATATTTTTCTTCTGTATGAATAATTGAAAACATCATCATCATTTATGTTAAAAATATTATTTTGCACTTTAAAACATTTATTTTTATTTTCAGTTTCAATATATTGTTAATAAAAAAAAACTTTATTTTTCTCAAAAATGTGTCTTTATTATAAATATGTAATCTCTAAAAGAGCTTGCACTATAATATAAAAATAATAATATAGAAACTGCTTTAATTGCTCTTATTTTTTGAAAATGGTAAAGAATGCTTCTGTTTCAGTGATTCCCCAATTACGTGGGGCCATTGTTATACATACAATGGACCCGGATATAACACACGTGTCTAGTTCTGATCTCCGTCTCTGATTAGTGTTAGCAGAATATTGTTTTATTTATTTTTATTTTTTACAAAGCCACACATTATAAATAGGAATATTTTTTCATAGATATTCAATTTTATGGTATTTGTAAAACGCACGAATCATCTCTACTGCTCCAAATATGCAGGAGCTCAGTGATAAAATACTACTAAATTTCTCTATGAAATAAGGCTATCTGAAAACTTTTCAAATTCCACTCATTTGAAATATCTTAATCTAAAAGGAACAATTAACAGTTCGTTAAATTCTTAAATTAAATTAATTAAAGAAAATACACAAATGTTTTATCTCAAGATTTTCAAACGCTAGTCAAAGGGCTTAGGGCTTAGTCAAAGGAACTTTAACCAATTATTTTCCCATAACGTTAACGTCATGTTGAAAAATAATAGTCCTATTCAATACAATAACTTATAATAAGAAGTATTATTTTAATTAATTTTGTTTTCAGCAATTTTATTATTAAAATTTAAAGAGCTTTCGTGATCAGAAAAACATTCTGCCCAACGATAAGATCACACGTTAATTATCCTATTTTGCTACGTTGAACCAAAACACCTACATTCACCTATATAGATTAAGCGTTTTACCAAAATATATGAAAAGTTCAACCAAAAGCAGAGAAATCTCTTTAAGTTTTCCTGTACCTCTGAGGAAGTACATAAGAGGAGGATTAAGCTGTAAGCAGACTACCACCACTCGGCACAACCTCAGGAGCCAGCTGTATCTCCACAACAGCATCATTCTGCCACCAGACCTCCTACCGAGAAGGACCACCTAGCTAGCCAGATGTCTCAGATGATGGCTACGATGAATAATCTGATGCAGCTTGTGCTGAAACCATGCAGCTCAAGGATGGACCATGACTAAACACCTCGTCATGAATTACAACATCAGAGGCCTCATTACGAAGAAGGCTGAGATAGAGCTCCTCCTACAGCAGCACCGGCCGTCGGTAGTGGCGCTGACTGACACTATGCTCAACACCACGGCTCGATTACAATTCCAGGAGTACACCGCATACCGGGAGGTTTGCCCCCCATGGTCTCTTGGAAACGTCGTCACCTTGGTCAGAAGAGATATTCCCTCAAGGAGTATCCCTAACCCAGTGGACCCAACTGCGGGAACTCATATAGTCACAGTTGACGTGTGACTGAAACATCGATACACGCTCAGTTGTGTCTATAAGAGACCGCAGGCCATACTCACATCTGTGAAGTTACTGATGAAACACGCCCAGGTGAAAAGTCGGTATGTCGTCCTAGGGGACTTCAATGCCCGACACACCGCCTGGTTGTGTGGTAGCAACAATCCTATGGGCACGTATATCACTAAGACCAGGATGTCAGTCTTCCACCCTGGTGTGCACACCTTCAGGCATGCATCCCGACCTGGATGTACTTCAACGCTGGACCTGCTCCTGACCAGAGATATGCAGACCGTTGCGGAGTGCCTAGCGTTCCCGTACGGCCCGTCAGATCATCGACCTGTGCTCTACACCTTTGAGGGCACGCCCACCATATCACCGGCGAGCAAGTACCTCTTTCACAGGGCCGACTGGAAGGGATACAGGTCTAGTGTTGATGGAGCACTACCCACGATCACACAGTGCCGAACCGAAGCCGAGGTGAATGAAGCGGTGGAAGTCATCACCACTACCATCCAGGACTCATCCAATAGAAACATCCCCAGGTTCAGCCCGCAGCCCAACGCGATGAGGAAACCCCCATCGCACATCCTTGCTCTGATCGGCCAGAGGAACAACATCTTCCTGAGCACGCGCGATTATGGTCTGAAACCGGCCATCAATGTGATGACTTCGACGCCTCATGCTTGGCTGGAAGACTTCACTCTGGCACGATCAGTTACGGCGGACTCATGACGACCATCGCCAGTTCTGGAGACTCGTCAGGATCCACGTAACCAAGAGGAGGACTGTGCACCTGACTTCGGGGAGTGACCTACTGACACCTTGGGAACAGGCTGAGCTTCTGGCGAAGAGCTGCGAAGAGAAGGATACTGACCGGCTGAAATGTGCTCCATGACTCCCAGTGGGACCACTACCGTGCCCTAACGAGATGCCTATCTTCTCCACCTTCGGTACTACGCCGTACTAAAGGGAACAAGGCCTCGGGACAGGATGATATCCCGTATGTGCAGCTGAAGATGCTTCCCAGGAGGGGTAAAGCCTTTCTGTTGAACATTTTCAACTCATGCCTACGGATCTCATATTTTCCTAAGGTCTGGAAACAAGCAATCGTAGTGCCGCTACTCAAGCCGGGGAAGTCTGGAAACTCACCGGAGCACTATCGGCCGATCAGTCTCCTATCTCACATGAGTAAAATCTTCGAGCGGCTGATTCACTACCAACTGATGATGCACTGTAGGGAGGAGAACGTCATCCCATCGGAGCAGACTGGGTTCCTACGAGGTGTCTCCTGCGAACATCATCTCGCTAAGCTTCAGGCCCACAACATCGAGCAACTTCAGAAGAACAGAGCTACGGCGTTCATTTCACTGGATTGCACGCAGGCCTTTGACTGTGTGTCCCACACACTCCTACTTCGCAAGTCTTGAGGAGTTCACGTTTCGATGCTATCTTAGCAGAAGATCTTTCGTCGTACGAGTCGGTGAGAGCCTCTCGACTTCACACAACACCACCTGCAGAGTACCTGTTCGTCGTCTTCACAGCGCCAGTGGTCTCAGTCAAGCGTCCAGGAGCAGAAGTAGTAGCCTATGCCGACGACATTGGAATCTACGCCTCCAGCAACAACGGCGACGTAACCCTCAAAAAGACAGAGCTGGCTTCAGCGGCCATAGTTGAGGACCTAAGGCTAAACGGCATCAGGGTTAATCCGTTGAAAACGGATGCAATCGTGATGTCGGTTCAGAAGAGAAAGAAACCTCTTCCCACGATCAAAGTGGACGAGGAAGAAAGGCCTGTCTCTAGCTCCATCCTCTATCTGGGCATCACTCTGGATAGGCACTTCACCTTTTCCAGTCACGTCAGGGAGAGGATCAAGCTGGCCCGGCTGAAGACGCATCGGCTCTATCACCTGCTAACGTGATAGACTGCAGCTCTCACTTCGGCTGAAGCTACAGATCTACAAAGCCATCAATCCAACTGACGATGCTCTATGGTGCACCACTGCTGAGGCATCTGTATAAAACATCCTTATAAGGACTGCAGAGCTACCAGACCTCCGTTCTACTGCGGATAGTCCGTGGCACTTCCCTCCAAAGGGCTAAAAACACCAGCATCCACGAGGAGTTCCAGCTACCCTCAGTGCCTGAGTACATCGTCCGAAGGCACATCAAGTTCTTTGATGGGCTTAAGGCCTGTGCTAACCCCCTCTTTAGAGAGGTAGCTCCACCACCCAGGCCTGGGAGGTGGCAAGGCAGTGTCCCCTTGGTTGACGTGCTCGCCGAGGGAAGGGGACTCTGCAGTCTGAACCCATCATCCTCTTTCATACCAGCAAAGTGTTCCCTCCACACTTAAAGAAATAATAAAGGCATAAGCCACATGAAGTACTGTCGCATACAGCGAGCCAAGCCAGTAAAACCTTATAATACCAAGAGGCAATAAAAGGATCTGGAAAATTTGTATATATTATATTTTTTTGTTTTATATATGTAAAATAAAATAAATAAAAATTTCTGGAGGGCTAGAAAAAAAAAAGCATACTACGCTAGTGGCCAGGAAAGTGATAATAAATATAACATATATATGATATTATAACTTCCATGGCAAGGGCCATGCCTGAACCCGTACAGGGTTCACAGTGACCATAGAAAGGCCACTACTACAAATCCTAACCATTAAGGATAGTGTCTGAATCCGTAAAAGGTTTATAATTACGCGTCCCATATAGCAAAGGGAATGACCGAAAATATAAATAACAAAAAAAATCTCCATAAAGTCTATCTCCATCTAACAAATCTATAAACAAAGTGATGTATTTATGGTCTATAAATTATAATTTTTTTGCGCGGAGGAGTCAAAATTTTTACCGCTTAGCAGGAACGGATTAAGGGTAAGCGGCTGCGTAGAGCCTAATATGTCCAGATCCGTCCCTGAGTAACACTTAAATTAAAATATAATAATTTGAAATAAAAAAGGCCTTTCCATCAACTAATTACATAAGAAAAATCGCAATAAAAACTATCATTAAAAAAGATATATTTTATAACGAGTTCAAAGACATCTGATGGAAAGATAATTATTGTGGAACAGAGTGAATCATTAAATTTTTTTCCAAACATAGACAGTAAACTACTGTGCATACCAAACACACACATGATAAGATATAATTTACTTTGTAAATCGCGATTTTCCATGTAGTTTAGCTTTTACAAAATATAAGTAAATCCCAATTAACGTAAATGAATATTAAAGTGTATTAACAATTAAACAAACAATAATTACGTAATACAACAATTAAAATTGGATCATTCATGAGCGAGTTCAGGTTTAAAGTCTAATCCTATAATTTGTTTTTATTTCCTACTTTTTTTTTTTTCTTATCTCATTTATATTACTGATAACATTTGTGCAAGTTGGTATTATTAACTTTGGATTTTAAAATTATCTTATAACTGCAAAAAAAAAAAAATGAATAAAAGGATAATTCTAAATTTATTATATTAAAGAGAATCGATGTTTTGCGCGACGAAGATTATTTTGCGAACATATCGTCGGTCCCTAAAATTCAGGCGAAAAGTTCGATTTCTTTATTTCGTTATTCTTCGATAGTATTTCGGTTGATACAGCTTGTAGTAATGTTACTAATCTGTTACGCCATTAGAAAGCGCTGAAATCGCAGTTGCATTTTTATGAAGAACGTCTGAAAGTTAGAAGCTTCCATTTTAAAGTAACGAATATGCATTTCATTACAAAGTTAAAACGATAAATACACATGAAACTATGAGTTAAAAGAAAAAACAACACCAACAAAACATTTAAAATAATCAAAATAGGCCCTTAGACTGAAGAATACACAGAAGAATGTAACACTTTTTTTAATCTTTTGAAAAGTAATGATTTCCACATTCGTAAGTTTACCATGGAAACGACGATTTGCCTGACTCGAAACTCTTTTAATTAAGGGTAATTTGACCCAGAGACGCGTCTAGGATTTTTGCCAGGGGTGCAAGCTTAATTATGCCGCTCTTTTTTTCCCCACTTCCCCAATAAAAGTCAACAGTTTTATAACAGTTAGTGTAATATATTTGAATATCGTAATCTCATAACACCAATTGAATTAAGGTCAAAACAATCGAAAAGCATAAATAAAAATCTAAGATCTAAAAATGAAATTTTGCTCGAAATTTACCGCCCTCGAAATTCTACCATCCGGGGCCAGTGCCCCCTTTACCTTCCTCCTCTAGATTCGGCCCTGATTTGACCTGTAGAGTTTGGGCGATACACTCGAGAACTGAAAAAAAGAGCGGCGGCTCATTGAACTAAAGAACAAATTTACAAAACCAAATCATGAAAAAAAAACCGGTTATTTTAAGACAAATCTATTTGATTTATAAAATTCATCAACAATTTTTAACATAAATAAAATGTTTTCGATTTACAAGGAATGCAGTCAATGCAACAGCGCGACTCCAAAGATTGACTCCTCTAGCTTAGTTGGATGAGTGGAATAAAAATAATAGAAAGTGTAGCCAAAAATTTCGGAATATACGAAAGTAGTAAGCCGCGTCATATTAACTTAAATAAAATATGCATACAAACAGAATACTTGATATTCGATGTCTTACATAAGTCAGCAAGGAAAAGAAATAGCGTGAGAGAAAAAAAGCTACAGAATAATAGAGGAAAAGGATAGTTAGCTCAGTTGACTATTAGCTCAAATGTTTTTAAAAAGACAACGCAAACATTTTTTTATAAAGGCGAAAAACGAATGAGTGGGTTTAAGGTGGCGCTAAGCCAAATCTGACCTTCAAAAACTAAAAATAAGTGAATATTTATAAAACAGACGCTTAATGCGAAATGCAGATGAGTAAATAATTCTAAAGAGTGACCAAAACAATATCTATCATATATTGCAAATTGTGATGGACGTGAGCTGTTAACAGTACTTTGAAGTTGCAAAAGCCACCGCTAGGTGGTAGCACAACCTACAAAATACGAAAAAGTGGCATAAAGGTTGAAATGAAATTTCAATTCGACATAATACTATAAATGAAATGTGTCAAGTTTCGCAACTCATAACAATTATTTCGTTTAGAATGATAATGTCGGAAGCCCCTGGTACAAATATAAATTCAAAGAATTAAATTTGAACAATGACAATGGCGTAAAAAGCATGATAGTTATCTGCTTCCTCAATTACTCAGGAAGGAGGAATTTATATAGATATTATAGATAAATATTTTCAGAAGGCTTGCTTTCCAATCCCTTCTCAGAAATTATTTCAACAAATGAAAAAAAAAAAAAAGTATTCGGTTAGCTATGCCAATAGTGTGCAAATTCCAAGCACATTGATATAGTTATCAGAGTTGGACCTAATTATATTCTTAAATACGAATACTGAATGCGTTTACATACACAGTTCTCTACGAATATAAATACTAAAATATTTTTATTTAAAAAAAATAATACAATAATATTCATATTCACAGGTATTTACTCCTGTAAATATACGTATGCAGTTGCCCAACTCAAAAATACCCGTTACAAGCCTTTAGTTTTTGTGGATTTACTACTCCGGTAAAATCAGAGAAAAGCAAGCCATTTCCAAACAACTACAAGGCGTTAAAATCAGCGTCATTTACTAGGTTGTTCCAAAAGTCTCATAATAAATCCTATAAGAATGTTTTTGTTCATACTATCTTTGTTAATGTTTACTTTGACTAATCCTTTAATTCCTTGTGACTTGATTTGGCTTTATGGGGGCATTTTAATTTAAAATAAAACAAAAACAATTATCACAAGTGACGAAAAGTGGATATTTAAAATTTAAAAAAACCTAGCAAACATTGTTACGTTAAAATTTCGTGATACTTATTATTTTATTTTTTTTTATTTTTATATTAATACAACTTTTGAGGGACCTAGTGAGGGCGTAATATTAGAAATAGTTTTAAGTTACGTGATAAATTTAATTACGATCCCAAAACAGCTGAGCGAGAGGCAGTGATGAGAGAGACCTGGCCAGCTGGGAGGAGAGATAAGTGACGAGAGAAGTCGGGACTTTGATCGAAGTGCACGAGGTGCGGGATTTGTTTTCTCTATCCTGTACGGTTTAACGAGATTTTTTTGTTGTGGTGTGCGTCCAAGGCGTTAGAACTTCGCGCCAGACGAGAGTTTATAGCGAATTTCTCGAGAAGAAGACGAAAAAAGGACATCGCCGGAGAACAAGAAGAACCGAGAAAATAGGACTGGCTGCCCCATCTAATTCTTCGGATTTGTAATTTTATTTCTTTTGTTATTATTATATTTATATATATTAAACTAAGGATAGTAATTTTGTTTTTGTTTGAGTCCGGCTGGAATAGTTTCTTTTGTTTGTTTTAAATGTTTTTATTTTTTTTTGGTTAATAAAAGTTTATGTATATTTTTTTTTTCAAAAAAGTTGTTTTATGTCATTTATTATATTATCCTGGTATTATTATATTTTACCATAGAACATTTAGGAATGTCCATGTAAACTACGTCTCTCAAAGGGTTTAGTGCTTATATCAATATAGAGTCACACTGAGGCCCTGAGTTCGAAGCTACCTCCGGCAGGTATCTTTTTTTTTGTTAATAATTAAATTAATTTTTTTTTATCATTATTTTGTTTAAGTGACTTAAGGGTCTTTTTAAGAATTTTTAATTAAATTATTTTGTTGATCAAGACGATTAAATAATTATGTCGTTTTTTTTGTTAAATTTATTTTATCATTGTTTTAATTTATTTATATTGGTATATGTTTCCTTGGTTTTTTTTTTCTATAATTTTTTTCTTTTAGGGTTTCACTGTTTTCCTTAAAATAGTGTGGCGTCCGAACTTATTTTTTTTTTGACAGGAGATATAATTGTATTTTATTTTTGATGGTTTGGTGAAAGTAGAAGGGTTATGGATTAATAATTTTTTTTTTGAACCTTAGCGTCGCGACTGGGTTATCGGCACAATATTGCCCACTCCCGTCGGGGGACGGAGTGTGGTAGCATATTCATGGCGCCACCGAACAGGGACTGTTTCGGATAAACGATTTATAATTTTTAAAACTAATTAATTTGAGAATAAAATAAATTTTATTTACGTACAGCCAACAATCCAAGATCATGGATTACAAATTAGATATTGAAAGACTCGCTTCCGACGAGTTGGAATATGAACTAAAAATCAGAGGATTTACGGGGATAACGAGGGTTGGGGATATGAAATCAAAATTACGGTCCCTATTAAAACTAGAAAGACAAGGAAGAACTATTCATCCTACCAAAACTGATTGTGATACAGATGATGAAATTAATATTTGTTTGGGGAAACTCAACGAAATAAAAAATAAAGTGCCGAATGCCAAAGGCAACGAGGTAAGGAAAATTGATGCAACTCTACAGCATGTATTAAATCGATTAAGGCGTATTCAGACCGAAGATGAAACCAAGAAATCGGCAATTTCGGAAATGAACGCGGCCTGCTTAGAATATTGGACCGTTATAGGGGTTTTAGGTCAGGATTCAGAAGTAGAGGGTGACGCTACGATTGAGGAATATGAAGCCAGTGCTGGGTCGGAAAAACGGACGGATGATTCGTCGAAAGTGACGACAATAATAAGGAAGACCCAGATCCCACCAAAAGATTGGGGCATTCATTTTTCGGGAGGAGTTAGTGGGCTTAGCGTTAACGCGTTCTTGGAGAGGATTGAAGAAATTCGGGAAGCCCGTAACGTTACGGTACAAGATTTATATCAGTCGGCGTTTGATCTTTTCGAGGGAACAGCCTTAGTCTGGTATAGAGCCATGCGGAGGGAGGTGAACAGCTGGCATGAACTAGTCAGGGAGTTGAGAAAGGAATTCGAACCTCCAGATTATGAAGATCGATTGTGGGACGAGATTAAAAGGAGAACCCAAGGGCCAACTGAAACGATAGGAATTTTTGTGGCAGTGATGAAAAATTATTTCAGTAGATTATCAGACCAACCTACCGAAGAACAAATGCTCAAGGTACTATTGAAGAACCTTCACCCTTATTATCTTGATCGATTGGCCCTAGTGAATATCGAAAGTATCCAAGATCTAATCGACTGTGGACGAAGAATAGAAAACGCGAAGTGGAAGATTGATATTCATCAACCACCCCCAAACATTCGAGGTTTGTTAGAACCAGACCTTGCATATACCACACCTCCTCGTCGAACATATGATCGAGAACAACCGAAAGTCTTCAATATGTCGACTTCGGTCCAACCTATCAGAAAATTTCATTGTTGGAACTGTTTAGATACGGGGCACTCATTTCGAAGATGTACGGCTCCAAGGAAAGTATTTTGTGAAGGATGTGGTCTAAAAGACGTTAAAAGGAATGCTTGTCCCAGATGTACAAAAAAAGTCGGGAAACGAGAAGAGTGCCCAGGTCTGAGTGAACCAGAGCCTAGTGCCTTCTATTCGTTCACAACCAAGTTAGAATGGCAAAAGTGGATAATGGTGGTACAGGAAGTAATGTCAGGCAAGTGTGTAAGACCAATCGAGTATGTGACCCACTTGAATGACAGACGCCCATATGTGCGGATTAAGATTTTTGGTCTAACCTTTCTGGGTTTACTCGACTCTGGAGCTTCTCTGTCGGCTATGGATGGTAATTGCTGGAATAAGTTTGCTGCATTGGGGCTAACCATGAAGGAGGAACCAGAAATTAAGATATCCACAGCTAATGGCCATCAAATGGAGATTTTAGGGTCGACCGAGCTTCCAGTTGAACTCAAGGGGAAAATCTGTTTAGTAAAATTTCTGATCATACCTTCATTGACTGCCGCTGTAATTTTGGGAATGGATTTCTGGCGAAAGATGCGTTTACTTCCGGGTATGGAGATGGGTCAGCAAGAAGATTTGTCTAAGGAACATGATGGGAATGAGATTATCTCGAGTATGCTTGTTGGTAAAAAGAATTTATCACCAGCGGAACACGAGAAACTAAACTCGTTGATTAACCAATGGAGTCATTGGAAAACGAAAACATTGGGATGCACAAGCAGAGTGGAGCACATCGTAGACACTGGTGATCACAAACCAATAAAACAGCGTTATTACCCAGTGTCTCCATATATTCAAAAAATTCTGAACGAGGAATTAGATACAATGCTGAAAGAAGGAATAGTAGAGCCCTCTAAGAGTGCGTGGGCTTCACCAGTAGTTTTGGTTAAGAAACCGGATGGCAGCCATAGGTTTTGCGTGGACTACCGCCAAGTGAACAACGTGACCAAACGGGACGCCTACCCCCTTCCTTACATTTCTAGCATCTTAGACAGACTTCGGGATGCTAAATATCTCTCATCACTGGATATTAAGAGCGCATATTGGCAGGTTCCTGTAGAGAAGAACAGCCAGGAGAAAACAGCTTTCACTGTCCCAGGAAGAGGCTTATTTCAGTTTACCCGCATGCCATTTGGCCTACACAACAGTCCAGCGACATGGCAACGGTTAATCGATGCGGTCCTAGGGGCTGACTTGGAGCCAAACGTGTTTGTTTACTTGGACGATATTGTTATCGTGACATCCGACTTTTCAGAACACCTCCGGGTATTGAGAGAGGTTTTTGAACGGCTAGCCGGAGCAAATTTATCTTTGAATTGGGACAAGTGCGAATTTTGTCGACCAGAACTACGTTTTTTAGGATATGTGGTCAACGAGTCGGGGTTGCTGGTTGATCCAGAGAAGGTCGAAGCCATCCGCAGTTACCCAATACCTACTTCTGTGAGACAAGTGAGACAGTTTGTAGGGTTAGCTTCATGGTATAGGCGGTTTGTTGAAAATTTCTCTACTATTATCTCCCCACTTACCTCACTGCTGAAAAAGGGATGTAAATTCAAATGGGGTGAAGAACAAGAGCGAGCCATTCAGTATTTGAGAGAAAGATTAGTGAAGGCGCCTATCTTGGCTTGTCCAGATTTTGAGAGACCCTTCTTATTGCAAACAGATGCTTCTAATACGGGACTAGGGGCAATCCTATACCAAAAGTATGAGGAAGGAGAAAAGGTGATAGCGTACGCCAGTCGAAGCTTAACGCCAGCCGAGCGGAAATACAGTACAACCGAGCACGAGTGTTTGGCAGTGCTTTGGGCCGTAGAAAAGTTTCGCCCTTACCTGGAAGGTATGCCTTTTACAGTTATTACGGACCACCAAGCGCTGAAATGGCTCCACAATCTTAAGGACCCTCAAGGTCGATTAGCCCGTTGGGCCATTAAACTACAGCAATACCAGTTCACGATAGAACATCGACCTGGTAAGCAAAACGCAGCAGCTGACGCATTATCCCGAATACACGAACATATGGTTGGAACGATCGAAGTGATTTTTGATGACCTTGATTCCTGGTACGTGAAAATGTTGGATAGGATAAAGAGAGATCCCGCTAAATATCCAAGTTGGAGAATAGAAGGGAACAAAATATTCAAGAGGATCGTAGACAAACGGAAGATCCTAGGAGAGGAGGCTCCCTGGAAATTAGTTGTGCCGAAGAGTAAAAGAAAAGAGGTGCTTTTTGATTGTCATGACGATCCTTTATCGGGTCATCTAGGTGGGTTTAAAACACTGCAACGGTTAAGGGAGCATTATTATTGGCCCGGAATGGCTTCGGACACTGCACGGTATGTAGGACGCTGTGAAACCTGCTTGGCCCACAAACCTTTACAACGAGCTCCTGCTGGATTAATGGGTCAACAAAGAATCGTCGCTAGACCATGGCAGTTGGTTTCTGCTGATATTATGGGGCCTTTGCCTTTGTCGACTAGCCGACATCGGTTTATTGTAGCCTTTTCCGACTATTTTACTAAATATAGTGTTTTCGTACCGGTGAGAACTGCCACTGCGAAAGCTGTCAGTAATTTACTAGAGAAGGAGGTAATACTCATGTTTGGTGCTCCACAGACGGTTATATGTGACAATGGGCCACAATTTAAGAGCCGGTAGTTTCGAGCAAAAGCAGCTGAATATCAGATCGACATCTCCTATACGCCGCACTACCACCCACAAGCAAACCCGATGGAACGACCTAACCGAGTGATCAAAACTCTTATCTCGTCCTATGTGAAGGAGAACCAGAGGCAGTGGGATAAAGAGTTGCCTAAATTAGCGTTTGCGATTAAAACGGCTGTGCATGAGGTGACAGGATTTTCACCAGCCTACTTGAATTTTGGTCGAGAGCTACCGCGTTCTGGTAAAGAGCATCCCAATTGGGATGATGAGGAACATAGCGATGCTGGCTGCCGAAGAAAATATGCGGACAGGCTGCAAAACGTACCATTACTGTTCAAGGAGGTACAGGACAAGTTGGCACGAGCTTACGAGAGAAGCAGTGCAACATACAATCTCAGGAGGAGACCTCAAGAATACTCCGCGGGAGAAACAGTCTGGAGGAGGAATCATCAGCTCTCAGAGGGAGCAAATTACTTCAACAGGAAGCTGGCACCCACCTTCGTCAAATGCAGAGTTACCAAAAGAATCGGTGGTCTATTGTATCAATTAGAGGATATGGACGGACGAGACGTTGGAAAGTGGCACGTAAAGGACCTGAAACCTCACCCTGAAGACGAGGCGATGAAGTAGAGAATGATGGCAGTAAATAATAGTTTAGATGGAGATAATATTGATAAGTTTACAAAAAAAAAATTTTAATTTCAATTTTTTGACAGAAAAAGGGAGGGTTGTTACGTTAAAATTTCGTGATACTTATTATTTTATTTTTTTTTATTTTTATATTAATACAACTTTTGAGGGACCTAGTGAGGGCGTAATATTAGAAATAGTTTTAAGTTACGTGATAAATTTAATTACGATCCCAAAACAGCTGAGCGAGAGGCAGTGATGAGAGAGACCTGGCCAGCTGGGAGGAGAGACAAGTGACGAGAGAAGTCGGGACTTTGATCGAAGTGCACGAGGTGCGGGATTTGTTTTCTCTATCCTGTACGGTTTAACGAGATTTTTTTGTTGTGGTGTGCGTCCAAGGCGTTAGAACTTCGCGCCAGACGAGAGTTTATAGCGAATTTCTCGAGAAGAAGACGAAAAAAGGACATCGCCGGAGAACAAGAAGAACCGAGAAAATAGGACTGGCTGCCCCATCTAATTCTTCGGATTTGTAATTTTATTTCTTTTGTTATTATTATATTTATATATATTAAACTAAGGATAGTAATTTTGTTTTTGTTTGAGTCCGGCTGGAATAGTTTCTTTTGTTTGTTTTAAATGTTTTTATTTTTTTTTGGTTAATAAAAGTTTATGTATATTTTTTTTTTCAAAAAAGTTGTTTTATGTCATTTATTATATTATCCTGGTATTATTATATTTTACCATAGAACATTTAGGAATGTCCATGTAAACTACGTCTCTCAAAGGGTTTAGTGCTTATATCAATATAGAGTCACACTGAGGCCCTGAGTTCGAAGCTACCTCCGGCAGGTATCTTTTTTTTTGTTAATAATTAAATTAATTTTTTTTTTATCATTATTTTGTTTAAGTGACTTAAGGGTCTTTTTAAGAATTTTTAATTAAATTATTTTGTTGATCAAGACGATTAAATAATTATGTCGTTTTTTTTGTTAAATTTATTTTATCATTGTTTTAATTTATTTATATTGGTATATGTTTCCTTGGTTTTTTTTTTCTATAATTTTTTTCTTTTAGGGTTTCACTGTTTTCCTTAAAATAGTGTGGCGTCCGAACTTATTTTTTTTTTGACAGGAGATATAATTGTATTTTATTTTTGATGGTTTGGTGAAAGTAGAAGGGTTATGGATTAATAATTTTTTTTTTGAACCTTAGCGTCGCGACTGGGTTATCGGCACAATATTGCCCACTCCCGTCGGGGGACGGAGTGTGGTAGCAACATAAGCAGTGGGTACGGCCAGGTGAAGCTGCACAACCGGAGGTACGCCAAGATCGGTTTGGGAAAAAAGTTTTGTGTTTGGTGGAACTTCGAAGGCGTTTTGCATTTTGAACTTATTCCTCGTGGTCGGGTAGTGGTCTCAAACCTTACTGTGAACAACTAGACAGAGTTTTTGCAGTTTTGAGTGCAAAGTACACCGCTATGGTCAATAGGAACCAAACCATTTTGCAACACGACAATGCCCTTGCTTATCGTTCTCTTTTGACCAAGGACAAATTATCGGAACTGCAAGGAGTACACGTTAGGCCTCATCCTGCGTAAAGCCCAGATATTGCACCATCAGATTATGGTTTGTACAGATCAATGGCTCATTTTTGAAAAGGTCGGATCTTTGATAATTATGAGGACGTAAAAATTGGATGTGAAGATTTCTTTGCCTCAAAACCGAAGGAGTACTTTCGGCATCAAATTCAATTACTGGCAGAAAGATGGGCGAAAGTAGTTGAAAACAATAGACTTTACTTTGAAGAGTAGTATTCAATAATGTTTAAAATATGTAATCTGAAATAAAGCTATACAAATGCACAAGGGCTTTTGCAACAACCTAGTATATTTAGAAAACAATAATTCATTTCTTTTGGTCTAGTTTATTGATAAAGTTAAAATATATAGCTTATACATTAATTATAAATTAAATTAACTTTTGTACGCTAATTTAGCTGTGGCAAGAAATCCAAGGAGAATTCTTAAAACGCATACAAAACCAGACACCTACACAAAATAACTAATTTTAAGTGTAACTGTAAACAGCCTATTTTCGTTCAGTTGCAATATTTGATATTTTTGATTAACAAAGATAACAATCGCTTCCGCATTGAAATTGGAAATACCACTGTTCCTTTACTTCTCTAAGGAGAGCATAGCTGAAGATTTAAGTCCTTTCTGTCCCATCGTACTTCTCAAAAAAAGATCTGGATACGTTTTAAAGTTAAAAGTCATCTTTCAGTCTCAGCAATTGCCATGTTGTTGCAATAATATTTGAAAATTTGTGTGTCTCTGAATACGAAGTTTGCTAGTTATTTTCAATAACAAACTGTAATAAAGAAAAGGCGCCATTAATACTTTGGCAATCTTATCATATGCATATCACGTAAAGTTCTTCCTTCAATCGGTTTTTTCTATAAAAAAAAAAAAAAAAAAAAAAAAAAAAAAAAGTACACTTCCACTGTTCCTTTCAATAGTTTGACAGGAAAGTCTTTCTCATAGTACTCATTCATTGGGGATCAAAGAGAGATACCGCCGAATGATGCGTAAAAAACTTGTTCTTGATAGATAAAAACATTTTCATTGATTCGGGTTAGCTTCTGATCAAAATGAGTTACCTATATAATTCATATTTGTTCTTTCTTTTCTGATAGATTCCATAAAAGTGACTTTTTTTTTTTTTTGCACGGATTCAGTGCATGTCAGTTGAAGTTGCTTGTATAAAATGTCGGGATAAAATATTGTGGGATACAGTGAGCCAAAATACAAATTTTGGGTTCTCCAACGTACGCCTGACCGACCCAGCTTTGCTAATAGCTATGAGTTGCTTTGAAGTCGGTCCTATTTCCTCCATAAACACAATCAGATCTTTCTATTATGTGTTGGTTGACAGTTCGGTTTCCTCTTGTAGTCGAAGCTAAAGGGGCTCTTGTATTGACTCTTTCCAAAACAGCAACTCTTTGCGATATTAGCAATATTAGTAAACACGTGATTGGATGTTTGACGTGAACCGATGTTTCAGTCGCACGCTATCTGTGACTATATTGATGCCCTCGGTGATTTTCACTGGGTTCGGAATGAAACTGGATATAAGGTCTCTTCTGTGAAGGATAGCGACGTCCTCAGATGTTCTGAGGGAAGAGGGAGTAGTCCTCTCGATATGCAGTATATCCCAGGTAGTACAGACGAGACATGGTGGAGAACAATGTGTCAGTCAGCGCCACAACCGATAGTCGGTGCTGTTGCAGAAGGATTTCTATTTCAGCCTGCTTCGAGCAAAGGCCTCCGATATTGTATTTCATAACCAGATGCTCAATCATGGCTTTTCTTAAGCTGCACGGTCGCTATAATGATCAGATTGATCTTGGCTGCTATCATGGCATCCAAGCGGGCGTGCATCTGTCGAATTACAACGGCACTGATGAAGCCTGATGGCTATGGAGTAGGATAGGTTTTAGCCAGTGCAGTAGGATAGTACTGAGTTACTGCACTCATGTATCAGATAATTTCACCTCACCATGCCTAGGTACAGTATTTCATTGAGCGTGCGCATTGTTTGCATTGGACTACTTTGACTGTTTACGTACTATGCCATTAAATGAGCTGATCCAGAACCTGATAATTGGCTTTGTAATTATTTCAATACAGTTTCTTCCACTTGTTAAATCGCTTAGCCATCTTAAAGCCTGCTAGGACCATCTTGGACTGGTTCTGTAGTCGCAATCATCTTGAACAGACTGGGTTTACCTATGGGTTGGGCATTTTTTTTTACTGAAAGCTTAGGCCTGAACAAATGCTTCTTGGAAAGAGGGAGAAACTAACCAGATCTAGTATGGAGCCACTTCTCCTCTCTAGAATCCTCTTTTAAGTGAGAGAGGACCTCCCTCCATCTCCACTTCTTCATATATGATTGGAAAGGGTGCAATCCAAAACCTCAGAACTTTCAAAGTGTGCCCATGGCTGATTGGAAATGGCTAATAATTTTAAAAACACTGATTAATTCTCCAGAAGTTTAATAAGTTTCATTACAATGTTTTAAGTAAAGTTTGCAAAATTATAATTTTTTCTTCTTTTTCTCATACCTTTACTATTGGAGAGATTAGTTTTTAACATGAAAATTTAAGTTAAAATTAAAGTCCACAGGAGGAAAGGAGGTGTTTAGAATAAAATAAAATGTGATATGGCCAAGATAAGGACTCTCCCCTACAAACATCTTCAGGAGATGGGAGAGATTAAAAGCTGGCATGGACAGGGTCACTAGGTCTATGTAGCAGATCTGTTCTTTACTAGGATTGTGAAGAAGTGCCAGTCAGTCCACTAAACATTGGGGGGGTAAGTTCTAAACATAGAAGAAGGACCACATACAAGATCGTCATGAGTTTGGCTGTGCATTCCCAGTGAAAACAAGATACAGTAATGCGATAATGGATTTCCAGACAATAGACTATCGTATCTGTAAAATAAGACTATGTGGGAGCCTATTTAATATAAGCATCATTAACGTATATGCGCCATCAGAAGATACAGATGACAGCACAAAGGAAGAATTCTATGCAAATCTGGAGAGGGTATATGACTTATGCCCCCGATAAGACATTAAGATCTAGCAAGTGATTTTAACGCCAAAAACGGGAAAGAAGAAGTTTATAAGCCAACAATAGGAATTCATAACTTACATAACATTACCAATGATAATGGAGAAAGACTGATCCTGTTCACAGCCTCCAAGATGTCTACAATAATGAGCACTGTATTCTCGCATAAGAATATCCATATACAGACATTGCGAATGCCTGATGGAAGAATGCAAAGCAAATAGATCATATCTGCATTGATAATAGGCATCACAGTTGTACGAGGGATGTCAGAAGCTTCAGATCATTACCCAGTAGTAATGAAATTTAAACAAAGAACAAGGAAAGTAAAGATATCTCACTATCTACCTGATAAAAAGTGGAAAACAGAAAAGATAAAGAATGAAGAAACAACACTTTTATTTTAGGAAAATACAGATAAGAAAATGCATGAGTATCCCTTACAAATTGCAAAAGGCTTAACTATTGATGACAAGTGTAACAAACTGGAGGGTATAATTTCAACCGTAGCTGCAGAAACTCTTAAGAGATATAGAATCTAGAAGAAGAAATGAATGGTTCGATGATGAATGCAAGGAAGCTATCAAGGAAAATAGGGACCATCAAGAAAGGTTACTAATTGGGTGCAAAGCAAGGAAGGTCTACTGCTGACTTCAAATAAAGAGGTTCTTCAGAGATGGGAGAAACACTTCCAAGAATTATTGACTGGTGACTTAGGCAACGTCAATGGAACAGCAGTGATCCCACAGAGTGAGACAGAACATGGATGGGAAGAAGCAATACCTCCAATACTGGAAGAAGTGATTGGTAAACTGAAGAGGAACAAATCACCTGGCATGGACAATATCAATGCCGAACTGTTCAAATGTGTGGACCCTAACATGCTGAGAGCTGCACAGACTCAAAGAAAGTATATGGGAGGAAGAACGCATGCTGAAAAATGGAATAGTGGAATAAGCACAGTGGTTCCCAAGAAAGGTGATTTAACAAAATGCAGTAATTACAGAGGTATCACACTGCTTAATGTTACATACAAAATTTTTGTGGTATTAGACTATAAACTAACTTGTACCATATTATGAAAGGACGGTTGGCGAATACCAGTGCAGTTTTCAAAGAAATAGATCAACTATAGACCAAATCTTTGCACTCTGATTGATGAAAACATGTGGGAGTACAATACGGTTACATGACGATTATACGTTGATTTCAAAGCTGCATACGATACGACCTATAGATCCATGGTTTATGAGGCCATGGAAGAAGCAAAGATCCCTCTAAACTAATCGTTTTAACTAAGATGAAAATGAGGCACACCAATTGTCAAATAAGAGTAAATAGACAGTTGTCAAACCCACTGGAAATAAGGAATGGACTGAGACAAGGAGAGGCTCTGGCCCCTTTACTGTTCAACCTAGTTCTTGATAAGGTTGTGAAGAAAGTAGGAATTAGAGAGTAACAGTACGATTATCAATAAATCACTGCAATTAATGACCTACGCAGATGATGTAGTGATTTTGGGAAGTAGGTAGGTAATCGAAGAGGCATATGATACCCTGAAAAGGGAGACAGGAAGAGCTGGCTTCAAAATTAATGTCAGTAAAACCAAGCTGATGATCATTGAGAGAATGAGGGAGCAACATCCACCATTATACAACTTAGGCAGAGAAAAAATCGAATTAGTATCAGCATTTCCGTACCTGGGATCACTAATGACCAATGAAACAGAAGAGGTTAAAAGAAGGATTCTGGCAGGAAATAGAACATATTATACTCTTCAGCACCTAATTTCTCGCAAAAATAAAATTTTGATGTACAAAATCCTAATCAGACCTGTTGCTAGTTATGTCGGTGAATGCTGGGTAATGAACAAGATAACCTGTGACAGGCTTGGAATCGATTAAATACGTTCATTTTCTAGTGACAGTTTTGTTGTTTTGTATTTGTATTTAGTCCGATACTTTTCAAAGTTTAACAGTTGTTTTTTTTAAAAACCAATCCTTGTATTTTACAATAGAATTATCTCGTCCTTCGACTTCAACTGGACATTTAACATGAATTGAACTCGCAACATTAACAACTTCATCAACAGCTCTCACTCCAACTTTTTCATTTAAGGGAAAGGGTAAAAGAATAAAAAGCCTATCCAAACATATACTTTTCAATGTAGCAAAATTATTAGAAAACAACAAATAAACAGATCAATTTAAAATTCAACGCTGTTCAGTCTCAAGTTATTTAGTGGCAAGGTGATGCAGTGGGGGAAGGCTTTTCCCTTCCTGAGGATATGCTCTCAGCCTAAGCTCTGCCCACAAAGTTTTCCATTAACCCATTATATATAGCGGCCATATAGCTGAACTTACAAAGCAAACTTTTAACTACTTTATTTTTTTTTTTTTTTGTTAAATTTGATTTAAAAATATCACAAAAATTCCTTTGGTCTTTTTCACTAAAATAAACTTATTAGTTTTTTTACTAATTAATTTTTATCAGATTCAATGATGAAAGGTATTCCAAAACAGTCAGCTGTATCTGACTTTCAAATCCTTTCTATATATAATGAAATGGCGAGAAAGCCTTCTCTGAACGACTGGAGATTACAGAGACAGTATAAATACTGAAGGAAATGGGCAAACCGGTGCCCTCCCAGTCATTGAATTGGGGCATGGAGAGTGCACTGGTGTGCATACAGTCATTAATAAGGGACTCGATGACACACGGGTGCATTCGCCGTGGGAAATGGGTTAAGTTGTTTGCCTATAGCAGGTAGGTTGCCAAGGTCCCTCTAGAAGACCAGGGCTAAAAACACTAAGTTCCCAAAGAATATACATATTCGAATATTTATTAATACATTTTAAAAATGAATACCACTGGAATTTTGAAAAAAGAACTTTAATAAAAAATGTAAATCTTAATACAAGAAATAAAACAACCATTAATATATAAGTTAAATTGTTTAAATATTTATTTATAAACATAAAGTAATAAAGAAAATCATTTACAAAAATCTGAATTTCTTTTCAAATCAATTGATGAAATATAATTTTAAGTCAATGATAAAACATTTGTATCTATTTCACCTGAGATCGAAATACTTTAAAATGCGAACAGAATATAATAAATGTGTTTTAATTAATCTTTGATATATAACTCTTCCTTTTTTAAGAGAAAGGCTATCTTTTTTCTATTTTTATTTTTTTTTATTTTTCCTTAATATTTTTTATTACCCTTAACCTAAGATCGAAGTTAAAATTTTTTTTTTCAATAGTAAAAATAAATAATACAAGGTATTTAGGCAATCTTGTACAACCTCACTCTTACACATATAGACATTCTTACAATACCGAAAAACTTACAATAACAAAATAATCTAATAGGAAATTTAAATAGCATGCCCAATTATAAGTTGCTTATTTTGGACATTTTTTTGTTTCCGCTGAAATAAATTGAAAGAAATAAAGAGAACTATAAACAGAACTAAACAAAACGCTTCTTTTATTTCTTCCTTTAAAAAAAAATCTATATGTTTTACTCATGGAGAATAACTTGCAGACAAATCCCGCCCAGCCTTCAATTATCAATTACCTGAAACAGAAAACATTTTATAAATTAAAACTATATCGTACCAAAACAAAGAGCAATGCATACCAGAAGCTAGGGTACATTCACTTAGCTGAGCATGCATCGTAGGGAATCATAAGGTGACCAGAATAGAGGAAAAAAATGCACTACGAATATGAAATTGTCTGATATAAAGGATTCATCCTCATGGTTATCATAATAATAAAAAAAAGTTTACGTAGCCATCAACTGATTTAATGAATATTTTCATAATAATAACTAATCAAATAACTAAACAGATGACATAAATTAAAATATTCTAAAAACTTGATTTTTATTAAATGCAAAACTAAATTCTTAAATTTACAGATAAGATAACAGTAATCCCACAACTTTGTAGCTAAATCAAGATTTAGCATAGAAATTAAAACAAAATTTCATAGGCCAGTTGCAAGTTAAACATGTATTATACATTACTATTTCAACACTAAAAATATATTGCTGATTCCCCTTAAGCCTCGGTGTAAACTAGTTGAGGATTAACTTTATTCTAAGGCTGCTTAACAGGTAAAAAAATAGAATAATAACTGTAATAATTTAGAAAGAAAGTAGTGGAGAGTTGTCCCAATATGAAATTACAAGTTTTATCTTTGACTTGCCAATTCTTAAAGGTTATCATTAAAACTGCTCCTTTGAAAAATAGAAATTGTAATTATGAACTGTTTATTGTAATCATTTACTGGGAGGGGGTTTACAGATATATGAGACATGATCTTCAGTTATCTCTTTAAGACAACAATTTTGATTCGAAGAAAGTTCTTGCTGTATATGTGCACATTATTTGAAAAAAAAAAAATTAAGTAAATAGTATCAAATCATTAATAGGTGTACAAATTTGCTTCCGCTGTTTATCGATGGATGGCTGCAGTGGTAGGTGATGGTCGAAATAGGTTAGATCAAAAATGTCTAACAGTAAGCTTGGACATATGCCAACAGAACACATTGTGACCGGCGATGAAAAATGGGTCCACTACGATAATCCCAGGCACAGCAAATCGAGAAGGATATGCCCGGGACATGTCGACGGCTAGGACGAATATTCACGGTGCCAAGATTTTATTCTGCACTTGGTGAAACTAGCTCGGTGTGGTGTATTAAAAGCTGTTAACACTGAGTGAAACCATCACAGAGAATCGGTATCGAGCGCATTTGATGTGTATGAGGTGATCATTGAAGGAGAAACGGTCACAGTACCAAGAAAGACACGACAAAGTTATCCTCCAGCATGATAATACTTGGTCACATATCGCAAGACCGGTCAAGAGATACTTGGAAATGCTGAAATGGGAAGTCTTACCCAACCTGCCGTCCTCTTCAGACATTGCTCCTTCTGACTACTATTTCTTGAGAGATCAGCATTTCCGCTCTTATCAAGAAGTAAAAAAAGGATCGATTTGTGGATTGCCTCCAAAGACGCATCGTTTTTTCGAGATGGTATCCAACTATTGCCAGAAAGATCGAAAAAAAAAAAAATAGTGACTAGCGATGGACAGTATTTTGAATCAGAAGTATGTAGTTACTTTTATAGAATCAAGTCTCAAATTTTAGGGAAAATTTTTAGGAAGCAAACTTGTACACCTAACAAATAAAATATAACATCATTTTATTGCAATAAAAAAAAAAAATCAAACTAATTCTTAATGAAGATAAAAGATGTAGTTAAAAGTGATTGAACGGACTATTGAAAGCACTTTTAATGTGAAATTCTCACAACTAGTATTATATGATATTTTATAGAATTATTTAATTAAAATTAAATTAAATTTATCAATAATAATAATTGAACTCATAGTGTTAAAATTGAATGAAGTCATAACAAATTCAAGGAAAAATCTGATGGTGCTAAGCTAGCAGCATAGTGTTAGCTTTCGAACAAGTCTAACAACCATGATTTTGTTGAAGGATTACTAAAATCAGAATAAGGCTAACAATCATGATTTTGTTGAAGGATTACTGAAATCAGAACAAGTCTAACAATCATGATTTTGTTGAGGGATTACTAAAATCAATCAGCTAAATTATCTAAAACAAGAGCTATGCAAATGAGAATCTCATCAAACAATTTCACCGTTACCTAAAATTAAACTGAAAATTTTAAAGCATACATCTAAAGAACAGAAATGGTGGTTAACAAGAAAAGAAGATTGTTGGTGGAGGATGTTAGATAGTGACTGGAGACTTTGCCTTGCCTTTGCTTTGCCTTACCAGGTGTCTTTCCACGAGCCCTCATGGTAGAGTGGGACTCGGGAGACGTCCATTTCGGCCCCATCTGTAAATTGGAAGCCCAAAAATATCACATCAAACTTTCCCCCCCCATTTATTTTACAACAAGCGAAAGTTCATAAAGCAATGATTGAGCTTACTTGGGTAAACTCTGTTAGAAATATTCATTTATACGACTGCAAATAACAAGGAATTTATTAGTCCTAATATTTCGATTAGTGTTAATATGAAATAATACTTAATATTCAGTTTCAGAGGTTACCCAAACTGAATAAATATGATTATAAGTAATAAAGCCATTTATAAATATAATAGCGTGATTGGATTATACTTTTTATTTTCATTCTTTATTTATTAATAATTATAATTATATCAAACAAAAAAGTACTAATAAATAATATGTAGGTCAAAGCAACAGCCTCAACCAAGATTCCTTCACTGATAATAATACTATTATATTAATAAAATCATTAAAACAATATAAATGCATATTATAAAAATGTGTAATAGCCAAAAATAATACTTCCATTTTTTTTTTACATTAAAAAAAGTGGATTTCAATACATACCTAAATGGTAATTATGATTTATTTATCAATTAAAAAAATTTAGTAGAAATATAGATCTTAGCTACAACACAGTGATTCAATCCAACATACAGAAATATATTTTAAAATATACCTACATATAGAAAAATATACCTTAAAATTGCAAGAACATAGTGAAATTTATTTTAATATAAAATTTCAACTAGTTATTAGAAAGAAAAAGGCCATACGGTCATCATGCTTTTTATTTTACATTAGAACAACGTTTCGGCCATCTTGGGCCATTCTCAAGTCTGAAAAAAACATTTTTGTTAAGTCGATATTTATTAACATTATAATTATTTTTTCTGATATAATTATTAAATTAAATTATATTATATTATATTATTATATTAAATATTAATTTAAACATTTATTTCAATTAAAAATACTCATCATGTAAAACTTACTTTCTTTAATTGTTTATATTTAAAAACAAAACGTCATCAATGTATCATTTCCCTTCATTTTTTGATTTTATCTTCCTATAGTAAAATATTACAACAATATTAATCTATTTAAATTTATTGCTGCAAATGTTATGAAAAATTTTATAAGTTGTATAAATTACCTTCTTGAGTCAAAGCATCCATTTAGGGTGCTGATTGAAGCATGACTGTCCGAATTTAGGAGTGGGGAAAGATAAGTGGTGGAGTTGGTTTGTGTTATCAAGTCTCGACTGGAGGGAGTTTTTAAATATAAACAATTAAAGAAAGCAAGTTTTACATGATAAGTATTTTTAATTGAAATAAATGTTTTTAATAGTTATATCAGAAAAAACAATTATAATGTTAATAAATATCGACTCAACAAAAATGTTTTTTTCAGACTTGAGAATGGCCCAAGATGATCGAAACGTTGCTCTAATGTAAAATAAAAAGCATGGTGACCGTATGGCCTTTTTCTTTCTAATAAATAATTAAATAAATGGCACCAAAAACTAAGAAAACGACTAGAAGATTAAAATTTCAACATTTTAAAATTGTATTATACTTCTAGGAGAATTAAGGCAGGCTCACACGGGATCGTGAAATGGACAAGTTCAAGCCTCGTTTTGGACAGGCGAGCTCAAGCCCTACAGTTCATACGGAGCAAGTGCACTTTTTTTTTTTGCCTGTGTTTAATTATTTATTTTTTTTATTATTATTATTATTTTTTGTGTTTAATTATGTGTTTAATTATAGAACGTGGTGAATCTGGTAAAGTAATTATTGAACTAATAATTATTGAGAAAAAAAAACAAGTTTCTGTTTAACAATAATTTTGAAGAAATTTATTTATGAGTAATAGAAATTGGTTGGATCACAAGGAGGAGATCGCCACATGTATATTCTGTTTTTGTCAACTTAAAATTCGTTGGAGAGATGGAGAAGCACAAAGAACTGTGATTAATAAATTTAAAAAAAATATTAATTTAAATTAAAATACTAATTCAAGACAGAACATTTTTTTCTATAAATTTTAAGACTTATATAAATTAGTTATATAAGAATAATAAAAAAATATTAAGATTATCTGTAGCTAAACTATAAATTGATTATTGTTTTTAAACTGAGATAAAATTAAACTTATTTTAAACTCAACTCTAAAAAAAAAATTATTAATTTTTTACATTAAATTACAAAGTTAAAAGTGGTTGGGAGACACTGTGAACCATGCCATATTTTCAGGTGACATGGATCCTGCAATACAGTATCTATATATTTTTTCAGAAAAAGAAAAAACAGAAAGACTGCTACGAGTACTTGCTTTCGAGTTCTTTCTAAAAATAATAAATAAAAGTTTTTTATTTTAATATATTAAAATAAATAATTATTTGACATAGATAAATGCATATTAATCCAATAAGCAAACACATTACACTTATCTTCATAAAGCAAGCCTCTTAATTTTTATAAAAAAAGAAATAACGTTTATAATAATAACCAAAGCATGATAACAAATTCTAGCATGTGATGGAATTTTTCATCCATAAAAATATTGATTATATACTTTTAATAATAATTTAAAATAAGTTTATATGAATATCACAGAAAAATCAAGAAAACGGCGATTTGCCAAAGCATAGTAGTTTGATAAACATTTTTTTAAAAAATCATGAATTAATGAGAAAATTTTAATGTGAAATATTATCATCACTTCTGTAAAAATATGACTGGCGGTCGTGAAATCTACGATTTGTAAGAGATTTCTTGACCGGCTCTTTCGAGGGCTGGCTACCGACTACCCGAGAAGGTTCCTTTACCTGAGAGACCCTACTGATGATTCAAACGGGAGAATGAAAAGGGAAGCGGGCATGAGTGCCTTCATTTTCATGCCTGTTTCACGGCCCTGTGTGGGCCTGCCTTTAATTAGGGGCTATATTGCTTCATGATTTGTTTTTAGCTTTGGCAAAGTATTTAAGCTACAAACTTATATAAAGCTATATTCATTGAAGTATAAAAACAAGCCACTATATAAAAGGCATTAATATTATTACAGCCATGTTAAAAGAAGGATAGAGTATAAGAATCTTTGAGTTCAGACCTATATCCTGAGCATGTACAGCCATAAATCATGCAACATGAATAAGTTTCTAACACCAATGAAACTGAGAAGTAATGGATTTCTACACCACATAGAAGCGGATATAATAAAGGAAAATAATGTTACATTCAATCACAAAAATTATTTTTAACTAGTAAAATAATTTTAAGATAAAGATACTAAATGTATAACAAACTTAATGAATTTAACAGACATATGACCAAAATGACATGCTAAAAGGGAATACTATAATATTTATATCAAATTAGATGATTCGTATGTATACAGAAGAAGGGCCTGTACATATTAAAAAAACCTGGTGCGGTGCGCGTATCACACAACTTTCTCTTACCATCCTATAATAATTATCTTTTTAATATAATTTTAAAAAGTTCACATAAACAATGCTTGAAATAAACTCAGCAGCATTCACTTCTTCACATCTTCTCCCACTTCAGTACAATAAAACAGGTTTTTACTTCAGTACAATAAAACAGGTTTTTAAACAATTTTAGTACAACAATTCTGTACATCACCTATATATTTTAACTTCGTCAAGCTGCAAATATATTTTAAAAATGTCGGTTTAGTTTTCATGGAAATATTTTCTTTTCATTAAATAATATGAAAGTAGAAATTATTAAGCTAATTTCCACTTTTGTATTCTTAAATTACTTTATTACAGAGTATATTGTTTAAAACAGATTTGTGGGAGAAGATTCGGTCGCATCCGTCTCCTTTCAGATGAGCTCGGTCATTCATCTAGGGTCTTGTGCTTCTCATAAAATACGCTGTATTTTTGCTAATACTGGTCCGATTTTGATGATTCTTTTATTGTTTTTTTAGATAATTTAATTAACTTTCATACAATTCTATACATAATTTACCATAAAATGCATACTTTTTAAGCTATGCGCAAATAAAATATTCTTTTCATCATAACTTTTTTCGCTGCATTTCCTTGGTGATGTACTACACAAATAAAAAGTTAAAGGGCTGTAATGAGAAGACGTTAGGCAAGTTTCATCAAAATCGTTTGAGCCGTTAACGAGAAAATTGTAAAATCCAAGATATAATTGCCACTTCCTGTTAATCCAATACGCTGTATCTTTGCTAATACTGGTCCGATTTTGATGATTATTTTTTGTTTTTTTGATAATTATATTATCTTTCATACAATTCTATACATAAATTACTATAAAATGAAAGCTTTTTAAGTTGTGAGCAAATAAAATATTCTTTTCATCATAACTTTTTTCCCTCCATTTTCTCGTTGATATACTACATACATGAAAAGTTAAAGGGCTGTAAGGAGAAGATATTAGGCAAGTTTCATCAAAATTGTTAAAGCCGTTTTCGAGAAAATTGTAAACAATTGTAATATCCATGATATAAATACCATTTCCGGTTAGTCCGCTGCGCTATATCTTTGCTATTATTGGTCCATTTTGATGATTCTTTTTTGTTTTTTTTAGATAATTTAATTACCTTTCATACAATTCTATAGATAATTTACCATAAATTGCACGTTTTTGAAGTTATGCATAAATAAAATATTCTTTTCATCATAACTCTTTTCCCTGCATTTCCTCGGTGATATAACACATATATGAAAAATTAAAGGTCTTTATGAAGAATAATTTAGGCAATAATGTTGTAGTAACATCATATGCATGTGCCAACTTTAAATACGTAATTTCAGTATCGTACAACTTTTCGTTTTTGAGCTAGACCGTTCACATACACATAGACCATTCTGCGAGACTTGCTCATTTGGACTCAGGGGACCTTAAAACGTGTACTTCCGTCGAAGACTCGAATTCGAAAATTTTCACAATCGCAATACTTCCCCTTACTATATACTTCGTAAGTAGGTAAGGGAAAGTAACATCAATTAGAGTTAGTTTTAAATCAACGAATATCATAATTTTTTTTTTAAGCACTTGGTGAAAGTACTTTACAACTTATAGGCCTCTTCCAATTAAGGGATACTGCTCAAAACACAGTGGAACCATCTACACTGTTTTTTTTTTTTTTTATAAAGAAACTGGTATCAAAATTCACAAACCGATGTTTTCTATAACACCTGGAGATAATCTAATAATGATGTTCTAAGAATCTAATTAAAAAAAGTCCAAGGATCACACTAACACTATTGATACCCTAAATACATCGGAAATCCCCAACAAAGCAGCTTTAACAATTGATTAGAGAAACAATTAAAAGCATCAGAACTTTGGTAAGACTTGTATATATTTATATAGGTAAATAAAATGTTATAAAAAAAGGACCAAAAACAAAATTATAATTTAATAAATAAAGAATGTTACTATCAAACCTCAACACTTAAATACGGTAGAAGAGGATAAGATTAAGAAGAAGAACTATCGAATATTGGTTATTGTGAATGAAACATATTTTACTGATGCATTATTCACTGAATCCGATCACCAGGAATCATATTAAAATACATTTAGTGATAATAATTAATTATAAAACTTACCGGGAAAGCCCTGGGCAGTAGTTTGCCCAGGAACTGAATACTGAGGCCTAAAGTTGGTAAAAGTAGCGTTCGGAAATGTACCAGTCAACTGTCCTGATTGAAATCCGGCCGGGAACTGGCTGCTTATCATACCTTAAAAAAAAACAAAGAAATATTTATAAATCTATTTATAGAAATATTTACTTATAATATAGGAAATATTATAATATGTCCAGAATTGAAGGACTTGCCTAAGGGGTTTTATTTAAAAATTTCAAAATAAGGAGCAACCAAATAAAAATACAGTTGTATTAGATTACAAAAGAATAAGAGCAGAAAGAAACCAAGGATTGCCAAAGGAAAGCAGCATAAAGCCTCTTCAACTAAGCATATCAACAAGAGACATAACGGCTCCGGGAAAAACCAAACATGAATCTAAACAATTTATAAGCCTCTTCAGTTTCATCTCAAGCTCACCTATCTGGAATAAAACAGGCAACCGTAATCAAAGTGGAGAAAATAAAGAGAGGCATGCAGCGTGTGCAGAGTGTGACAATTCAATTTAATAATAAATAAAAACCCCGACAACGGAAATAAGTTTTATATTTGTCCTAAGGGAGGGAATGTAGTTACATATCTACTTAGGCGCATTGGTGGGTTGTTAGTGAAACTGACGCCTATAAATATTGAAACTTAGTATTGTAGTTGGGTGCCTTCCAAACACAAATGAAAATTAAAAATCTTCTTTACTCAATACATTAATTTATTTTCTGTATGTTTACAGGCAAGGAGCTTTCTGTATTTTGATATGCACAGATGAACAGGACGGAATTTGCTTGAAAGGGGTAAGTACATTAAGTCCCTTAGGACAAATGGAATTGTAAGATATAAAAGTTATTTATATCTTATAATTTAAATAATAATTATATATAATCTTATAATTAACATCTTATATTCAAAGTTATATAAAAGTTATTAGTCGGGGTTTTATTTATTATTAAATTTTATTTTATTTTAATGTTTTTAGTTTTTTAAGTATTGGCTATTTATTATTTATTGCCATATGATCATGAACTTACAAATGATATAATAAGAAACCTCAACAAAAGCCGAAAATATAATGAAATATTTCTTCAGTATTTTGATTTGAATGTTTCAAAACCTTCATGGGAATTCACTGAGTAATTTGAGCCGTCAAGTTTTAAAATTGGTTAGTATTTTGAGCTCAAAATATTTCAAAAGATTCTCAGGATAACAACGAGTAATTTGACCCATTGAACTTGAAAATCGGTTAAGCTATTCCCTCAAAAAACTGTTAAATACCCTCAAAAAACCGTTAAATACCCTCAAACAGACAGATTTAACACAACATTTCTTTATTATTTAAAAACATTCATGGGATCACAACGAATAATTGGAGCTATTTAACTTGAAAATCGGTTGAGCAGTTCGCTTAAAAAATCATTAGATATCTACTAACAGTCAAGCTAAACACATTACACTCCTTGTGGCTCCACGATAGCCAGCTAAAAATAATTGACAAATGGCTTATTGAGATAGAGAAGTTACTTCCCTCTGGTGCATATTGTGACCAATGTGTCGTTCAGAGCCTGTTAATGAAAAATTAAATTTAAAATAAAAATTCCTCGAGCGGATCTCATTACCGCGCAGGGGATCGTCCCATGGGTGGTGGATGTGGAGATGGTCGGTCGAAATTTCTTGCAAGTTCCTCCCGGCTAAGTCCGATGGAGTCGCTGACCAACAATGAGAGTGCCCCTCCAGGCTTGCTGTTTATTTTTAGTTCACAAAATACCACATAAAGTCATGGATCTCTCTGAGGTAAAACGCTCATGATCCGGAAGCAAACTAATCCCGTTCGGGTCTCCGGGTGGGGACTACTTCAGGGGATTCATGGCGCAAGTTGAAAATTAGAGATTTAGCCATAGGGACGTGGAACGTAAGAAGTTTGAATACAGCAGGTGGGTTAAAATCGGTGGCGAACGAGGTTAAGAGATACAATGTAGATATTGTGGCACTGCAAGAGGTTCGGTGGCCAGGGGAGGGGAGGGTTGGTTAACAGAAGGGAACTATTCTATTTGGTACGGTGGGAGCGGAGCGGTAATTATTGTTTAGGTACTAGATTTCTAATTAGGAATAGATTGCTCTCCTCATTGAGGGACGTACAATTTTTTAGTGATAGGATATCTTTGGCCATATTTCAGGGGCGGTGGTTTAAAATCGCGCTGATAAACATACATTCTCCTACCGAAGACAGTGATGATGAAGTTAAATGCGAATTTTATGATAAACTAGAGTGGGTTTATGATAAACTACCTCGAAACTGCATGATAATAATATTAGGGGACGCAAACGCAAAGGTGGGAAGGGAAAAAGTATACTATCCGACGATCGGTAAAGAAAGTTTGCACGAACATAGTAATGATAATGGGATCCGTCTAATAAACTTTGCTATCTCGAAAAACCTAACAATCAAAAGTACTACGTTTAAACATAAGGATATTCATAAGTATACGTGGACATCGCCGGATTCATAAACACGCAATCAAATTGATCATGTTTTGATACCACAAAGATGGCAAAATAGTATAATTAACGTGAGATCTTATCGTGGGGCAGAATGTGGGTCAGATCATGAATTAGTAATTGCGAAACTTCGACAAAAACTTAATATAAAAAAAAGAAAAGAAAGCCGTATTTGTTCCGAAAATTTTGATCTAGATAAATTGAAAAACCCTTCAATTAGAAATCAATTCGCGGTAGAAATCAAGAATAGGTTTGAAGCCTTGGAATCTTTAGATGAGGATCGCGAAGATGTAGACAAGCTATGGATCGGAATTAGGGATAATATTAAAGAGGTAAGTAATTTGTGTCTTGGAAAAAGGGACAATAAAAAGAACAAACCGTGGTTCGATAATGATTGTCTAAACTTGTGTGAAAAAAGAAGAGCCGCTAAATTAAAAGCTTTGAATAATCCAAGCGATAACAATGTTGCTAAATTCCGAGCCTTGATGAATGAAACGTCCAAATTCCTCAAAAATAAAAAACAAGAATATCTTAAAAATAAAATAATAGAGATAGAAACTAATAGAATTGAAAGCAACGTAACAGATATGTACAAGGGTATAACAGATCACCTAAACAGTTTGAATCCGCAATGAATGGAATTAGAGATGAAAATAACAATATCTTGGCCGATCCGGAGGACA
Source organism: Rhaphigaster nebulosa (assembly GCA_948150685.1). Lineage (NCBI taxonomy): Eukaryota > Metazoa > Arthropoda > Insecta > Hemiptera > Pentatomidae > Rhaphigaster > Rhaphigaster nebulosa. The sequence continues at coordinate 162,779,361 of OX411308.1, forward strand.
TTGTGAATAAATTTAAAAAACATTTTGAAAGTATTTTGAATTCGGGAAATAATAGTCAATCTCCTCCTTCTGAATATCAGAGTGCTGAACCGTTAATTGAAGAACCGAGTAAGGAGGAAGTCGAAATAGCCATCGGAGAATTAAAATCTCATAAAGCAGCGGGAATCGACAACATTCCCAGTGAAATAATAAAAGGGTGCGGTGAAGCTGGATTTTCTAAAATAAATTTTTTGGTTAAAAAGATCTGGGAAAATGAAAAAACGCCCGAAGAATGGAAAGAATCTATACTTATTCCGATTCACAAAAAAGGTCCGAGGACGGAGTGTAATAACTATCGCGGAATATCACTCCTCCCGGTATGATATAAAATATTCTCGTTGATCCTAACGAATCACGGAATATGTCGAGGAAATTATCGGAGACTACCAATGTGGTTTTAGACGGAACCGATCAACTATCGATCAAATATTTTCCTTATGGCAAATATTAGAAAAAAAATTAGAATTCAACGGTGTAGTTCATCAGCTTTTTGTGGATTTCAAAAAGGCTTAATGATTCCATTGATCGCCAGAGACTGTATAACATTTTGATTGAGCAGGGAATACCGAAGAAGTTAGTAAATCTAGTAGGGATGTGCATGACCGAAACATTCAATAAAGTTAGAATCGGTAACTATTTTTTTGAGAAATTTGAAGTTCGCTCGGGGTTAAAACAAGGCGATTCTCTTTCACCTGTTCTATTTAATTTAGCGCTAGAGTATGTCATTAGAAACGTAATGCGTACCGAAAGGGGTTTAGATCTGGGTGGTAAAATATCCGTGCTCGGGTTTGCAGATGATTTGGTATTATTAAGTGAAGATGCAGAAACTATAAAATTGAATACAACGTTGATGACAGCTGGGAAAGAGCTTGGCCTCAAAATAAATACAGATAAGATGAAATCTATGGTTAGCAATAGAAACAAAGGCGATTTTGAGGATATAGATATAGGAGAAAATAGGTTTGAACACGTTGAGAAATTTAAGTATTTGGGGTCTGTGATTACTAGAAAAAACGAAATTCAAGAGGAAATAAAGGCGCGGTTAAAGGCGGGAAATGCTTGTTATTTTTCAGTATCAACATTACTTAGGGCGCGCATTCTGTCCACAAACTTAAAACTTAGAATATACAAAACTATTATCTTGCCTAAAGTTCTGTACGGGTGTGAAACGTGGCCGCTAACCTTGAAGGACGAACAACGCCTTAAGGTCTTCGAGAATAAGATACTGCGTAAAATATTTGGTCCGAAAAAGGATGAGTCAACTGGAGAATTTAGGAGATTACACAACGCGGAATTGCGGAGCATGCACCCTGTTAATATAATCGAAATGATATCATCGCAACGGTTGAAATGGGCTTGCAAAGTTGTTGGGCTCAGTAACGAACGAATTCCTAAAAAGTTAATAAATGCTGAGCCGACTGGTAAACGTCCGAGGGGTAGACCGAAACGTAGGTGGGAGGATTGTATTAAGAGTGATCTAATGAATTTGGGTTTGGACAGTAGTTGGTGGACCAAGATTGGTAGACAGCGATTAGTGGTATGGGCATCGAACCTCCGGGTTTGCTAAGCCTTTATTATTATTATTAAAATAAAAATATCAATATTTTATTTTTAACCGGAAATTGCTTTATTCATTGAAAAAGGATTTTGAACTATTTGTTAGTATCCTGAAGCCATTTGAATTTTTATATGATATGATGAAATGATAGATATAGTATTAAAAGAAAACTGTAAATCCTTACAAAATACAATCACTGAAAAAAAAAAAAAGACATTGAAACAGAGGAACTAAAAATAGAGCTAAAATTATTGTCCCAAAAAATTAATGGCATCAGTATGCCAGACACAGTTTTGAAGTGGATTTATAACCACAACCTATAAGAACTTTTCCCAAATACACTAATTTCCATGAGGATTCGACTGATCCTAAGAATTTCAGTTGCTAAGAGAAAGGGAATTTTTTCCAAATTAAAAATAATTAAGATTTACCTATGATCAAGCATGAATTAGGAAAAACTGAATAATATGGCAATTATTTCAATATATAATGATGTTATACAATCAATCAATATTAATGAGCTGCAGATGACATTTGCAAAAATGAAAATCTGATGAGTTTCTTTCATATAGTATTAGTTTTACTGCTTTGCAAAAAAGCAATTTCAAAATAATAAACTGTAATTTGTATAAAATAGTTATCCATGCCCACTTCATTTCCTGTTTAGTTAAAAAATTTATATAACTCATATATATAATTTTTATTTTTCTGAAAGGCGCCAGATTTTTTTCATACACAAAAGAATGATACGACACGCAGGCCTCTGTCAGATATTTTGAGGTGTGGAATCACAGAATCTTAGAAATTGTTTGAGGATAGCGATAGATTTATGTTTGATCTTGGAAATATATTGATCAAAGGTGAATTTGCGTTTTTTTTTTTACAGTGGTGTGGAATCGAATGGTGGAGAGAGTTAATATTTAAAGGTGCCTGAAGTTTAAAGCGAAGGTTAAAAGCAGGAACTTGAAATTTTTCTGTCATAAAATTACTTAGTTTAAGCCTCCTATCAAGGAATTTAAAAATAAGAAGTTTCAATCAAAGCTATTATACACCCTAATGATATTTCCATAGTCAAAATATATACTAGGGTGCCCAGCGATATAGCAGGAAAAAATTCAAGAATTTCAAGGCTGTGAAATGTAAAATTCAAGGAGCTTTTTGTCAATTAATTGGATTAAATTTTAAAACAAAATTGGAACCTTAAAAAATGTATTTGGTCAGATTATGGTAAAATAAACAATTAGGACTTGAGAATGAATTTGAATAATTATACAGGTTGTGGTGAAATAAAAGCAGCCTGCCTTTATTTTTATATATTGGAGTGTTCACCTTAATCAACAAACATATACAGGTTGTATTCCTGTTTAATAATGAAAAATTGTTACTTAACTTCTTACAGCTCAATGCATCGCCAAAATTAAAAACAACTAGAAAATATAGTACAAAAACAATTTCAAGTGTAAATAAATAAAATTTACGTATTGAAATAAATTTTACCACTACTTTATTCATAAACTTATATTAAATAAAAAACAAAATAGTCATAATTAAAGGGATAAAATGAATCCTGGCAACCCCTTATCCTTATCACTCCATCCTCGGTCTTGAGGGCGATGAGCGAACCGATGAACATATACAAGAAGAGCGGTGTAAATCAGTTGAAATTGAAATTCGGAGCTAATACATTATTTTACCATTCCATGAAATCCTTAGTTCACTTAGCAATAGGTATAGCGACCCGGTAAGGTGAGACAGAGCACATTTACTAAGAGAAACAATTCGTTTAAAATTTCAAAAATTACACACCAGTATTTTGCATATTTTAATAATAGAATTAAAATTTGAAAAGTTCACATTCTACTATCCTAAATCAAGATAATTTATGAGCTAACTAAATTTTCTGTTTTCTCTTCTATATAAATACTACTAAAGTACCATAAAATAATAAATGAAAAATTAATAACTGCAGATAAATTTATAAAAAATGGCTCACCAGTTTGGTGGGACGTGGTAGGGGTAGCAGGAGAGGTAGTTGCTGCCAACCTAGAAAGTATTGACCTTTCAGACATCTGTAACCTTTGGGCAACAGGCGGAATCCTGGCTAGAGTGGCTGGCAATCGTGATACGTCTGATTTCATATCCGACAGCAGCTCCTCTAATTGGTTCAATACCTGAAATAAAAACAATCAATTTAAGAAAAATTCTAATGAGGTTTTCACAACTGAAACATATTTTGATTCTTTAAAAAAAAAATTAAGAAAGGGTCACTTACTTTATGTAACACTGCATTGGCAGGTTTGTTGCCAGCAAGACTTTCCTTTGAGAGATGCTGGTGAGATTCGGCAAGACATTCCACCTCAGCGAACCTCGCATTCAGAGACATTGCAGGGTGATTTGGATCTTGTGTCAGATTCAAATAGGCTGCACGTCGTAATTGTTCCTCAATTACTAGAGCTTGTTCGAGAAGCTAAAAAAATAAAAATTAATAATAAAAATTAAATAATTGAGTTGAATAAAAACTATTGATCTAATAATATATATATTAAAAAATTACCTTAAACCTTCTGGCAAGAAATTTGTTTTTAATTTCCAAGAAATTTCCTTTTCCTACATCCATCTTGAATGGTTCGTTGATAATAGCAAATCTAATATCGTTCTGAATGTCTTGCCAACGACCATAGCCATGGGTGACAATTCCACCCAAAAGCCAATAGTCATGCCTAAAATTAGAACTCAATTTTAAACAAAAGTCTTTCATATTAAATAAATAAACTATTATGATAGATAATAAAAAAGATGAGAGCAAATATTTTAAAATCATTTTTATTCTTCAACTATCTGATGAAGAGGAAGAAAGATAAACGATCTAAAAACAAGTTTTAAGGATATCATTTTATTTACCCTCAGTTCACCGAGAGATTAAAAAAAATAATAAAAAAGTTATTTTTCACTTTTTGTGTGTCATAACCTCTTAACTCAAATCATTACTAAGGGTAAATAAAATGATTCAGAAGTCTTTTAAAAGTTAAAGATGTGGTAAGAGCAAATTTTATTGTTTTGAGTAAACAAATATTTAAGATTTGACCACATTCTATAATTCCATATTTGTTTTTGTATATTTGGCTGTTATGATATTATTATAACACTAGTTTCAAACAGATATTTAATGTAGATTAGAAATTCCCCAACATTTAGTGCTGTAATGATTAAATTGGCACTTACAATATCTGTGAAGTTGACCATCGACAGTGTTAAGCTAAACGTAATTTCAATTACAACTACTTACTAACTAATGTAATTTGGAATTGCAGAAATACAATTGGAATTACAAATATTTACAATTGTAAATACTTAATGAACCACTGTAATTGTAATTTTTGGCTGCAATTACAATTATTTGTAATTGTAATTTTATTTCTGCAATTCCTAGTAATAATAATTGGTAACTGCAATTACTTAATGCTGAAATGGCACTAAAAAGAAGTTATTTCCAAAAATGTGCTAAGAGATACGTATTTAAGAAATACAGCGAATTTCAATGAATTAAATGGAAATTTACAAAAATTCTGACAAAATTAAATATAGAGTAAATATTGTTATGACTTGAATTTTAGGAAATTGTAATTTTAATTACTCAGCCTCAAGAAGCAATTGTAATTATAGCTGCAATTACGTACCGTCAAGAAATAATTGTAATTAGACTTGCAATTACTTACCATTAAGAAGTAATTACAAATATGCTTGCAATTGCTTACTTTCAAGAATAATTGCAAATCACTACTATATATTATTATGGTAGTATAGATCCCTTTTCCGGCTCTCAGGATCGCTGGATTTTGACGAATGAGGTATCAAAAGAAATAGAATTTCACGGAGAAGTGACGAATCCTGATTTTGTTTCTTAAAATCTTACAAGGGATTAAATAAAAGTGATGAAAAAACTGGAAGGTTTCAAAACTTTGACGACTGAGAGTCGGCGGATCGAGACGGGATAAGTTGGGTTTTAAAGATTTTGACGCAGGCATCAAGATCATATACGCTCCTATGGAGCGTATTGGTCCAGCGTTTTAAAGCTTGAAAACCTAACGTTTTCGAGATAACGCACGATATAGGTTCGCACGGGCGTCATGCCATCTTGCGTACATGCCGTTGTCATGGCAACTTTATATCAATTTGAGTCTGTTTACAAACACTTTTAATGAGTGGGAAATTATATATTGTTTCCCATATCCAACCCGGAAGGGCACTGTTACATATGAATACTACACATATAAAATAGTATAGCTGGATCTAACTATCTAACTGCTAAATTGAAGAGATGTTTTCCAATGGGGTAAGCTTGATACTTATTAAGTATGAACTTCAACATAGTCATTACAAACTATGTAGCTTCACCAAATATGCGTGTTAAATAAACTTTTTTGGTAATATTATATTGTTTACAAGAATAAATATGTTTCCCTAATATCGCTTATACTTCTAATGCATTAAGGATAGATATCTAATGCGAGAGTTCTCGCTCGGGTATACTAGTACTTAACATATTCACAGTAATTGTAATTGAAGATGTAATTAAATACCCATGTAATTAATTACTGTCCAACTCTGATCATCTATATGTATTTTAATAAAATTGGAACATCAAAATAACTAATACAATTGTAAAAAAAATTAAGAATAATAAATAACATTAACATTTTAACTAAAACCAGTGGAATGGTGCTTATTGAAAAGATTTGATATATGTTTTAAATGTAGTTGTTTAAACAGATAATGTAAATTTCAAAAATTTTATTAAAATAAAAGTTAATGAGTCCAACAGGTATGTAGTACAGGTCCAACTTTTTAAATTAATTATAATGAATTCTGTTTTTCAATTCTTACATAGTAAATTAATTAATTAATTAATTCAATATCTTACCTCCTGTGCCAGATCTCATACTCCCTTCCAGGAACCGCCGCTTTCTCTTCATTTTGCCAGAGGGTATGCAATTCAGTGAATCCTCCATCAGCAATGTTGAACATAAATTTTCTTTTAGATTTATCTTCTTCAAAGTCAATTACCTTCTTGTCTTCTACATCATCTCCCTTCTTAAAGAACAACAGATGACCTTATTATGAAGAAATGAACATTTAAAGATATTAGTAAAATTTAAATAATTAAAAAGATACCTCTTTGCCCTCCTCCTCCTTTTCTTCTTCTTTCAGAGCTGCATCTTTTTCTTCTGTAGCTTCTTGTTTTTCTGATTTATCACCATCTTTAGCCTCTGCTTCGCCATCTACATCCATTGGCTCTTCCTTAGGTTTTTTCTCATCACTTCCTTCAGCTTCAGAACTTTGGTTTGCATTAAAAGATCCATCTGTTTTTTCTCCTTCTGTCTACAATAATCATTTATAAATTACCTTTGATGGGTCTTGATTATAATAGGATAAATGCATGATTTTTTTAAATACTTTAAATAAATTATTTTGTCTCAAAAGTAGCCTGGCTCATTAAACCATTTATAAAAAAATTATTACTGAATTAAAAAATAAAGATTTCCTTTGGGCAAGATATTTTGGCAATTCAAATGCGCCATTTTTTTGTGGGATTTCTGTGACGTCAGTCTATGTCAACTGTGTTGTTTAAACAACTTTGTATTGATTCTGCTGAAACTTAAAAATCTGATCTCATTTTGTTATTTGTAAAGCTATGGAACAAGAGTGAAAACCTCCTTATAAGTACAGTCTTGTGCCTCAAGACTATATGAAGTAAGAGACTCAACTATATGAAAAAAGTGGTGTAAAGCCATGAGAAGAAATAAAGTATCTCCAACAACTTGTTTGCATTGTTGTGAAGACCATTTGAAGCAAAAAAAAAAAAGACATGAAAGAGTCTATTCTCGGAAGATTATCTGACTGCACTTTGAAGATAGAAATAACGTGAGGATGGAAATAATAAAAAAACAATAGAATAGAAACAATGAGAGGTTGAATCCCTTGGATAAGCTTACTAATAATATTATCCTTTCGATTCAATTTTGATAGCTATTCTTTTAATAAACCTAGATGGCTGAGTTAAAATGACCTCATAACACAAATATAATTCTCACTTCACATTAATAAATCAAGTTCAAGTACCTGAGGCTTATTTCCATCATCAACAGCTTTTGATTCTTCTGAAAGTTTGGAATCATCAGTTGTTTTATCATCAGTCTTTGATGGATCTTCCTTTTCACTCAAGTCCTCAATCTGAATTAAAATTAAAAAATTAAAAATTGACACAGATTTAAAATATCTTAATTTTGAAGAAATTAAATATTATAAGAGAGCTGATAATTAGGTATAAAAAAAACCAAACAACAAAAGAACATTAAGATATAATGCTTAACATTAATGAATAAAATGCTTAATAATATCAACCATATCAAATATTGTTACCGCTTTAAACATTAATGAGGCTTAGAAAAAAATTTTATTTGTATATTCATTAAATTTAATTTTTTGTATATTTCAATTTAAAAAATACCTAAAGGAAAGCACTTCAAGCTTTATAAAAAAAACCTTTATTGTGTTTATCCAAAGACTCAAACAAAATTCACTACCAATTTAGTAGAAAAGCACTCAAATGAAACAGAGGAATGTCCAGGATTAATTGTTGGTAAAATGAAATGAAGTTCAACCCAATAAACGATTGTTTTAAAAAAGGACTAAAAAATAGTTTTTAATTTTGACCAATTGAGTTTTTCCATGGGAGCTTCTCAATTAATAGAAATCAACAAAAGATGTTCCTTCAGTCCAGTTTTGTTTAAATGACAATTCACACTTTTAAACCACTGTGTGTGTGTGTGTGTGTATACGAGGTGTGTTAAAAAAATAAGGTGACTTTTCAAATGTCGCGGGTTAGGTACGTTCGATTTTTAATTTTTTTTTTTTTCTTATGTTGGTACACTCGTTCTGAACATATGTTCACAGTTTCAGCTATATAGCATTTTTGTTTGTATGTGAGAGACATAAAGATTAGAACTGTTTTGCGTGTTCGGCGATCTGTTGCTGTCGAAAAAATAGATCAAAGAATTTGCATCAAATTCTGTGTAAAAAATGGAATTAAGTGCTCCGAAACGCTTGAAATGTTGACAGTGGCATATGGTGAGTGTACTCTAAGTAAAAAAAATGTTTATAAGTGATACAAACTCTTCCAAAAAGGCCAAGAAAATGTTGAAGATGAAGCTCGCCCTGGACGCCCCAGCACGTCAACAACAGATGCAAATGTTAAAGAAGTAAAGGAAATGGTTCTGAATAATCGTCGAATCACTATCAGAGAAGTTGCTGAAGATGTTGGCATATCAGTTGGCTCATGCCATGAAATTTTTTCCGATATTTTGGGCATGAAACGTGTGTCAGCAAAGTTTGTTCCAAAACTGCTGAATTTTGACCAAAAAAGTCGTCGCATGTCCATCTCTCAGGAGATGCTTAATGACGATCCAGATTTCCTCAAAAGGGGCATAACTGGTGACGAAACATGGGTGTATAGTTATGACGTCGAAACCAAAGCCCAATCATCCCAATGGAAGCAGTCAGACGAGCCAAGACCGAAAAAAGCACGCCAAGTTCGGTCAAATGTGAAAGTTTTGCTCACCGTTTTCTTCGATTACAACGACATAGTGCATCACGAGTTCTTACCACAAGGTCCCACGGTTAATAAGGAGTACTACCTTGAAGTTATGCACCGTTTGCTTGATGCAATACGAAAAAAACGCCCTAATTTGTGGAAAGACAATTCGTGGCTTTTGCATCATGATAATGCACCTGCGCACACATCGTTGCTTGTTAGTAGTTTTTTGGCCAAAACCAACACCATAATCATGCCTCAACCACCATATTCACCGGACTTGGCCCACTGCGACTTCTTTCTGTTCCCAAAATTCTAACGACCCATGAAAGGACGGAGGTTTGGCACGATTGAGAAAATGAAGACCGCATCGCTGAAAGTACTCAAGGACATACCAAAAAGTGCATATCAGAAGTGCTTTGAAGATTGGAAAAAGCGCTCGCACAAATGTATTATATCTGAGGGGGATTACTTTGAAGGGGACAAAATAAATATTGATGAATAAATAAATATTTTTGAGAAAATTATAAAGTCACCTTATTTTTTGAACACCCCTCGTATATATAGATTAATATATAGATTTGATATATTGATTTATTTTTAAAAAAATTGTTTTAGTTTTTACTATTTCAAAAATTATATCTTTCCTACTAAATTGCCATAAATAAGACTCATTATTAGTTCTTATTTTAAAACATAATATTGTGGTATAAAGGTTAGCAAACAATGTATTAAGTTTTATTACTCTTAATAAAGATATAAAAGATATTCATAGAGTCAGTAATATTTATTACTATATAATATGTAAGAATATGTAGGAGCTTAATTAAAATTAAAAAAAAAAAAAGATATACAAATAAAAGTCAATATATTGAAATAAAAATAACTCACTTGAAAATAAAAATAAACTTCTCTGAAAACAAAAACAAACTTGCCTGGGTGCAATGGATACAAAAAAAAAAGTTCTACAAAAAAAATGCAATCCACACAATAAACTTTGTTATGCAAACTTAAAACTGTCCACCACAATGGCACCTGTCCATCACACTGCCAGGTAATTGTTAGTTACCCCAGTGTTGCAGGCATAAGAAATTACACGGATACATGATTTAATTCAATTGCATAATTATTCCTGCCCAGCAACACTGGGTGGTAACCTTCTTGATTTCTTAAGGTAAGTGCCATAACAGTATTACTACATAATTATTCCTGCCCGGCAACATTGGGTGGTAACCTTCTTGATTTCTTATGTGAAGTGCCATAACAGTATTATTACTATATAATAATATATATATATATATTACCGACTCTATGAAAATCTTTTATGTATTTATTAAGAGTAATAAAACTTAATAAAGACTAAAATACATTGTTTGCTAATCTTTAGACCACAATATTAAATAATTATATAAAATAAGAACTAATAATGAATCTTGGAACTACTAATGGCAATTTAGTAGGAAAGATATAATTTTAGAAATATTAAAAACTAAAACAAATTTTTTAAAAATAAATCAAAAACTTCATTATTAAAAATATGGACATAGGTGGAGGTTTTAACAGTGATTCAACAATACACAAATTTAAAAATAATTGATTATTTACCTGAGCCTTATCCAGGAGTGTTGGAGCTGGGCTTGGAGCAGCTGATGTTGCAGGTGTTCCGGAACTGCTTGCACCTTCACCTATGCTGCTGGTGCTGGTTTTGGGCAATCCAGCTTCAACGAGTGGTTTCTTCAACATTTCAGGCATTGAATAATAGCCATTAATTTGTTCAAACTCTTGAACCTATAAACAAAAACAGTCTCATAAGAAAAGCCAGATAGATAGTAAAAGAAAGCTATACCTATATTTTATATTTTCAATATAGAAATATACAGAAAATTTGTTTCAAATAAATGAACTTTATTTAAATAAGAAAAATCGAAGAATTTGTTACTTTAGCTTAGTCTAAATTACATTCAAGCCTACGTCCAGTTTGATGATGAGATTAATAATTTAATTGAATAGTACTTAGTAAGCACTTGTCCCTGCCTTAAGGGTTAAGTGCATGCAAGATATCTAGAAGACTCATTATTCAAGCAGGAGCAGTTTTGGGACAAATGCAAATAGTTTGGTTTTCAGGAGATAATTATACTGGTGTAATCATCAAAAAAGTTAAAGCTTGTCTGAGTTTCACATTTTACAATGTTCGTTCAGTTATGCAAATGGGATGTGGAATGTTATGGAATAAATGTATTCAAAAAATATTTTTTGTTTTAATTCGCTAGTCCCTTGTTGCCTCGACAAAATGAAAGTAAGAGTAAATTTACACAACGCATACTTATCTGCACTTACTCCTGCTATCATGTTTTGATGGGCGATTCCAGACAAGCGCTTAAAAAATAGAAAACTGTCAAGGAGAAATGTAATTCACAAATTATTTTGACGAACAGCTTCTGTACGTTCCGCTTATGAAAAAACAACATTGATACAGCTGTACAGCAAAAGTTGAAAGATACAACTTCTAATACATCAGTGTTAAGGCTTCATACACCGTAACCTCTTACCAGTTGAGGGTCTGAATTTAACGAGACAATTAAACACTTACCCCACATCACCTTACCTCAAAAATAAATAGAATGGACAAATGTTTTGAATGGTATTTTTTAGGCTTTAAATAAAAACAGCCATGGCAAACTTTCATTGTTTAGAAAGATAATAGTGTACTAGAAATGAATGCCTTTGCCTATATGTCCTGAAACAACTAGTACATGGCAATAAGCTTACACTGATATTGACATTGCAACATGAAGGGAACAAAGAAAGTCTGGAATGAAACAAACAAAATTTTTTATTAACTTGCCAAAGGGTAAAACAAAATATATGGGAAGGGGCAGAGAATAACTATGATCACGTTACTGGCCAGCACCACTAAAAATGTCATCCCAAAAAGATGAATCTTGTTGATTGCATTATAACTTTATACAGACTGCAGCACTAGGATCTGGCCATAATTCAAACTAATGGCTAGGGGAAATTTCAAAAACACAAGCCCGAAATTTTTTGGGACTTTTTAGTTACTGGAGGATTAGTCAAAAATCATATGAATGGATCAAAATGACAATGAGCTAAACATCTCTGAATTATAATAATAATAATAATAATTAACTTTTTAATAAGTGACTGTTGAGTTACGTATTATATAATCAGCTTATTTACTCACTATACATCATAAAATATTGATGTGAAGTACACTTAAAAAAAAAAAAAAATCAATATATATCATACCTTTTTCCTTATGAGAGACATTACGCCTATCCTTGTGAGAACATGCTGTCTGCTAAGTCCTTCCCTTGGTACACCATCGGCGAATGTCTCGGCATTGTCTGCACCAGGCTCGCACAAATGCCTCATGAAGAGAGATACGTACGCCTTGAAATGCTTTTCTGATTTACCCCTCAGATCTCGAACAAGCCTGGAACACCTCAAGTCCTTACTGTGATAAAGCTTAGCCCCAGGGATTTCAATTCACCAATCACTATCTAATCTCTGTCCTGTTGGTCTATTAGTGGAATTCCGATTTTATGCTACTAAAATGTTATTTTTTTTTTCAGTTAAAAAAACAGCACTAAATATAAGAAAATTTTCATAAATGTTAACTTTAAAAAAATTCTTGATACTGATGCCATTTAAATTTAAATACTTGAATTTTGTCAAAATAATTCAAGATGCATGGTATAAAAAAAATAAATAATGAAATAGTTATTAAAAAAATAAAGAAGCTTTCGAATTTGAGCCCCAGGACATCAATTTGATACTTGGAATGCAATTTATACTGGCAACATGAAGAGTTTATTATTAGTTAAAAGATTTATTCTAATTTTAATTATTCTTGTAGAAACATCTTATGAGTACTAACTACAGAATGACTATTTAGGCTAAATATAAACTCTAAAGAAATAAAATAGACAAAAGCTCAGTTTACAGAACGGATTCATTTTAAACTTAGTCTATTTATTAATAATAATTGATGATTGCAGGAAAAAAAAAACAACTAATACTGAAAAAAAAAATAATAAAGAAAAGTACTTGTAACTGCCAACAAAGAATGCAATAATACAGGAGAAAAAAAAAACTGTAAATCACAAGAAAAAATCCTGAAAAACATGAGAAGGGTAAACAGGTAAGTTAGGAGAAGAAAGTAGGTACATTTGTTGATTTTTCACCAGTGATAAGACTTATTTAATCCTTGTATAACACAGACTCAATGTTTTAAAGCATTTAGCCTGGTTTTTCTTTGTTACTGACCATCTATTGTTAATTCATTTTCAGCACACAAATTGTGTTAGCCATTTTTCCCTAGTAGTCTTTATTATGTAGAATACAACTAAGAAAAATCTAACAAATACAACTGAAGCTCTCAAATGACTGCTAAAAAAAAAATCTGCTATTTCTATAAAAAAAAAAAAAAAACATAAAAATTCAATCTAAACAATAAGAAAAAACTAATTGTAATATTTATATTTAATTAAATATAACCAATATGTTGAGATGAGTGCCTATAAAACATTTAGGGCCGTTCTTATTGGCATTTGTTAAATTTTAATAAATACCTTTAAGAATAGCCCTAAAGCAATTTTTTTTATAAAAAATTAAAATCTAGATATGTCTTAACAGCAGAAAATTAAGTATAACATCACTGTGCTGTTGTTTTTTTTTAATATTAAAAATTTAGATTTATCATGACATAAAATAGTATAGACTATCCGCTAAGGATTTAATACTTTTACCATTAGAATTAGTTTCAGTGAACTAAAAAATCTAGAACATACCCATTTTACATATTTCAAATTTTTAACTTATTTTACCTAATATATTAAGTATAAATTTTACATTTAATGGGTGATTTTTACCCTCTATTGCAAGCCATTACCACTAAAAAAAATGAGTTTTAATTTAACTGAAATTTCTGTAGGCTTGATTTTAGTGATAAATTCAAAAAATCACTAAGGCTCAAAAATAAAAATGTATATTATAAAAAGAATAATTGCATCATCAATACTAAAATTTATTTAAAACTAATAATAGGAGAACAAAATCCATGCATAAATGACAAAAGCAATTAAACAAATGTGAGAAGGAATTTAAACATGCATCGACTTCTAAGAAAGTTAGATACGGCATAACCTGAAAACTAATCTAAGTTCATGGAAAAGTAAATATAATATCTAAAACTAGCCAATCATGAATATATATAATAAATACAAAATAAACAAATGCAAATATGTACAGATACATCTGTTAAAATTTACAATACATTTAAAATAACATACAAATAACAAATAGACTAAAAATTAAGGATCACTTAATCACTCTGGGTATAGTAATAAAGAAGTTAAGTTAAAAAATAGTTGATAAAATATTACGGTTCATTTTCTTGAGGATGTGATACAGAATACTTCTGTACTTAAAATACTAGTCGACTTTTGGCAACCCTGATTTCAAAAGAATGAGAAATCATTTTGTGCTATTCATAGTTTGAGTAATAGAAGCTAAGAAATTTCGAAGTATAAAGATGATATTTAGTTACAAAGGCGAAAATGAAGGTAATCTGTGAAATGAGACGACTATATTTACAAAAAAGCACATGAAGTAATGCAATAACGACATAAATTGAATTAAAAAATTAAATAAATAAAGGAAAAATTCAAAGAAAATATATTATAATATGTATATATATTATATAATTTGTGTCTTAGATAGTATGCTATGCAATCTAAAATGCTTGATAGAATCAAGAGAAACTTTTTATGACAACTATTGTAGAAAAAAGTTTTGTTACAAAATTGAAAAGTTATTCATCATTTGAAATTAGTGTATTTTCATCTTGAGTGTGAAACATATTTGAAAAAATGCTAGAACAAAACGCGACACTGACTTAATAGTTTAACGTGCTGCGAAAAAAACTTTTTGAGGCTAAAGTTACATCCAGCAGACTATTGACCTTTAAAACAGTTATTGAAAAAAAAAAACTGACTAATTATAAGAAATACGATTCTTCAAAAATTATAGCATGATCTTTAATTTATCAAACTGAAAATTTATATGAAATTACAACCACATTTTTATTCAGTAGTGTTAAAATCATAAAAACAATACAATCAGAAAATTAATTTTTAATTAATAGACAAAATAAATAAAAAAAAATAGAAAATCAACCAATACAGAAAAACGGGACTATAAGCAGAATATGGCATCTTCTTCCAAACTAGAAAATATTTTTTTATATTTAAGATAAACATCTATTGTGTACTTGACAAAAAATAAAATAAAATAAAAAAATATATATAATATAATAAAATATAATATATATAAATATAAACAAAAAAATAAAAAGAAAGGAAAGAGAGAAAGCTCACACATTAAAGAAGACATAAAGCTTTTAAGTTGGACATTTGGAATACAATGGATGATTTAATGGCTTCAATCATTACTATCGATAATTAAGAGGGTTTCTACAAATTTTAAATAATTTAAAACTTTTAAAAGGTTTTTATTCCATTTATAATTTTTTTTTATTTACTAGAAATATTTTTGTTAGGTTCAAATAAAAATAATCCATAAATAAAACAGGAATATTTAAAAAAATATATAAAATTAAAATATTTCAAGTCAAAATTATTAAAATTTGTTCTATTCCACCAAAAGACAGAGATTAGATGACAAGAAATAATTGTATGCATAGGCTAATCACATGTAACAAACATGCTATTACAAAAATTAGTGACATTTATTAACATCAATATGAATTTACAAAATAAAAATAATAACAGAAACATAAACAGAGATCAAGAAATATACATTACCTCCTGAAGAATAAAGCATAAAACAAGCAAGTGTAAATAAATTACAAAGGATATATATTTTTTTTAATTTCAAAATATAATAGTTTCTTTAATATGCATACATATCATGAGGCTAATTTTAAAAATAATATCAGTAAAAAACTACAAAAATTCAATCAGAGATCTGAAATTCAAAAAGGATCTGTGTGCCATTAGAGGAAAAAAGGTTATTTTTTTTTTAATCAAGTTTTTCATGCAAAGCAATAATTGCACCACACCTAACAATAATAAAAAGGACACAAATACCACACGAAATGTCAGTTTTGAGAGTAGGGTTAATAAAATATGAGAATAAAGTTATTAATTCAGAATTTAATCGTTTACTCTACAATATTTACTAATTAGAAAAATTAAAGCAGAACTTTAATTCGGTTATGTTTAATGATTATACAATTATAGATTGTATGCAAATATTCTTCAGTGCCCAACAACTAATCAATCACAGATTAGCTCTTCAAGAACTTGGATTATTTACTGGAAAGTTACACTTTACACTTGGTGAGTAGGCGAAGGCCCTCATATGAACACACTTCAGTGGAGTTATTGTCATCTTGGAATGCCAAAATAAGACGGAGGTGACCGAACTCCACACCTCATTGACAATCACTCTATTCCAACAGCACCACACCATATGGAACGATTAGATTATGACTGGATTGGATTGAAATGTTTTTAGACTGAAAATATAAAATATGTGTTTATAAGGAACATTTCGACAGCCCTACTGATGATCACTCCACTCCATCTTACCAGTTTTTACTGACAGGTTGTAATTCATGCTCACTAACCGCATGTAAACCCACGCTTCCGTCTACTTTTGGCAATTCATGAATTTCCAAAATCACAATAACACACTGTTATATTGATGTTCATATATACAGATATTATGATGTTCATGTGATCTTGGCCTTAGCCAACCTACCATGTAGGAGTAGTTTATGTGATGTATTTTCTAAAAAAGTAATCTTTAAAATTGGCTAATACCAAAATATCTTCCAAGAATTTTTTTTTTTTTGGATTCAGAGCTTTTATGAAGACGGAATTACAAAAATCATGTTCATCGTATATAAGCCATGGAGTATATCGTCGAACACACTGAAGCACATAAATTCAAATCCTAACCTTTCGGCAGAGACAAATAAATCAAATTTCCTTCATATTGAGAAATGTTTTTTTAACAAAGTACCAGCAAGTAATATACTATATAGTAGAAAAAAATTAACAATTTATTGTTGTAGATAAAATTTAGGCAAAAATAAAATAAACTTCCATCAAAACATCTTCTACTTACGTGATTTCACAAGACCGACATGATTCTGATTGACTAATCAACTTAGATCACTTTCGATCATGTTCTATTTATTATCCTTACTGAAATTTTATACGATACATCCTGATTAAACACTTCTGTTTTATTTGTGTCAATTTTAAAAACTGTTTTGACTTGGTTCATGAATCGCTTTGCAGGAAAATAGCTCTTTCTAATTTTATTTACTTTTTTTGGCATTAGAATTTCAAATCACTCATGAAAAAAAAAAAAAAAATGTCATTAAATTAACTATGGTATTTGTAGCTCCAAATCTAAATGAAAAAAAAATAATTTTGTTTATAAGCATTTTATTTTCATTCTTAAGCCAGAGTAAGCCTGGATTTGTGGTGAACATTATTATGCTCCTAATGTTCCAGGGTGATAGTCACTATTTCCGTAAAACATTTATCTCATCAAGATTATGAGGAATAACATATGGTTTGATATATACCAAATATTACATTTTTCCAAGGCAGACAGGCACTGTTAATTGTAGCATCAGTATGCTCCAGTTAATTGAAAATATATGTGAATACATTCAGAAAAAGACAAGATACAGAAAAACTGTGGTATGGAGTATGATAGTTATCAAAGAATCAGAGAGTTAAAGATAATTAAACAGAAGCTTTCATACCCAAGTTAATTTAAGATACATTTAATGAATTGTTAAGACGGATATGGTAAAATGGCTTACCACTGGGAGTTGAAGGCATCTTGAGGCGGCATTCCATAGCGCATGATAGCATTAAGGAAAGCTTTACGCTGTCTCGCATTGAATCCCAGGACCTGAAGAAAGATTTGAGAAAATTTTCAGTTAATTAATGAATCCACTTCTAAATAAAATTATATTTTCATTTCTACAGAATAACAAATATAGTTACTTTTATTTTACAATTTTAAGAGTTAGTTTTGATTATTAAGTTTCTGAAGGAACAATAATAAAATACTAAACTCATGAAAAGTAAATATACTATGTAAAAACAACTCAATAAAAAAAAAAAAACAGATTGAAGTCATTAAAACCTAACTTACTTCAATATTTCCACCGACTCTTGCAAGGAGCGGAGGCAGAGGTCTATCTTTGTCCTCTCTCCTTTCTGGCCTACGCTTCTTTCTTGTTCCATCTACAGATAACATATAAACATTAAGTTTTACATTACTATTATAGTTAAAAGACAAAATTTTATAATTATATGAGACAAATAGAGCTAACCATCATTTTTCTCATCGAAGTCATCATCTTCTTTGTCATCATCTGAAAACAGAAATAAGAAATTTTTTTAACAAATATAATAACAAAAATATATAAAAATGATTTGCAATTATTACTTTCAAATATTTCATTAAAACCAAGAAGGTATAAATAACATGAATTAAATTAATATTGATTTAGAAAGTTAAACACAGATGTTCTAGTTTAAAGCAAACTTAACACTCTCTAGGCGCGGACACACTTTAGTGGAACGTTCATTTCCGTTAATTTATTACTGATGAATTTGACAGATAATGAATGGCCTGAGTATGCCAAAGGAAAATTTGGAGTGATATTACCAAACTAGAAGTGTTTATAAAGATTGTACCGAATATGGATCAATTAAAATAACTAGAATTCAAAGATTTGCTATAAAAAAAATTAAAGAATGCTTTCTAAAATTAATCAATGGTTGATTTGAATGATAATGATCTTAGCACCAGGATTCTATCCATTAGTAGATAATTGGATTGTGGATGAACAGCTAAAGTAGTAATTTGTTCATATTCAGCGTTTACTGGAGGATTAGAACACTAGGTATATAAATACCAGCAGTTTAATCACAAATATTTCGGCACGGCCTGATTTACTGTAAATATCAAGGATAGTGAAATTCGATAAAAATTTATTTGATTCGAGACCTGGTGTTAGGAGCTGCCATATTTTTACAGACTGGTACTAGACAAGCAAATATTTAGCTCAAAAATGATACAATAGAAATTATTTTTAGAGAAGTTTTATACCAATATAATAATTATCTAACTAAAATTAAATTATGAATAATAAATTAAAATAGCATCGACTTACCAGAGGGTGCAGAGAAGTCTGAATTATAGTCAGAGAGGTTATCTTGCCAAGTGGAGTCGGCGTTCTCTCTTGAGTCCATCACTCCACCGTCGATGTAATTCACCTTGTATAACAGTAGTACGAAAATAGGATAATAATTCTGAGAGTTCTTTTTGATGCTGTATCGCATTAATGCCAAACTTTTAAAACTACCAACCTGTTTTCGAATCCTTTTTCCTTTTCCGAGAGTTCGAGAAATATCTTCCTGCTGTTGCTCATAATGGTGCCTCAAAAGTTTGACCCAATAAGCTGGATCTGTATTTTCGGCTTCTTGCTTTATTACCTCTGTTCCAATTTCCTCATCCTAGAGAATAATTGATTGTTTTAAAACATTCACAGAAAGGATATAGGAAGAATTATTGGACTGAAGCAGCAAAATTTTAGATTGAAAATTTAAATTCGTTCAAATGGAACTGTAGGTTACAATGCATTTATCTATAATGAAAAAATAATTTTTCATAAACCATTGAGAAAACAATTAGAAAAGAAAAATAATTTAGTATAGATCTTTGTTTTTAATTCGAACTTTGATGCTGTAAATTTTACGTTTTAAGATTATACTAAACATACAGATTTAAAAATCATATTTAAATGTAAAGTTACTATATTAATGGATGTACTAGCCAGCAATAAAACAAATTTAGGTTAAGATAAACACATTTGCCATAACAACATAAATATAGGTTTGCTTACTTCGTCTTCTTCTTTAGTAACATAACTTGCTACTTTGAAAGAGGAGAGATATTCATTAGACCAATTTTCTTTCTGTTCGATTCCCATTTTCGACCTGTCAAGTAATTCTTCGACAGCCTTATCATCATAATGAATGGCTTCGTCTTCCTTACCCTAAAAAAAAAAAAAAAAAAAAAAATCAAAACATATAAATTATAAAATAATTAAAAAGTAAAAAGGATCAATTATATTACCTGCTCTTCTTTGAAAAGTTCTTCTGTTCCAAATCTTAAAATATCATCAAGTTCCTGCTTGGTGAAATTTGCTTGTTTGCCACCCATACCGGGTCGGACAACAAGATGCGTTAACATCATTTTTCTCTTTGCCACTTGGGTTACTCTTTCTTCGACTGATGCACGAGTCACAAATCGATAAATCATGACCTTGAAAGCAAAACATACATTATTTGAAGTGTGCTAATCGATTAAGACAGAAAAATTAAGAATTATGACATAGAACAAGTGCAAAGTTTGGATGAATTTCTCTGTGGTAGCCAAATATCATTTATAAGCAAGCTTTTAGATCAATTTTTTTTTTCAGATGTTTTATAAATTGAGACGAGTTTAACTTAATAGCAGAATAGTCATATATCTCTATTCCAAAAGTCTATGTACTTAGAAAGTCAAATTTTCAACATTGAGGATATTAAGGTTGTACTAAATTGATTTTCCTAATAAGATAAAGTAATAATCATGTTACTCATAACTTGGATACAATGCATTACTCCAGATATTCCTAGATGGAGGTACGACAGGACATTACAAGTGGAACGCGAAAAAGTAAACAAAATCATCTTTTTAATACGATCTCTCAATGAGAGATCATTTTTTTTTTAAATTCTTATTGAATTTATCAATTATAAGATGAATTAACAAGATCTGTAGTTAATAAAAACAATTCAGGACGGTTACCGTAGTAAAGGCAAAATCACTCAGTGTTGAAGAGGACTTAAGAATCAAGTTGAGATCCATCAAGCCTAACATTGATGCTCTGATTGTAAATAAGCATCGCACTTCCAATCAAAAATATTAATGCTTTTCCCCACAATACCTAAATTTCATACTTTTGATGGAAATGCTTTTATTTACAGAATTTTTGGAGTTGTTATTGTTTCTTTTGTTATGTGAATTTTTTTAAATTTATTATTTTCTTAAACTTGACTGCAATATATATTGTTTTTTTTTCTTCTTTTTTATTAAACTTTTGTAAATCAGTTTGAAATTCATTATGAAGACGATTCATTAATGCTAATATCATAAGATCAAGTAGTTGTACCCCCATTTATCTGAAAAGTGATACACAGTGACAAAGAGTCCGAGAACTCCTGCATCACTCAATTAAACGAGGCCAAACAAGGCTTTTATACTGAAAATTGTAAATTAGAAGACCAGAATGTTAATCAAGTGTTCAAGGAATCTTGTATTTTCAAGCGTATATGATCAACAAACAAATAAAAAAATTTATAACTCAGTTTTTCCCTACATTTACTAATTTTATAATAGAATCATAAAATGAGGGTTCATAGTCATATCAATAGAAACTAACAAAATATTAGAAATAATCGGGGTATAATTTCAAGTACCTTGTTAGCTTGCCCTATCCTATGGGCTCTTGAAAAGGCCTGAATATCATTATGAGGATTCCAATCAGAGTCATAAATAATGACGGTGTCTGCAGTAGCAAGATTGATACCAAGACCTCCAGCACTGAAAAAAAAGAATGAAGAATCATAATAAGTATATTTCATACTTAAAGTACTAAAAATAAATTCATAAAAGATTTTATAAGAAATAAATAATACTAACCGAGTAGACAAAAGAAATACAAATTGTTGAGCTCCGGGGGCGTTAAACCTATCAATAGCTTCTTGTCTTAAGCTACCAGTGATGGTACCGTCAATTCGCTCATATTTATAACCTTCACCTTCTAAGTAGTCTTCCAGCAAGTCCAACATTTTTGTCATTTGAGAGAAAATGAGAACTCTGAAATAATAAGCAAGCTTATGTAAATTTTTTCTTCAAAATAAATTTAACAAGTTGTAGAAAAGAACATTGTTAGCTTTTATCAAGGGAAAATAAAAATAAAGAGAAATATATTTTACCTGTGACCTTCTTCCTTGAGCCGCCTGAGCATTTTTGATAATAGTATCAATTTTCCGGAAGCTTTGATCAATCCTTGCAGATCGTAAGATCCACTCGGTCCTAAAGGAGCTTCCTGAGAGGCAGCAGGGAACAAGTACGGGTGATTACAGCATTTTTTAAGATCCATCATAATGTTCAAAAGCGATACTTGCTGACCACCTCCTTTCGGATTTAAAGCTTCGAAATTCCTTGTAAGAATATATTTGTAGTACTTCTTCTGCATCGGAGAGAGCTCGACTCGAACAATGAACTCTGATTTTGTAGGCATATTCTACAAAATTATCATAATCATAAATTATTAGACAAAAATAAGGTAAAATTTAATTTAAAAAAAAATGTTAATTTAATCATTTTCAGGGTTACAAAACTTTAACATAAGACTTGTTATTTAGAAAATAGATGTCCCAAATTGTTCATAAGATATTTTTAAATAACAAATCTAATATTTATGTTTAAAATAGCCCTAATGATTCACGAAAAGGTGAAACTATGATTATGTGTTGTTTTGCTATTAACCCTTAAGTAATCATATGTAAATCGTCACACGGCACAAAAAGTGCACCATTTAATTTTTGTGGGGAAAATGATGTATTTACATCAAGTTCCTTCTTTTTACCTTCTTGTAAATTTTAGAGAATTAACAATTAAAGAAATTACTGTATTTTCTAAACTTTCTCTAATGCAATAAGAGGTATATTTTCAATAATTTAAATTGAAATAATTATCATTATTATGACTGTGACAATGGCGTACCTAAATACTTTATGACATGGAGGTAATTTGATAACTTATTATTACTGTATAATTGGTATGTCACTAGTTGTATCGCATTATGAGCCATCACAAACCCATATTTAAAACACTTTTTTCCAAAATATTGATCTTCAAAAATTATCACAACTGTGAAATAAATAATAAATCTGTGGCAAATAAAAGTCACAATAATTTTAGGCTAAATTGTTAAAAATTTTACACCCATGATGACGAATTAATAACAAAAAAAAGTTAAGATTTCACTTAAAAAAATTAAAATTTTGGCATTAAATAAAAACTACTTTAACTATCGCAAGGCAAACAGTATAATGAAGATTTAGTACAACCCCGAGGCACCTGGGCCACCCTCTCTTCAAATAAGACATATGGAAGGCCCGAGCAGCACATCCTATGTAATTACTTCAGAGTTAATAAAAATGGAGATACTAAAACCTTTCAATTTGAAAATAATTTCTCTCTTCAAATTTGTAATATTATGTGGCCCCTTAGTGAATTTTTAAGTCTTGTTTTATAACAATAATATTTAAGTATATAATTTACCTTGAGTACATCAGCTTTTAATCTCCTCAACATATGCGGTCCAAGGAGCTCATGGAGCCTCTTGACCTGTTCTTCTTTAGAAATATCGGCAAATTCATTTTGGAAAGTGGCAAGGTCATTGAATTTTTCCGGTGTAAGGAAATTAAGTAAATGGAACAATTCTTCCAGATTGTTTTGCAACGGAGTTCCTGTCAGCAGAAGTTTATAAGCAATGTTGTATGAAGCAAGAAGCCTAAAGAACTGATAAAAAGAAATAGATTAAAAATAAATAAAATTTTCAAACAGCAGAACCCTTATTATCCAGTAAAGTTTAATAAGGGCCAACATTGTTTAGACTGAAAAGGCGTTTTTGGATAATCAGGGTTCAAATACATGTAAGTTATATATAATAGTAATTGTTTGGCCGCTACTAATTTTGAATTGTCGCCAACCACTGCTATCGCCATAATTATTGTAATTAGATAAAATGTAAAATAAACAATTAATACATAAGTTAAATAACTATATTATTCATCGTAACAATCAGCTGATATATATCAGTACATGTAACATGTACATGTGCCTCTTCCTTCTCTCAGTTTTGCCTCTCCAGGCCATGAGCCAATAGACTGTTAGGTGGATATTGATGACTAAGTGATGCTTCTCTCAGTTTCTTAGCAATGCTCTATAGAGATGCTAGCCTTCAGCTATTTATATTGCACCTTATCATCTCAAACTCACAGAAGGAAGTTCTGTCTCTTCTGAACTGGGAAATTCTGTTGATAAGACTGAGAACTTCTCAGGTAAGCAGTAATCTTTACTCCATTCAAATGTTATTGAAAAGAAAAGAGGAGATCATCATTTTATGATTTATGAAAATTTAACTCACCATCTCGGCTATTAGTTCTGGTATCCAATATAATTAGGTCTAAGACTATTAATTTCTTGAATAAAATGAATTTTAGGTGCACATTGATGCATTAACCCAAGGGAAAGAGGAAAAGGACATACTGAAGTGGTAAAAGCAGTTCAGAGGGTGAAGGAAAGATAGTCTGTCAATAATCTTTGAAGATTGATTTGGATTTAGTAGAATCAAGCCTTATAAATTTTCCTTTGTATAGATATTAAGTGAGTAACAAGTAGAAATAAGAAAGAGCTTAATTTAATTTAATCCATCATTTAAATAAAGACGTATATTTCAGCCTAATTAAATAAAAAACAAACAGTAATATTTTTTATAAAAGAATACATGCAAAGTAAAATAAATAAGAAAATATATATTATGTTGAATCAAAGTAGATCGTTAATAGGAACTTAAGTACTAACCTTGCTCTGATTACTTTTCAGCCTATGCGCTTCATCTACAACAAGTACAGCCCATTCTATCGACCCTAGGCAAGTTACATCAATAGAGATAAGTTCATAAGATGTCAGCAGCACATGAAACTTAATGGCGGAGGAGCGAACTTTTGAAACACCTCTTCCTCCTCTTACAGCATTATCATCGAATGAAAATTCATTTTCACGTATCACGGCACGTGAATCTTTGTCTCCAACATAAGTGACAACATAAAAGTCAGGCGCCCATGTCTCGAACTCTCTTTCCCAATTGATTATTGTCGATAATGGTACACTCACCTGTAAGTTTATAAAAAAGATTATTCTTTCTGAATAAGTAATTTTTTTATAACTTTTTAAATATCATTACAACAAAAAAATTAAAAGAACATTGGTCACATCATTAATTATTAGTACTCTCCTTATAGAATATACCGAGGTATAAAATTGATTTTAATGCAGTTATGTGAGGTTAGCATTATAATAAACTAGGTGACCCAGCAATGTTTCACCCAGATTTGAGTTAATATATATATAGATTAATTGAAAGATTGACAAAAATTATTTTATGTAAAAATGTAATATAAAAAAATCAAATAAATTGAAGTTCAACATGGAATTAGTATTACAATATTTTCCTTACCCTAGCGCTCTAAAAATGTTCTGCAGTTCCACTGGTCAGAAAATAAAAACATGGCTACAATGTTCAATGAACTGTATCTTTGCTAATAATGGTCTGATATGAATGACTTTTTTTTTGTTTTGTTGGGAATTAAATTATCTCTCAAATAAGCAATTCGAATAATCAGCAAAAAACATATACTTTTCAATTTACGCAAATTAAATAAAGAAGTGTTTTTTCGGCTTTATTTATTGTAGGAAATTCATTGATCTTTGAAATGAGCTAGGAATCATGAAGATGATGTTATTAAAATTTGGTAAAGATTGGTTCAGTATTTCTCATGGTTAGATCTTATAAACGAAAACCGGCTGTCATTTTAGTAAATAGTATAAATGTGTAATAATAATACTTAATATTATTTTATTAATTGTTAACTTTGATCATTACAGTAAAATTTTTGAAAAGGACAATCGAAATATTCTGCCCTGATAAGCTAAAAGGCTTAAACTCCAAATCATTTTTCTAAATACAGTTTTGAATTGTACCCGGATTAAAAAAAAAATTAAAAAATTACACTTTTTTATGAAAACAAAAAACCCTTAATTTAACGATTGGACCATTAAATCAAGGGGTTTCATTGCTTCCTAATGTCATAAAAAGGTGTAATTTTTAGACCAATTTGGGTACATGTCAAAAATCCATTTGAAAACATTATTTGGAGTTAAGGCTTTATAGCTTATCAGGACAATATTACAACCATTCAGTGAAATGTGATTTTGGTCCATTCATTTACTGTTTTTGCTGTTCTAATATCCATCATAATGTATGTGGCGTTACAAACGGGATGTAAAATGTGACGTCAGTATCGCAATAAAAGCTGTAATTTCATTTTAAACAAATCCGATAGCACGACCCGCATTTTTTTTCTGTAGTTCATGATGTAAATCAAATTGTCTAATGAACAGAAAAATATTTCAGAATTTTTTGGACACCACAGTAAAAATATATATCTGTATTCAAATTAAAATAATAGAAATACAGTTTACATTCAATGGTCCATTTATTTATTTTTTGCTGTAAGTATGAATAAGTATAAGTATGCAATATAAAATTAATAATATAATAATTAAAAACATAATGTAATCTTACAAGGAAGGGGCCTTTACAATGACCCTCTCTATAAAGGGAATAGAGGAAAGTTATCGTTTGTATAGTTTTTCCAAGACCCATCTCATCAGCAAGAATAGTGTCCGTTCCTTGTCCCCATGAATACCTTAACCAATTCAAACCTTCTAATTGGTAAGGATGAAGACACATACCGGAGACGTCAAGGTAATCCGGTTGTTTATCATATTTCTTTTTCAAATCTGTGACTGGTTTTTCAGGAGGGGGAAAGTATTGACTAGAAAACAGAAAAATAAATTATTAAAATTATCAATGCTTCAGCTTTAAATATAATATTAATATTTTGGGAGTCTATTGTATTTTTTAACTAATATTTTGTATTAATGAAGATAAAAGTACGATAAGGAAACTTAAATATTTAAAATATAAGCTCTCATAATACAAATACCCACATAACATTCTAAAAAGGATTACATTTGGTCAAACCAATAGAAAGCCTAATTTCAACATTTGATAATTAATAAAATAAAATTAGTACTTACAGATTTAAATAATTATTTTAAAAAATCAGGTTTTAAAATAAATGCATAAAAAATAAAATAATGATTTAATTTATCTAATTAAATTATAATGGGTGTAAACACATATCGCACCCGTCGTGGAATACTGTAACATCTCAAATAATCGAGATTTTGAGTTTGTGATGCAATTCGATTCAGAAAAGTGTGGAAAGACCATGCTAAGTATAGTTCATTGGTTAGTCAAAAGATAGGGGTAGTTACAGTTTTGGATGAGAGGTATTATGCCAGATGCATCCGGGGAAGCCATGAGAACTCAATTTCCCAAAATACTACTTTTTTGAGGTGTTACAGTATTCCACGACAGGTGCGATACATTGCTTTATTTTGGGTTATGGTTTTCAATAATGAACCTAAGCAATCGACAATGACTTTTTTTTTTTTTTAAATCTTCCCTCAAAATTTAAGGTTTTGAGTTTCAAAATAAGTAGAATACAAAAAATTGGAAATAATGAACACTTTTCTTAATTGAAATGAAATTTTGGCCTCAAAAGGGGCATTTTAAACATATATTTATGCTATTATTGATGTTTATAGTTTCATTAATGCCAAACTAGCAATAATGTGTAACACAATTTAGATAAATTTAAACATGTATTATAACTTTACTCTAAAAATAAATAGTATTTTAAAAAAGAACTTCAATCAAATGCAAACTTCAATCAACTTCAAATAATTGAAATGAAATTTTGGCCTTATAAGGGGCATTTTAAACAAATATTTATGCTATTATTGATGTTTATAGTTTCATTAATGCCAAACTAGAAATAATGCGTAACACAATTTGGATAAATTTAAACATGTATTATAACTTTACTCTAAAAATAAATAGTATTTTAAAAAAGAACTTCAATCAAATGCACCATAATTTTAATGACTAATGTCCATATATTTATTTTCCTACTGTAAATAACTTATACTAGTTTTGTTATAAATAGCTTATATTTATATTTTAAATTTGAGAATGGCCTATATAAGATCAAAAGGCCATCTCCATAAATAAAAAATATAGTCTTTGGCATTAAACATACAAAGCAAATATAATCTAATAGCTTCAATTAGGAAGAATTAAACAAGGTAATTTATTTTAAGGTGGGAAAAAGCCTTAATAAATTAATCATACATTTAAAAAAATATATAAGAATTAAAATTTGTCAAATTATAAAAAACAATAATAAATAACATACCCAGTAGCTGGTCCACCAACACCTATTATTCCTGCACCTCTGCCTCCATCTTCGTCATCTTGATCTCTCTTCGATCTTTTACCTTTTCCTTTTTTTAGTTTTTTAGATTCACCCAAACAACAAGCTCTCATCTCCTAAAACCCACATTTTTTTTTCTTCTATATATGGTAAATTTTACATTGAACTGGATACGAAAAAAGAACAGGTTATATACAAAATATACACTAAAATATCACATATTTTGAGCTTACCACTTAAAAAATATATTTGTACTACAAACATTATTCATGCTAAACCTTGTTGATCCAGACTTTGATTTATTGGAATTCAGGTAACTCAGAACAATATTTTTAAATACTGTGCCAATTTTTATTCCATTACCATAAATCGTAATAACCTAATCAAAAACCTCGTAATCACCTAAACACATGCTATTAATTCTAACGTATTACAAAATAAGAACGAATATGACATAGTCTCCATGATAAAAGAGAGTTTAAACTAAAATAAACATTAAACTTACATTGTAGTACTCAATAGCTTTCTTCAAACCAGGGATATCGGTGACTTCTTCCTCCCAAGTTGCTTGATCGTACGGAAGATCTCTCCATTTAACAAGGTACAGATTGGTTCCGTCTCTTGTCGTTCGATGGTTTATTACCCTCTGCACGATCAACCACTCTGGTTTAATGCCATATCTGTAATAAATATTTGATGAAATTACGGTATAACAGCATAATTACTACATGCAATATTATGCTTCTTATATTATGCTATTATTATAAGAAGATTAATATATGTGAATAGATTAATCTTCTGGATTCTTAATACAGAAGATACTGTGTTAATTTAATACTATTGGATCTGGCGAAAAGAGCTCCACATAACCAAAAAACCCTTATCCTGGTAGGACTATTTATTTCCAATGACTTCTAATAGTAATAGTTAATAAATCAAATCAATTATTTTATTGTACAATTGATCCAGTAAAACCTATATTTTACTGATTAAAAAATAATAAGCCCATCAATTAAAAATAAATAGGATTCCTTATACTATTATTATTTTAACTAAGATAACACATTTCAAGATATAAAATTACTTGTAATATTTTTCTTCTAATTCTTGCTCATTGATATTGGCTTCCCGAATCCTCTTCATTCTATTGTCTGCTTCATCCAATGGTTCTTCTAGTTTGGGCGGTTCGTCCATATCATATTTACGAATATAACTTCGTATCATTTGAGTATGAAAAACATCCATCTTTAAAGAAGAGCAGAAAAACATTTAGTAAAGTTCTCAAAATATATTATAAATAGAAGATAATTTTAAAACCAGATAAAACATTATTATATAATAGACTGTAAAATTAACTCAATATTACTTGAAGTAACACACTGATCATGACATAATAAGGAAAACAGTTAGTTTTTTATTTATTTGATATTCAATTATAGGTCTCCAATAATAATTAATGTTTTCAGAAAAATTAGAAGATTAAGTTATCTGGGTATAGAATTATGTAAAACTATTGAATAGTTTTACCACCTCTTTGAAAACATATAAAAAACAGCTAACAGCAGTTGATATGAGTTACCAGCTGCTTTAAACGCTAGGAAAATATTAGGTGCCTTCAATCAGGTGGAAACGGTTTAGATTCAATTAATGGACAAAACTACTCTTTATGGGAATTAAAATTAGAACCAGTCACTCACTCAATTCATTGAATTCAACAGCTTTTTTTCAATGTTTAATGAAAATTGATGACTGCGGGTGAGCTATTTGAGTAGATAGATTTTAATATTACGAAATAAATATATGAATAAATAATTCAAATTTACCTGAAGCTCAGACACCCAACTGCAGTGCCAATAAGACATATCTGCCCATTTAACAAAATATTCTCTTTGCCTTTGCCTGTTTCTTTTTTTGGTATTGTCATCTTCATTATTACTAGCAGGAGATTCAATCCACCTCCACGTAAGTATCTTTGACACTTTACCTCTTAAAGGCTTTGCCTGAAACACAACCGATAAAATAATTTTTTCATACCAATATAAATATATATATACGTAATAAAAAGAAGGAACTTATGATATATTAACAGCATTTTAGTAAATAAATACATTTATTAACTCAATAATAAAGAAGCAATTACCTTAAAATGTTGACACATCTATAACACATAAACAGACACCTAGGGTTTAATTTTGTTACAAAATATATTTAAAAAAAAAAAACATTTCTAAAATATCATAAAATCTAAAAAATAATTGCATTTTTTGACTATTTCATTGCAAATTTTAACACTTTTATAGCATAATTTGAGGTTTATTACTGCACAAAAATCATGCACTGTTTTTACTGTTACACAGGTGATTAGGGCGCTAGTTTGCTAGTGGCTAATACCTCAAGTACTGGCTGCCAAATAACTACCATAGTTGGACACGATAAACTTCTCTGAATACATATTTTTCACTACAATATTCAGTTTATAATGTATAAGCATATAGTAAGAATAATAATTATTTATACATTTATTGTAAATATAATGATATAAATACAATAATACAGTCAAAACTAGATGTCTTCTAGAGACAAATTAAAGGAGAATGGATGTTATTGCATTGGACAATGAGTGATATTTAATAACAATTGAATATGACTATTAGGGATGAATATTTATAATTTAATTAGAAACTCAACAGAAGCTAGATGCAATTTAATAATTTAGCCCTTTAAATCAACATTCCACACATCGAAGATCTTTAATTTTTTTTAAAAATGGCCCAATTACAAGAACAATAGAACTAAACACAGAATCAAACCGAGGGATTGTCTCACAAATGGAATTAAACACAGTACCAGCCCGATACTTTTACTCACAATGCCAATTATGACTAGCTGTACCTGAAAGAATATTTTATATGCACAACAGATAGTCGAGAATAGCAAAAAATGAATTAGTTTATTCAGAACATAATTATTTAAATCAGTTAAGAAATAAATGAAGAAACCAAGCGGGTAATAGAATATTTCTACAGACTGAAATATCAACAAAATTAATTTTATTTCCAGTTGTATTAATTCAATGGTTTCCAACCAGGGATTAGCGGACTACTGGTGGGCTGTGAGAGCCTTGGAGTGGACTGAGGGATGGACCAACAGCACTCTCCTATATCTTTTTGTGAGGACTTTTTATTAGAACTGTTTTATTGTTTACCTATCCTGAGGTTTGAGAATTAGTTGAGCTATCCTGAGGTTTGAGAGTTAGTCGAGAAGTTATAACAGGTAAATGCACAATAAAAGTGCCTCAAAATGCACTTAAGCACCTAATCAGAGGTGGGGATGGTTCCCATGGTTGATTAGATGAAGTTAATAAAACTGAATAGGTGCTCTGGTTAGATGTGAATAAAGGAAAGCTACACAATGAAATACTTGTTAAGTGTATGGAGTACGCGCTCCACAAATATGGATTGACTACTGATTCAGAGTTTCATCATGGAATATATATTTTATAAGCCTCTTACAATATTTTAAAATTGTCCTCTGTAGTTATTTTAGTTGAAGAATTTCAACGGATTTGATTAAAAAAGGCTAAATTAGCTTCACCAACTCTTTAATATTTCATCCAACATTTTGGCTCTCATGCCAACAACAGGTACATATAAAGAACCAAAATTTACATCATTATTAACACCGAGTACAGTTCAAATAGACAATTTGAATTGCACTTGGTTTTAATAATGTTGTCAATTTTGGTCCTTTATAGAATAGGTATATGATGACGGCATGAGAGCCCAAATGTTGGATGAAATAATAAAGAGTGGTAAATTAGCCTTTATCAATCAAATAATTTTTAAATTTTTGGTAAAAAAAGAAAATGACTAAGGAGAATCCTCTTGACTTACCGCATAAAAAAAAGAGGATTTAAAAATTTTAAGATAACCTTTTGTAAAGCCCATTTTTTTTTTAAACGGAAAAACTAGAAAAGAAAAAATTAAGTGGGTTTCATTACTTTTTGCACACCAACCTGGGAGATGCTCTGAGCCACAGGAAAGCATGTAAATAAAAACAGGAATGTTACTTCTAAAAAAATGACAAAATTGATCATGAACCTGTATTGAAAACAATGAGTTTCATCTCCCTCGGATTGAAATTGGGACCAAAGAGATAATTATGAAGAATCAATTTAGCTCATAGGCTATTTGACTATATTAGCAAATGAGTATATAATTCATAAAATGTGATACGGATACAGTCGACTCCGCTTAATCGGCACAACTGATAATTGCGACAATTACTTTCATGAACATTTACTGTGGAAAGGAATGAAGCCAAAGGAAACAGGACAATGTAAAATTCTAACACTTGATAAGGAAAAACATCATTTAATTAGAACAATCGAGGCCTTTCTGTTAACCAGTGCTTAAAAAAATCTGAATGACTTAACTAGGACAAAATGGTCTGGTCCAAAGTAGCAGAGTCGACTGTATAAGGTTAGTTGGTACTAATATATAAATGAATTATTGTAAAAGTACCGTATTGTACCTAGGACAAATGGTATCAATCCTCTCTAAAAAAAACTCTTGTTCACAAGGTCAAATTTAGTTTCGAAAATCAGCATATTGTCCTTCATGGGAGCAAGACACTCATTGATTGATAATTTTTCAATCAGGTCTAACCTACTTTTAAAAAAAAAAATATTACAAATTTAATTAAAATTGTTTGGTAAGGCCTTTAATGAATGATCCATTTCTCAAGGAACCACATTCTAAATCTTACCAAATTTTTATATATTCAAGGAGAACAATCAAATTATTATTTTAATAATATGATTACATAAAAGTAAAGACCTCCTCGAAACATGGTAAAAAATAATTATGCCTAATACAAAATACATACCGAACAACGTGGGCATTTCCAATCACCGTCTGGGATGTCTGTCAAAGGGGGGTTCAAACAAAATGTGTGATACGCAGAAGGGCAAGAATCACAGCATAAAAGTTCTCCACCATCTTTACAAACTCTGTAATAGAACAAAAACTGATATAAAATTCATTTAATTATTAGTAAATTATTAATAACAATTATTGTTATTACTTGAAAAACTGTACCATTATAGATCTGACTACTGGAACTTATATTTTGAAACAATAAGATACTAGTGTGATCAAAAAGTAAGGTGAAATTGTCATTTAAAACTCCCAGGCATTAGGAAGGCAGACAAATTTTTTTTTCCTAGGTCGGTAGGACTGTCTATAACATTTGCCAAGCGTCTGTTTGTCAAAAGGTTTGATTATCTCCGAGTTACACGTGTTTTTGTAAACAAGCAAAAGTGAATTTTTCGTTTTTTACAATGGGTGATTTTGTTGAACAAAGAACTTGCATCAAATTTTGTTTGCGGAACAAATATTCTTGTACGGACAGGTTGAAAATGTTGCGGAAGGCCTTAGGTGATCAAACAATGGCACAAAAAACGTTTATAAGTAGAATTAAAAATTATCGAAAATCAAGGTTATGTTGACAGTTTTCTTTGATTATGGTGGTGTGGTGCAATATGAAGTCCTTCCGCCGGGCCAAACTGTCAACAAAGAATATTATTTAAGCGTTATGCGTCGTTTGCATGAAGCTGTTCGTCTGAAACGGCCGGAATTATGGGCGAACAACTTTTGGTTCCTTAATCATGATAATGCACTGATTCACATTGCATTGGTTCTTCACGACTTTTTTGCCAAAAACTCGATTCATATCGTTCCGCAACCACCGTATTCGCCTGATTTGAATCCATGCGACTTCTAGCTATTCAGCAAACTCAAAAGGCCAATACGGGGACGCAATTTTGACACGATTGAGGAGATAAAAACCGAATCGCAGAAGGTCTTGAAGGCTATACCGAAAAAAGACTGTTTCACGGACGGAAAAAGCATTGGCTAAAGTGCGTTTTATCGGACGGGGATTACTTTGAAGGGGATGAAATTGATTTGGAAGAATAAATAAAGAATTTACATTTTATAAACAAATTCACCTTACTTTTTGATCACAGCAGTATATTTATAAAAATACCTGCAAAACTCCTGATGAACATCATCTTCTTTTTCTTGTACTCCTTCACCTTCACAATGAGGGCATGACCATTTGCCTTCCGGTGTATCTTCCAATTCAGGATCCAAACAGACCAAGTGATAAGCCCGAGGACATGTATCACATAAAATAATTTCACCCCCTTGTTGACAAACTTCACAATAGTCTTGGTGATCCGTCTGAAAAAAAGCCAATTTTCTTTTGTTAAATTTAAGAATTTCTTTTTTAATTTTCAAATCAACAACTAAGTTATTTTCATCTTGCAACACAAAATATTAAGTATTCAAACTTGACTTCATCCAACAGTAATACTTCATTGCTAAAAACCATAACATGGGATAACAAATAGAGATGAAATGATATTACATACTTCATATCCAGCTTCACTGTCTGGAAACTTATTAGTTGTCCTGGTCTTTTTTCTTTTCTTTTTATTTCCAATTTTCGTTTTGGCCTTTTTCTTAGGCACTGGGACTTCTGTATTTGCTTCTTCCTCTTCTGGAGCACCTTCGGGTTTATTAACTTCTTCTGCTTCTGCAAGCATTTGCTCAAATTCAGCATCTGAGTCTCTTTCAGAAACAGCTCCAACTGAACCTTCCTCTTCTTCATCCTAATAAAATAATGATGATTAAGGATAATCAATACTCAATGGGGTTAAGCTAAATATGGTTAATAATAGATTAATTCTAAAATTAATTGTTTTGAAGTAATTATGTTTATGGAAGAATTTATTTTACTAAGTTTCTTCAGTATTGATCATGTTTTTATTAATTAGAAGAATTTTGTTTTTATCCTTGTAACTAATGTGCCTATGTATATAAAAATAGACAAACCTTTAAGGACATTTATGTTTTGTAGTGATGGAGTATTGTACATTTGGTATTGGCTTTTGCTGATGTAGATGGCAAGGAACATTTAAACAGCTACATTAAGGATCATCAAAATAACGAAGATATGATCTAGATGGCAGAATTAGATTAACAGGTTGAGGTCTAGAAAGCTTTAGTTATGAAATTAATCAAAATGGCAGCGACATGATCAGAGATAGCAACAAATAAGAGTGAGGTACTTTTTAATAAGAAAGAATTGAAATACAGAAGTCACTGAGAACTACAGCTAATTTTAATTTAAATTTTTGTATTTCTTAGTTATGAAGATGTAGCTATAATACCAATTTTGTGAATTATGAAGTAGTGTATTGAATATTATTTCTTTCCATTGTGGTAAGGCTATAATTTACTTTAATTGCCACAATTAATAAATTTAAATAAATAATAATGCATTCTTTAAAACACTATCAATATTTATGTTTTATTAGGAATATTATAACAATGGATACTTAGTACTCGAATAGAGCTCCTAAATCAAGAAGAACTGACAAATAATGAAGACAAAGGAACATAAAGAGGACGATGATCCACAATAGGTTGATGTGCTTGATATTCTTGATGGAGAAATAGTTAGAAATGCCGAAAAAAGTGTTTTCAAATCACGGGATATTTTAATTTGCACAGATATGATGTATTGCGGAACAATAATTTGATCAATTGTGAGCATGTAATCTGGCAATTTTCTGCACTATTGCAAATATTTACCAACCAAGATATAAGCCATTTTTTAAGTGGTAAAACCACTTTTGTCAAAAATAAATAAATCAGTTGATGGTAGTTTTAATGAGAAATAAACTTCATACTGTTATATTACTAAAAACTCATTCTATGAGTACAATTTTTACGATTCATAAATTAATCAAATGATCTTTAAAAAAACAACAAATAAGTGGAAAAAGACCACTTAAAATTCAAGCAAATTTTTAAATGTATTAATATTATTAATTAGAACTTCAGTGTATACTGTTCTAAAATCTTAACAGCAAATAATATCTTATTAAGATAGTTATTTTTTTGTACATCCAATTACTCACCTACTAATATGACCAATTTTTTTTTTTTAATACAAAAACATAAATTTCGGAATAGCCAACTTCTATAAAAATATAGATTAAAATCATGTTTTTTTTTCATTTTTCACAATTTGTTAAGTTTAAAGTACAATAATCAATGTCAGGCCTAAAATATATACTGAAATAGTCTGGATAATCGATTCTATTGTGCGTAGAGTAAAATTGGAACTTATAATAAAGAAACTATAATAAAACTCAACTCCCAAGGAAGAGTCTCCCTTATACAAGTAAATAAATCCAAATGAAAAGAAAATCAAAGAAAAAAACAAAACAAAATCAAGGATTAAAAGAACAAAAACAAAATAAAAAAAACACAAGCTCACGGAATTCTGTTTCCTTTTTCCTATCTTGATCTTGAGAGTAGGGACCTTGGTTGTGGCTGGAGGAGCAGACTTCTTTCCAGATGATTTTTTACTCCGCCCACTTCTCTTTTTCCTTCCCCGCTCATCAGCTTCATCGTCATCTTCATCATCATTTTGAGTAGTCTAAGGAAATAAAAACAAAAAAAATTAAAAAGGTAAGATTTCCCTGATATAAGAATCACAATTTTAAATAAGGAAAACTGTTGACAAAATTATGTTTACATCAATATCATATACCAAATTTTTAAGAAGTAAACAATCCATAAAATAACAAAATTACTTTGTTCTATATGAAAAAATATACTTCTAAATTTTATTTAAAGGAAATAGAAGCGTTTATTGGTTTTTTAAAATTGTTAAGAGCATACAATGAAAACTGATTTAGGTCATTTTAAATCGAATATACAACGAATAAATGATTCTGTAAAAGAAATAAATTTAAATAACAAAGGCAAACAGGATCATTAAAGTTAACAAAACAAAGGAAATTAAAGTTAACAAGACTTTTCTAAGAAGTTTTAAAAGATTATTTTTTATCTCTTTTTAATATAGGTTGCAATATTTACAAATTATGTATTATAGGTCTATTTTCAGTTTTAAAGAAATTTTTTCTTCTCCAAAATATACCTACTTTTAATTTTAAATTGAAAAAAAAACAATTCTTGATCAAAATATCCAAAAATAAGCAATATAAAAATTGGTTTAATTCTATTAATAGTGTTAATTTGTAATAGTGTCTAGCTGATTCGGATAAATATTCAGGTAACTAATTGAAACAACAACAAGCAAATTAAACATGGAATTGCATAAGAATACAGTCAACGAAATATTGCAGTCTATAAATTTTTCTTTAGAATTTCTATATAATATAATCATGTAGTAGTCATGACCAGTAAATTCATTAGTACTAAATCCTAGATTACAAGAAGATATAGTTGCCAAATAAGATTATAAAGTGGTTCCTAATATTTATGATACAATCATAATCGATAGTTCAAATTTTTATAGTAAAGCAAACATATGAAAACTGATAAAGCCACTGACTGGTTTATGATTAAGCATAAATAATGTTTTAAAATCAAAGAATACTCACAGAAATGCGTGAAGGTCGTGTCCTAGTAGGTTTTGAATATTCCTGTTCTTCTGAAACTTCTGGGTCAGGTTCCTGCTGAGCATTTGGATTAGAATTGCAAAAATCTCTCCATTTTGCAGCCACAAGCATCATCATTTTTCCAATGGGAACCTGAATAAATATCGACAATAAATTAAATTAAATTAATTATGAATTAATTAATTATTAATTAAATTAAATTAAAGTTTATCTAATGTGTGACATTTTAACACATAAATGGAAAAAAAAATCTTTATTTGTATGTAAGTATACATTATTCATAAAAATCAATAATAACTAAAAGACCAAAAAAATAAACGGAGTATGTGATAACATATTTTCCTGTTTTTTAATGGCAACATGCAAACTCTGGTAAAATATAGTTAAAATCACGACACTGCTAATAAAAGCGAACAAATTGTTAGCAAAATATAAATGAACAAGAATTAACCTTACACACACACACACACACACACACATATATATATATATATATATATATATATATATATATATATATATATATATATATATATATATATACATATACACACACACTGTGCTTTGTTTATAATCTAAATAAAACAGAAATCTCTTGTTCAAAAATATTTACAGAGCACGGGTAAATATTTATTTTAAAAAAATGTATATAATGGCTGAATGATGCAAGAATCTGGAGAAAAAAAAAATCAATCAATAAACTAAAAATGCAGAGGCTATTTATAATGTCTATTAGAAAGTTGATTGGAAGTTATAACAGTATGTAATCC
This sequence comes from Rhaphigaster nebulosa, assembly GCA_948150685.1. Classification (NCBI taxonomy): domain Eukaryota; kingdom Metazoa; phylum Arthropoda; class Insecta; order Hemiptera; family Pentatomidae; genus Rhaphigaster; species Rhaphigaster nebulosa. The sequence goes on from OX411308.1 coordinate 162,818,149, forward strand.
TTATTATTTATACAATAAAAATCATGATTTTAGAGTTATAACTCAGAAAATATTTAAGCCGACAAAAAAAGAACCTTAGCACAAATAATTGAGGTTATAAAGAACAAAACACAGCTACAATCTCGGAAAATCTTCCAAGAAAAAAAGCTATTGTACGTTGTAAGTAAACAAACCTTCTGATTGTCCTTGGCAAGAATAGGACGAACATGCTGTTGGAAAAGTTTGTAAGTAGTAAGATTTTGGTAATCTTCTTCAGTATAGTCAATCTGCACATCAGTAAGTCCAAAAAGGCTGCAAACTTCCTCTACTGAAGGTACACCTATAAAATAGAACATGATTTTTGAGGAAGTTAAGTAAATTTTGTTTAAAGACCTTAGTATAATCAAGGAAATAGTAGGCATTACTATGATGAAAGAATTACATCCAAATTTTCATTTTAAATGAAAACCATCAAAATCAAATAGTACACAACAAAACAAAATTAAAAGCAATGTAAATAAAAATTAAATGAACCATAGTTGATAATCAAAAGTATTGTAGAGCAGAACATTTAAATAGATAATAATAAGTTAAATTTTACCTCCAGAAGAATCTTGTTGAACTGGTTTTGGCTGAGAAGTTCCCTTGGCTTTCTTTGATTTTCTTCCATAATCAGAATCACCTTCTTCCTCTCCGCCTCCTTCACTTTCCTAAAATGTTCAATGGATTATTTAGAAGCTAATAGAAATACTATATAAAAAAGTTATTTAAATGACCATGTTTACTTCAGCACTATCATTCTTCTTCCTTTTTTTACGCTTCTTTTCTTTCTTACTCTCCCCTTTTGCTTTTCTCTTTTTACCTTTCTTTTTCTTTCTAGCATCTTCGGGATCATATTCATCATCTTCTTCCTAATTATAAAAACAAATCCATTACATGCACCAAAGTTAATACATTAACTTAATACATATAAAAGAATTGTGAAAATTACATTTGTTACCTCTATCCTACTTCTTTCATCACTGTCAGGTGAATTATCTTCAGTGCCTTCTTGTTGAACAACACTGGTATCGACTTCATCGTCAACTATAATAAATGAAATAAAGCTAACAAAAAAAACAGGTTTAAAAAGGAACGTAGTACAAAACACTAACTGAACTAAAGAAGGCTGTATTTAAATTATAAAACAATATATGTTATACGATCAAATATTAGTAAATTCAAAAGGTAAGTTTACACTAAGCTTAAGTAATTAAAATTTATTTGTTTTAAATGTGAATTATAGAAACTAAATGTTTTATATCACTTAAAAATTGATAAAAACATAAGAATTAAACTGCAAAGTTTCATATGAGGAAGGTTATACAATTCCCAAATTCAGTTAAATTACAACAAGATTGCCATAACTTTTGGTAACACCTTAAACAAAATAAAAAATTGATTGCAAAAGTACATGCCAATTTCTTTGTTTGCTGGCCTCCATTTTGTTTAGGGTCATGGAATGCCGCTTTACTTGACAAGGAAAAATAATGAGGATACCTCATCTAAATTTCACTGATAATATTAAATAATTTTGATCAGAGTTGAATTATTACTTGTCTGCATTGAATTTAGACTAGCATAATTGATAATGAGTTTGATATTAGAGAAAAGAAAGCTAATCAAACAATAACTAAGTGTGAAACTATTTGTTGTTTGCGGCAACGGTTAGACATAACCCTGTGATTAAAGAAACTTACCTGGTAAACACTCGTCAACCTCTTCTTCGGACGCCATTAGAAATAAAACATCAACACTTCACTATTATTCACTAATATCACCGATATCAACGCATAAAACACTAAATAATTACAAACTAAGTTAGAAAACAATCACTAAAGGACAATCCAGAGCACCGAGAGCTATCGACTGAAGAGAGCATGCGCAGACTTACCAACACCGCGGCACTAGCGCGGCCCCTAGCTTTACCTTATGTTCAGATTTTTAGTAATTACATTACATTTTCAAAAACTTTAAATAGTTTTAAATGTTTTAAAATTATTTTGTATTTTAATGTTTATAATAGTTTTAGATATCTGAATATGTATAAACAAGTTTTATTCTAGAGCTTTGTGGGTATTAAACAGTATAGGACTATTTTAAACATTTATGTTTAATAGTCTAATTTTTCAATTATTCATTAAACATTCATTATCAATTGATATCTATTTTTACTTATTTGGATAATATAAAAACTCAAGCATTTTAAAACAGGATAATTTTTAAAAATTATGAAATGTTAAAAAGTTTGATTAATGTCGAAAAGGCTTTTATTGATTAGCTAGGAGGGGTAGACACAGGTTGCTGTGAGGGGGGGAGGGGAGATAGAACGGACTGCGCAGATTCTACTAACTCCTGGAAGAAAGCGATCCACGCAAGTCACTAGTACACATAGAACCTCATCGCGGTACAAAATTAAACAGAGCCAAGATGTGGGCACAGTAGCGTCGAGTCCACCTCAGGAGTACGTCGGTGCACATCACAACGTAAGTTTAACATCTGCCTGTACTCTTGCTCACCTGACACTCTCCTAGTACTGCTTAGAAACAGCAACCTTAGTCCTATCCAGTCGAAAATAAATCAAAAAGTAAAACTGAACACTTTACAACACATGCAAAACATAGTCAAATTTTCAGGAAAAAAAAATAAACCTATTCTAAACTCACAGTGCTTTCATAAAACTAAATAAATAAATATATATATATATATATATATATATATATATATATATATATATATATATATATATATATATAACAATGGAAAAAAAAAGTTTTATTTCATAAAAAGTCTCTCTAAAAATTAAAAAAAAAAAATAATAATTTGGAGGTCTTTGATGAGAGTGATAACAGACAACATAAAACAAAATAAATATTTGAATATTATTTAGAAATGTTTATACCTCCACTCTAATTTCAGTAGTTTTCATTATTTAAATTAGCTAATAATCCAATTCAATTTTTTAGATTCTTAAATTAAATACTCTTTCATTAACAGTATAAACTTTTAAAAAGTTTTCCAGCTCCTCTTAATTGCTTTCAGTGAAATTTCAAAAAACAATTTCCATTTTTTTTTCAGTTTTATTTCGCATATATTCCCATCAAAGCCTATATAATCTCTCAATGCATGATTAAAATAAAATATATACAGATAATCATATAGATTCTTACTATATGATTCTTATTATATATATACTTAATAGATAAGATGTTTATCTTTAATTAATTTCATAATCGTATAAGAAACACTGAGAAATAAAGTTCAGGTGTTTTGGATTCCATGAAGGGCAACACAGCAACAAGTAAGTATGTAACTCAACTCACGAAAAGTTTGACCCATCTCAGTATTTACCGAGTCTGATTTGCTTTATTTTTTATGCATTTCATTTTTTTTTTTTTAATTTTAGCATACTTGAAAATTATGCAAACGCATATGGCCAAAGTCTTTAAATACACTGACTGCTTCTGGTTAAAATAATTTTACAGTGAGGGAAAAATATCATTTTGTTTCAACGATAATTTTTTGTTTGGCCTCGATTTATCTTAGTTGTTTAAGATTCATATAAAGTTTAGTATATTATGTTATGTTTCCAATTTAAACAATTAATTTTAAGAAACAATTCAATATGAAATAATAAAAAATCAGGTTTCTCTAGAGGAAAAATTACGTACTGTTTTTAAAAATCTCATTCTTTTAAGATAAACTATAAAGAATTGTATTGCTCATTGAGGTAATTTTTTATTGTTTGCTCATTTTATCTCTCATCGTGAATCTTTTAAATGAACTTTCACAGCGAAAACGTATCTGAAAAAAAAGAAGTTGTATTTTTCCATATTTTTCCAAAACTGCAGCCTTAAAAAAATATAAATAAAACATCCTGTACCATTGCAACCCATGAAGGTTCTTGGGCTCAGTACGTAGTAAGGACATACTGTTTCTAGGACAACGGTTGTGCAAGAAGGTGATTTGGCCAAGTTCACGCTCAACCGCCAGGTTTTTCCCCAATTGAAGATACCCACTTTATAGAGGCTGAGTGAGCACCAGGAAGGTCTCCTGACCCCAGGGTCGACCCGCTGATGTAACGAAATGAATAATTATTTGCCCAAAGACGGAATCGAATCCGGGGCCGAGAGCTAGGTGCACAATGCCTTCTCACTGAGCTAACATTCTCCCCCAAAACTGCAGCCCTAAAAAAATAATATATTTTTTTTTTGACCTGCAACCTTGCAATTATTTTTTTTTACTTCATTTAAGGATACAATACAAGAATATTGTAGAGCCGATCAAATAAAGAAGAGAAGATCGATACTTTTATAATTGAGTAAAAAAAGATTTAAATATAAGTAATTTTCGCGTCATATAATTTATTTTGCCATATTTTGCGTCATGAATCTATTCTATAGCACAATTGTATTAACACTATTATTTTTCTACTAATTAATTATATATTAATACTTTTTTTTTACATTCATTATTTTTTTTTTTACTATCTAATTTATGTTATTCTATAGTACAAGTACATTATTGAAATATCCCATATTATTTTAAATTCTCTTATAATTAATTTAGTGAATCCTCATATAGCTAGGTATAATTACTGTTAGAGATTGATAAATTATCTGCCACTTCTATAATTTTGTTTTTATTGTAAAGTTTCGAATGCTATACATTCATTTTCAGTTCTAAAAACACAAAAAAATTCTAAAATAAGCAATTCAAAATACAGTTTGGTATTATTATACATATTAAATTAAATGTTTCATCTTTAAAAAATAAAATAATAATAGATGTTGGTGGTTAATGGCTGGCCATAATAGCTTCTTATAATTGTTAATGTTATCTAATAAAAATAACAAAAAATAATAATTTATTTTTAATATATGGCTTTTCCTTGTCTATAATAAACTCAATTAGTAGAGTAGCAAATTTATGCATGGTCTTTATTTTCATTGAAGCACTAATTTATTTCTAATTATGGATTGATAAATTATTTGTCACTTCTATAAATTTGCTTTATTGAAAACTAGTTTCGAATGTTATACATTCATCCTCAGTTCTAAAAACACAAAAAAATTCAAAAATAAGCAATTCAAAATATAGTTTGGTATTATTATACATATTAAATTAGATTAATATAAATCAGTATTATAAAACATTTATGAGTTATGAATTTATAAGACAAGAAATCAAATTCATGTTGGTACTCACCAAGTTTTAAATGGATTATATCAAACAGAAAAGTTTGTAATGGTTTGTTCTCGCACTGAACTAACAATGAAAGAAAGGGGTGTTTATAGGTAAACGGTTTAACGGTCCGTGTTTTTCCAGTAACTCCGGTGAGTAATTGTATTTTCTGTTATAGATGGAAATAAATTTAAAATTGGACTATTGGATTATTTGGTCATGTAAAAATCTGGATTGGATTTGGAGGACTTTATTATTTCAAGTGCTTCATATATATTTAATTTGAGACTGTTTTCAACGTGATGTATTAATTTGAGTCCTGAATCTTTGATGAATTTATGTTGTTTTTTTCATTTAAATGAATAGCAAAGTTGGAATTACCTGTCTTATTATTATATGCACGTATATGTTCCTTTTATATCTGATTTAGTGATATTCCAGTTTTTCCCTTGTATTTGGCTGCACAATAATTACAATTTAGTTCGTATACTTCGCTCTTTTAGAAAAGGTCGATTTTGTCTTTAGGAGAAGGGAAATATGAGGATAGGGGTTTTCTATTTTAAATGCAGGGTTAAATCCTAGTTTTTTCTATTCATTTCCGACTTTGGTAGATATAGGGCCGTAGTAGAGAATCAAAAGATAATGGTTCGGGATGAGTCTATCTTCGGGGTTGTTGAATAGATACTATTAATTGTCTTATTTTATATTTATTTTTTTAAACTGTGATTGATAGTTGTTTTATTGTACCCGTTATTTTTTGCTATGGAATATATTATTTCAATTTCTTTCTTATAGTTCTTTTCATTTAATGGTACGTTCAAAAGACGGTAAATTATCCTATTAAAGACTACGAGTTTATGTGCTATCAGTCTCCTGGCTTCATTGTTTTTAACGGCATCCGTGTGGGCGGGTTTTCGGTAAATTCCAAAGTCATGATGTAAAATAACGGGTACTATAAATCCACTATCAATCACATTTAAAAAACAAAAACAAATACAAAGTAAGACAATTAATGATATCTATTCAGCAACCCTAGAAGATAGGCCCATCCCGAAACATGTTTTGATTCCAGATTACCAAAGTCGGAAATGAATTGAAAAAAACTAGGATTAAATCCTGCATTTAAAATAGGAAAATCCAATTCTCATATTTCTCTTCTCCTAAAGACAAAATAGACCCTTTTCAAAAAAGCGGAGTATACGAACTAAATTGTAATGATTTTGCAGCCAAATACTCGGGAAAAACTGGAAGATAACTAAATCAGAGATTAAAGGAACATATACATGAATATATTAATAAGACTTTAAACCGTTTACCTATAAACACCCTACATTTCTTTCATTGTTAGTTCAGTGCGAGAAGAAACTAATACTAACTTTTCTGTTTGATATAATTCATTTAAACCTTGGTGAGTACCAACATGTATTTGATTTCTTGTCTTAATTAAATTCAAAATTCATAAATGTTTTATAATACTGATTTATATTACATCTAATTTAATATGTATAATAATAACTTAATAACTTTAAATGTAAAAAACCATAAATTTATCAAAGACTCAGGAGTTAAATTAATACATCACGTTGAGAACAGCCTCAAATTAAATATATATGAAGCACTTGAAATAATAAAATCCTTCAAATCCAATCCAGATTTTTGCTAAATGACCAAATAAATATCTCCAATAGTCTAATATTAAATTTATTTCTATCTATAACAGAAATAACAATTACTCACCGGAATTACAGGAAAAACCTCGACCCTTAAACCGTTTACCTATAAACACCCCACCTTTCTTTAATTGTTAGATCAGTGCGTGAACAAACCAGTGCAAACTTTTCTGTTTGATATAATCCATTTAAGTCTTGATGAGTACCAACATGTATTTGATTTCTTGTCTTAATTAAATCCATAATTCATCAATGTTTTATAATACTGATTTAGATTACAACTAATTTAATATTCATTATAATACAAAACTTTTGAATTTTTGTGTGTTTATAGAACTGAAGATGAATATATAACATTCGAAACTAGTTTTCAATAAAAACAAAATTATAGAAGTGGCAAATAATTTATCAATCCTTAATTAAATTGATCCTTCTATACCATCATGCGCATGCTAACTATTATTACTGTTAGTTGTTATTTATATTAATTTCCTTTCATATGATTAATCTTTCGGTTATAAGTTTCAAATTGCATAGAATACATTAACCGTTGCAATCTCCATAACACCCGATTGTTTAAAATTGTTGAAAACGACACTGTATAATACTTTTTTTATTTGTTGTTATTTGTTAAATAAGCTCAATTCTATTCTGCTGTTGTGCAATATCATCCTTAATTGTTGCTTGATATTTATTACTAACAGGGGCGTACGCAGAATTTTTTTTCGGGAGAGGATTTAAATTTTTTTTCGGGAGTGGGTTTAATTTTTTTTTGGAGGGGATTAAATAAGAAGGCAAATAATTACCTGAATGTTTATAATCGCCAAACTTGGCGTCAGTTTTAAGGATAAGCATGAAAATTGGATCAAAAACTATTGTTAAAATTATCAAAAATATTACTCAAAATTTTTTGTTTGTGGGTATGAAAATTATATTTTCTCGTACATTTCGGGAGGAGGAGATATACCACTCTGATCCTCCTCAGCGCACGCCACTGATTACTGACACATCGTGAGGGAGGAGGAAATATTTCGTGGGAGCAAAAGTAAGTTACTCCAAAATTGTAAACAATTCACAGTTCATTTCTCCACTTAGCGAACCATATATTTTCACCTGGCAAACATAATTAAATCATTCAATATCTTATAATTTAATGGTTAAAATTCATTTATTCCATGTATGCTATTTTTTCACCAGGCAGAAATCATTTACATACAAAATTCACTAATTGAGCTTACATTTAGAATTACAATTACTTTTTCTCGAACGCTCACGATATATCAGAAACGACCCAGCCAACCTCCTCTTGGTGTCTCCTGGGTAGCACTGATATTTCGATGGCCTGAAAGAAGGTTCTGGACCAAACTCAAGTAATCTAGAAAAAGAGGCCGAGATCCAACTAATGCCTTTTTTGAAATCCGGAACCCAACTGGAACTTTCTCTGAACAAATTGTGACTTTAGTTTTTCTATCTGCATAAACTTATAATTTTTTTAATTCAGGCTAGTTAAGGAGGTACTGGCTATCCTACAGGTTACCAATCTATTCTACTCAGACTGTGAAGTTTTCCAGCGAAACATGGATCATGAATAAAAAGACCAGTGTGATATCAAGGAACATCCTGGAACCAATATGTGAAGATGTAATAAGGCGGTTTTGGAAAAATAGGAATCTGTTTACTAAATAAAAAGACCTGAATACCTCGGCCAGAATCCAAAGATTGAAATGGTTCGGCCATCTAATGAGGATGGAAGACAGCAGGAAGACTCTATGAGGGCACACCTGATGGAAAGGGATGTAGAGGGAGAAGGAGAGGCAGAGGGTCGCTGGAGAAATAGTGCACTCTAAGACATACGACAGATGAAAGTAAATACAACGCATGTAAGAGATAGAGACAAATTGAAGGCAGATGCTGAAAAAGCCATGAGCTGCTATATGCGCCTGTTGAGATAAGAAAAGAAGAAGATATGCCCGTAAAGCTGAACGGTCTGCAGTAAAGCAACACGAATGGCTTTCCGGAGACCTTATTTTTCCTCGTGAACAAAAAATAACAACATGCCAAAAAAGCAAACAACAGATTTAAACAAAACTAGGGCCAGATTTCCTCAACACTAGTTAAAACTGATGACAATATGATTGCAACAAGAGATCAAGTTACAGCAGATGATCCAGAAAGCGAGGATAATGACATTCGGAATGAACTTTATTGTAAATATTTTCAACTTTGTATATTGTTTAGTCTTAAAATCTCATAAAGCAGCTGGAATTGACAACATTCCAAGTGAAATAATAAAAGCGTGCGGTGGAGCTGGAGTTTCTAAAATACATTTGAGGCCTGTACCCTCAACCAAAGAGATAAGGAAAGTCGCGTGTATGGATACATGAGACATTTTTGAAATATGACCATTTGGAAATAATAAACCATTGTGTAATAATTTGCAGCGGTTTTTCCCCTACAATAATTGCATCGTTAATAAAGGTCGATCATTGGAAACATGTGGATTGAATTCAGAGGATCCATGTTTTTCTCGTGGACAATTATACGTTGCATGTTCCCATGTAGGAAAACCAAGGGATTTGTTTGAATATATGTCAAATGGAATCACCAAAAACATTATATACGAGAGCATTGCAATGAACTTAAAGTTGAATAAAACAGTAATTACAATTTATATGCTTTATACATAAAGCACATAACATTCATAATGATAAACATAAAAATAATAATTTATGTTGCATCTGTTATGTTATGTTTAAATCTAATTTTAATTACATACAATAATTGATATCAAACTCTCAATTGTGTTCATTTAATCTAAATATATACTTGAATATAGCAATAGCGAACGTATTGCCGGTCAGCTAGTAAAAATATAATAAATAAATGTATTAAAAATATAATAAGTAAATGTACATTCAGATTACTATGACACAACTAAGAATTTACCTATTAGTGGCACTCCAATTATATTTGAATTCAATTCAAGTGTGGAATTCTGTGTTAGAAGTGCCGAGCCCATCTTTTTTCAGATGGTTTCATTGGATTATGAGTAATCGATTGGGGAACGAAGTCAGGAAAACGTGGTTATGGCGTAGAATATCTATATTTTGTATTATTGGTATAATCTGAAACTTATGGGACACGATAATTTTATGTTAGGGATATTAAAAATCATTGAGAATTCTATGAAGAATTCTATTCTATATAATGTAAAGATTATATATGGGAGGAATTGGATCATTTAGCGAGGCCACACAGCTCAGCTCTTGTTTGTTCTAAGATGCGAAAACAGAGTGTTCCATAGTAGCCATCAAAGTAAGTAAGCTAAGATGGGCAGGGCATTTATCAGAATGGAGGGTGAAATAGTACAGAGAAACGATGACATTTAGCGCCAGGCAGTTAGTCTAAAATGTTCAATACGCTATATCTCAGCTATACTTTTTTTTTTTTTATATCTCTCTTTTCATTTTTTTTTAGTAACATTATGTTTATTTTATTTTTTTAATAGAAGGATATTCTTTTTATTTCTCGTTACTAATACGTTTAATTGAGATTATTGTAAATACTAATTGACCTTTATTAATGTAGTCTTTGGCCAGACATTTTTTCTGTTATCTTTTTTACTTCTAAATACTTATTATTCTTAAGAGACCTAGTCCCAGAATAAAGTTTATATGCTGGTCCGATTTCGATGATTAAAATAAAAAAAGATTAAATGAATACAATTGACTGTTTGATCTAAATTATTTTATTTAGTTAAAATTACATATTTACATACACTTTTTTTTTTGTTTTTGTTTTGTTTTGGATCACATAAATTGTGATTACTGTTTTATTAAATTTTAAGTTCAATGGAATGCTCTTAGATATACAATATTTTTGGTGATTCCATTTGACACGTACACAAGCAAATCCCATTGTTTTCCTACACGGGAGCATGTAACATATAATTGTACATGAGAAAAATATGGATTCTCCAAATCCAATCCATATACTTATAATAATTGACAAATTGCAGCAAACAATAGCTGCACAAACATTATTAAATACAGTGACTAAATGAATTATAATGACCTATTTTGTATGGTCATTGACTCTCTAAAGTACAAAATAACCTTTGTATTTTAATGGCCAATAAAACGTTGTTCAATCTCAAATCTTGCACACATTATCAAGAAACAGAGTCACAACCGATAGTGTCTTCGTCTAAACGGCATTAATATTGCTCTCAAATAAGTTATACGTTTTTACATTTTTTTTTCTTACGTTCCGATTTTATTCACAAAATAAAGTTTTTAATACTGTCAATTTCACACTTAAAAGACCACGAAGATGATGTTATTAAAATTTGGTAAAGATTGGTTCAGCATTTTTCTCGTTTAGCGGTTTTAAACGAAAAACGGGTTGTCCTTTTATATAATAGTACTATTGCAGTTGCAATTTATTTGTTTTTATTTTATTTTAATATTGGAATTATAAACCTATTTTATAATATTATTAATATATTAATATATGTTAAACCTATAATAGAATATTACTCAGCTGTGGGGAAAAGAAAAACAAATTTCAATCTCCTGTTTTTATTTTCATGCCCAAACTGAACCATGTATGAGAGAGCAAACGTAAAATGAATCAACTTATGACAAATAAAATATATTTATTTTTTTAATTAATGAACTTTAATTGGTTTTACATTTTCTTGTCATAGCTTAAATAATAATAATAACCTTTATTTGTTCCTACATAATACCTATGAATATCAAAAACTATTTACATAATAATAATATAGATTATAAACAAATTAGTTTACTATGTCTAAGGAACAAAATCAGTCACTGACTGAGGTTTTTTTTTAATTCTTTTTTCTTGATTATGAATAGAAGTCTTTAAAAAATTTTGCAAACTTAAAATACCTTACTATAAAGTGTTCTCTTGCAGCCATACTTTGTAATGTACTTTGGTTAGCCTCTTCCATTCATTTCTTTCCCTTGCGACCCGGGGCCAAGTTACTTCTCCACACGCCTTCTTCATCTCTTCATCCCAAGCATGTCCTGGTCTTCCTTTCTTCCTTTTAAAGCCTATTGGGTACGTGTTTATAATGTTCTTTGTCCATTTATCTTTTGTGCTTCTTATTGTGTGTCCAGCCCATTTCCATTTACGATTGTGTATGTACTCTATTATATCTGGTAATCCAGTCTGCCTTCTTATCCAACTATTTCTTCTTCTATCTCAATAGCTCAAATTACAACTGTAATTAACATTTAATTAAATTTCAAAGGAGAAGCTATCGAATGAGGAATCTGATAGCTTTATTATAAAAAGTATTTTCTTTATATATTTTTTCTTACGTTCCGATTTTATTCACAAAATAAAGTTTTTAATACTGTCAATTTCACACTTAAAAGACCACGAAGATGATGTTATTAAAATTTGGTAAAGATTGGTTCAGCATTTTTCTCGTTTAGCGGTTTTAAACGAAAAACGGGTTGTCCTTTTATATAATAGTACTATTGCAGTTGCAATTTATTTGTTTTTATTTTATTTTAATATTGGAATTATAAACCTAATTATATAAACCTAATTGGAATTATAAAAGTCTAACTTCGTTCTTATATATAGGTAGGATATATACATACATACACGGAAACATACCACTACGAAATGAGATTCTGAAATCTACCATCAGGTCTAACACGGTGTAGATAAATTTTAGGTTTTATGTTAGACAGCCATACAAAATCGATTATATTTTTTTCAATCATGCACTTCCTCGTCGTTATGGATTTTTTTCGCTTTCTGCAATTTTCTGCACATGGCTTTTTCCTTTAAACCAGTTCGCTGCGGTGTACCCTCATTCATAGGTTTAGCTAGATATCAACTAATATTTGGACTATATCTCCTTTTTGCTACAAGTTGTGACTTAGTTATTTGACGTACGCATGATGGTATAGAATTTGTAAATAATTTATCAATCCCTAATTTGCGACTTAAGTTAACATGTCAATTGTTCAAATTTTATTTAGGTCCGAACCGAGTTAAAATAACATGTGGATTATTTTCATTATTAATTACTTCAACCATTAGTCAGTCAACATTCAGCGTTGGGCAGTGATTAATTACATGTGTATTTAATTATATCTTCAATTACATGAGCAAAAGTGGACTATAATTTTAATATGATAACGATTAAATATTCCATAACATTAGTAAATGCATGGGTGTACATAGAATTTTGTTTTGGATTTTTTAAAAATTGTTTTTGGAGGGGAGAGGGAAGGGGTGGGAAACGTTTTAATAAGAAGTAGGCAAATAATCACCAAAATGTCTATAATCGCTAAATTGAGAGTATGTTTTAATAATAAGCATGAAAATTGGATAAAAAATTATTCTTAAAAATTACCAAAAATATTTCATAAAATACAAACTTTTTTTCGTACGTTTCGGGGAAGGAGGGGAAGAATATATATCCAATCCTCCCTCCTCCACTGATTAAATGTTCCCAACAATTACTTAACATTTTAATTGAAAATTACAATTACTTTGGCTCAACTAGTAATTGTGATTGCAGACACATTTAAATTTATTTCTAATTGTAATTTTATTTCCGTAATTCTAAATATAATTAATTCTAATTCTAATTGAAATTACATTTTGCTGAACACTGCCAAAATTCAGAAAACTATCGATACTTACTCTGGTTAAGTATCGATAACTATTCGTAGCCATTCCTAAGAGAAAGTTAATAAGAAATTTTAGAAACATGAAGAGAAAAAGAAGTTTCATAATTTACAAGTGGATAGAAATCATTGAAAGTGGTACAAAAAGAGCTCTCAAACCGCAACTTGTGGTGGCTGTTGGAATGGAATCGAAATCGATTTTTATCGCTATATAGTCCTCACATTCGAGGTCCTATATATTTTCGCATTTTGTTTCTAAGCAAGCGAAACTTATTTGAATTATTTGAATTTGAATAAGAGACCTACGTGATGCGGGGGAGGGCTTCGGTGTTAAGTAACTGCTATGCGCTTAAATAGCTCAGCAACTTCATACAGATACATTTATATGTGTGTGTGTTTGAGTCGATTTATACCAGTAAAGAGCGTGAGCAGACAATTTAGAGGGAAAGAGATAACCTTTACACATTTTGTAGTTATTTGATGACGTTTTATATATATATATATATATATATATATATATATATATATATATATATATATATATATATATATATATAAATAAAGAGACTCATTTCTTTTAAATAAAATGAAAAGAATTTATCAATCCTGGGATAATGTCCCATTAAAAGTTTATCAAACATAAAATTACAAATTAATAAAAATAAATATATAAATTAGAACAAAAATAAAAGCTAATAATTATTTATTTAAAGATTATGGGGCATAAATAGCTCATTGAAGGACTATAAAAAACAAAGAAATGCCTATAAAAAAAAAATGGTTTTATTTTCAAAAAATAAATTGAAAATAGTGAGCTTTAAAATTTACGTCTTCCAAATGTCGGCCGTTATTGACGTTTCCGGCAATTTTCCATTACCCTTCTAGTTATTTCTGGTTGAATAGCATTAAGTTCTAGTCTGATGGGATGGGAGTTCGAATTCCGATGCCGGCATTACTTTAATTTAATTTAACTAATAATTTAATTCCTCTAGCAATTAATCGCCCCCTTTCCCTGGCAAGAGAGGCCCGTCAGTCTGTTGGAGGCAACTCACACAGACCGGACGAAGAACCCAGACCCAGACCATATCCCCGTGTACATACATGGACGGTCTGCTTCAAGGAAAGAAATATAGGCGCCTGCTGATCCCGAGCAGCCGTAACCTCTGGATCTTGACCAGTTTGTCACTGTCCTTGAACCCGAGTGTGTCTGTGGGAAAGACACTGCCGATTTGGCTGCTTGATTAGCCTGCTGCTGTACTATGGTTCGTAGCAACGTGAGGTTGGGTGGCCACCCTCCAGGCTGCATGTGCTCCCGCAAGCAATAAATGTACATAAGAATATATATATATATATATATATATATATATATATATATATATATATATATATATATATTTTGTATCATTTCGGTCCTTTGGCATTTTTTGGCAATTATCTTTTCATTGCTCATTATATCCATTAATCATTATTAATTATTTTTCAAAATTATACTTTGAATTATATACATTGTATTATATACATAGGTTTTATCTAGGTTGAGTTTATATTTATTTAGCTGCTAATATATTAGTCTATATCTAGGGATGCCATTGGGCAATCATTGAGGATGATTATCCCAAAATTATGTGAGATTATGAATAAATAGGAATTACTTACTTTGTCCTCTAAATTGGATACCTTTCCAAGGGCCTGATTTGTGGTTACCATTATTTAATAATTAATCAAGATAATGTTCCTACTTTTAAGTTTAATAATAATGCTAATCCAATTTATTGCTATCATACTTAATGAAATATATTCAAATTAATAACAGTATAAGTAGTATATATATAGTATATAGTATAGCATAGCATGGTTACTAAAGAACAACCTCCTTTCTAACATTTACCTTTATTCCTCAAAATTAAAATAATAAACTGTTAACCATGGAATGACTCAGACTAGACCTAGCCATTAACCGTTCTAACATCTCTTATTTGTAATAATTGGTGTTGATGGTTCCTCAGCATCTCTCCATCGGGTTCCCCTGCATATCTTAAGTCATGCAGCCAGAGCATCTGTCATCTTCAGAGCAGAAGTCCCCTTTTTCCTGCCTCCTCGGCTTCTCTCCCCCTTTCTCCCTTGTTCTTCCTAAGAGGGGTTCGAAGACGTTATTCGTTGGTTAGATCCCCGGTAGTGGGCGGCACCCTTGTCATTATTGGCCGACTAGTTTTATAGTGGGATGAAATTCTGGGATTTCAACGGATGGCTCCACCCCTTGTCTTTTCCTCCCCACTTTTTCCTCAAGGCCAGCCGGGACCCAAGGGGGACTGTTTTCTTAAAATTGATTAAATCTTCAAAGACAAACCACCTCTCGCCTTTGTCACACTCCCCACTTTCTCGGTAGGTTTTTAAATTAACTTACTTCTTATATCTGAGGGTAAAAGCTGTGGTGACATCTGTCTTCGTCTATCAGTTACCTTTATACCTACCTGCTCGTCCCTTATCATCTTTTGTTCGCACCTGGTGCTTGTTATATAACATTAAGGATAATATTGTATAATATTAAAAAAACTATATATATTTTGACTATGTAAATAAATTTTTATTAATAAATGTATTGGTGGGATTAATGAGGTCTAATATTTTTGTATATGTATATATATATATTATAAATGTGCTAGTTTTATTATCGGGAGGGCGGGAACGTGTATCAAGAGAGTGGATTTCATTTTTGAACCAAAGGGATATCGAAGGGAAGATATCGAAAATAAATCATAGAAAACAATCCATCAATCTTTTCTAATTTATGTAATATAAACCACATACATTTTTTTTCTCTTAGAAATGGAATTTTGGGAAAGAAGTTGTCATATCCAGGCAACGAAATATCTCCAATGACGTAAAAAGATATCAGATGAATATAATAAAAAATAACTTTAATATTACCGAAATAAGAAGACTTCTTCGGCTCGGTTGAATGACGTCTGAAAAATTGCCGAAGAGATTTATGAATTGCATAACCAAGGGGAGAATACTGGAGAATTCCAGGAAAAGATGACAAGATGTGCATAAAAGTGTGGCAGATCTTGATGAGCTTGACAAAACAGAATAGAAGGAAGATATTTTCTGGATCAGAGTGTGACCAATTATATTTTAGTGATGTATTATCAATGATTTGATTATCAAAGATTTGAAATTTTAAAACAAAATTATGAGCTAAATTATAAGCTATAGCGATAGATTAGATGATACACTGGTTTGTAGTTAGTTATTTTTCATTAGGGATTGATAAATTATTTGCCACTTCTATAAATTTATTTTATTGAAAACTAGTTTTGAATGTTATACATTCATCTTAAATTCTAAAAACACATAAAAAAATCAAAAAATAAGCAATTCAAAATATAGTTGGTATTATTATACATATTAAATTATATAAATCAGTATAATAAAATATTTATGAATTATGAATTTAATTAAGACAAGAAATTAAATACATGTTGGTGCTCACCCAGGTTAAAATGGATTATATCAAACAGAAAAGTTTGTACTGGTTCCTTCTCGCATTGTACCAACAATGAACGAGAAATGGGCAGGATATTTTTAGGTAAACGATTTAAGGGTCAGGGTTTTCCAAGTAATGTTGGTGAGTAATTACTTTTATAATACTGATTTATATAATTTAATATGTATAATAATACCAACTATATTTTGAATTGCTTATTTTTTGAATTTTTTGTGTGTTTTTAGAACTGAGGATGAATGTGTAACATTCGAAACTAGTTTTCAATAAAACAAATTTATAGAAGTGGCAAATAATTTATCAATCCCTAATTAGATTGATCCTTCTATACCATCATGTGGATGTCAACTATTTATTTTTCAATTAGTATTTCAATTTTGTTGCTAAATTTGGCTGCTTTTATACAAGCTACTAGATAGAATTAAATATTATTAGCATTTATGATGGAGAAATTATGTAGAGTATATTCGGAATAAGCAAATTTATACCTTTTTATTGTATTTTAATGTTTCCTTGTGACCATCGTAATAGTAATGCAAAGTTTAAACAGTTTTTGTATTTCTAAAAACACATTAATTTTAAGTATCTATTCATTACTGGACTAGCACCTGACATGGAATTCTCATACTCTAACTGTCGAATTTATTACATAATAAATATTTCTAATTGAAAGACTTTAATTTTAACAAGTAAATGGGTAGTGAAAAGAAAATCTTTCTTGTTAAATTTGATTGAGAATTATTTTAAAAATTTTTCAAGGTTTTGGGGTTTCGGCTTTCCCATTATCAGGACCCTACTTATCATATGATGCATTTTCAAAAATGGCCATATGTGTGAAAGTATCGCTTAGAATATGATTAAATGCCTATTTTAGGCAGTCCTTTTGTAATATTGAAATAGATCAATCTAATGTATGGTGTTTTTTTTAAAAAAAAATTGATAATAATTTTAATGATAATGTATTTTCACCTACGACATTTTAACACATTTTAATGGGAAATTTCCAACATGTGACTATTTTTTAAAATATGCCATATATTAAGTATAGTTCTGCTGGGACAGAACACTGTTAAAATGTTAATGTAACTGTCAATAAAATATAACAAAGAATATTTTCTTTTCACTGTCACATTTACTTGTCTAATTTATTATAAAATTCTCATATTTATTATTATTACCTATTTGGACATACGGAGTTGAAATTTGGACCATCAAATTGGATTATTATCATATGGCGTATCACTGGGAATACGCGTAAAAACTGGATAAACGCCCACAGTTTTTGGCGAAAAAAAACATTTCCCAGCAAAATTTTCATCGAAAAACCTCAGATTCGTGTTCGGCAGCCCAAAATACTACATAGTACCTAAAATAAAACCTACATTAAAACTTTCTTTTTTAAGACACAAGCTTCCTGGACTATATTAAGCGTCGAAAACCCAAGCCAAATAATAAAAATCGAGTACGGTTCGAAAGAGCAGCTCAAGATACTCATATATCTAAATATATAACATAAATATAAAATATATAGATATACATTATACATTAAATACAGTCACCACCTGTAATATCATACATAATCAATTTTTGCATGAGATAGATAGTTTCCCCGTTAAGTCTTGAATTCCCAATTCCCAATTGTGTGAGTTATTGAAGCCCAGTTCGCGGCTCTCCCATGACTAAATGGGTAATTGAAAAAAAAAAAAACTTCAATGACATAAAATCTAGGAGAATTTATTTTATTTAATTTTATATCGGGTTAATTTTCATTTGAAACGCGTAGTTTCTGAATTATTCAAGAAAAAAACGGAGAAGCGTCCATTTTTTACAGGTATATTCCGAAACAAACCCACATATTTCCGATCAAAATTTTTTTTGGCAAACCTCAGATTCGTTTTCAGCAGCACAAAGTACTTTATAGCACCAAAAATCACAACTACACCAAAACATTTTTTTTTGGACTCTTTTCTGACACAAGCTATCTGGATTAACAGCCGATGTTGTGTTCAGTTATGGTAATTATTAACTTGATCCCTAAATGTTAATATTTACTTCAACCAAGTGTAAATAAATCAACATATCTACACACAATCAATAGATCTTGACGAGTGCTTTCGATTAAATCTGAAACGAACTTCCTAGCTTCACAATATCAAGAACTATATCACGTAGAAGATATGTGAGTTGCTAAAACGAACTCAAAATTGTTTTCCCCCCACTGCATGATGCGATGTAGTCTTCACCCACTTAGTGTAGAAATTTTTTTTAATTGTTTTTCTATCGATTCGTGTAATTGAATTTTGGATGTAGACGGTGCATCCTAAACTGGAATGCCAAACTATATCGCCCGATTTTTTCACCATTGGGTTTTTGGATCACCCACAAAACGATTGCAATTTCATAAACATATTCACATCAAGAAATGTTTCAGTGTAATTACTTATCATTAGCATTTGTTTAAGGAGGCAAACGGATTCTGTTTCTTTGTGTTACGGTCTAAGAGCAACAGCGTCATTTGCATAACTGGCCAATTATACAAAGCATCTCCGAAGAGATTGCTTCTTGTAGGCTACTACTTATGAAGGTTGTCATTAGACTTCTGGCAATTAGTTCACTTCTTATATTAATTAAACAAGGAATAATTAAAGTAAAAAGTTATTGTAAAAATAACTTCAAAAAAGTTCATGGACCCTGGAGAATAATATAATTATCCCCTCTTGCTTTCGTATTTCTCCGTAAAATTGATGAATGAAGTTAATGAACCTTGTTCTTTCGCAAACTAAAATTATACACAATGGCCTCAATTAGCTAAATTTGGGCAGAAATTGACGTTTAACCCTCATAATAGCTTCCATTAACCAATTCTGGTGCTGAAGCCCTCCAGGCAATGCCCAAGCGGCACCAGCAACCAGGAAGATCTCAAGAGATTTGTCGAATTCGTACTTTTTATTCTTTGCATGATTATTATTGGTGGAAGAAAAATAATAAAAACGTGCTCTAGAATTGATTCTGGTTTCTTGCCTCCGAAACCGCTCCAGTCAAGTTGCAAAGCCTTCCAGTTCCAGCAGGCTAGAGGATGTCTGGTTCGCCAAGCAGAGAATGGATCTCATTATTAGGCCGCTGCCCGCCTCCTTTATTCGTGAGGGAGGCTATTCATTCTGCCGACGATATTACTTCCAAAAATCAGCATGTTCTCAACTGTCTTCATGATGAACCACGTTGTTGGTACTACCTTAATAATAGACTAATTAGAGTTCAATATAAATTTGTTTAAAACTATGGTATATGCAATAAAAATGTTTGTTATTACATGTTACTACAATGAGATGATTTAAGTTATATCTTTAATTGTTATCAGTTTTACTCTTATGAGAGGACATTCTTTTGATAAACTTATTCTTTTATTATTTTTCCTGCCTACCTGATGCTGGACGGAATTTTGTAGTTTTTAAATGTTCAATTAGCTTAAGAAGGTATAGACAAACAACTTAAGAAAGAACCTTTTAGTGCGCACGCGCTAGTTTGCGGGGAGAAAAGCATTATCCCCTCTATGTAATTTTTAATTGTAAGTATAACATGTCATGCCTGTTGAGGAGAAATATTTTGAACTCAATAGTAATAATCGATTTCAGCCATTTTAGTAACTGTGGTGGACATTTAAACATAACCTTCCATCTCAGTCTCGTGACAGTTTACTAGTTTATTGTTTGCTTTGCGATTTAGTCGGATATTTTTCAAGCTTGATCTGGGTTTTTTTAAAAACAATTTCTAGTGAAAGTTTTGTTACTGTTTGTATTGCGATTTATTTTGGTATTTTTCAAATTGTATGTTAAATTTTTGTAACGCAATGCCAATAACTCTATACAAATTCATAAATAAAAAAATCAATGAAATATCAAAAAAATAAATGTAATGATCTAGAAGCCAACAAAAAAAAAAAATAATGTAATCGATTTCTAACGATGCTTCGATAACAATTAATAAATGACAATAAAAATTGATTGATTTTTAATTGATTGAATTAATGATCAACTTACGAATTAGAGCACTGATTGAAATAAAATTAAACAGGCCAAAATAAAAAAATAAAAAATGGTGATTATTTTATAACGCAGCCGTCTGGAGTTAAATAGTGACGGAAGACTTTCCCCTCCTTGAGCATAGCCTCCTAGTCTAAGCTTCGCCCACAAGGTTCTCTCGTTACCCCTTTTAGTAACGACCGAAAGAATTCGTTTTATTTTGTACATGCCTTTATGTTTTGCCAATATCGTCTGGACCTAATCTAACCTTCCCATTCGATCCCCCAGCAATACTTCAAAGCATGTGAAAAGGAACTGGCCTCAGGACCATTATAAAGAGAATAATCCTTGGAGTGCAACCTGTGGGCAGTTTCTTTAAGAATCACTGCCATATTAATCATACAGCCCATTTACTTATTGCTTTTAACTATACAGGTTATATTTTCAAGAGTTGATTTGGATTATTTTTATCTTCATTTATAATATTTTTATATTTGTTTTATGATAGGTACCTATTAAAAAGATTCGTAATGTAAGCAATTTTTGTTGATATCAAATTAAGTGTTGAGAAATCAGTTTTATGAAATTCCAAACTATTCCATGTGTCTTTTAATTTAGTTACTAATACTTTAAAATAAGTTATTAAGCATATATATATATATATATATATATATATATATATATATATATATATATAAATATATATATGTATGTATACTTATATATATATATATATATATATATATAAGTATTTATCAATGTACTAGTATTTATTTATTTAATTTCATCATCGTAGTGAATGTTAAAAGTAATATTTTCAGTCCAGTGGCCACCCTGCACACCAAAGGAATTTTTCAAAAGAGAGCTCGACCGAACGTGAAACCAATCAGTTGAGACAATAGAATCGATATTTCCTATTACCTCTCCCTCCACGAAATATCGTTGCAACGAGTTATGCCCAAAAAATTTATATTTTTGCCCCAACTATATATAAATGTAATCTGTGCCATATTATTAAAATAAAGAAAGAAATACAAGTCAACTCGCTTACCATCGTCTTGCGGGTTAAGTTCGAATTCCCTTCAAGAACAGTAAATAATGATGATGCTGGGAAAGTGTTGAAATATTTACTCTTTTTAAGGGGAGTCTATGTTGATTTTCCAAATTAGTGCAGAAAAATATTCTCCTAAGACAAAGGTAGACGTTTATATTTTTTTTCTTTTGAGCAAACGAAAAGATCTCTCGAATAAACTTCAAAAAACAATGAAAGATTTTTAAAAAGTTATTATTAATAAGAAAAATTATAATTTTTATATAATTATATATTATATATAATTATGTATCATTAACACCCATAATTATGGGTGTTAATGATACATAATTAATTTTTTCTTCAAATAATTATGAAATAATGCCTTTATATATAAACACATTTGCTTGTTACTACTAATTTGCAAGCAATTAGTATATATTTGGATGCCTTGTGATTAATCGTATGTACCATACATTATCATATTTAAAATTTTTAATCTCATATGTTCAAAAATTATTGTTATAATTTCTTCAGAATTTAATGCTCATACTCAGTATTCACTTTGAAATTTTCGATATTTACTGATAAATGATTTTTTATGCTAGCATCTTAGTGATTAATGATGATAAATGATAATGATAAATATATATGATGATGAATGATTAGTGATGCTAGCATCTTATTTGTGATTTTGACCATCATAAAAAAATGGTTATTCAATTTTTTTATTTTATCGCTATAATTGATGACTATGCAACAGCTTTCTCATCTTTAGCTCCTACATTAAATGTCTGCCAAGCACATAGTCTTCGCTTACTATGTAAACTCTTTTACAAACTTTATGTAATCCTCCCTTTTATTGTTCGGAAGCTAGAGAAGCGTGACGAACAAGAAAACAGAGAGGTTCGAGGTCATATGAGCTGAAACAAGGCACAACTTTCTAGTTATAGATATCTCATTTTTTATTGGCCGACACTGCTTCAAACATACAAGAATAAAATAAAATATGGAAATATAAAAATTATCAGATAATTTCTATGTTTATATTTTTAGGAAATTTTTCGAATGGTGTAAGCGATTCGAAATTATTAAATCTTTTCGACAATATGGTAAAAAAATAAATAAAATGAGACGAACAAAATTAAATTATTGTCATATATAATCCTACTATAGCATGTATTGCCTTCCAGTGTCATTTATTTGTGGTTCCACAAATAGAAAATTATAAAAGGCCACGACAGCTTATCACTATAGAAAACTTCATGTCCAGCTGTAACAATCGACTACTCAGTATCTTCGAAAAAATATTTACTATACTATACTATACTATCTCGGACTTTATTTAGACAAATGACTCAGATGGAACTCAATAATTCAAAACCAAGACATGTCATTCTTGCAAATCAAGGACAAAAAGACAACATCGAATTTGCTTGATACGTTGCGACGAACTTACAAATATAATGTAAAAGAATGGATATAAATTAACAATAATTTTTTTTTTTTTTAAATGAATTGACAGGAAGTTAGTTACTTTCCTAATCTAACTGAAATTTGTTTGAACTTACCGCTAAGAAACAAAAATAAATCAAATTTACAATGTAGGATAGAGTATCAACCTCAGCTATGACACATTAAAATTTTCTTTTTCTTGCTTTTCAATAATTGCAAATCATTAAAAAGGAATAGTAAATGTAATTAGATAAAATTTCCTCCATATTGTTAATGAATTGTCTTATTGTAGAAGATATGACAAGTTTGCAAATAAAGTGTAGGTATTAAACTTTGAATGTTGTAATATTAATGGTTTCGATCATAATAAGCCCATGAGCCATATTAATTCGAGTGATAATCGTTTACTGAATTATAGTGTTAGATCCAAATATATTTCTGTATTTTTATGTTTTGACCGTATTGAACATAATTTTCTAACATAAATGACTTTAACAAAATATACATTTTTATCGGCCGATTTGTAAATTAAATCCTTTTGCAAAGCATTTTAAGAATTTAATCTTGCACACTTTTGAAAGGGGATCCTGAAGACGAATTCCCAAGATCCTTCCAGCATTCCTAGGAGCAACTCGATCGGCTGATATTGGATCTACCCGGACCATTGATATTGGTATACGGACGTCTCATACCCAGTCTCAAGGCTACCAATATCAATAGTTCAATTATTTCCTATAACTGTTACATTGTTATTACTTCGGTATATTATATACATTCTTTTAATCCTAGATTTATCATTAAAAATATTCAAGAATACTATGATCTAATGATGAAAAAACTGGTGGGCTCGAAATGGTTCTTCGGCCAATAATAAAATAGTAGGTACCAAACATGACAGATTCCATTGAATTTTTAATTATCATTGTTATGTTTTATCAAGAATCCAATAGATATCTTATTTCAACTTTTTCCTTTTCCATTTGAACCTGAATGTTTATTACAATTATAATACATATAATAAATAAAGGCTTAGCGAACTCGAAGTTTCGACGCTGATAACACAAAAAGATCTTGGCTGCAAACCTCTCTCCACTAAATTACATCGTGGCCCATATCCTGAAGGTCCTAACACAATCCTCCCATCTACATTTCGGTCGATCCCTAGGGCGCTTTAGGGCTAAATACCCATTTAGTGGTTGGCTGAATATACAACCCGACATCTTACACATTTCATTCACCGCGAGGCTATCACCTCAATTATAACTTCCGAGTGCATTTCAATTCATTGTTGTGTAATTGTCAAAAGTCTTCGGTGACTCACCCTTCTTCGGTCCAAATATTCAACGCAATACTTTCAAATTTTCAAAAACCTTAAAGCGTTCATCTTCCCTTGTTCTTTATTATTATCACATATTACATAATATTAATACAAATCAAATATTGAAGTGCGGTTTTTGGCATATGATAGGGGGTCATGCAGTTGGTCACATTTAAATTTCAAAAGGTATGACCAACGATAAAATATAGACAATCGTTAAAAACGAATCCTTCAATAAAATAAAATAATAGCTATTTAACGTTCAATTAAAAATAAAAAACTTGAACTATAGCTTGTTTTGTTGCCTAGTTTTAGTATCTAGGCTAGTTTATCGATTTCTGACGAAGTTTACGCTTCTCTCTAATCTGATAAAGTATATTGTTTTTTATTCATACCTTGTATATCATTTTTTTTTCTTTTTCAAAAATATATTTTTTTAAATTGGTGCCTAAACAGGTAGAACATTAAACCAATATATAAACTTTTACCATCTATTTAATGTATTAATTATCTCTTAATACTTTGGTATATGATCTAGTCAAATCTGGGGATTCCTTAAATTAACATTGTCACTTGATACTAAAGAACGATATGTCCGAAACAAAAACGCTTGGAGGCACAAACATTGCTCACGAATGCTGTAATATTAGAAGATTTATTTTATTTATTTTGTTG
This sequence comes from Rhaphigaster nebulosa, assembly GCA_948150685.1. Taxonomy (NCBI): domain Eukaryota; kingdom Metazoa; phylum Arthropoda; class Insecta; order Hemiptera; family Pentatomidae; genus Rhaphigaster; species Rhaphigaster nebulosa. Next base: position 162,843,700 of record OX411308.1, read on the forward strand.
TTTCTGACACTGCTATTTTTTTACTTTCATCTGTCATTCTGCTAAAATTTACGCTAAAACATATAAAAAGCTTTATTTGACAGCGGAACTACTTTGGCACAGAGTAATGCAATGATTTTTGAAAAATCGAGGCTACTCCTGACCAGTACAACCATCTGTAAATGTTTGATATGGATGAGTTGACCTACAAATCTAAGCTGTTCTTTTATGTATTTCTAGATTAGAGAGCTTTCGAGTTGAATGTATTTGCATTTAGATTTAATGGAAACGGTACATTGAAAAAGTTGAAGGCTGAAAAACAAGATCAGAAGCTGTAGATATATATAGCCACGAGAAACAAACACATAGCACACAGAAAAAACTCTGCCTATTTGACCGATGAACTAAGCGTGGACTAACAGAGATGAATGAACAGAAAAATCTGAACCAAAGCAATCAGTGACGAATGGGAAATAAAAGTGGAGGAAGTTTAGTAAAAACGTGGAACCACAAACAACTGATCAGCAGAATTCCAATATAGACCTCCCGCTGTTGGTAACACAAATAAAACTGCAGAGGAAGAATATTAAGGGCTCTAGACTGGCCTGCAAACATCACAAGATCGGAAGGAGTTTTGAAATAGGTCAAAATGCTAAATCCCAGTGAAAATTAAAAGTTAAAATAATGTACCTTTTTGACTTCCTCCGCTTTATTATCTACTAGTCCCATTAGGATATCCTAGGTCTAAGGATATGAATATCGAAAAAAAGATCGATATATATATATATATCGTATCGAAAGTGTAACAAAACATTTTTTCAAAACTTTTTTTGAACAAATCGAAATACTAGTTCGATATATCGGACCTCGATATTTTTAACCATTTAATTAATTTTTTAAAGGCATACACTCAAATTGATATTTCTGGGCCGGTTTAATTAAGATATTGTTTTTATAAAATTTATTTCCAGCATAGTTAAAATATCAAGAAATAGATTATATTCTATTTTTCTTCAAATTCGTTTAAACTTTTTTTTTTGTTTTTATAAAAATATTCACGATATTTTTAAATATCGATATTTGTATGCCGATATTATCAAGGTATCCCTATTAACAACCGATATCGATACTTTTCTTTCGGCATTACATCCCTAGAACAAAGCCAATATACACACCAAAAGTTTTTATGGTTTACTGTTTGTCGAATCTGTCGTCCTTGTAGATTTTTTAATTGTATATTTATTTTCTCTATTTTTTCATTTATTGAAAAAAATATTGGTTTCCGATACTCAAATTTTAATATCGATTTTACAATAAAAAAAATTGAACAAAAATATCGATATATATTTTTTCAACATATAACAACCCGGTCTAGGAATGCACAAAACCAGAGGACGCACGCTAAAAAAATATTGTTTAAATAAAACAAGAAAATGTTTACGATAAGCTAGGAAAAGTCTTCATTTCATTTTCTTTTCTACAGTTTATTGATAAGCATAATTATTTTTTTATTGAAGTTGCCTGTATTTTTTCTATAAGCTTCAGTGAGCGTAGACATATAGAACGTGTGAGGTCAATCGAAGGTCTCTGCTCGGTCGAATCGTACACTTTTATTTAATTCTCAATTTATTTTCATTATTGCTGCTATTAATAAAATTGGAATGATAAAGGTAATGTTCTTGACAAAAATTTCCAGTCTGACCGCATCCTCTTTCCGAACACCTCGGTGGCATAAATTTCTGGACCAAGGAGCGTCCAAACTTAAAATTTGACACTGCCAATTAGAAAATTACATTATTTCTCGTGTAGTTCAGTATTTTAATGAAAAGACCAACCTTTCGTCCAAGTTAATGACGGCATACATCAGTAAAAAGAGGTCTACATGGTCAGCCATTCTCTTAAAAAATAGACTTATTTTTTATTTTATTTTTTTCAAGTTGATAAAATAGATTTCAAACTAATGCCATTGATAAATCTGATTGAAAGTTTATGAATAAATTTAACCATTAATTAATTATAATAATTCCTAATTAGGTGAAATAAACTCAGAGGTTCGATGGAATATAATCCTAAGGAATGAGTATGAGTTATGACGAGATAATTTGTAATTACCGTTCTCAGCAATTCAGCCATACTCGCCCCCGATTCGCTTTTCACTCGATTTTCTGGTCCAGCTCGAAAGGTTGCGGCAATGCGTGCGTATGCCGAAAGTTGGATCTTGAGGGATGGGATATCGAAATCGTATCGGTAAGAAAAAGTCGGTATTCGATAGTGTCGAAAAACACACAAAAAATACAGATTAACTTAAATAATAACAACAAGGGATTAATAATAATGGTTCAATATAAATTATATTATGTTAATGTTAGGTGTCTGCCAGCAGGCACCAAGGATTGCTTAGGTTGGGATATCGAAAGCCAAAAATCTATATCTATCATACTAATTTCAAGAACAATATTATATATAGGGTAGGTCGGAAGGGAGGAGAGGGGTAACGGCTACCAATGATTCTTATAGGTTCCAAGTTTCAGGCCTATTGTATTCAGTTGTGTACTGAATTCTTATGCAGGTGATTCCTACATGAAAGAAGAAAATGAGAAATGTTTGTTTTAGGCTACTTTAATGTAATTTTTTTCGCCGATGAGAAGGGTATTGTGACCTAATGACTTAAAATATTCATAAGATATTGATTGAAATCATTAACACATTAATTAGGCTTCTTTATCTGGCATTGTCGTTTTTAATAAGTATGCTCATGAAACAGACTCATGATCACCCGGTCATCTTTTGGGACGAAAACTACCACACATTATGGAGTAAAAACAACCATCTTATCAAACTGGTTATTTTTGTCCCATCATCATACAATTTGTAATTCATTCATCATTAACTATAATGATGGCAGTCCTGTGAAAAAAAGTATAAATTCAAGTTCAACAGGGATGAGGAGAGAAACACGTCTAATGGAAATGTTCCAACTGAAAACAGTGGACTCCCTGTCGATGAAGAAGTGTGTGAAGTGAATGAGCCTCCATCCACAGCTCATGATCCCCAAGGTGATCTTTTGTCTACTCCTGTCCTAAATCATTGAAAATATTATATTTTCTCACATTTTCCAAAGAATATTCTAGTTTCATCTCTTGAACTACAGTGTAATTTTTTTAAAAAGTTTTTTAATATATTTATTCATTGTAATTATTTTTACTTTTAATCATAAAAGACTGGTAGTTTTTACCTCCACTCCTATACATATATATATATATATATATATATATATATATATTTATATATATATATATATATATATATATATATATATATATATATATTTTAGGGACTTGAATAAGTTCTCGCTGTTTACCGACAGATGGTGTTATCTTAGTCTTTTTGCAAAAACAAGGAAATTGGGTGCCGGACGAATTAAAGCCGAGAGACGTCGAACGGCGTTTTTTCACATGTGAACAGCTGCTCCAACGGCAGAAAAGGAAAGGTTTTTTGCATCGTATCGTGCCTGGCGATGAAAAGTGGATACACTACGATAATCCGAAGCGTAAAAAATGGTGGGGTAAGCCCGGCCATGCATCAACAAGCCGAATATCCATGGTTCCAAGCTCATGCTCTGTATTTGGTGGGATCAGCTGGGTTTAGTGTGTTATGAGCTCCTCAAATCCAACGAAACCATCACGGAAGATCGCTATCAACTAAAATTAATGCGTTTGAGCCGAGCATTGAAGGAAAAACGGCCTCAATACGAGGAAAGACACGACAAAGTAATTTTGCAGCATGACAACGCTCGGCCACATGTTGCAAAACCGGTCAAAACCTACTTGGAAACTCTCAAATGGGAAGTCCTACCCCACTCGCCGTATTCACCGCACATTGCTCCTTCTGATTACCACTTGTTCCGATCGATGACTCATGGCCTGGCTGAGCAGCACTTTCAATCTTATGAAGATGCCAAAAATTGCATCGATTCGTGGATAACTTTAAAAGATGAGTCGTTCTTTCGACATGGTATTCGTATGCTACCAGAAAGATGGGAGAAAGTAGTGGTTAGCGATGGACAATACATTCAATGACATGTTCTTTACTAATTTTTTTAAATAAAGCATTTATTTTCACGAAAAAACAGCGAGAACTTATTCAAGTCCCTAATATATATATATATATATATATATATATATATATATAGGGTTGACATATATGTACATCAAATATTCCAACACTGTATACTTCATATATTGACATATATACTGACCTATTTTGTTTGAACTGATTGTCGGGAACCCGTGCCGCATCGAGCTTGAAGCGGCACGCCCGTGCTCCCCATCCGTAGATGCAGGTCTCTGCAGGCGGCGCAGAGTGGTTAAACGTGGGAAAAAAAAACCTAAATCGAAACCCTTCCGATTCAATGCCGATTCAAGTATATCCCATTATTTTATAATAGTTCACTTGCCCGTTTTCAGGTTTACGGGGGAAAATGGCATTTTTACGGTTGTATTTGCTTATCTCAAATTCCTCTATCATAAATCATACTCTGAAATATGGTATTTGATGTCTAAATTCTGAGTCACTTAATTCCTATTACTTTATCTATGAATATGCAATAATATGCACAGACTTTTTGGAAATCTATTTGGCATTTTTGGGTGGTGAAGAACTTTTTTATTTTTGTACTTTTTTGAATTGCTTAAATAGATTTTTTTTAAAGTGTACATCTTTTGAGCGCAATTCTAACTTGTTTCTATTAACCTATTAGACTTCTATTTACGTGAGGAAATAGTACCCAACTGCGTAAATCTGGGAATTTTTATTTTAATTCGTAAAAGCAATGTTCTGACTGAACCTATCCAAAAAGGGATCTCGATGGAAAGTTTTGGAGAAGTTCCAAATGTTCTGATTTGTGCTCATGAGGGAGGGTGCTGATTACGAATTTCAACATTTTTACCTCAATTTTTTTTCGAAAGCGCAAAAAAAAAATGTTTGCTCATTACTTGAAACCATTAATTTTCATATTTTCTAATATTAATTTCACATTAAATTAAACAAGATTAAATTACCTACAATTTTGATTCTAAAGATTTTTTTATTTGACCGCTTCGCTTTGAAGCAAAAGTGAGTCGGAATTCGGAGACGCAATATAGTCTAGTCAAATGGGAACCAGGAAGGGGATGGAATGCTTTGAAGAAGTTTTAAAAATCTAATTATTTATGTTTTTAGGGATGCTGATTGTAAATTTCAACTTTGCCACCTCTTATAAGCTTAAAGTGACATCCGATGCTTTTATAATTCTGTTAACAAATTAAAGACAAACCAAAAAGTGCGAATTCTTTAAATTAATCTCCTTGAAGATTTAATTATTTGTTGCACAAAATTATTATTTATTTTTAATTTATATTTTATTTATATTGCTCTATGTTTTATATTTAATTTTTATCAAACATAAAAGGATGTATTAATACTATATTAAAGGTTTTTAAATTATTATTTTTTATTAGAATTATATTTCATTAATGTTCAAATAATTTTTTTTTTTGTCCCTTTTATTTATCCAATTATTTTCTTTATAATTTGAAATATATATAGAAATTTTTAACTCCAATTGAGTCGGAGTTTGCAGCATTCGATGTAGCTTTAAAAAATACATTAAAACTGTAGTGTTATTTAGATAAAAACAAGAAGCAAATCTATTTTGTTCGCAAAAAGGTCGGTTTTTGACCACTTTGCGGCGTCTTGTCCATCCGCCTACAGTATATTCTAGTCCTTAGTCTATCTTTAGTCACTGTTTGTATACATTGTGAGAGCCAAAATGTCCTATATGAGCAGTTGTGACCCAAATATTTATTTAATAGGCTGTTGCAATCATCAAATCACAGGATTCAAATTGCTATTTAAGAAAAAAGTACGAGTATAATCGGTACAATTTTACAATTTACGGGAGGTTAAATTGATTCTGAGTGAAAGTTTAAATTTAGTAATTATTAGTGATTAATTTTCTGAAAAAAAGGCAAGTATCCCAACAAAGGTTATATTGGAAAAATATAATTTACCTTATGTTGGAAAAAATATGAAATTGTATTCCGATTGGCGTGATCTTGAAAAAATTGCTCATCAGTCTTCAAAATGGCAGGAATGCTAATATAAATTAATTTCTTGTTTAAATAATTTATTTGTTATCACCCGTACCAATGCATAAGGAATTGTGGAACCAGAAGAAGATAAGATATAAATATTTATTAATTAGATAAAAGAGGGTCAGGTCGCCGAATTACCTTGGATGAGTTGATGTTTAGTGGAAAAAGCGCAAAGAAAGGACATTATTGAGTCGTACAACGGAGGAAGAAAGAGATGCTAAACTAGTGACATTTCTCAAATGATTGTTGCGTTCATTGACTTATCATATGAAGAATAATAAATATTCAGAATAAATTGGATCTAAGAGGTCCTTCATCGAACACAAAAATTCCTCCTTATCTGAGTTTTTCAAGAGGAGTTGCTGTCTTTTCGTGAAAGACTACAGACACACCGGTAAATGAGTTAAGAGAGGTCGTCGTTGGCTCATCGATACTCAAGCTACAGTCATTGAGACGTTTTTAAAAAATGCTTCCATGAGATAACAGATCTGAATCTTTTAACTCATGGCAATATTTTACTGCTAAAGGTAATTACCTATTTACCTATTTTTACCTTTAAGTTAGTATTGGTATGTCTGTAGAAGACCAAAAAAAAAAAAAAAAAAATACTGACAGTGAAGAAATCTCTTGATGTTATAGTGACTAAGTGGATTTAATAGAGATAAAAAAATAAACCAGGGAGTATTCATATTCCGATTGAATCCTAACATTGTTATCACCTTCCAATACAGCTCTGAAAAACTATAGAAACAGAGTAGGTAATTGCTACATAAATTAAGTGGTACGTTAATTTTGTCCATCAGAAAATTGTTAAATGGAATAACTAGTGATAAACCGAAACATGATTATAATTGTGCTAATATTCATTGGACAGAATCCAGAAGCCAAAATTAAAATCAGATCTCCGAAGTTTCACCATATTAGATGGATGGAATAGATGATTTATTTATTGAATTTTTTTTAATGAGCTTTGAAATGTCAGAAATGTGTATGTAAACATACCAAAGATTTGTTGCCTATTTCTGGTAAAATTATACGTGCAACTCTGGATAGAATGTTCATCGGCAGTCGGAGCTCCAGTCAATGGTCTATTTTTTAAAAATAATTAATACTATACGAAGAAATTAACCAAGGTAAACCATTTGCTGCGTTGAAGAAATTTTCCAACCATTTATGGTATTTAAATAAGGAGCAAAGTGTTTTGGCAATATTAGAGGTTAATGAAAATACACATAATAAAGAATTCCGGACGAGAGAATCTTGGCACGGAAAGAAGACACATTTAAGTAAGATTTTAATTTTGGAAATTATAAATTTCCTTTCTGATCATGATTTAAAGCAGTTTTTTTCTCTTGTTGTTTTTTTTTCCATAACAATTTTTGAAGACTCCATTTCAAGAATAATATTTGATATTTCTAAAGAAATCGGGAATTTTTGGAATTTTTAAATATTAATCCGAACCAATTGGTCAATGACGTATCTTATTTAAAATCTATTGAAACTATAATATGCCTACGAGTTGTCAACGACACATTCGAAAGAAGGATAAAATTAATGCTAGACTTTAAAGGCTTATTGATTGTTGAAATTATAAGTGAATTGGATAAAATACTTATATATTTCTATCAGAATATTATTTTAACATTTCACCAAACAATAAAGTGATAATTATAATTTATAAAATAAATATTAATGATCGACTTGCTAATTTTCTTTCGGTTCCCTATTTCAGGTTTCATGCGGCACGGGTTAATATTAATATATTGGAAAAATATTTTGTACAAATTTACACTATATCAAAAGGAAAAAATATAGGGAGTTTGCAATGAAACAATAAAAAAGTTTATTTTTCGTTCATATTCTAGAAAAATGATATACCTATCACTTAACACCAAGGAGATCCGTAACAATCTGAACCAGTTGTTCAGATATTATATTATAAAGATATTTATATTAATAATATTATATTAAATATAATAATATAATATCTTTATATTTATAAAGATATTATATTAATATAAAGTTAAATAAAGTCATAATATAAATTATTATGACGTCAATTTATAGATAAATTATTTTTAACAAGTGAAATATCAAAACTTTGTGTAAATGGCTAGTTCGTTTAGAAAATTCATAGCTAAGGCTCTTTGTTTTCAATGTTAATGCATTCATATTTTTCTATAAATGTTTTAAATTAATTTTACTATTTTACTCGCACGAATTTTACAATTTTTTTATTCTGGCCACCGTACAACTAGCCATCATAAATCCTGAAGCCCCTAAGTTATGGCTACACAAGTTGACGGTCGGATACGGCGCTCAACCAGATAACCGAACTGTCAGTATCTTGACATCGACAGGTCAGTATCTACCAACATTCGGAACAGAGGACAATGTCCTTTCGGAGAAATTTTTTTTATTTTTTCGACCGTTTCAAATATTTTCAAAGAATATAAAATGCCATATTTAATATTAGATATATATTTCATGTAATTCGATATAATTAGTATATCGATGCGCTCTACTTATTTATTTTAGAATTCTATTGACTATCATATATAATGCAGATAGAGTCAGTTATCTAGATTCAATCCTATACAAAAGAGTATTTATTTAATATGCTTTACTAGGAGGGCAATGAATGAAACAGCGTGTAATCAATTTGAAATAGTGAAACATATGTGATTTCCAAAATAACAAATACAAGTCTTGAGCAGCAAAATATCAATCAAAAAGAATTAACACAGTAGCAACAGATAAACAAATAAAGATGTTTTAACATCTAATGGATTTGTCACTGAAAGATAAGAAAATAGGCTGCAAATTATTACAATATGATTTAATACATTATATTATTTGCAAATGATTATATATCCACAAAAAAAATATTTGGAAACACATTTTTTCTCTACTTTCATAAATTTACTTTCATTTTGGATCGAATTGGTAAGGTCAAGTTCCGAGGTTCATACTGGGGTACTCCGTGACTCATGACATTTCCATTTTACATGACCTCTCTGTTCAGATTAGATGCTTGATCATAGTCTACTGTAAAACCCTCTCAACATACATTCCCGTTGCATTCCTATATTATTGTTAAATACTAATATCTATTATTTTGGAAATAAAATGTTCAAACGTAGATGAACCATGACTGAATTCAGAATAATCAACAGATCTTGACTGACTGATGGTGATGAGCTACGATATATCTGAGGTTCTTAATTGAATATGGATCGTGTGATAAGAAAGAGAGAACGCTATTATCATCTTTCTTAGGCCCGTATCTTTCTCAGCTGCTCTATCTCGAGACTTTAGCAGTTTCATAGCTTTAGATATGTGTACTCATGTGTGTTAATTTTGGAGAAAATTATAGCTAATAATTTGACTGAAGGAAGAAAAGCATTAAGCAAATAGGTCTTTAATCGTTTTATCGAATCCTTGATATATATATTTTGTTTGTGTAATATTAATAGAAAAATATAAATGTACTTTGACGACACAATAAAAATGAAATATTTATGCTGACGGTGGAATTAAAAACTTTATTGCTAAACGCGAAAAAAAAGTAATTTAGTAAACAAAAAAAAAAAACTATGAAGAACGTACATAGAGATGATGGTTGGGGGTTTGTAAAGAAAGTTCACAGTAAGGTAAATATTCTTTTAATACGTGTCGAGGTTTCGATCTCAGGTGTACGATTTCGTCTACTGGCGTCAAATCAACTTGATTAAAGTCCACAACATAGACCGAAACCTCGGCACACATTACTGTACTCTGTTCCATTTCTTACCGCGTACATCTTCCTCTTCATTTAATTTATATTCACCAAGGATTCCTGGATAAATCGTATTGCAAATTGTTCTGGCGTTTATTGTTTTTCAGTGGTATCATTGTTCAACTAAAATAATATTTCTTAACGTAATTATCCTTTTCGGTGTTACTAATAATATATTATCTCATATTTCCATTTAGAGTTTCAGTTTTGTGGCAAAAATATATTGACTCTACATAGGTTTTTCGATTATAGAGTTAAAGGAAAGTTCCTTGGCCAATCAGTGAGGAACCTACGGGATACTTAACTTTTGTAATTTCTTAAATTACTTTAAATTACTTTTAAATTATTTAAATTTTGTAACTGAACTAAACTTTTGTAATTTCCAAATGCCTGTAAACTTAGTAGAGGGCAAAAATAATTCCCAAAGGCTGAAAAGCCCAAACAATTGTCAAGAGCCCAAAATAACTTTTTATTTATTAATATCCCAGACATTAAGGATTCGATATTGGACGTCATAACTACCTAGAAAAAAAAGTTAGGAATTTCTAAATATTATAGCCTTTTTTCACATTTGTTTTTTAATTTTTTGGGTAATTCTTTAGCAATCAGCTTACAAAACTGTATGAATTTCAATTTAAAAAAAATCTAATAAAGTATTTTATCAAAGATAGATATAAAAACTCAATTGAGCTATAAGATTTACTCTGGATTATCATTATAATTTTTTTCTAGTTATGTTTTAAGGCGATGATATAATTCCTATCCTTTCCATAAAATATTCCACGAAATTAGACAATTATTTTTAAAAATATCTTTTACTTTTGTATTCACACCTGTCGCTTAGCCCATATTAATAAGCGGATGTGATGCTCGCTGATATAATTGGCATGTCAGGCAAAAGAGAGTTCAATACCCATTGTTATCAACTCCTACCTTGAACATTAAAAAGAATAAACTCCAGGAGATCCCTTAGCCAGCTCCTTTTCAACCTTCTTCGGATGTTTTCTGACCAATCTGTCGAGGCCATGTTTTATTTAAGTTGGTTGGTATGTCCTTGAAATTTGTCATGACATTTTTTATGTGAAGTCCGAATATGATCTTGTACCATGTGTATATGCAAGTGTTTATGTAACGTTTTGTTACTGACATACCTGGGTAAACAGTGATGAGTCTTGAAGTATTTAACTGGAAAGTCTGATTTTTTTTTTAATCCGAGTCTTTTTAGCTATGCCGTAAATTTATTAAGCCTAGGTCCGTATGAGTTTAAGTAAGTGTAAGAATTCAGACTTTGTCTAATTTTTAAAGTCGATCATTTGTGTAAAATATAACACAGAAGTCTCAGCCAATGGTTCAGTGTGTGGTCTAGAACTGAGTTAGTCCAATTAGTGAAATAGATAAATAGGAAAATATAAACATTAAAAATTATAAGTGATCATTTGTATCATGAAATATAAAAATGTTTGAAAAGAAAAGTAAAATCATTTGAAATTGAAAGTTGTTTGGAAATTTATACATAGATCTCTCAAAATAGATTTTTTGTAGATTTCTTTTCAGCAAGATATGAGACATGAGACCGGATAGTATTTTGATGCCAGCAGACAACCTGTCGACAAATCTTTGGAAACTTGCCAATAGACTCTGTATGAGACACTATATTCGAGAAACTGGGGTACCGAATGTCGCTGGGAAGGTTGTCCGAATTTATGTATGTGACATACGCAAAACCAGACGACACAGTTCAAACTCACATATTCCCGGTATTCCTTAAATCTGGAAAATTGATAATGAATAGCGAACATTTATATGGATTAGAAAACGATGAAAAAATTCACATAAAATGGATTTATGTTTGAGTCCTCATCCTTTTTAACCATTATTGGTAGATTACTGCTGTTTATTATTTACAAGTCGTACATTGCGTTCATAAATAGGTTATTGTTTAGTAGAATAGAAGATTTATTCAAAAACATCATGGTGGCTAAATGAAAATACTGCAATAAAAATATCCGATAAAAGGAATAAACTCATGGCGATCACGTAAGATTGTTCATATTACATGATGGAGGCAAGACCAAATAACATTTTTAATGTAATATATATATATATATATATATATATATATATATATATGAAATATTCAATAACAACAACCGTAAGATATAAATATATATTTTAGTAGGTAGCTGAGAGGTTTTCATTATGCATTAGGGAAGGGATAGGATCCCGTCCAAAGTACAGTTTTAATCATAGGAAAAGTACAAAACATAATATTTATTTATTTACTAATTAATTAATTAATTATTTATTTATACTCCTCTCACTATAAAAGTGAGCAGCATAGTCTACATGTATTCTCTATATTATCTATCAGATGTTCATAAATTTTCAACTGAGTTAACTTAGAAATAGATACGCAGTAGGCTATAAAATACCCACAATACTGAACTGTCGTGAGGGTTTAACGGGTCTAAATGCTTCTCACCCAGCCGCGTCTCTGGTATTGAAAACCAGTGGAGACTGAGTGAGGGCACCAGAGCCTATTATACGCTCAGTATAATAGTCCAATAGTTATAGTCCAATTATACGCTCAGGACGTGAGTGGAGAAGTTGGCCCTTGCCAAATCTCCAATAGGATATTTACAAACGGTCTGGAGGCCACTGCCGTTTCAACCTTCGAGGAATGCTATAGGGATAGTTGGTGCTAGATAGGGATTGTGCTAAGGGATTAGGATGATGAGTAAGGTTCTGATGAAATGTGGGGAATTTGTATGAAATTAAAGGACTTATGTCAAGAATATACCTGATGTTAAGGTCATGGTGTAAGGGCTTGTTTGAAACATAATATGAGGTATTGACTATTGTATGGAGGACTTTAGACTGAAAGGATTGAATACGTTTGATGTTCGAAAGTTAAGCGTCCCTCACAGTTCTAGTCCGTAGGTACAAATAAATAAACTGAATAATAAGTATACGAAATAATTTTTTAATGTTTATGAGAGGATTGCAGATTATGAAATAGAGGGGTTTGACATCGGAGAGAGGGTGCTACACCTGGTTCAAGGTTTACAGTTTTCAGCTTAAGTGTAAAATTATACAGCTGGGGGCGGGTTTAACTTTAACGGGTATCTTAACGCCCGGGGCTGTATAATGAAATTTTCTCATTATTATTCTATTAGTTTAATTAATTTGGAACTCTCAATTTGATAATAATGACCTTTAAATAATGCTAGGGCAGCTATTAAAGATAACTGCATTATGCTAGATAATAAAAAAAAAAAAAAATAAAAAAAAATAAAATAAAAATAAAAATAAAAATATATATATATATATATATTTTATTATTTTTTTTTTTTTGCTGTTGGCACTATTGGCCTAGGAGATTTTTGGCCGCGCGATGTATTCTTCTTATAGAGATTTTATCGCTTGCAGGAGCACTGAAAACCTGGAAGAGGGTCACCCAACCTCACGTTGCTACAAACATGGTTTCCATAGAGTAGCAGTGCCTAAATCAGCCCCTTCCCATCGACTCACTCGAGTTCAAGGACAGTGACAAATCGGTCTAGATCCACGGATTATGGCTATTCAGTGTCAGCAGACGCCCGAGGACCTATATTTCTTTTCCCGAAGCAGACCGTTCATGGACGAAACCTCTGGGTAGCAATTTAACATACTGGAAAACCACAAAGTGATTCACAAGGTGAATCCGGTACACGGGGAAGGGTCACCACTCCTACGCCCAATTTTTATATATATATATATATATATATATATATATATATATATAATATATATAATATATATATATATATATATATATATTTTATATATATATATATATATATAATATATATATATTTTATATATATATATATAATATATATATATTTTATATATATATATATATATATATATATATATATATATATATATATATATATATATATATATATATATATATATATATATATATATATTATTAAATCATTGTTTTGTAAATTAAAAAAAAATGGTGCAATATTTTATATGAATCTTGAGCGAAATTTAATCCTCTAAAAGATTAGATCTTAAATATTTTTTAATAAGCTGCACAGAAAAATGGTTATTAAGGCGGAACCAAATCTAACTTTTTTCGTTTTGTGGACCTTATGGCAGATTTGCACGGTCACGTATTTTAGTAGATATTTCGAATTTAAAAAAATATTACTTTCAGGAAATTTATCGTTCTTTAAAATTGGTAATGACACCTTTTCAGGTTAAATGCACATGAAGCTATTTACTGAGGAATAACAGAAAAAGTGTTTTTTCTTAGCGGTTTTTCAAGATGGCGGAATGGATATAAAGCAGGACGTCGATAACTTTTTTCCGAGAGAAATAATACATACAACATACCTGAAAACCAAAAGTAATTCACTTTTTGCAACCCAAGATTGGAAGATTGCCAATTTATAGAGGCGTATTTGATCGAATTTAAAAGTTTAATACTCAGTGGACGCAAAATTTGATCCTCTAAAATGTTTATCTCATGAGTTCTTTCTATTAGAAAACTCATTTCCAAGCGACAGACTCATTTATTGTACTCTATATTAGTTTTTGGCAAAGTTGGACAAAATCGCCGTTTTTTGACCGTGGTTTTCAAGCACACCACACATCCGAATTATTTTATTGTGGAGCTCATTTGACGCAGAATTCAATTATCATTGATTTGTTATACTGTAACATTTTCGATAGAATGCACCTTTTAGGAATTTTAGGCGAAAACACAAAAAAAGGTCCAAAAATGCTGCGGTTTTTTGGTTGCCAAACGTTCTGTCGAAGTCATCCGTATTAGCATTTTTGTTTTTGATATGCTTGAACTGAGATATACAATATAAAAAATAAAAGCTTTTACCCTAACTTTTGCATAACCAAATGATATTGACAATCTGCTGGTGGAATTAGCAAAAATGAAAACCTGACGCTTTTCATGAAGTACTTGGGCAGAGTGGCTTCTAAAACACGTAGGGATAGAATTAGGAATGAAACCATAAGGGAAGAATTAAGTATTCCAATAATGAAAGAGGACTGGGAAAAGAGACAGTTGAAATGATACGGGCATATATGCAGAATGAGCTCTGATCGAGATCCACAAAAATTTATGGAGGCAAGACCAGGGCCCTATTTCATAATAAAGAACAACAATACAAGTGATAAAATTACAAGTGGGAATGTTCGTTTTTAGAGCTTACAGGTTATCGTCAATAGATAATAATTGTATTCAATTACTTTTTTTATTTACTGTTTTTTTATGAATCTACTTTAAATGTTATCGTATTGCAACATTTCACAGTGAAAAAAAAAATGTCTAATCACGATAAGTAACTTGTAACGTCTGAACACGAAGCTTTCCACTTGTACTGGCAATTTATTATGAAATAGGGATTTTAAGGTTTTTCCATTTTAAGTGCCATTTCAAACCTATATGTTTGATAGACGCTAATCAGGAGCGGGATGAGAGACCTGATTGATTAATGACACATTTTAATTTCGATAGTGAAGGAGATTTGAATTCATCTTCAACTCCATAACACCTTTCAACTCACCTAACACCTTTTCTGGCAGGTGTTATTGACAGTTGAGGATTAATTTATTAAAATATATATTGTGTCTTAATATGAAATAAAATTACCAGTTAAGCCCCTTTCTGAGATCTATAATGCCTTTGCAATTCCATAGAAGTTGGTAGGCTAGTTGATCAAAAATTATAAATGTTTTAATGTGAAGAATCTTTACTCTAATTATGCCAATAAAGATTTAGCTTTAATATTTTCTGATAGATGGTCCTTATTCTTTAGTATACCCTTGAGTAATCCTATATTAAGGTGTACAATGATGGTTTACTCAGAAATATCCTTTAGAAACTCCTGAGCGGAGAGCAATATCTTTCCCACTTGGCACCAGTAGCTAGCGTCCCATCCTCAGTCGTTGAGTGTTGGTGAAAGCGGATACAAGTCCGCTTCGGTCCTTAGCGTTTTGAGGTAGGAAGGTTTACGTTTTCTGTTATGATATTTATTATAAATTAATATTGGCACTTTTACATCTTTTTTTTTGCGTTATTTTAAAAAAAATGTTGTGTTTTATTTCATAGTTAATTATCATACCATAATATAAATATAAAGTTTTATTTTAGCTTAAATAATAGTTTAAGTAATTAAGTTTTATAATTTATATAAGTCAGAAAATATTTATTGAACTACTATGTTTCAGCTGATTGCCTTTTTCTATTTTTTTTCTTTAAATTATTATTATTATTATGTAAAATAAAGCATAAGAAACATTTTTATAAGTTTCATTTATAAATTAATCATTTAAAATTATCATTATTATTTTTTTAAAATAATAAGTAACTAATATACAAAATTAATATACAAAAGAACTATCGATTGTAATTCCTTAGATACAACACAATATGATATAAAATAACATACTAGTATATTATAACACAAGCGAATTTGAGAGCATAAAGAATTATGTAAAAAAAAAAAATAATAATAAAAAAAATGGCTTTAGAAACTTCAGATTGCACGGTTATGCTTTTTGTGGATTGTGTCCAGTTTTTGGTTTATTACACATTTAGCTTATTTAAGAAACTTTATCCTCAGAAAATATGGCCAGTATAATGAAAACAAGATAATAAAATTCAAATCAGTCATAATTGGACTTAGATAATGTACCTCTGACGTATACTCATCTTTACACATCAATGATATATAATTTTTATTTAATGAATTAATTTATTTAAACTTAACTATTTTATTTCCATATTTTTTGAATATTATACATTATACATTTTTCTCTTTTTTATTTAATAAACATTAAGGTACCATGCGTGCAAGCACATTACGTGATTTGATAATATCTAAATCCCCCTACTACAAACGTGATTAATTTATTAAACCACAATAAGAAGTATATTTACTTACAGTAAACATTTAAAAAAAAAATCTGGAAATAAACAACAATAAAACCTTAAGAAATGAAGAAAATGAATAAAAAATAAAATATAGCAATGGGATAAGAAGTTATAGTATATTGTCAATTCTATGGCAAAATATAGAAACTCTTGTATTTGGCTTCTTATTGTACATAGATTTGAATCTGTTTAACATGATTTATTTTATTTTAACTTAACTTTAATTTTGGTATTATTTTTAATACTTATTCATTTAATTAATGTTGTCGTTATTTTATTTTTCTTTATTTTGTGCATATGTTACGAATGGTTTAAATATAACACTAATAACTGTTGACGTTAACTACGGTAGATTGTTCTACTTAACAATAAAAAAAGTATAAATAAAAAAATACCTGACATCTAAGTTTTATTAAGTTATTCTCTTAAAAAAAACTTCAAATTCTCTTTTGTATTTTTGTATAGATTTTATTGAATCAAGGACGTTCCTCTTCTTGAAGGAGAGCTATCATTCTCATATAAACGAAGTTATAACTTTATTAATTGTATATTATATTTTATGATAACAAACTATTTTTATTACTTTTCCTATTCCATGGAAAAAAAAATAAACTGTTCAAATAAATTACGTTTTTTAATTAAACCTGCTATCATCATTTATTATAAAGATCCTCATCCACAACCAAGTGGATATCTCGAGATGTAGATTTACTGGTTCGTTTAATCCTTTCTCTTTATGGTTTGTTTTTATCTCGCTATCTCTGGATCATAAAGGTTTCTAATGATGTTCATACTTTCATTTCGAAAAAGATTAATAATTTTTCTTCTAGTAATTTTTTTTTTTTTTTCGCCTCTTACTAACTAGATTCCCTTCGAATAGATATACCATCGATTTTTTTTTTTAATGAAGTTATTTTATTTTTTATCAAAATCTCGATGATGCCTTCGACGATATTATCATATATATACTAAATGTATAATAGTATTGGCAATAATATATGATTTGTTTGATAATCGATATCAATACTGCATGACAGAGAGTGAAGTAAATAAATCAAACAAATTTATAGTTATAAACCCCATCTGCTCAGAATTGTTAAATTTACTATCCGTAAAATATGACATTATCATTATCATTAGAGATTGTTGAATCAGGTACATTCCTCTCTTTGAAGGAGAGCCGTCATTCTAATGTAAATGAAGTTATAATTTTATTTATTGTATATCATATTCCATGATATGTATATAGGGGGAAAGTATTGCGGTCCTGAAAAAATTATCATAAATATTATCATGCGGTTTTTTTTTTTATTATCATAAAAAACTATATTACAATATAATGCAAAACTTCTCAAATTAGGTATATAAAACTTACATATTAATATAAATAATATAGTAAATTTTGGTTAACATTAGCAGACAGGAAGTGGTAATTTACTTGAAGATCATGTTAGACTTTCATCAAAAATTATATTAAATTATAATGTAAAACATCTCAAATTTGGTAAATACGACTTTTATATTAAGATGAATGTATTTACTGGATTTTGGTTAAAATTGATGAGCCGAAAAGGGTACTTTACTTGAAGGTACTTTACCTTATACAAAAATTGTAGTACAATTAAATACAAAAATCATATGGTTCGGTAAGGCGATTTTGTTTCCCCTCCAATTAAAAATTTGTATTAATTGTTTTAAGTGTTAAAATTGAGTGTAAAATACTAGTTATTCTCCCTATTAGTGAGCTGAACAAGTCTGCAGCAGGAGAATAAGATATAAGTTAAATGGGTTCTCCCGGTTATAATGTCGAAACAGTCGATTTTCAATGCTACATCTAGTGATATTGACAGTTCTAATGTTGCCACGGAACACGAAGAAATCTCTTGAACACTAGTTACCTACTGAAAGAAAACGACCTATAAATAACGGAATGAGATCTCCAGTAACAAGAGTATGTGTGTCAATAGATGGATGTCACGACGCCGAGTGTCAATTTTGAGATAGAATTCAGATGCAATCTTCGGAAACTAGTAACCAAATCCAGGATCACTTTTTGAGCCACCGATTTATAGTTTAATAGGTGTATAAGGGAGTCATGTGTTGTCCATATCAAATATTTTGTTTAAATAAAAAAAAAATAATAATCTTTACTTTTTGATTATCATGAGTTTGTATACAATAAAGAAACATTTCTGAAAAAAAATACTAAAGAATATCTACATTAAATGTGAACAATAAATATAAGTACAAAATTATATTTTCAACACATAATGATGTTTTTAATTATTCATAGAGAAGCAAATTATTGATACTGTATGAAGACAACTGAAATAAGAATAATGTATTTACCAAAATATTAAAAATTATTAATTACTATCTTTATCAAGACAATCTTTATAAAGTTACTCTCTAATCACAGTTTGAAGGCAAGTAATTATTAAGTGTCTGTAATCGCCAAATAAGCATAAGATATAAGAATAAGAATGAAAATTGGATCAAAAATTATAATTCAAACTACAAAACTTCAATAAAAATCATATATTTCAAAAATTTCTGGGCAGTGAACATATCACCCTGAACTCCCCTACTTGTACGCCACTGGCTCATTCCATCAATTGGTACGAATTTATGTCCCAAGGAGATTGTGGTCTGTTTGTAAAATTTCTTCTACACCGACTGTTACCACTGGGAACTATGTACTTTCACCTTGGAGTTTAAGTATTTTTATCTTAGGTATCGTTCGGTTTTGCGGTTAAACTTGAATTCAAATCGTCAAAATTCTCTCACCTAGTCCATAACACAAGATAGTAACTTTGACAGCAAATAAGTTTTCTATTTTCGCAATTATTGACTTAGTTTTTATTTAAATATTAAATGGGTAATTTGAGATATTAAATTTTATAAGGAATAACATTGTTTACAAAAAAAAAAAAATAATTCCTCTGCCCCATAGATTTAATCAATTTCCCTCCTAGGTTTTGAAAGAGGCCGCCAAAGCTTTGCCGAGCTTTATTTTTTTTAGGTTGGCATTCTCCAGAAGATTGCCACATAACTGAGGATAATCTGACTTACTCTTACCTTCAGTGTTAATTTTCTTAAACTAATGTTTTTATGGGTTGTTTGTGTATCGTCATTTGTAATTCTATTTCCCTCACGCGGTGATTTTTCCATGAAGGTATAAATCATTCATATTATATTTTAGTTAAAATACGTGTTCCCAAAGGTACTCAGTGCTCCATGTTATTATTTTGCTGTGAAATGCATGTGGATTGGTAAATTTTTATTTTGGTCACATTACCAAAAGCGATGGAAATAGATTCCATGTGAGCAGTTGGGGATTTAGATCCTATGGAGCCCTGGAAAATATTGCGTCTCCCTTTGTTAGGGCCGATTGGAAGGGGAAGGGTTCTGGAATAATTTGAAAATTTTGAAGCCATATGGAATTTTATGACATTTAATGCTTTTAATTTATTCACCTTATAGAAAACTAATGTAATCACCTTATATCTTTTCATTTTAGTACAATGTCTAATAAGAACTATAAATTCTTCTGTAATGTATAAGTCATTTATTTAATTTTTCTAAGGCGGGGGAGTCTGGGCGGTCGTCCCTATTTCCCCCTCATTTGATCTACCCCTGCATGTGAGAAAAATAGATTTAGCAATGACTATAAAATCATCGAGTCTTTAAGAAATGAGTTATATTGGCCACCGCTCGTTTGTCCTCGATTCTCTCCTCCAGATCTTGTAATCTAAGAATTATTTTTATTTTTCATAAATTTTGGATTCATTAATATTTTTTAACTTGACCGAATGATCTCCACATTAATAAATCCTTTGTAATTTATAATAAAAATTACAAGGATTGAATTTTGAATATTTTCCTAACTGAAAATTCTATTTCCCCACTTTTATGATTTCAATCATGGTCATGCGTCTCTGTTCAGACTGATCTCTATGAAGAGATTTTTTGCCAGCATCATTAGTATCCTATCTTGAAATGAATTATGGAAAAAAATGTTTACACATTACATTTTTTGAAGGAATAGGAATCTCGAAATTCGTACGATCCATTTCGTATTGTAGCACTCGTTTTTCAAATAAACTATCTGCCAAAATTATCTTTAAATTTAATTAACCTCATTTAGTACAGAAAAAATGAGATTAGAAAGAAGAAATTTTAAATAGTAATCCTAAAATTGAAATCAAGTTTAATTGTATTAATTTATGTATTTTATTATGATTATTAAATTTAATAATCTAATAATAGTAATAATCTAATAATAGTAGTATGGTTAGTTGATAATAACCATGAATAAGATCGAAACTTTGAAATAATGAGCGGAATTTATAGCTTGTCCTGTAATAATTTTAATTAATTATTTCACTGATAAAAATACCTTCATCTAATGCTCCACAGTTCCTTTTGGCGTAGAATTCAGATTAAATTTTCAGAATTCTGACTTAATTTTTTATTCTTCACAAACTATAGCCAGTCGCTTATAGCCAGTCGGTCATTGATTTTCCACGTTTTGTGTTTTTAATATTTATTCTGTACTTGTAACCGTATTTCATTTTTAATTTGTTTCTGTTAATGTATATATTCTTTTTTTCTTGTTTGTTAAATATGACTGCTTAGTTATTAATTAATATTTGAGAAACATAAAATTTTGATTTGGAATATTGAAACCACAACATAGTAATATTAATCTTCCAGTTGTTTTATTAATTTTCGGTGCCATATCATTTAATCAGTAAATAAAAAGAAAAGGCCATTCGGTCACCAAATATTTTATTTCACACCTGTTATTTTATTCTCAAGTCCTGGATTTTATTGTTTATATGAAAACAAAACGTCTTAACTACATTATTTTCTTCTACTTTAGTATTACTCTTCCAATAATGAGTCATTGTATCCTGTTTGGTACGCAACTGAAGTATGACTTGTGAATGGTCCAAGTTGGCCGAGTCGTCGAATTGATGAGAAATAAAATAAAATATTTGATGGCCTTTTGTTTTTATTTCCTATATATTTTTTTCCCTTTTAGTTTTTGTTTTCAATTTTTAAAAATCGAAATATATATCAAATATTAAAATATATAGATTGCTCTTTTCACACCAAAGCCTAATCGTTTCAGAACACCTTTCTTATTATTTGCCAGCAAACAGTGCCCTATCCCTTGTTTTAGTATAATATAACGTTTCCTATTTACATTCAGATGGACGTATCAACTTTAAACTTTCTTCCAGAAAACTTGCCAAGATTTCGGCGCATTCTGAAGAGCGAGTAGCTACGTGATACGGATGTGTGCCAGTTGCCTGTAGCGTCGCCTCACAAGAACGAACTGGTTTTGTTTCTCTTGCAACGTAATTGAGTTTCACCTGATCAGAATAATGTACTAGCCATCCGATCATCGATTTACTAAAACTTTTAGAATTTCTGTGCCGTTAATTCAAAGGATTTTCTTTTTCGACAGCATGATATATGGGATTGTTATCTTTAGGTTTATTAATAGGCAAGCAAAGTTTTTGTTGTATCAAATACTCCGACTATATAATTACTATAATATAATTACTTATAGCTTGAATAGTGTGCATTTTATGGTAAATTATGCAATAGTAAATTATGTAGTAGTAGGTAAATTATGTAAGGTAATTACATTCTCGACAAATTAAAAAAAATAAAATTCATTAAACCAGTATTAGCAGAGATTCAGCGTATTGGAATTACAGCCGTATTATAACTTTATAATATTACACATGCACAAAACCTTTATGATTTTTAAATCTCCTCTGAAAATAAACAAAGTCTGTATTTTGCCTAAATACATTAAAAAATACAATATCATTTTCTGAGCAAACAAATTGGAGCTCCCCCAAACGCCCTGAACAAGCCGTACTATCTTGCCTCATATAACTTAAATTTTAAATGCGATACCTCTTTAAACCCACCTAAATCGCGACCTTGATAGACCCGTGTCAAAACCGATTTCCCATTTCCACTTCATCAATTTCCCGAACCATTATGCAATCCATAATACCCCTAAAATAAATTGGATTTAATTAAAAGCATATCTACACACATGCAGTAAATGATATGGTTAACTCCTCCCAAAAAAGGAGAGAAGAGGATGGCTAAAATATGATAATTTTCTAATGATAATTTTAATAATTCATATTTATTATTAATATTAATATTTATTATATTATATTAATAATTATGATAATTATAATTGTCTAGTCAAAAATATCATTTGCATTTTTTTACGAAATTTGGAAACATGATTATGTATTTTTTTTAATGTTTATTTGAATATAATTTATATTCTAGAATAACATTAGAATAAATATAAAACGTTTAGATTCTTTAAATGTTCCGGTATTTATTTTTTCTCAGCCACATGTCTATACTATGAACATAAAACATGTAGAGAAAAGTTTTTAAAAATATTTTGGGAAGTTTAAAAGATTATTTTTCTGGCTATATTCACCCAAGCTTTCAAATATGTGAGTTTGTGTGAAAAAATAGCTCGCACACATAGTCTAAGAAATCTGAAAATATAAGGAATATAACTTGCGGTAATAAAACATCACCCCAAAGGAAGGTTTTATTAAATCGAACGGTACGTGCACAGAAATAGAAAAACCCCAATTATAGCCATTCTCACCCTGTTTGACGATGTATGATAATAATGGCCTTTAATTAAATGGGTAAAAAGCACAAACTTTTCATAAAAGCACAAAAGCACAAAAAAAATATCGGGCATACATACATATGTACATACATATATATATATATATATATATATATATATATATATATATATATATATATTATGCTAATATAAATTTTAATTTTAAAAGAGTTTAGTTTATAATTGCGTTATTTTTTTAAATATTAAGCAAGATATACTGACCATAATGCAGGAGAGAGTTGGCCAACAATAAACCAAGCATTAAGCGGAAAGTCGTAAATAACCACAGCCCTATTTAGCCAAGTCGCGGCGTACTTTACAGAGGGGATTTCTGGGTGCATAGTCCCCCAATGGGGTACTAAATTATAACAGCGAATACTGAAATGCAACTTATCCTAGAGGAGTTAGGAAACTTAGAAGGCAATTAGAGTTGGATCCAACATTACTGTATCTCATTGGAAGATATTTTTATTTAAATTAACCCAAAATAGATAATTGTATTATTTATAAAAATATTATTTACATATTTAAGCAATCCGGCTATTAATTTGATAATAGACAATGAGCATGTCAGTTCAAGCCATCTGAATTACGCTCGTATTGAATGAATTACAACGAAAAATAAGAAAATGGTTGGAATATTTCAAAATGAATGCCCTTAGTCTCTCAAATACCTGAAACTTATTTATCCAGTCAACGCTTTGTCGATTCAACCATATCGGGATAGAAAAGATCACATTAGATAAGATAAAAGCAGACCAGTGTCAGCACATCTCACATCAGCAGCTAAAATATCTTTCCACTCACTCGACTTTCCGTACAAATTAGGTTGCAAAGTCCAATCTAAAAATTGTTTGTTAATATTGGCCTGATTAAGATTTTTTATTAAGTTTAGCTTTGCAGACAATTTAATTATTTTTTAAATGATCATCTGAAAGTATCCGGGATAAGCATACGCCTTATATTTTCTGGTACTGATTCAGACGATTATTTACTTTCGCTTACCTTTATATGAAATACATAGGAGTGGAAGTATTCAAACTCTTCATTAAAGTGTCAAAGGGAAAGGCAAAATTCTATCTAAACTTGACAAAGAATCAGTTGAGAACGATAACTTACGGATCATTACCCCTTAAAATATCATCTCAAAAAAGGTGAAAATAATTGAACATTCCACTTGCCGTCTGTGCCTTGAGGAAGAAGAAAAAGCTGAACACATTGTGAATGTGAAGATCTTCCCTTCCAAAGGCTACAGTACTCACAACAGGCAATAATTAAACCTGAAGACATTACTAAACTTAAACCTAAGGAATTAATGTGCTTCATAACAAGCATACGATACCTATGGGATCTCTAGTCAGAGGGGTATCTTACAAAAGATCCATAATAGGTCGCGGTGAGAAAGGGTTGACCCATCCCTCATATGGTAATAATAAAGGAGAAATATTGTGATGGTGAAAAATCTCGAATTCGAGTTTTCGACTGAAATAATACGTATTAAGGTCCTCTGAGTCCAAATAGCCAAGTCTCTTAAAACAATCTGTGTATGTGTCTGTTTGTGAGTCTGTTTATATGCGAACAGCCTAACTCAAAATATCTGATGTGGACAACACATGATTTCCTTGTACGCCTATTAAACTATAAATCCGTGACTCAAAAAGTGATAATGAATTTGGTTACTAGTTCCCGAAGATTACAGTATCTCAAAAACGACACTCGGCGTCGCGACATCCCTCTATTGACATACACACACATAAATGGGGAGGAAAACCAGTATTTTACACTAAATTTCAACATTTAAAACAATTAATAAAAATGTTTAATTGGATTAGAAACCAAATTGCGATTGTAACCTTTATCACCGAAACATATGATTTATGTATTTAATTTAAATATAATTTTTGATGGAAGCTTAATATGACCTTCAAGTAAAGTACCCTTTTCGGCTCATCAATTTTAACCAAAATATAGTAAATGCATTCACATCAATATAAAAGTCCTATTTACCAAATTTGAGATGTTTTACATTATATTTTAATATAATTTTTGATGAAAGTCTAATCTGACCTCAAAGTAAAGTACCGCTTCCGGTTTTCCAATTTTGACCAAAATCTAGTATGCTATTTAAATCAATATATAAGTTGTAAATACCAAATTTGAGAAGTTTTGCAAAGTATATTAATATAATTTTTGTTGGAAATCAATTATGACCTTCAAGTAAAGTACCACTGAATTTGTTAATTAAATCTTACAACTTTCTATTTAGCCCACCGTTTGTTAACAAACAGCAAATGCATCAATTTTTAGGATTTTGTTGAAAGTTCCCAAATGGTGAGATAAATCGAAAAAGTTATAAAACGAAATCGTTTTAAAATTTAATTTCCTACAAGAATCGGTTATCAGATATTCCAAATTTGAATACTATATGTATGCCTATTAATTCATACCTATAAAATTTCCAAATCATCGAGATTTTAAACTCAATTAATATTGAATTCTATTGTGGCCCCGCATTGAAGATAATTTAATAAGCTACAGAATTTATGACATTGTGCTGTTTGATACAAAGCTTTTTTCTGGAGATAAATTAAGGCTGGCCTGGAAAAGTGTAAATGTTGGAAGTGTGGAGATTTTGTTCCCAATTAAAAATAGTCAGATAATTTACCATTATAATTTTATTCTATATCAGACTCTGTCATAAAATAAATGTATTCTCATTTTTTTCGAAACAGTTTCTTAAATAATTTTGTTAAATTCTATGAAAAAATTGTGAATCTATTTCGAATAAAAAAGGAATATCTTAATTGTAAACAGTGTTGGGAAATTAAATGTTTTATTTTTTAATATGCCCTCTCTAATTCCTACTTATTCAAATTATAATTTTAATGAATTTTTCAATTTCTTTTAAATATTTGGAATAATAATTATATGAAATATTGTGTAAAAAGTTAAAAGAGACCAAAAATAATTAGAATCTACATTGCTTTTCCTTGTCGTTTGGGATTTAAAGGATGTCATAAACTAATCATTTCAATCTTTCAGCGAGAGATGAGATGGGGCTAAAAGAAAAAATAGAAGACCTCTGATGTAAGTTTATTAAATCCTTATAAAAGAAGAATTCCTGGCTCAAGGAGAGTGCATTCAGATCAAAGGGGCCTTTGAGGAACAATTCAGTGAAAACACCTCGATTCCTAGCATGAAATCTCAATTGCGTTCAGACTTGAGGATTCCATACAAAGGAAATAAAAAAAGTTTTCATTCTATTATGAAGGGATTATTTACAAAAAAAAAATCCGATTAATCTAAAAAAAATTATAAAATACCTACATCTATATCAATTATTTATAATTTTAAACATATTTCGGTTGTTAGGACTAAGAGGATTCCATTAACTCCTGAGACAGCTCAGATGTGCTAACAGTGAAACACTTTCCTGATTACAAAGTTTGCAATATCTCACGAATTATTTATGAAGCAAAATAAATATTCAAAAGCTCAATGCAAACTAATAAATATTAATACTTTAATCTATTTAAATCCCGTCGAGATCTGCATGAATTGTATGACTTTCCGTAGTCGTTGTGATGTGGAGAACAATTCCATTTAGATAATGATGAATAAATTACAGTTGTATGAATTGATGGAAGATTTTTCTCTCCTCCTTTCTATTCATATATCCAAATGTATACAATATAAATACGTTTTAAAAAAAAAAAAGAAACGACAACCATACCCTCTACTCTCTCCCTTCCAAAAAATCACTTTATTGGACTAATAGAAGTTTTGAATATTAAGTAAAGTCTCTAAAATGTTAGCCTCATTAATTACATAAACTATGATAACTGGACAACATATTTCTTTTAGGAATCTTATTTATCTCTTTTAGTGCCAACCGAAAGTATTGTTTTATTTTTTTATATATTTAAATTAATTTATTTTGAGGTTAAATTCTCTCACATTGCCAGTATTTAGTTATCACATATGCCATATATATCATATCTAATACAATAATGATATAATATAATAATAAAATAGTATAATACATTTTCTCAAATTTTACCAACAAGGATATATCGCCGTTGGTACAAATAGGGTTAAATTACAACAAGGACATAGTCCTTTGCACAGGATCACAAAGATGTTTCAGAAAAACATAGAATCTATTACCAAATAAAAACCGTGAGCAGCAGAGCTTCGTCACTAAGGTCGCATTTTCAAATAAAAAATTGAAAATATAAAAATGGCTGGGGTGGGAGGAAAAAGTTGAGACCTCAAAAGGCACTTCTCTAACACTAACACTATATATATAGCTCTCTCTATATATAGCTATATATATATATATATATATATATATATATATATATATATATATATATTCCCCGGGGAGCGAGGGACCGAGCGGGTTAACGCACTTACTCTCACAAACCCAAAGGTTGTGATTTCGAATCCCGGCACCGGAATGAATTTGATTTAATTAAATTCAATAATTCAAGCAATTTATCTCGCCCTCCCCCTCGGGTATGTGAGGCTCGTCAGCCTACTTGGAGGCAACTCACAAAAAGGCCGGGCGTAGGAGTGATGACCCTATCCCTTGTGCCTAAATTGAGAATCGCGTTGTGGTCTCATATGTATGAATACCACATCGCGCGGCCAAGGATCTCCACGACATTTTCGCACGAAAAAAAAATACGTACTGCTAAAAAGTCACGAGTATTTAAGGTTATGTTGTCGCCAAATATCGAAAATTACCATGTGCCGTTATGAGCTGACAATTTCAACATAATGTTGTCGGTGGAGCCATCTCTCAACAACGGCAGAAACTTATTTGTACACCTAATATATAATATATTATATATAGAGAGACATACACGACACGTACATACAGAGGGTGTTCCCCCAAAAAAGGATAACCCTTGGGAGTTTTAAAGCAAATGCAACATTGAACAAAAAAGTTATTATGAACATGGGCCAAAAAATCTTCAGGTCAAAAACATGAAAAAAAAAAAAACAAAAGGAATCGTGCTGCTATTGGTATCGACGCCAAATCTAATTCTCTATGACGTTAGTTTAAAAAAAAAAAATGATACAGAGTCGTTTCTTTATTAATTTCCCAAAAGTGTCGAAAATCGGATTTAAAATGCATTCCCACCGCCCTCTGATGAAGTGCAAAAGTTTATTAATTTAGGGAAAAATTCGACTAGTTACAAAAAAACAAGAAACGTAGAAGATATAACTAAAAAATAACTATTTTCAATTTTATTTCCTTGGGTGTTAACCTCTTTGTGTAAACTATCATCTGAAATCATTTTTCAGATTTAAATTAAGTCGAACAACATTTAAATTGATATGGCATTGTTTAAGCTACTGATAATTATTGTTAAAATACTAATAAAATATTTTTTGTTTTCACTACTGCAGTATTCCATTTATTTATAATTTATGCGCTATTTATACACAGACGTTGTCAAATGGCACAATGTGTTTATATTAATACTTAAATTTATCAGCAATTGTAATATAATAATAATTTGTTTTCATAACTATCACATTACAAGATGTACTTACAATAATATACTTATTTGGAAGACCTTTTTGATTAAAATTTGTTAATGCTTCAAACATTTAAATATAATTGTCAAAAAAGTAAATAAATATCAATAGAATAATTATAGGATTATTAAGCACCTCGTTAAGGAAGCGTATTTTCAAATAAATAAATAAATAATTAACACTAACAATATTTCATAATAATTCTTATCGATCTAAAATTGTGTCGCACGTGCTGATAATAATTTTTAGAACTTTTGTTTTTAAAATTTAGAGTTAATATGATATATTTTAAGAGCTCAAGCTGAAGTGAATTCTATAACAAACTTATCCAATGGAGTTTTTATTTTCGTTTCGCCATTACAAGTTTTACAAAGTTTGAACGAAGTCAAGAAAGTGGGAGCCGATACTTTCTGACAACTTGCTGATGCTGTCGCAATCTTATTCAACGAATCCTGTGAACTTTTAATACGTTTTTTTTTTCTAATTTCTGAGAGCATAGATCCTGTCGATAACTTAAATAAGTTAAGAAGTTTCTTTTTTAAGGAAAAGTTTTTATATTTCCATGGCGAGGTTATATTGAAAAGTATTGGCACGTGGCCAAGGACTTATCGGATTTGAATTACTTAAAGCACTTAAGCTGTATAGAGAGTTAAAAAAAAATTCTATTTTTGTAGTATATCATTTTCGAATTTTCAATTCCTAGGGTTAAATAAGTGTATATAGTATTTGGTCAAAAAACAATCACAAAAAAAAAATTTAATTTATTTTTCAAATTTGTTGAGTTTGAAGCGGTTAATTTTTTACAAGCGGTTAATTCAGAGAGTCCTGGAGCCTGGGCCAGAATAGGATACTCATTTTAAGAGAAGGTTTGAATGTGAATTACGAAAGTGTAGGACATCCTAAGTGATATAAACCTTAAATGTTTATATTCACTCGAATTATAGATAAACTGGAATCCTATATTTTCATTATGATTCCATCATAATCCACAGAAAAGAGGGAGATGGGTAGTAAATAAATAAACCTGAATACAATTAGTAATCTGATTTGGTGAAAATGTGTAAAATCATAATTATTAAAATCAAAATTATAAAAATCTTCACCTGTTGAGATCTCGTGTACAGAAAGTGGAGAATCCAAGTCGTGCTTTTAATAAGAGATTTTTTTTACAGCTCTCGTTCCCATCTAAATCGAAACTACTAAGCTACTAACACATGCAATAACAGTAATATTAGGAACATCAGAGGCTGATATTCTGGCTTCTGCATGAATTAGACAGAAATATTCTACCAGTAGATGATACATCATTTTTTTTAAAGTAAACTATTGACATCAGAATTTAAAAAAAAAAAAGATCTATAAATTCATTTGTATAATGATCTTACTAGTTGATGCAAATTAAAATAAATAAAAAAAAATTAATACAAATTCATATTTATTTGAAAGATCTCATTTTAGAATTAAAACAGAAATATATAGATTTTATGATATTACATATGGACGTTTCTAACACTGGATGTGAAAGAACTAGACTGAAATTAATTTTACATTAATTTTGCGACAGAACTTTTCGACAGAATTGACCAAATTTTACTGCAAGTAATGTCGGTGAATAAAGAGTACTTTCTCCTAGCAACGGGTGAAGTGCTAAGTTCGTCGATGTATCGTTCACTAATACATTAGTGCGAATAATTAATAACTGCCTTTGAAATACATATATGATTCAATGGACAAGAAAATTGTGAAATACCATAACACCGTGATATTGCCGGCAACGAAGTAGCTAACAAAGAAAAAAATAATGTAAGAAAGAAACATCTGGGGAATACTCCTAAAGACTTTAAAGTTGATTATTGGAAATGATATTCTAAATATATTTTGCTTAAAAGGTGGCAAACAAAATAGTTAACTTCCTCTATGATAATGTCGACATTTTTAATTTTGTAACTTTAAGCCTGCTTAAATGTCGTTAATACAAAAGGTAGATGCTTAAATTCAAAGGTAGATGTCGTTTGTAATACTATATAAACTAGCTCTGTCTTGCGGTTTTATCCGCGTTCAATTTGGCTTATACATACCTGTTTCATGCACATGAGAAAGATCATTCAGGTGCATGACGAATTAACTGAAAAAACATCAGAAATTTATGTGGCAAAACAAAAGGAGCAATTACTGGCTTGACAAAAGGCGACTTCAATTTGACGACTTTATACTAACAAAGCTTTTAACGATTACGGTAAGTTTTAAACTATTAAAAGAAAACTTGCAGTGCCTCAGCGTAATCGGTATTTTTAGTTGTTTCTAAATAAGTTATCCTAGGTGATCTAGATAAGACAACTTATATTTGTCCTTGGAAAAAGGATCTTCTCTTAAATAGACTCCAATAGGCTCAAGTTTGTCCCTGCGCTTTATTTATCGTGACTGCATACGATATACGATAACGGGAAATCGCAATCTTCTAAAATTATATAGCAAATCAGTGGGATTCATTGGAATGCGATTTCCAATTAGGATTTGCTCCATACATTGCACTCTTTGTGGCTTCACTGTAGTCCGGTTTAAAAACAAATAATATCAGAAATGTTAAAAAAAATTAGGAATAATTCTGTTATTGAAGAATTAACGTGAAATAATTATTTTAAATTTAAAGACAGGTAAAAATTAATAACCATTGATACAATAATGAAGTTAAGGACGTTTACTATACAAACCCAAGGTATTATCATTTCTTTTTTTTTCATTTAGTTTTTCACTTAATTTCTTTACTATTTTCAGAATATATTTTATCCTATCAAGTTGTAATATTACGAAGCATCCAGTATACATAATATTGTAGAAGGTAGGTTGTAGACGAAGCGGGGTCGAGTTAGTTTCAGCTGAGTTGGGCTGCACAGCTCATCAAGCTCTTAGTACGAAGCCCTCTCCTATAGGCCGGTTTTTATCCAGCACACGGCAGTCTGGAATTTTGCCAAATTATATCCTGCTATCGGGTAGTAATAAATTCTTATGATATGCGTAGGGACCTTATCTGTCTAGCAGTGGATATTTAGGTAGTCAAAAGTTATTTGGAATAGTAAACTTCACAAAAAGAAATCCAGATGAGTTCTAACCAGACAAATATCATTCATTTATATCTAAAATACAGAGTCTGGCAGTGAAACGAGATTATTTCAAAATTAAAGTATTTATTAAGGAATTAATTTTTTTATATATAAATATAAAGTACTCTTAGTTATTTGAATTGTAGACTTCGCAAATAAATCTAAAATTGCAGCTTTTATTAAAGAATTGGCCAATATTTAATTGTTATTGATTGAAAAACCAACATTATTTCCAGGGTATACAGGACATCATAATTTTTTCAAATTCAAATTTTAATTTATATTTTTGAATATTTAATTATCAGTAAATGTAATATCCTACCAATTGAGGGATTGCTATTTTATATTGTATCAGTTTATTCCAGTCACAACGAAAATCTACTGAAAACGAATGTAACTTTTCATAAACCTCTTTCGCCTCAGTGTACATTGTCCTCTTGTAATATCGACGACATCAGTAATATAATTGTAAATCTCAATGCCAAAAAATCGCCAAAATTCGACAGGATTCGAGTTACAGATATAAAATAAAATTTACAAATAATCACAGAACCCATTATACAATTGATCAATTTTAGTCGAACTTTCTCCGAAAATAATCCGCTTTTGTGCTGTATCGAATGTAATTGGAGGAGGAGTGTTCATTTTAAATCTGTTTCATAATTCCTAAAACACGATTTGGTGCGTTTCAGGAGTGTCTGAAATAAAAAATATTAATATTTATATTTATATCTGATATATAAAATAAAAATGTCTACTAATATTTCATTTATCCTGACTGTCTTTTTCTGAAATTTATTTTTCGTTTCTATTTTCTATTGAATTTTTTTGTTTGAACTATTGATCAGTTTATCAGTCTCATTATTTGTTTTATTAATACTTCGTAATACATACGATCTTCACGTGATTTAATTTTTTAATTCCTTATTAACCAAATAAATTTGGGTAAATAATCAACTTCAAATTTTATATTAAACCTTTCAATCATAAACATTTGATAATATGTAAACACAGTAGAAGCCAGGATGTATCAATGCTTAAAAGTATGGACAAATATATAAAGTCTAAAAGCCAATCGTCTAAAATTACTTTTAACTAAACTTATTTAAAATATAAATTGATTTTTAAAAAAATATTTACTTCTAAAAAAAAAAGTAATGAGCTGAATGTAAACAAAACTCTGCTCCTGATGACGTCAAACAGATTCAAGTTTTTGTTTATTCGGACTATTCTTCTTTATAACTTCTGCTTTTAGAATATTCCTTGCACGAAGAAATTAAGATACGAAACACACGGTAAACTGTTGCTAACATTTTTACTCGGCTTAAAATAAAATTTACTTTCAAAGGCAAAATATCCAGAAATATTCTCAGTATTAATAGAAAAATTATGTTGGTGTTGTATAAATAGTATCGAGGGGACAAAGCCTATTCTTTTTTTGTTCATCATTTTTTAAACTTTATTTTGGCTTGACTTTGTCAAGCCAATGAATAATTATCGAAATCTTGAATAATCACTAATTTATTTTATTGCTTGATAACAATAAATAATTAATTGCATACTCGTAGGTAGATTATTGTCTGTGTATACTTTTAACAGATTTTTCGTATCACGCAAATTCAAATAGGTAATAATGAAATTTGACGAAAATTTATTGCAGTTATTACTAAAATTTCTTTAGTAACAATATTAATAATTAAATTAAACAAATCATATTTTTTTATGTAAATTAACATGGTAAGGTGTATCAGTCCGTCATGAACTGTTTAAAAACAAATTAACTATTTATAAATTTATCTTTCCATCTTATAACTTAAGATAGAAGAAATTTACTACGAAAAGTTACTAGGGATGCGGCACTGTAATAATCAGTCATTACTGGTCAAGATCCTAAGCCGAAAAAGCCTTTGTACGTCTTCAAAACTAAAACGTTGCGAATAATCACAATATGGTTCATTATTTCCAAATTACTATAAATATATATATATATATATAAATATATATATATATAGAGGAAACTACGAGTATTAAGAGTTTGGAAGTTTAATACCAATGAATTAAAAAAATAATAATATTATATATATATAATATTATAATAATATTATAATATTTATAAAAATAATATATATATATATATATATATATATATATATATATATATATATATATATATATAAATTCATAAATGGCTGAGTTATGGACGTGTGAAACCATGTTTCCAAACCATATTTCGGGAAAATGGCAGATGGTAATGTTCAGTACCGAAGATCATCTAGAGGTGACCTGTGACTTTGATACAAAATTTTAAAAAAATCAGCACAGTATTCTTGGAACCACAAACGGGTGTATTTTTTTTTTTTTTTATGAATTTGTATGAATTTCTTTAATCCTTACTATTTGTATGAATTTCTTACCAAAGATTGGCTTAGCCTTGATTTATATTCATTAGCTTTTAACCATGTCCTAACTAAACATAGAAATATTCCTAAAAGTTTTTAGTACCTAAATGCTGTATCTGTGCTTTTTTTATTGATGTGGCATAATTCTTTTCTATTTTTACTAAAAGTAGTAAGGGATTAATATGAAGGCTGCAGATGGGAAGTAAAATAAGATATTTTATGAAATTAATATATGCTTGTTAATGTGGTAAAATAATTAATTATAAATGAAATCAATTAACGAAATTATTAATTCACTAGTTATTATACATTATAGCAATGATTTTTTAGATTTTTTTTTTAGAATTATTAATTAATGTCATCGTGGACTCTGGATTTGTTACCACAGTCCAAATGTGGCTTTACTACCAGTTTGCTTGGTGGATCGATGGTACGAAGCTGATGAGATCGCTATGAACCCTCTTGACCTTAGCCTTTGGGTTCTTTCATCCAAGCCCAAAGATATTAAGTAAATTAAATAAGCATTTGCACAGTGGATTTCGCCAGAATATTTCTATGCTTGTTTGAAAATATATCTTAATTTTATTGCTTATATATTACTGGTAAAAAACCAAACAAATATATTGAGCATTAGACTCTGGACCAGAACTGCAAAATAAAACATTTTGGTCTATTTTGCAGTACTGGCCACAATGATATTAATTAATTAATCTAATGAAGTGTATTATTATAACCACTATAGCTATCATCGCTATAATGCACAATAAACAGTAAATTAATAATTGAGTTCATAAAAGATACAACTATTAGGATCTGCAATAATTTTAGGTGCACGTGCACACTCTCAGTAAACATCTCTTTCGAACGGTACCTTTCTTTTGTTAATTGGTTCAGTTCTTATTTCACCGCTCGTGTGATTAATTGGACTTGAAACCAGCTATATAATTAATAGGTGATTAGTTAGGGGGTAAAGCATTGGACGCAACAACCTGGCAAGTTCGAGTCCTGCTGTGGCAGATACTGAATACAGATACTGAATACTGAACCCAAAAGATCCTTCCTTTGTTATAGGAGAACCAGAGAAAAGGATTAGTTTTTAACGATTTTCTCCATCTTAATGTTTTTTTGTTTTTTTTAAGTCGAATAAAAAATTATAATATAAATTATTTTATTTGAATAAATAAAATTCGTATCTAATCCTAAATGTATATATTTTCATTGTATGTTACAGATGAAAGCCTACACGGAGAGCGAGCTGCCTAAGACGAGGTACAAGAACTGCCTGACGAGGAACGGCTACATGAGCGGCCCGAGGAGGGGCGAGGTGGTGGAGAACCCTCTTGGGGGCCCGGATCCCCCTCGTGTCCTCTGGCTCAGGGGAGAGCAGTCCTCACCGCCCCGGGGCATCATCGTTATAGGGATCATCGCAGTCCTCGTGGCTGTCTGTGTCGTTCTAGGCATTGTAGCCATCTCTCTGTCCAAGTGCAGCCCAGAAGGTAAGATAAGAATTAATTATATATTTCTAATCACAGTTTCATCTTAATATCATTAATATAAACTTATTATATACCATATCATATACCTGATAGATGAAAATAAATATCTATAACGCACTGTCTAAGTGAGATCTTAAAGTTTCTCCTATCCCCGCGTATAGAAATAATAGTATAGTAGTATAATAGTAGTCAATTATCATTATTAAATGATGGTGCTAAAGTTAATCTCCTTATGGGCTTTTTCACACGGTCCGACATCCGATTTATCGAAGGAGCCGCAGACTGTAAGAAATTTAGGATCTCACTCCTATAATTATCGGACCGTGTGAAAACGACCTAAATCGCCGAAGACTAGAAGGAAATCGCTCGTCGGAGAAGGAAGGAGACCTTGATCTTTATCTTTGCTGAGGACCTATGTGAGGAAAAATAAAACTCCAAGGAGTATTTTATGACAAATTATTCTATAATCTTTACTATGGTGATAGAGATAGATTAAGGTTACACTTCCATTAATGTTGGAGATCCGATGCTACAAGTAACAAGAAGTGACGACGACTGAAAAAACTACTAACATTTTGGAGCCGCTGCTTCGTAAAATCTTTGACCTATAGAATATTCAAGTTATTATGTAACCTATAGTTGGATACACTATTTTTTTTTTTAATGTTTGACCTTTTGGCTTTACCTTAATGCTCTAAAACATTTGCCAAGCATTATGGCCAAGAATCCAGATCGTCAGTTCAGTTGTAGGTATTTTTGTTTAATGTGAATAATATTAGTTTTTCCAAATACGTTCAAATAAAAACTTTATTTATTACTCTATATCAATTGTGAATATCTGTAGTATATAAAAATGACACTCACTCTCTTTATTCTCGGTGAAGAACCTAATATTCATAAAGATCTTTAAAAAACTAATCTTTGCTGAGATGGATTGCTCTATACTGATCCTCTACCAAGTTATTAGACTCAAAGCATAAAGGCGACATATTGCGAAATGTCGGCTTTGTTTGAAGATTCTTTGAGAGTTGATGAAGTAGAATAATTTAGCCATAATATACCGTCTACTTATACCAAGGACATTTGAATTACTAACTAATGCTGATGAGGTCCAGAAAAACTCGACACTAAAGTCTACTTGGATCATCAAATAATTACGGACCACGAGGACATCCTGTAGCACCTATTGGCCGCTATAATCCGACGCTGAATCTCCAGTTGCTTATCATTTGTTGAGTTTAGCTGTGTTCCAAGGTATATGAATTCCTCTACACAATCAAAGCTGAAATCTCCTATTTTTACTACTAGGTGCTCTCCTCTGTTAGGATTACAGAGCATATACTTTGTTTTTTTTTCATTCACTTGCAATCCAGCTTTAGCAGCTGCTCTTTGAAGATTTATAAAGGCACTCTTCATGCTGGAAAAACTGCGTCCAATAATATCCAGATCATCGGCGTAGGCTAAGATTTGGCACGAATTGTTGAAAATCGTCCCTCCTACCTAGATTCCCGACTTCCTGGTGGCGCCTTCCAGGGCAATATTGAACAGTAAGTATGCTAAACAATCATCTTGCCTGAGTCCTTTGTGGCTATGAAAAAAATCTGATGTGGTTCCGGCTGAAATATCTAACCCTGTAAAACTTATCATTAGAGCCCGGATTTCGTGCAGTAAAATAATTGTTAAACGTGCAATATAAATGTGAAAAAGTACAATAAAAACGTGAAACATACAAAAATGTGCATCATAAATTTAAATAATGAGGTCGTGGTGCCCGAGAGTGTTTAGGCGTCACGTTAGCAACCTCGAGACTGCTACAGCTGAAATTTATTTCGTTGCGGCCCCACGTTATGAATCTCGACCTTCCCACTGTGGTTAGGTTGGTAACCTGTAGAATAACCCGTCCAGTATGCCTTAATAGGGTAGAAAAGGACGTTAAACCCCCATAAAAAAAAATTAAATAATGTCATTCACTTCTATTATGCGGGCAAATAATTTACATCTACATATTTTGTTTTTTTCACATAAATTATTGTTTTTCATTATAAGACTATGTAGGATGGAACATTGTGATACGATGTTTTCTGCAAGTTCGAGCACTTATTTGGGGATTTATGGCTGCTTTTCGCACGATTTCACGTGATTCACGCAATGTGACAAATGTTTTCTGCTCGAGTGTTTTTTATTGCCCACTAATCCGGCTTTAAAGTTTTAAATAATGCATTGCTTGGCAGAGTGAGAAAATCCCAACAATCATATCAATCTCAATATATCAATAACTCAATTCTTGTCGAAAAAATCGAACAATTCATCTTGGCATAATAACATAATATTTCAAATTTACAATCCATTTTGTTGGAATTATCTTCCAATTTTGATCATTTGGACCATTTGGGTTTGTATTTGAATAACGGGTTACCATAAGCTGATAACAAACTAACAAGTTATAATCACAACTGTCATTATATGAATAATGTTCTTGAACGATCAATTTAAATTTTTGTTATTAATCAGCTTTTACAGGCTACTAATTTCCTTCACTTGTAAAAATTAATGCGGAATGTCGTTTGCTATCTTGTCTATCAGTTAATTTATGTTCAATTAATTATAAAACATAATATTCCGGAAAACTATATGTAGCACCATGGAACATAAAAGAAAGAGAATGGAATGGTGGGTATAAACTAGGGTTGGAATATCGGAACGCGATGTATCGATATATCGGATTTGAAAAACCGATATATTATATCGTTATCCTAACACCCGAGATATCGATATTTTGCACTGATATATCGGTGATACTGATATTTTAAATTTTATTATTTTATTTTAATTAGAAATTTCCTTTATTCTTTATCATATTTTTAATTTTATTCGTGAGCTGTACTTAACATTATAGCTTAATTATTTAATCACCAATATGAAAACTTATTTTCTTGCGTGCCAATCAGGTTTAAGTTTTGCAGGTGAAGCAAAGAATATTAACTCATATTATTGAATGAAATAAGGTTAAAACAATTGAAAAGCAGAAGCAAATATTCTTTGCTTCACCTAAAAGTAAAATTTTGATCTAAATTCTGCTGCCCGGGGTAAGTGTCCCCCTTACTTCCCTTAGATCTGGCCCTGCTGACTTGTTGGTGAAAACTAAAAATAAAGATTACAAGTTTACAAAGATTATTTAAAAGTACAATGGAAAATTTAATTAATAAAGCTGTTAAACTGACACAAAGAACATGTGAAATAAGTAAAAAAATATTGATTTTGAACTTTTATCAAAAAGAACTATAAATACAATATGGTATGCTAATATGAATATAGTTGAAAAATCTACTAAAATATATTGTATGAGAAACTTTGTTGGGAGGTGCAATCAATGCAGAAACACAATTATCATAATTATCTGGATATACTTTTCATACAACTAAATCTTTATTGTAATTATACTACTAGTAAGTAATTATTGTAATTAATAGTTTTCATATATTTTATTTTATTTTTCATATAATTCATAATCTGTTACATTATAAATTAACACCTTTTTTTTCTATAAACTTCATTTTTTTCATTGTATTAGTCATTTCTGTTTGTTACCATATTCTTTTATTGTTATTGGTACTGCCACTGCTATTATCTTGTTTTTCTTAGCACTGATGCTGGCCTAAAACGTAAACCTGATTGGCACGCAAAAAAATAAGTTTTCATATTGGTGTTTTTCTTCATTGACCTCAACGAAGCTTCTCCCACATTTATTTTTATTTCTACAGTCAACCATACTTCCACCATCGATAACAATATAGAATTACAAGAAAGAATTATAATAGAAAATAAAATTAAATACTACAATAAAAAAAATAACTAAAAAACAAAACCGATCAATGATTTAAAAAAAATTAAGATTGAAAGGAACAAAAAAGAAGAAGTTAGAATGGATATAATAACCTGCATAATTTTCAAAGATTATAATTCATTCCTAGACTTATCTATAAAATTAAAAAAAGCTTTTAAGAATAATGAACATGGTCATTCAAAATTGTTGTAATATAATAACAATAAGCTAGGAAAATATATAACAAAAACCAAGGAGAAAATTAAAACAATAAATAGACAGAATGTAATTTACAAAATAAAATGGAAATAATACAGTGAAAAGTATTATAGAGGAGAAATGTTGCAAAATTTGAAAACAAGATTAAAGCAGCATAAGACAAATTCCAAATATCCTAATAGTAATAAAAAAGTGCTCAATTTCAAAATCGATATGAAATTGAAAATCATTACATAGACATAATAAATAAAATAGATATATAATGAAAGAACTAATAATTGTAATGAAAATAGTAAATTTAAAGTAAAAATAAGATCTAGAAGAATTATTAAAAGGAAAGAGAACACTACCATATGTAATGCTAGATAGTGAAGACACAGGCCAGAATATTCAAGAATAGGAATCGTGGCACATTAGGTAGATGCTAACAACTAGTTTTAAATTTTATTGTTTTTCAACATTTCACAGTGTGTCATATGCATAGTAAATCATAGGTCTACTCACAATTGTACTTTCGTACTTTATTATGAAATAGGGTTCAGGTTTTTCCACCTTATCCTTCAAATAAACTTAAGAGTTTAAGATTACCAAAACAAAAAATAATCTGGACCAATCATCCACCAAATTGAAATAAAATAGACAATACTATAAATGTAAATAAATTGTTGCATATAATCATTGGTTAAAATATAGCACATGTTAATTTATAAATATAATGGGGTAAATATGAGAAAAACAATATTTAGTTGCCAAACAATAATTAGTAGATGAGATTGCAACACATATACTGTTAATTAATTCTATGTAAAGACTAACAGGTAATAATATAAATGGTGATTGTACTGAAATATATATCAGATGAATTACACGTTTTTAGATAAATGTTTCGAAATGCTCAATGCATGCATGGAAACTTTATAAAATACAATTTTTTTTTAGAAAAAATGTGTAGAATTATATAATATATGAAATATGGCAAAAAGCCTTCAAGATAAAAATTTATTATAATACTTATTTTTTTTACCAAAATATTATTCTTTTCTATCTTTAGTTATAATGATTCATGAATAATAAAAAATATTGTTCTATAAATAATATTTATATTATTTCATAACCTTCTCATAAATTTCATAACGTTATACTCATTTAATGCACGGCTTCTTTGCTTTTTCATCCATTTCCTTTCGATATATCGATATATCGATATTTTTCTAGCGATTATCGGTGGATATCGATATTTGGTTTTGCGATATATCGATATATCGAATATCGATATTTTTCTTTCGATATTCCAACCCTAGTATAAACTGGCTTTCCACGAATTTAAAGAGAGAAAAACAAACTTGAAAATCTTTTGAGAATTTCTCAGAAGATTGGATCTTATTTATTATGTTATAAATAACCGCGTATTATTTACTGAAACTTTCCTTTATAATTTTGTTAAAATGTTTACATTTCCAAGCAATTTACAAATATTTTTTTTAATTACGGCTAAGTATGCAATTTTATGCACTAAAAACATAAAACATGCAAGTTATACAAAATAGTTACAAACATACAATTTCATGCAAAATAAAACTTATATATATTTATCAGGATGTCTTAATTCGTGTAAATAAATTGGTCTTAGTGAATTTCAAGCCAGCAAAAAGAAAGCACGAGAATCCGGGCTCTACTTATCAGCAGATCCTTATGCTCGTAGCAACAAGATGTCAGCTCATTTTTGGGTTCCAATGACAACTCATGCCACGGCCTAACCAATTTTTATGATCAAATTAGCCTTCTCAATAGTTGTATCAAGTTCTTAAATTAAAATGATAAGAATTCACCACATAGATTTATGCCATTTACGAATTTGAAACTAGTTAGTGAATCGCAAAGTAAGAATTCTAAATTGATTATTTAAATACTATTTCTTCAAGACCATATTTATAAATTTTAAGGAAGGGTAAGGTTGACTCATGGTCGATGGTCAACCTTACAGATGTGTGAATAAATATTTTATAGTTTCGAGTAAAAAATTATTTAAGATTTTACTGCATCATGTAATTACATATTTTTTAAATTCTCATTGATTTTTTTCTTTATTTGGATACTTTGATGATATTATAACAGATTAGTAATTTAGATTAAACAGTTTCCAACTCTTAGTGCTTTAATGAGCATTTTGTTGCCTACAGCATCTCTGAAGTTGACCATCGTCACAACCAATTACCTCAAGAAACGTGATGCCGAAATATCCTGAAAATCAACAATTTTTTATAAATTAATTAGTGGCAACTGCTCTTGTTTGTAGAATATCCAAGAAGTGAACTTCCTTAATTGGCATATCGCAATAGTCTTGACGATAAACCTAGTAAATCAAAACATATCTTGAGCAACTTTTTCACAAGATTACATACATTAGCAGAAAGATTAATAAATTTGACTGCCTACTTCCGGACTCGAACTCAGTCCCTGCCTTATCTCTGAGCCAGCAAGCAATTCTCTACCTTAAAATAGTTAGGCTGATCTTCCTTTTCGTTCCATAAAGTTCAGGAAACGAATTCCGAGTAGTTCTGATTTTTTTAAATATTGTTTGGATATGGTCGGTATTACAAACCCAAATTTTCGACCTGGGCAGACGACAGGATGTTTATTTTATTTAAGAAAACCCAAAAATGTTCGTTAATTTTTCATTCAATGCTCAATACCTAGGAATCTACCACACGAAAAACATTATTTTCTAAAATATGGACCCTAATAGAGTTCTCACGTTTAATAGTACCCGAGATACAGATTTTCAAAAAACTACTTTAAAGTGAATTTAACAATCTTCATTTCGAGTACTTATAGACGTCTAAATGTCAAATACTTCCTGAGATATTATGACACATTCTTGTCAAATGTAGCATAATGTCAAAATCGAGTACAAATACTTTTTTTACTGCTAAGGAATGATAAAAGTACCTAATATTAATCATATTTCACTATATGAATTAATAATCAAGTGTTGTAAATTAAATTATATTTATTTGATTATATTAATAATATTTAATAATTAGATCATATGCTTGATAAAATAGATGTTAGTATTTAAAAACATATTAATAATATACAATACATTACATTAGTAATAAATCTATACAATAAAAAAAAAAACAGAAAAAAAGGACAGTTGGGAGGTAAACAATTTCACAACTTATGTCTTTTTGATGAACCAGATTGGTCTATTTCAATATGATTTAATTATTAGCAGTTGATTATCAATTCCTTTATTGAAGTATGATTAACATGAGGTATTTTTATCAATCCAGAGCAAAATTTTTATAATATATTTTATATTATATATTTCATAATAAAAAATATTTTTATAATATATTTTATATTTTATAAATATATTTATAAAATATTTTCCACAATATGCTACAATCGTAGAAAATATTATACATCTTGAGAAAATGTTTGATATATATTTGCCATTAATAAGACAGTATTATAATTTTCGTGAATATTTAATCTTTACTTATGGTAAAACTATTGGTTCTTATAAACCTATACATTTATTGACAATAAGAGCTTATGAGATCTTGAAAAAATATCTGATGTGGACAACACATTACTTCCTTGCACGCCTATCAAACTATAAATCGGTGGCTCAAAAAGTGATCCTGTTGAATTTGGCTACTAGTTCCCGAAGATTACAGTATCTCAAAAACGACACTCGGCGTCGCGACATCTCTCTATTGACATACACACACACAAATGGGGAGGAAAACCAGTATTTTACACTGAATTTTAACACTTAAAACAAGTAATAAAAATGCTTAATGCTTGCGTTTGTAACCTTTATAACCGAAACATATGATTTATGTATTAAATTTAAATATAATTTTTGATGTAAGCTTATTTATGACCTTCAAGTAAAGTACCCTTTTCGGCACACCAGTTTTAACCAAAATATAATAAATACATTTATATCGATATAAAAGTCCTATTTATCAAATTTGAGATGTTTTACATTATAGTTTAATATATTTTTTGATGAAAGTCTAATATGACCTTCAAGTAAAGTACCGCTTCCGGTTTTCCAATTTAGACCAAAATCTAGTATGCTATTTAAATCAATATATAAGTTCTAAATACTAAATTTGAGAAGTTGGAAATCACTTATGACCTTCTAGTAAAGTACCACTTCCAGTGATCAAGCAGTGACAAAAAGGGAGGTTCACAACTAGATTTTACAACAATCCTAAATACAAAATTTCAACTTTCTATGGCTAACCGTTTTTGAGTTATGCGAGATACGAACGTCCGTACGAACGTACGAACTTACATACGTACAGACGCCACGACGAAACTAGTCAAAATGGATTCAGAGATGGTCAAAATCGATATTTCCGTTGAAATCTGAAAATCGAAAATTTT
This sequence comes from Rhaphigaster nebulosa, assembly GCA_948150685.1. Classification (NCBI taxonomy): domain Eukaryota; kingdom Metazoa; phylum Arthropoda; class Insecta; order Hemiptera; family Pentatomidae; genus Rhaphigaster; species Rhaphigaster nebulosa. The sequence continues at coordinate 162,888,229 of OX411308.1, forward strand.
CACGATTGCAATACTTCCTTTACTTCGTACAAGGAAGTAAAAACCACATTTATTCATCCTCCAGTTAAATCGAATGATCATTTCGATTTGATTTTTTTATCTAACCGATTTATTAAGCCATATATTTAAATTTAAAATTCTGTTTGAAAAAAGTTTAATAATTATCATTTCTGTTTAGGCCAAATATTTTTAAATGCCGAATTTTTTTTTTACGGAATAGTTAAGATTTTGATATGTTTTGGAAATTATAAATGATTCCGTGAATTTTCAGGATTTTAGTATAAAACATTAAAAATATTAACAAAAAATCCGGTGCTTCTCCAGCTCATAAAAGAGGTCTCGGGTTCAGTTCAGTCCAGATACGAAACAATTAATAATATAGTTGTAATTTGGATAAATCGTTGTTAGGTGTAATTCTGCCCAGGCCCTTTATGTGCTTCCTTTTTTTATATGAGAAATTATTTGTAAATTTATTAATTTATTAATAAAATAAATATCCATAAAAAGAAATAAAAAAAAAAATTTATGTCTACTATATCCCGGAGGCTCCAAAGGATGGCAACTAGCCACGAAAATGCCCTCTTATATATCCAGATTGTTTCACGCTGAAATTCATAGTCGTTCCATGGATGATAGAATAAATAACAAACGGCTGGAACCACTGCCTGGGAGTTAGGAGTTCAGCGCCTTACCCACTGAGCGATAGCACCACCTTAAAATATTAAAAGAACAAACAAATTTATTTTAAAATGTTAAAAAAAAAATAGCATAAGCATGAATAGTACCTTATTTCAATCAGATTTATTTATTTAAACAAAATTGAGAATGCGGTTTTTATTCGTTTCGGAATCTTATGAAATCCATTGCACTCGGTGTATCTATAAACAATAAAATCATTTGGCATAATATATTTTTTAATCAAATAACTAAATTTAAAGAAAAAAGAATTAATTAGGAAATCAATGAAAAGTACTATACTATCTCATCCTCTGTTATATAGCAATCATAAAAAGCTTATACAATGATACAAAAGTCTGCGTTAAAAAACATGAGCTTGCTCGGTAATAGCTTCTCCATAACAAAAGGTTTTAATCAAAGATACTCTCTGTCTTCTTTGGCTATCGATTAAGTATGCTTTAGTTCAGAAGCAGAAGCGTACAATAACGAAAATTCTTCTGGAATAGAAGGAGACAGAGAAGACAGGTATACATGCCATCATATTCGAACTTATATTCGAGAACGATATGTGCGTTCAAACCATTTGAAAAATAAATTAATAATTAGAAGGGCTTAGAATCGGTTTAAAATTTTAACATAGTTTATAGGTAATTATGAAAGAAATATATTATGGTTAAACGAACAAATGTGTAATTTTGTTAATAGTGATAAATATAATAAATAAATTTCAACATTTGACATTTTCATTGTGATAATATCAATCTAACTAACCTTTATTTCGGTTCTTAAGAACCACCGTAATCACCTAATCAAATCCTTTATGCGAATGTTTATTTTACTGTCATCAAGTTCAGAAAGTAATAAAAAGTGTTTTAGAGCTCTGGTCTGAATAAGACAAATTCAACAACGGTCATTTGGGAAATTACTTTTGCCATTACAGACTGAACATGAAAAAGAAAATGTACAGTAGCAGCCATTTTTAAAGATTTACTCTTTTCTTCTGAGATAAAGTCTTCATCATCATTTAGTTTCTTTAAGCTTAAGGTGCATTAAATATAAAATTATTTATTGCTAAGCCATCACGATCTGACTTATAAATTCTTAATTTCTAATTTTTAAAAAAAACGACATAAATTGAATGAAGTCAAAACAATACGTTTAAACACGGTTTTGGTTGTAAATTTTTCTCCACTTATTTATCTCCCAAGAATCTTTTAGAAATTTTTAATTTCTTTCGGAACATGTGTGGTAAATATTATATGAAATTAATGTTTAAGTGCTAATGCAGTAAAATAATTACTTATACGATTATTAATTATTGTTGTAATATATATATATATATATATATATATATATATATATATATATATATATATATATATATATATACTGCTGATGGGAAGAAATACCCTGAAATGTCGAATAAATGATGTGAAAATCAATAAAGGAAGATCAAGCTATATTAATTAATTTCCTATGAAGAGATATTATTCACAATATACCTGATAGCTAATATATTTATATATGTATATATATATATATATATATATATATATATATATATATATATATATAATATAATATATATTCAACCTCTCAACCTCCTTCTGCTGAGAAGAAGAGAAGACGAAATATGATTTTAAGAAAGAAGGCACAGCCTCAGCAGGTCGCCTTCAGCCGAGAGGCAAGGAAGGTTACAAATAAATATATATATATTTTTTTTGTTACCAGCATAATTGCAACGCGGCCTATATAAATAAATATATTTATTCAACAGGAGAAAAAAATATATATATAAGGACTATTATATCAAAAGTCAATATATCCACTTTTGGAAAAGTATTAAAAAAAAAATTATTACAGGGAAATCTAATGGAGATAAATGAAATTATTATTGAAAATGCTGATTTTGGAACATCTATTTAGGAGAAAAATTAAGGTTTGAAATAAAGTGAATTATTATTAGGTGTAGAATTTTAATTCGTCAAAAATAATGACTTGTGACCTCGAAGGTTCCATCTTGATACCACCAACAATCCTTGCCTACTAACCTTTCTTCTCTAAGCAGACTGGAAAGTGTTCTAGTGCATCTTTCATGCCTTTAGTACTCAAGTGAACCAAAGAAGCTTTAGACATAAAAGGACTCTTCCGACAAAATATTTACCTTCGGCTAAGTAAAGAGAATAGTCTTTGAAACTGAAGTTCTTCCCTAGGGCTTTACTATTTTAAAATAACACTCAAGTCTCCTGTAAACTTCCTAGCGATTTCAGGATCTCTTAAAAGTACTTTGAACGAATATTTTAGCAAATAAAGTTTTGAAGCTGCCATCCTGTTCTATTATTGGACTTGTTTCTCCAAAAATAAAATAAATTTTAAAAATGTTAAATAAAAAATATGTCCTAAAAAAGTATATTTTTATTTTATTTAAATATAAATATGTGATTGAATTCGACCGGAAGGAAACATGTATGATGCAGTATATTTTTAGAATGTGATATATATGATAACTAAAATTATAATTATTGTAATTATAATAAACCTTTTGTAATAGTAATATCGAATGATATTGAATTAAAAAGTATGACACAATAGAATTTCAAGACGTCATGGACTTTTTTGCAAGATATAAGCCCAGATATCAAGTCAGAAAAATCCAGAAAGAAATCTGAAAACGAACTAGTTTTGAATGTATTTTCATATTCAGTTGAGATGAGAGCAAGAGAGAAAATCTTTATAAAATAATAAAATGGTGCTGCCCATTTAACCCTGTACCATTATAACGTAATTAACTTACATTCCACTATTTTTCCAGTATTTTAATTTTAAATTTATTTTAAAATAAAATGTATGTAATTAGAAAATTATACAATGACATGGCCGAGAGTTTATAAAAAAACAACTTTTTACTATCAATTACCTATATATGTCTTTCTCCATTTCTTTTACTTTCCTTCACCCTATATATGAAATATATAGTAAGGAAAAGTATCGTGAAAAATTTCGTTTTCGAGTTTTCAACGGAAATACACGTTTTATAGTCCCTTCAGTCCAAATAAACAAGTCTCGAAAAAGGTCAGTGTGTGTGTGGGAAGTCTAGCTAAAAACGACAAGTTGTACGAAACTGAAATTTCGTATTTAAGGTAGGTATATGTCTGTGATGTTATAGCAATTTTTTTTTCCAAAATCGACATATCAGAAATGCTATTTTATATTTTCGATCATACACCTTTTTACAATTTTCTCAAAAACGGCCCAAACGATTTCGATTAATTTCAACGTATAATTAAATGGTCTTTAATATCAGCAAGAACTTATCCTCATTGAAATAGTCCGACAGGGCTTAAAGACCGAATTTTCAAAATTTCTTCCCCTGAAGTACCTTTAATTTTGATTATTTAAAAACATTAACCATCTATTTTTGTTAGGAATAATGAAAAATGGATAAATAAAAACTATGAAAGAATTCAATAATTAACTAAAGGATAAATATTTTCTCAGGTTGAAAATAAATTTTCGAAAATTAGAGTATTTATAGTATATATTTAGCTCCATATATTTAAATCTATATGCCTACCAATACTTCTGTGCGGCGCTGATACTGACAGACAGGCAGGAGAGGAGAGTCACTGCTGCTGACTTGAAATTTCTGCGAAGAAATTCGCAGTCGAAGTCGGTAAGACCATAAGGGTCTTACCGTGTTCGCAACGAGAGGATACGACAGGAACTGGGTGTCACTCCATTAGAAGGAGGTTCTGCAAACCCGCCAATTGAAATGGTATGGCCATGTGGTTAGGACGGAGGAACATAGGGGCCCACTGAAGACGATGGACTTCGCTCCGGATGGCAGAAGACCTCGAGGATGCCCAAGAATGTCGTATCTGGAATACATCGATAGACTTTGCAGAGGAATGTTAAAAGATCTCCGTCGGGCCAGGTAATCTAGTAAGGAACAGAGAGGAATGGAGTTCGTGGCTATCCACTCCCCTAGGCTGAGAGGCACAAAAGGAAGGAGCGAAAGAAGAAGAAGAAGAAAAAGAAGAAGAAGAAGAGTAGAGTAGATGTATAATATACTGTTGGAAAGCTAAAAATTTTTGAAAAATTAATATCTTAATATAAAGCCGTAGAAGGTAATAGAGAGTGAGGAAAAACGCATAAACTTCAGGGATTGCTGTAGATAATAATTTCTTTTACATTGTATGGAAACTAAATGTTTCCATAGATACTACATAGTATTTCCACGGAAACTGAATGCAAAGTTTTAAAATTAATTTCAAGTTGGGAAGTAAGCGAAAGTTGTGTGATGCGCGCACCAGATTTTTATTATAATATTATAGTTATTTTTATTATTATATGCTTCATAAAAATGACCCAAAGTAGAGTTTCATGACAAACCACTATGCATTCCGTCTTTCCTATGTCATATGTCCTATTTCAAATCCGTATGCACCAATGTTCTAAAAACCGAAATACAAAAAATCATAAATAAAAATATATCATCAGAACATAAAACAGCACGTGAATTGCAAAAATAATCTCATAGTCATAAAAGCAGATAAAGGAAATACGACAATAATTCTGAAAATGACTATAACATTTACGAATATGTTCATAGGTACCAAATCAGAACAAACATTATGCAGCATAATGAGAGATCTTTCATATTCACTTAATACGTGAGAGAAAATCTTTATAAAAAAAATAAAATAGAGCTGCTCAATCAACGCTGGTCTTATGTAAGGTAATATACTCATCACTCTTTTCGAGATTGATAAAAAAAAATTATATATATTATTATTGATTTACAGTATAAAACACATTAACTGTAATACATGAGAAATAGAGCCACAATATAATATATTTTAGATGTATTATATCCGGAACTCAGCCATGTCGTAACTATTATTTAGAGTTGTCTCAATGCTCAATTTAGGATCGAGAGATGGTAGCAAACGGAACATTACACCCAATTCATCAAGACCAACACTTTGACACACCTTATAACTCGAGGGTTTTTCTCCTAAATTGCCATTGTTTATTTCCACTATGAATTGCATAATTTGAGTGAGAGATAATCTTTGGCGATCCGAATCGTTGGGCCAAGTAACTTTTTTGCAGTTGCTGCAAGAAGTGTGTTATGTGATCTAATCTACCTTAGCCGAAAAAACAAATAAAAACAGTTATTTATAATAACAAACTTCCAACTTTATTGTTTATATTAATTTAATTTTTTTTCAAATTTTGATTGATTCTTTAAGGAATTAAGACTAGAAAATCTGATGGATCTGAGCACCAATTTAAAAAAGAAATCTTTGGTCCATGTAAGATACGTGTTTCTGAATAATTTGTTAGATCAACCTTCTTTACTTTATTTTCTGTCTATTTTCTTTCATTTTTTACAAATGTTTTTGATATATATATCTCTGATCAATTTAACCTTGATGATAGCCGACATGTTGGTGCAGAAACGCCTGCTTGCAATAAAAAGTTTGTTAGTTCGCCACCATGTCTATTTTTAAAGTCACATTTACTGCATGCAGAAAATTTACACTGTCAACTATAACTTATTAACTTAATGAATCATCCATGCTTTATTTTATTCTATTTTAATTTTAAATTTTATTTTATCTAAAAATAAAAAAAAATTAATTAATTAAAAAAATGAAAATAAAGTCTGTTTTGAAAGTTCTATAAATTTATTTTCAACAATGAACTCTTGTAATCGAGGGAGAAAATGTAACTCCCTAAAACTTTGGTTTCACGTTTAAAGAAACGTACGTACAATTCAGAGGCTTTTCGCAGAGACTACTGGATCATTTTTTGTTTTTTTATGATCCTCGGAACTCGACATTTCCATCCGCCATTTCGTTTCAAAATGGTGGCCTATTAAAGGTTTCATATGCCCATATTCCGGTCATTTATGAAGAAATATAAAAAATAAAAATATTAAGTGTTTTTGAATCATTATAACAAAGCACTTAAAAAATAAAATAAAATAAAATAAAAAAGTTTTTTGGATCTACGAATATCCGGAATTAATAAACCATATTATAATTATTCGCAGCGTTTTTGTTTGTTTGTTTTAATTTTTTTCAACCCGTTATTATTCTGCAACTTTTAGAAGTATGTTATCTTTTTTTGGAAAACTAGTTTTCATTAATTTTACCACAAATATGAATTTTACAATATTCCATAGTGATCTAAAGGTTTTTTTTTTTACGTTATCTGATCCAGAGACAATTTGATTTGAGATTGGGGATAGAAATTATGAAAAAATTTAAGGAAAAAAAAATAAGCTATTGAAATATTGTTGTATTTCGACAATATCTCAGTGAGGAATCAACTAAAAATAAATAAAAAATCATGCACTTTACCTACTAGCCAAAGTTCAAAAGCTAATTAAAATTGGTTATCGCGCAGTATTCAGAAGTAGAAGAAGATAAAACAAAAATAGAATTAAATATTTTTTTTTTCTTCTAACCAAGGAAACCATAAAGAACATTTAAATTAAATGAGATCACGAAAACCTTATTATAATCGTTGTTTTTTTTTTTGCTGTATATTAAAAAATTGCCCCTTTTTTATTTTTTTTTAACTCGAATTGTAACCCTATGAAAGAGGAGTTTATTTACTAATTGTAAGAGTACATATTCCATACAAAACAGCATAATATATGCATAAGATGTTCAGTTTGCATTTTAAATTATGTTAATGGGTTAAACTAATGTAAAATTAAATTAAAAGATAAAAGAAATAGAACAAAAATAAAAACGCAATGAAGCAAGAATAGAAAAATAAAATAACATATTTTGAACATGCAAGTAGAATTATTAATAAGATTTTATAGATATGTACATAATGAAAATTAAGCATTAAAGAAAGAGAGATAAAATAAGAATAAAACAAATAAATCAGTAGATTCATAGAATTAGTTTGAAAGAAAATACGTTAAAAAAATAAATAAGATGTTATATACCAATAAACATTTAACTAAACTAAAATAAATAATACAAATGACATGACATGTATGTAACTGCATGTAACTAAATGTATGACATTTAGTTGTTTTTTTAATACATTATAAACAAAAAAATAAGTTCAGTCAGTTCAGTAAGTGAAGAAATAAAAATTAACATATTGCTCATTAAGGTTTTCACACTTCACTGTTAAATACTACTACTACACCAGATAATTAGGGTTTCGGCTTGGATAATGCCCTTGAAAACTAATCTTAGAGATGAAGGACATCAACTCCTTTTTGAATTTTCTTAAAGATTTTGTCTTGTGAAGAAGGTCATGTCTCTCCTTGCATCGTACATATTTTCATTAAATCGTATCTATGGAGTTCGTATATGCTACAGTAAAAAAGTATGTATTTAAATGTTTGTAGAGTTTCTCCGTCGCAGTTATATGATTCTGAATTTGTCAAGTGAAATATTTTGAAGTAGTGTTTTGATGGTCCGTGTTCTGTCAGAAATTGCATCAGTTTGTAATGTTTACTTTTTATTTTGTTATAGTTTTGAGGTGTAATATCCGGTATGTATTTGTGCAGCGGTCGTCATTTAGTCGAAAGTTCCCCATATCTGTCCCAGTCTCGAATGAGGTCTATTCTAATAGGTTTTTAATTAAGAACAAATGCACCAAGGAGTATTCGATTGGTAGCTGATTATCATTAGGATCTGATTTGGCCAAAGTATAGCATCTCCCATTGCCGGGGACCTCGCTGTGACCTATAACCCCTTGTATTGAATTTTTTATGTTTTGATTCATAATCTTAATAAGTATTTTGCTGTCAGTGAAAATATTGTTAAGATATGTCGGACAAGTCTGTTTGTCTTACGTTACCCATTCACGGTCCAACTTAGCAGGACTATTTTGTAGAACTATAGTGGGATTCATTCGTGCACTCAAGGCCCTACAAGGGACCCGATCAGCTATTTTAACCTCTCCTCATCGCTTATCAATGTTTTAAAAAATTGAAAATGTTGGCAATTTGTCTTGCTATGGCGTTATTGGAAAAAAAAAAGAAAAAGAAATTTTGGGTGAAAACAATGTTTATTGACCGAATAAATTATAGAGATTTGAAAATGATAAATGGTAGATAGAAAGGATTATAAAAATTACTTAAGGATGGATAACAAACTCATTCCTCTTATATAAGATAGGGATAAATGATAAAAAATGTACTTAAGGTTTATATTTGTATTTTACATTTTTATTTACAATATTTATACATTTTCATATTACTTTGATTCAATATAATTTAAATTAGTTATACTAGTTTAAATATGGGGTCAAATTAATGATTACAAGCAAACTTGAAACAAAAAAAACAAGATCAATTAGAAATGAACATTTAATTCACAAAAATAGGATCTAAAATTATCAGTTCAAAATTGTCACCTTTCAGGTTTAATCACATTATTTATTTAATATTTTAATTCAGTACCAGCAATTGAACGTCACAGTGATGTTATAATAAGGAAATTTGGACATGAGAATATATTTTCATATGTTCATATTTTCAGGGCAAGATGCTGTAGAGATAAAATACATTAAGTTAGAATTAAGGCGTAATTATAAGGTACTTTCGCAAACACAAATGAGGCCCGTCACAGGTATGATGACATTTTTATAGGATATCAATAATATTTAGGCATATCAATCCTACCTTAAAATGTACCCAAGAAGGATCAAAGACCAGAAATTAGCTATTAGCGAAAAATTGATCAGGTTAAGGCAAAAATGGGGACAGAAAAAAAAAAAACATATTTTCATTAGCTTATTACACTGAATGTTTGGAAAATGTGTGTAAAATAGAGCAATAAAAAAAAAAAAAAAGATATTTTCAAACCAATTTTTTTCTAATCATTCTAATTACTAATTAGATAAAAATGATAGACGAATTTAGTAGTAGATTTAGTAGTAGTCCTACAAAGTAGTACTGCATGTAGGACCGTGAATGTTTGGCTTTAGGATGCAGTCTGTGGCCTTAAATACTGCTAAATTTTACGCTTGATTGTTCGAGTAGTGTCGTCACAGTTTATATTGTTCGTCATAGTAAATGCGATTATGCTGAAATGTGAAAGCGCATCCCGTGTTTGCTTCCGTTTGTATAAATATCGACCGTTGGTAAGTCAGAATTTTCTAAATTTTTAATGTGTTGTGTTAGTTCAGCGGGTAGTGATGGGCGTATCCATAGCTTTGCTGTTACCTCCAATTCAATGCTATTTTGTCCATGGTCTTTGTAGTCCTGATTTTTTTTCTTAATTTTATAAACTTCCGTCAGTTCGTTCATTTTGTATTTCATCTACCCCTTTCATCTTATGCATTTTAGAAAGCAAAATAGATTAATTCTAATGGAATATTAAAAATTACAGCAAGTGTAAAATATTTGAAATAAGTTGATAAAATAAAAAAAAATTGTTTTTCTATGTACGTTTAAACATAGATTCGTCTGATGTCTCAAATTCATTATTTAAAAAAAATTGAGACATTCGGTATTTAAGACGATATGAAATATGATTTTTTTTTTGTTTAAGTTGTTCGGAGGGTCTGTTAATGAAGAAGGCCTTTAACAGGCCAGTTTGTTGTGTCAAAATATACAGCTAGTGACAGACTGTCAGTATGCATAAGCAGACTGTCAGTTTGTCATTAGCTAGCTGTCTATCTTGACGCAACAAACTGCCCTGATGAAGGGCATGCACACTGCAGTCCAAAACGTTGACAATCAATAAAAGATAAGTTCCACTTATTAGGGTGCTCTTCTTCATTGACCACACCTTCCTCCCTCCCCCCTTCCTCTCTCCCCCGACCAACAAAAGTATCAAATATCAAGTTATTCAATAATCCTTTATCTTTCAGTAGATGTCATCAACGATAAGCCGAACAGGTCACGAGTTAATGTTTGTTGTATCGTCAATGACTGTGAAGGTCTCAACGTTCGTCAGTGGCGTAAAGGTTGAAATTTGAATTATCCAAGGAACCAGTCGTCGTGTTTTGATCGTTTCTAATTCGGGTCGTTTATAATAAAATCTGATGGAAAGTTTCGCGTTTCTCTTTCTTTTTTCAAATATATTTTAAATTATATTTTTTAATTTGAAGTTAATATATTTAGAGATACGAAGCTTAAATCCATGATATAACTCATAAGAATTATAAAAGTAGCTATTAATTATGGTACTGGTACTAGTAATGGTAGAGGGGCACAAGTTCAGCAAGTGGGTCTTCGGTATTTTTGTTAACACCAGAATAACCGATGGAAATCAATTCGTCTTCATAATTAGGGATTGATCCTTCTATACCATCATGTGGATGTCTACTAATTCTTCTTCAGTCAAGAACTTTTGGGTTTTTCTAGTATCATCAAATGAAGTATAAAAAAGGTCGTAAGACATGTGGTCATCAAAAGGATCCCCGACCTTTTTAATTATATATCTTTGCACGATTTTATTAATTTATCTATTGATTTAGAATTATTTTTAGTTATAGATATTTTAAAGCATGTGCGAATTGTGTTTCTACCTGTTGGTTATTTATTTTTTTCTATATGTTTAGCGTTTTATTAAATCTGAAGTTTGATATGAAATTCAAAATAAACTATAATATGTAATAAGTAAATGAATAATAAATTGTCTGCATAGTGAATGTTAATGAACAATAATTATTATTTTCTGTTATGGATACTGGGTGATGAAAAACACATTATACCAAATTTATAATTTGAATAGCATCACAATGAATAAACTTTGTCTTTTTTCATACCCGTTAATGGATGATATTTCACATCTATCAGGCGCACCAAATTGTATTTTTGAAAAAGCCAAGACATTTTCTTTTTCTAAATTTTAAGTGTGAACTGAAATTCTTGACAAAGAATAACGAATATATCGTTCACTTGGAAAAGAGTTTGTTTTTTCTAGGAATGCTTCCAGTGATGTACATATATTTCTTTGAGAATAAAAGTCCGATTTTTAATTTTAATATTTACCTCAATTAAAATTTTTTGTTAGTTCAGCTTTTGCAAGTTTAGTAGTCAAACAAAATGACTTCCTTCGAGGTTTGATCGGAAAGTAATTTTATAACGACTCTTGATAAAAATAATAATAAATTATTTTTAATGATGTAATTATTCTCATACTAGTTAGGTGACCAAAAGTTACCAATTATGCTTCTGTATGAAAAGGTGAATGAAAACATTGTTATTTATTTTAAAAATATTATTTGTGCTTTAATACATTCAATAAAATATTTTTAGTGGATTTTTATTTCCAAATTTAATTTATTGTTTAGTAAATATTTGTTTTTTTTTTGTTTGTTTTTTCAAAAATGTTTCTTTATTATCAATAAAATCTAAAGAAGTTTGTACTTTTTTATAAAATGAAAAAATGTCAAAATTTGATCCATGATTAAATGATAAAAAAATGAAGATTAAGAACAAAGGAATTGACTAAGAAAATGTTCGGCTTGATGTTTTATTACTGAGTAGAAGGACAGCGATAAAACTACTATAAATAGGCAAGCTTCTAAAGCTTGTCCTGTGATTTTTCAATTTTACGTATTGTGAAATTGACTCAACTATCTTCCATTCATCAAATAGCGTGCCATTTACCGAATATTAAGATTAAGTACTCTGATGACTACTATAATTATGCAAATGTTAAATGATAATTAAATCATTGCTCAACCTACTTTTACAACGTCATAACAAATAAAGATTTCAACGTAGAATCACGTTCCTCAATCTGAGGTATTAGGACAGAAAAAAATGTGGTATCTCTTTTGGTATCATTTTAAAAGCTCAAACCTCGGCTCCTATAAATGCTAGGAAACAGGAATTCTGTATCATTTAACAGAAAAAAATGTGCCATTACAGATTGTAAAATAATTTTTGGATTCGGAGTAAAGTTGACCAATTTTGAGTGTTGAACTGGTCACCTCACCGCTCAATGTAATATAATTTGAAATATATCGCACCCGTCCTAGAATAACGGTACAACTCAAATTTTGAAATGGTTAGGAGTTCATATTTAAAGATTTTTTTTCTATAATTTTGAATATCTTCTCATTAAAATATACTGAGCATGTGTAATATCCATTCGTTGGATATTACAAATGTATGACTAATTCTTCATGCAAGATTTTGCTATTTTATAATTATATATTCTTCTTCGAGAGGTAGAGGGAGAGAGAGAGAGAGAGTGAGGGAAGGAGTGAGAGAGGGTGGGGGGAGAGAAAAGCAATTAAAAATAGAGAGAAAGAAGCGGCAATATGTTTGCCCACCACTCAAGCTCACTAATTGCCACTGGGAAATCAATTCTGTTCTTTTAGCAACAACAGTAACAGAGTTTTTCCAGACACCTTCAAACAACAGCACTATTTATTGTTAGCACTATTTCAACACTGCTTCTAGTAAATAAAGAAAAAAAAATCGTTTGGTTCTTCTACTTTCGTTTCCAACAGCTTCTAAAATAGACAACCGCTATTTAGGAGGATAAAAGGTATGCTTTAAGGGAACACTATTCTTCATTTCTTCTTTCTAATGAGCATTCAGCACTCAGCGTTCAAGGAAAGTTTTCTGATTTCGCGATTTTATAGAGATAAAAAGAGTAATTAGTATCAACGTGCCTTTTATTCTAAATCTATTAGCATTAACCACCGCAAACCAACTAAATTCTGTTACTGCGTGTCCAAAGAACCAAATCGGTGATATTAATACTAGGTTAAACTTCATTATGCTCAAAGAAGATCGAAGCTCTTTTAAAGCAAACCAAGCAAAAAAAAAATACGCCAAGCTGAAAGACTATGGAGGTCGTCTCCATGATTTAAATAAAATCATACCATATATTGATTAACAGATGAATTTAATATAGTTTAATATTAATAGTAATAGTTTTTAATTAAGAAATTACAACATTAATAATTATTTTAACTTTATTTTTTAGCAAAGGACAATCATTTGGCATATTGTTGAATGTTTTATTAGAAATATTTTGTTATTTCGAAATATATATATATATATATATATATATATATATATATATATATATATATATATATATATTTTATTTCTAGTTATTTTTTGGAAGTCCAATCGAAGTAGCTTGTTTTCCCGAGTTGGTGAATTGTTCATTTAGTACGATATCTAATACTACGGCCTTTTTAGATTGATGGGACGGGACACGAAAGCATAATTTATCGGCTTCTAAGTAGGTCAGTCGTATCCAAGTATCAGGTATTTTCGAACGAGACACTCTTAATCTGCTTTACGATTATAAGACCTAGTTACTGTAACAGTTAAAAAATAACAATTTTTGACTATTAGTGATTTCTAATGTTTTTTTTATTTTATTTCGTTGTAACTTTATAAATCAGAATTCACAAATAAATAAGGAAATTGATACTGGCAAAAGTGAATTAAATAGGTTTCAGAGCATTTGATCGACTATAAAGCAAAGATTTAAATAGTATATCATTGCGGTTAGGATCTTAATAAAGACCGTTAAACAAATTGTCTCACTCTGTTAAATAAAATAAAATTCACGTTTCCATCTTTTCATATTCCAACCTGAAGTATATAGAAAACTTTACCACAGTTATCTTAGAGGTAAACATGAAAGAGGAATTGACTATTAGCCACCACTACGAGATATCAATTTCCTTGAGTACTTCCTAAATTTAATTGACAGAAAATGCCTTGAGTTGTATCCAATATTAAAAGAATGTTTGAGACGTTACTTAAAGATATCTGGAAAGAGATAATGTTTTCTGCCTTTAGAAAATGTTTTCAGTATTCAAGTTCCAACTTTAATCACTATCGAAAATTCCATTCGAGAATTCATCGATTTCTAAAAAGGTAATTTAATGAGATGCTTAAACAAACTCTGTTCATATTTGTGCTTGCCACTTTTACATATAAATGATATAAGTTATCTTTTTTTTTTTTTCTTACTCTCTACCCGAGTTTATTTACAAATACAAATATATCTTTTTTTTTTTTTCTTACTCTCTACCCGAGTTTATTTACAAATACAAATATATCTTTTTTTTTTTTCTTACTCTCTACCCGAGTTTATTTACAAATACAAATATATCTTCTTTTTTTTTCTTACTCTCTACCCGAGTTTATTTACAAATACAAATATATGCAATAAAAAAAATCTAAATACGAGTTTAGATTTAAACTGTAAGTTAAATTGTTAGTTATTATATATTTAAAGTATAAGTTATCAGTACATAGTCGGTAATTTCACTTATCACTTATATTTATTTACTACGAGAGTTATAAGTGTTAAATATATTTCGGTTGTTTCAAAGCTTTCCTTCAGAGTTATATTAAGTATTATTTCATAATATAAGAAAAGGGGTGTATTTTCCTCTTTGGGTGTGCTTATGTAATTTTCAGAACATAAATGGGCTCTGTCCAGATTGGGACCATATTTGAAAAAAAAACTAGCATCTGACAGTAATTGACTGGTTTGTTAAACATAAGTATTTCAAATATTTATAAATAAATATATGTTAGTCGTAATATCTATATATATAAAAATTCAGCCTGCAGACGTTTTTGCTCGCAAAACTCAAAAAATAGTCGGTCGATTTTTATGCGGTTTTCAGTATCATTTAGAGAATTTCTTCCAGAAGGTTTATATGCTCTAAGTTTTTGAAACGCTTCCCTTAATGGAAGAAATGGAGAAAACTATAAATTAAAAAAAAAAAAAGGTGACTTTGTAATCAGTGTCATGACAACTTCATACATGTGGAAGCAAGTTCACTACAGAAACATTTTAACAAGAGTGAAATTATTGTGTGAAATTGTCATATGTTAATTTTAAAAAAAGTGTTAATACGTGAAGCTTTATTGCCATTTTGACAAATTTATGATAATTTTGATCACGTTCCTAGAAAATGTCTAAATTCATCTAAATTTTAACAATGTAGTCGATTACCGAGACAAATTTTCACTCTTTTTAGCCTTGGAATATTTACCGTCAAAATTGTTGTTCATAACATCGTTGACAGTTCTGGAAGCTCTCTCCTCCCCCCCCCCCCCTCCCCATCTCCTCCCCAAGAGTTCTAATAATTGAAGCATAGAAATGCAAAAGTGCCTTTAGAAAATGTTTTCAGTATTCAAGTTCCAACTTGAAAAATATTAAGGAAACATGGCTTGGTTAAAGTAAAAACATTTTTCTCTGATAACTTATAGTTGCATAATTAATAAAATCACATGTATAACAGTATGAACTTTACAATAAAAAAATGATTCCTTTGTCCTTATTTTTTCTTCCTTTCATTCCACAAAGCTAAGGCATAGCAAGTCAGGGTATTGAATTGAATGATGTGTTTCCTCGGCGAATCGTTATAATACTTTTATTTAATTTCCCATTCATTTCATATAACAATATGCATGTTGAAATGTGCAATATATAAATAATAAGTTAAACTTAAATCTTTTCTTTTTTTTTTTTTTAAAGTTGTTTGTAAAAGTTTTGTACAAACTTTACAATATGATGATAAATGATGATCAGGAATGATAAGAGCAATAATTCTGTCTTCAGTCACTCACATTATGTTTTAAAAGTTCAACATAAAAAAAAAAAAAAAAAAAAAAAAAAAAAAACTTGAAATTTGGGATGGCATTTAAATCCTAATTCTTTTCACGGGCAACACCGTGCGTGTTCAGCTAGTAAGATATTAAGCCCAGAAAGTGCTATCCCGTAACTCTTCAAATCCAAAATTCCTCAATTATCCCAATTAAATCACATATGAAATTATCCTTCAAGACTTTCATGCTCATATGTTGCAGGATTTACCTCAATCTTGATATTTACTCAAACCTTTCCTTCCCGTGCAAACTTCATATCCAAATAAAGTAGTCTCTATCCTTCCCAATCGACTACTGGTAATCTTCTGAGTCTTCAGGAAAGAAGACATCCTGGGTTCTTCAATTAAGAGAGCTACTAGTTCATAGTCATTATTAGGTCATATGATTCAAACTGCACATTTACTTGTGTTTTTCTGATACATTTGTCAATTTAAATAAATATTTAGGTAGCATAACAAAATATTTTTGTACTCAATGTCGAAATTACTTTTTCTTATTAATAATTTTATTTTTTCAGGTGTCGTAGACTCCCCTCATGTGTGCCTGAGCGATCAATGTGTAAGGACAGGTGAGTGTTAGATGCTAAAATCCCAAGACCTCTAGTTAGCCAGTGGAGGAAATAAGTTTACCCCGAGGCGAGAAGCTAATTCGAATTACAGGAAATGGGATTACATATTTGCCTTCGGTTTACTGGAGCAAGATGGAATTACCTCGGGACACTCTTCTAATTGAATCTTTTTTTAATTGGGATGTAATTGGAAGTTGCGATGAAGATGAGTTTTGGAGGAGAACTCGTTGAGAATTTAATAACCCAACGATAATTGGGGGCTACGAGACGAAGTAAATATATGACTCTGGAAGGCGTAATACTGGCTAATCATTTTAAATTAAATCTCGGTAAAAATCTTGCCTTTTTTATTTACAAAATAGTTCATCAAAATTATCAGTTATTTCTTCCCAAAAAAATTATTAAAGACAGCGAGGTAAAGGAGTTTTCATAAAAATTGTAATTCCTGAGATTCATTAATACGTGGAGGGTGATATTTAATTAAGAATTATCCGTAAAATGCTGTTTTTTTTTTTTAATATTTATTTACTAGCGTCTAATTAATTAATTCCAAAAATTACTAGTGTACCTTTTAATAGAGCTGTAATATCATAATGAAATAAATTTTCAAATAAAAATTATTGAGTAAAAATATTTAAACATAGTTTGGACAGAGTAGCTAGAAGTTTGGGAAAATTCAATGTATTGTTTAAAGTAGGATGTAAACAAAAACGTCTGCCAAGGAGGTCAGTTTAGCTTCTTTACTGTTTCTATTGGGTACATAAGGAAAAACAAATGCAAGCAACAAATGAGTAGAGCAAATTAAATGTTTTAATTGTTTATTCCGATATGTTTAAGAAAATTAAACACAAAAAATATATTGTTATTAAAAATATATATATATATATGAAAATACTATTGCGCATGTGAAGTAGTGGATGGAATTAGATATAACTGATATGGGACCATCTATATACCAACCCGCACAATGCCTGAAGATTTCATCAAAATCAGATTAACAATAGTGGGTGCTATGTTCGTCACATGTATTTGACTACAGATAAACAGACAAGAGACCTAATTTGTTCCTTGACGTCTAAGACGAAAAACGCGATTGGAAATTTTCGATTGTGCGGACAGACATTTTTTCCCCTTCATACGAACTTCGGTAGTAATGAAGAAAAAAAAATAATAAAATTGAACAGTCTTTGAATTTAACAGGTAGTTTAAGATGGACGATCGTTTTTGTTTTTTATTTGAACCATACAAAAATTTAGCAAAGAAAGTTCTTGGAACTGGAGAATCCACAAAATATTTATTTTTTTACAATATGAACAATATTTAATTCTGCTTTTTACGAGAACAGAGCTATTAAAATTCAGGATTAATTTACTGAAGCTGGATTAGATAAGTTGGTAATACCAGAACTTAAGACAACGTCCTTAACCGAGGAATTCTGGTTTCCATTACTTTTCTCAACAGTTCGTAACTCTTCCTAACAAACTTCTCAACGGATCTTAAAACTTCCCTTCTAACTCTGAAAAATTGTTTTAGTTTAAAATTTATTGTTTTAGTTTTTCTCAACATCCCAGTGGTATATCCACTCCCTTTTTCAAAATCTAGGTTAGTCTACTTTGATTAAATAATATACTTTAAAACAATTCAAGTGATTTTATTTCTTCTGAAAACTTTCATTCTTCCTTTTTATAATTTCCGCTTACTTTCAAGAAGCATCGTTCCAAACTTAATTTTTTAATCCTAATATTTTTATATTTTTTCCTACCTATTTATCTAAAAAAAATAATCTCACCAATGAAAGAATTTCAAAAGAAGATGAAAAAAAAACACAGAAAGGTGATACAAGACATTTTTTGAGTGTTTTCTAAAAACGTACGCAAACAAAAAATGGATTGTTAAATTTTTAACATTTTGGTCGACTAAAAGCCACCAAAAATATTGCAGTTTATTTCAATAATAAAACACATAAAAGGTTTTGGTTTACACGTTATAGTTATAAGGGTTATCTCTGCATCAGTAGGCTTATTCTAAAAACAACATTTTTCATAACGCTAAAATGTATTGAAAACAGTTTAAGATGTAAAAACAAAAATGTATGGACAATGTCAGTAATTTAAAAACAAAATAATATATATTACTAAAATAAACTATATATTATATTAGTAATTTGAATGAAAAAAAGGCCATTAGGTCACCAAGTTTTTTATTTTATTTTACATGTCGTTTCGGCCATCTTGGGCCATTCTCAAGTCATGTAAAAAGTACTTCGTTTAATTGTTTATATGTAAAACAGACGTCAACAATGTATTGTTTCTTTTAATTTTTTGTCACTTTCTTCCATTATTGAGTCAGTGCATCCGTATGGTGTGCTGGTTGAAGCATGACTGTTTTAGTACTTTTTCATGAATTGAGAATGGCCCAAGATGGCCGAAACGTCGATATAATGTAAAATAAAATAAAAAACTTGGTGACCGAATGGCCCTTTTTCTTTCTAATTACTAATAAAATAAAACGGCACCGAAAACTAATAAAACCACTAGAAGATATATAGTATATTAATATAATACATTATATGCTGTTTGTGGATATTGATAATATCGTTCCTGCCATGTCCAACATTCGAATTTGCGAATGATGGGATTTTCATATTCGTCACTTTGAAACGTTCTAGAAGGTTGACGCATTGTAATCGAAGAAAGGAAGCAAAAAAAAAAAAAAAAAAAAAAAAAAGAGCAAATAAGTAAAATGAAAGGTCGGGTAGTTCTGATTTTTTTATATGTTGTTTAGATCTGGATCGATGTTATAAATCTAAATTTTGCGACCTAGACAGAGGACAGGATGTTTATTTTATTCAAGAAACATCCTGAAATTTTCGGTTAATTTTTAATTCCATGCCATTTAATTCCATATTTTGAGCCCTAATATAGCTCCTGTAGGTTTGATAGTTCTCAAAGTTACACTACTCAAAAAACAACATTTTTTTTTTGGAAAAACGTCAAATCACCATTTCGTGCTTTAGTTTGGCAAATATCACGGATACTGCTATTAAAACGAAGAAAATCATTATGAACTACATTTAAGTGAATTTAACTAGCTTCATTTTCAGCTCTATTAGACGTCTGTATGCCTAATTATTCAGGATGACTCATTATCGACCAATGTAGGATAACAGAGCTCCATTAAGGCTCAAAGTTTAGCAAATTTACTCTTCTTTAAAGAAAGGTATGGAGGCATAATGATTTTCGTGCGGTAGATAGTTTCCAAGATATTGAGCATTGAATGAAATATTAACGAAAATTTTATGGTTTTCTTGAATAAAATAAACTTTCGGTCGTCAGCCGAGATCGCAAATTTAGATTTATAATTTCGATTTATACCCAAACAACATATCAAACAATCAGAACAATTCGACCTTGAAATTATTCATTTTCTAGACTATTGTGTCCTTTGGAACTTAAGAATTGAAGTCTTTAGCACAATGCGTACCTCAACTAGAGCGTTTTAAAGTAACGAATACGAATATCTTTCTAGTTGGGGTATACATTGCGGCAAATTCTTGGATTACTAATCCTCACGGGTTGACGCCTTGTGTCTTGGAGGTTAGGAATTCAAGACTTTGCCACAATGCGTGTCTTATCTAGCGTGTTTTAAAGTGACGAATATGAAAATCTCATTTTTCATTGGATAGTTGGACATGGTAGGGATGATGAGTGTCCCAAAAACAAAAAGAATAAAAACCAACGGTTTTATAGGAAATTTAAAGCTCAACAAATAAGTTTCATGAACATGTGTCAGCAAATGAAGTCTCTACCAGTTTTCAGACCAAAATCACTAAACAAATATTTTTAAACACTTTTTGGCAATTGATGAAGTGACTACTCATTACATCAGGAAACGGAACGAGAATAACGTCATGGTGAATTATATTTGGGTCCATACACATCGGGTGAAACTGTTGAAAATGTGTGATTATGATGTTTGGAGAAGCGATAGTTCTTTTAGCGATTTATCTTTTAACTTTTATGTTAATACTTCCATTGTAAAAGTTTTTGTAAAACAGTTAAACTGATATTTTTGAAAAAGTTCAATAATTATTTCGAGCTCAGAAAAAATAGGTAAAAATTGAAGGTAAAATTCTGCATTGCTCTCGCCAATTTCAGGTTCCTTCAGCCTGAAGCTGTGAATTTTTATCTAAAGTTTCTCAGTATAGGGACAGCAGATTGCTACTAGCCGCTAAGCAGTAATTGAGTAAAACCGCCAGCAAGAACGAACTACCTAAGAAAAGTAATGGAACTAATTGACTTTGCTCTTCATGAAAACAATGTAATCTTTGTAATTATGTTAGTAAATATTTTCTTCTTCATTTTTAAAGCATTCCTTGTTAAAAGTTAGACATTTTGACATTAGTTCTACTTTCATTAAGCATTACATTTATTTCTTTTTTTATATTGTTTTCGGAAATTGACAGTATATATATATATATATATATATATATATATATATATATATATATATATATATATATATATATATATATTACTTTGGCTTGCGGCGAAAACAATAATACTAACATGTTCCGTTACCCTTTGGAACCTTTCTTCTTGTCGAGTTTTGCGTTTTATACGCAATGCAATGAAGATGGTATTTCCTATTTCCTAAAAGACTTAATTACCTTAGAGATAAACCCTTAATGTGGCGGATCCTGTTTGTTTATGAGAGCATTTGCAGTTAGCTGTTAATAAGTTCAATATCTATCTCCAAGATATTGAGCTTGTCCATGCATACATTGAGCATTCTCAAAACATTTATCTAAAAACATGTGACTCATCTGATATATATTTTAGTAGAATCACCATTTATATTATTACCTGTTTGTCTTTACATAGAATTAATTAGCAGTATATGTGTTGCAATCTCATCTACTAATTATTGCTTGGCAACTAAATATTACTTATTCTCATATTTACGCCATTATATTTATACATTAACATGTGCTATATTTTCAGTGGCAATTGTTGTTACTTTTTCATTTAAGATGTTAAAACGTCGGCACACATCTTCCAAAACATGAGATATGTATTGGAATGTATGCCTGTCTGTGAGTTCTCGAAGTTCCAAGAACACTGAGGACATTTCATCATTTGTTTCTAAAATAAAATGAACAGTGACACCAATTAAACTTTTCATCTCCGTTCATATGTCACAAGTCAATGTCACTGAATTTACTTCATTAAAATGTTTTTGAATAAGAGAGCGGAGTTCTGAGTATTTTTCATTCAATAATTTTGTTAATGTATTTCTAGAAGGTACCTTAAATAAAGAGGCTAGAATTTTAACCAAGCTGAGAAAACCTTCCTTTTCAACTGTATAGAATGGAAGAGTATCCTTACTGATAAAATATAAATAGCATCATTAATTTTTCTTCGTCGTTCGTCTCCCTCTTCAAATGATGCGATATTTTGGAAACTCTTATGTCAGAAGCTTTTGACAGAGGAATTATTTCATTTGCTTCATTTAGAAGTAAATGATGTTACAGAAAAACCTGATCCTGATGGAGACGAAAAAACGTGCGAATGGAAAGATTTGAGGTGTGACTGCAAGTTTGTTGTGTTTCCCGATGTCCGAAATATTTTGTGACAATATTTGCACTTCGCACTTTTACTGTCTCTCCATTTAAAATGTTTCAACACTTCACTTTTTGATGGCGACATTTTAGTTTCTAATTTCACTTTCATCACCACACTAACAACAGCAATGAACAACAGGTTAGTGACCGTTAGTGACGCCTATGAGTAAAAACAGTAAGGAAGTTACAACAGCTCAAAGACAGCGTTCTAGATTGATTAAATAATTAAACTATAATGCTAAGTACAGCTTACGGATAACATTAAAAATATGATAAAGAATAAAAGAAATTTCTCATTAAAATAAAATAATAAAGTTTATAATATCAATATCACCGATATATCGGTGTAAAATATCGATATCATCGATATATCGGGTGTTAGGATAACGATATAATATATCGGTTTTTCAAATCCGATATATCGATATATCGCGTTTCGATATTCCAACCCTAATTCAATACGTAAGGAGCCGGTAGGAAGTTGCTACCTACCCTTTCTGCATAAGTTTCCACTTCTTTTCAAATTACGTTTTCTACAGTTACTAAGGCTTTTATATAAAACCTCCAGTTCTTGTCCGAATGTGTTACGCCATGTGGTCATAGGACTCAATCGATCTCCTCTGTAACTTTCGCATTTTCACTTTCAGCGAATCCTAAAGAAAAACGCAAGTGCATTTGGAGCTATTATATCCATGACAAACTTACTTGGGTGTTTCGTGTATAGCTTCTAAATTAAAATTTAATACTTATATTACATCACTACAATTTATTGATTCTTTCGTTAATATATAAAATTATTATCAATTATCAATAGGTAATAGCTTTTTTAATTTTTAGTTTGCATATTAATATAGATTCTATACAGGTTAAATCAAGTTTTAATCAGGATTTTGAACAAGTAATTGTTCATACGTCTTGCATGCAGACATTACTTATAATGCTGGTGATTACTTATTATTACAAACAATTGCTTGTACGCCGGTAAAACACTTGGAAGAGGGGAAAAATAATAGTAAAAATTGTAAAGAAGTTTTAAGATTTATATTTCGAAATACATACATCAAACGTAACAAATATATCAAAAAACGATATAAGGATCGGCTATAATCGAATGAGCCATAAAATAATACCGTTTTTCTTGCTAATTTGAAAATAATTTGATTTAAACGATTTTTTTTAATATTGAAACTATGTACCGTTTTGTTATATAGATTGGTGCGTTTCGAGACAAGATGTCGGATCCCTTCGGAGTAGCAAGAGAATAGATATAATACCAAAAAATGCTGGCAAAACAGTATGGATCAGGTTTAAAAAGTCTTTTTTGGATAAAAAAAAGTTGGAAAGAAATCATCTTCAAAAATTTTAACGAGTTATACACAAAGACTTTTAATTTGATTACTCTCCGATTTATTGCAACACTAACTCCCTAATATGAGTAATGTTGAGACATTACATATTGATTTGTACATGTCAAAAGTTAGCTGTTACATAATGACTCACTACAAACGATTTCATCTCAGATTACTAGGTCATAATAACTTGCTAATAGACACAATAACCACGACACGTAAGACTGAAAACACAAGGAGATTGAAAAGGACGTGGATGAGAGTTCTCCTCTTGTAATCTCTTAAAAATAATCTGGTGTGATGCATCACACAATGCATCACACGCGCATCACACAACTTTCCCTTACCGTCCTATAATAATTATCTTTTTAATATAATTTTAAAGAGTTCACATAACCACTGCTTCTAATAAACCCAGCAGCATTTACTTCTTCTCCCACTTAAATACAATAAAACAGTTTTTGAAAAAAATTTCGGACAACGATTCTATACACTACCTATATATTTCAACTTTGTCGAGTTGCAAATATATTTTAAAAGTTTCTGATTTAGTTCCCATAGAAACATTTTCTTTCCATTAAATAATGTGAAAGTAGAAATTATTAAGTTAATTTCCGCTTTTGTATTCTTGAAATTACTTTATTACAGAGCGTATTGTTTACAACAGATTAGCGGATTGGTGGGAGGAGATGCGGTCGCATCCATCTCTTTTCTAAATCTAGGGTTTTGTGCTCCTCATAAAATAGGCTGTATCTTTGCTAATACTGGTCCGATTTTGATGATTCTTTTATTTTTTTTTAGATAATTTAATTAGCTTTCATACAGTTCTGTACATAATTTATCATTAAATGCATAATTTTTAAGCCATGCGCAGATAAAATATTCTTTTCATCATAACTTTTTTCCCAGCATTTTCTCGGTGATTTACTACATTAATGAAAAGTTAAAGGCCTTTATGAAGAATAATTTAGCCAAGTTTCATCAAAATCGTTAGAGCCGTTTTCGAGAAAAATGAAAAAAAGTGTAAAATCGACCATATAAAGTGGCACTTCTCTCGAATTCGAAAATTTTCACGATCGCAATACTTCCCCTTATTATATACTTTGTATATAGGTAAGGGGAAGTAAAAATAAATAGGATAACTTCTGTACATTGTTATTCCTTATGCTTTACCTTCCACTATTGTGTTGACTTCCAATCAGAGGCGTAGATAGAGGAGGGCGAAGGGGACAATAGCCCCCCCGCGTCGCTTAAAGAGGGGCGACTAAATGCCAAAAAAATTATTTTTAATAATTTTTTCCTTCAGTTCTATTACAGCAATTCTGGTAATATATTTCGAAATAAATATCATCTCATAACATTAACTTATTTTATTGACTGAATTAAAGTCTAAGTTATTAAAAAACAATTATATTTACTTAAGCTAAAAATAAACTTTCACTCGTAAATTTTCATCTTTATAGGTGTGGATTGATAAATAACGTTTAAAAAAAAAATAATGATTTTTAAGTTAAGAATATAAGCTTTCTCTCTACCTGTTAATATAATCCGTTTTGATTTAATAACAAGATATGACCTATTGAAGCCTATGTCATATAATAATATGTCAAATAAAAAAAAAATAATAATAATAATAAAAAAAAAAAACCTATGTCAATTAAAAATTGACAATTTATATAATCATTGTTGAAATGACTTCCATTTAACAACTTCCAACATCCAAGCCTTTTCAATATTAAAATGGACTATTTTTAGCATAATGTACTTTGACGGACCTCTTTCCTCTCCTGGCCTCTAGTGATTTTTAGCACGGGGTGTTACGAAGCAGACCGTTCACGGAAAACCACAGCACGATTTGGTAACGTAGGATCATCACTCTCGGACCTGACCGGACCAAATTTCCTCCAGGAGGCTTAGGGAAGTACGACTACCTATACATTTAGTTACAGGGATCGAAGTTCAAAATATTAATATATAGGTATGAAAAAGTAAAACTTTTAGTAATTACTATTCCACACTGATATGGAATTGACTACACAGAATGTTTGTATATTAATAGTGATAGCGTTATTATTAGAGAAAATAGGAATGCGGCAGGAATTAAATATGCAATATGGGAAATAATACTCTTTGAGTTTTGCACAGAAGAATTCTGCAACTGCGTTTCGGAGCTCTTGCAGAGTATAGAAGGTTTTTCCTTGAAAATAGTGAGCCATTCACCGGAACAAATGACAGCCAGATGGTGCAAAGTCCGGATTGTTAGCAGGATAAGGAAAAATTCAATCCCATCCACTTCTGAATTTTATAGTTCTGTGTAACGAGAAGTTTGTGGTCAGGAGTTATGAAACTAAACCCGATTTCTGTTTACAAATCCTGGGAAACGCTGAGTTACATCCTTTGTAACTAATCACTATAAAGCTCTGGTTCGACCTTCTGGAGTGAATTCATAATGAATTATGCCTTTGTAATAATGAAAAATAAAGAGTGCATTTTTTTTTTTTTACTTTATTTTTTATATATTTTTTTACTTATTTTTAAATATATAATAAGGAAAAGTATCACGATCGTGAAAATTTTCGAATCGGAGTTTTCAACGGATTTACATGTTTTAAGGCAAATAACCAAGTCTCGCAAAATGATCTGAGCGTGTGGTATGTTTAACTCAAGAACGAAAAGTTGTACGAAACTGAAATTGCATATTTAAGGTAGGCATATTCCTCTGATTTAAAAGCAACTTTTTTGCCTGAATCGAATAACCAGAAGTGCCACTTTATATAATTTATTTAATATATTTTTACAATTTTCTCGAAAAAGGCTCTAATGATTTTGAGCAAACTCGTTATATCCATGTACAATTAAATGTTCATTAATAATAGCTAGGTTTTAAGCTAATATAAACAAGCTTACAGGGCTTGAATGCCAATTTTTCAATTTCTTCCTCTAATGCACCTTTAATTTCGTTTTTTTGAAATAATTAACCGCCTCTCCTTGTTATCAGCAATCAAAAATCGATAAATATACACTGTGAACGAATTCGATAATTCACTAAAGGAGAAATATTTTACCATGTTGAAAACAAATTTTTGGAAATGAGAGTGGTAATATAGATGTATAATATACCGTTGGAAAGCTAAATATTATATTAATATCTAACATGTAAAGCCGGAAAAGGTAATGTAGGGTGACGCATAAACTTAAGTGATTGCTGTAGATAATAATTTCTGTTGTTATATTGGGCCAAGGTAAAGATCACATGAACAAACTGTGCAGCGTAAATTAATGGAATGCCAAAAGTATTAGGTTGTTACAAAAGTCCTTGTGCATGAACACAACCCTTACTTCCAACTCTCTTAATTAATCCTATAAGAATGTTTTTGTTCCTACTATTTATGCCAATGTTTACTTTGACTAATCCTTTAATTTCTTGTGACTTGATTTGGCTTTATGGGGCAATTTACGTTTTTAAAACGCACGAGCAATGCCAGAAGAAAAAATCGTGATTCGTGGTGTTTTGAGACATTACTGTAAACAAAATTTTAAGCGGAAAGGTGGCCAGAGAAGAAATTTGTTCCATAGAAGGAGAATCAATTATCCATCGAAATACTTCCGCACAACCCAGATGAGGTCGTCCATCGGTCGTTGATGATGACGTTCTTCTTGAATATGTGAAACAAGACCCATATGCAACTACTCGTGATTTATCGGCCGTAGTAGGGACTCAAACCTATCAACAGCTAGACAGAGTTTATGCAGTTTTGAGAGCAAAGTGCCCCGCTTTGGACAACAGGAACCAAGCCATTTTTCAACACAGCAATGCCCCTACACATCGTTCTCGTTTGAGCAAGGAAAAATAATCGTAATTGCAAGGAGTAAACGTTTTGCCTCATCCTGAGTATTGCCCAGATATTGCATCATCAGGTTATGATTTATTTACATCAATAGCTCATTGATCTTTAAGATCTTTAATAATTACGAGGACGTAAAAATTGGATATGAAAAGATCTTTACCTCAAAACCAAAGGAGTGGTACCGGCATCAAATCCAATTACTGGCAGAAAGATGGGTGAAAGTAGTTGAAAATAATGGACTTTACTTTGAATAGTAATATTCAATAATGCTTAAAATATGTAATCTGAAATAATGCCAAACTACGAAATTATAATCGAAAACATGACGGTCCTCCTTTCAATATCTTTCATATGATGTTAGATCTTACATCATTATTTTGATAAACGTGTAAAGCGAAGATAGTGATTTCAAGGACAAAGCATATTTTGAGGATGTTCTATTCCTATCATCTGTCAATATTTACCTGTTGAACTTCATCGACTGGGGCCAAAGATTCCTATAAGCGCCCGATTACTTGAAGGTCATAATAAACTTTCATCAAAAATGATAATAAAATATAATTTAAACCATCTAAAATTTGGTAAATAGGACTTTTATCTCAATATAAATAATATAAAAGATTTTGGTTAAAATTGGTGAACTGAAAGGGGGGAGGTACTTAATTTGAAGATCATCATAAAGTTACATTAAAAATTATATTAAAATTAGATACAGAGATCATATTATTTGGTAATTAAGGTCACAAACGCGATTTTATCCCGACTCTAATCAAACCTTTTTATTACTCTTTTTAAGTTTTAAAATTGAGTGTAAAAACTTGTTTTCCTCCCTATTTGTGAGATGAAAAAGTCTGCAGCAGGAGAATTAACTAAGAGGGTTCTTCTGCTTAAAATGCCGAAACCGTCGATTTCCTATACTTTATCTCGTGACATTGGCAGTTCTAATGTTGTCACAGAACACGAATGAATCTTTTGGGAACTTGTTACCTACTGAAAGAGAACGACATTTAATAACGGAATGAGACCTTTAGAAACAAGTGTGTGTGTCAATAGATGGATATCACGACGCCAAGTGTCGTTTTTGAGATAATGCAATCTTCGGAAACTAGTAACCAAATTCAGGATCACTTTTTGAGCCACGGATTTATAATTTAATAGGCGTACAAGGAAGTCATGTGTTGTCCACATCAGATATTTTTATTTTCCTTTTATCAGTATTTTATTGTATAATTTGCTGTTAAGTAATAAAGTGATCTCTGCATATATTTGCAGCCAGAATAAACTGTGCATTAATAACTTAGAAAACAATAAGTCCCAGAATATTGAAAATGATAAAAAAAAAGGCTAAGCGAATCCGAAAGTTTGATGGCAATACCACCAAACGCCGTAGCCTATACTCCCTTCTTGAACCGAACTTCAAATTTGTAAGGTTAGCTTTAACATAATCCTCCCACCTACGTCTTGATTTTCTCCTGTCGGTTCATTCGTTAATTAACTTTTTAACGAATCCTGCATTATCAATCGCAAAGTATTTACATAACTGTTTTGTCGTATAGGCGTATTGAGGGGACTTAGGAAAGAGGCAAAGAGGACATAAAGGGCGTAACATTTTTTAAATTAATAATAGTTTTCGACCAATATACATATTTACCAATCGTAATATTTCAAAACATATCCAGCAAATAACAATTTTTTCACATTTCTTTAAATCAATGTTTTCAGCTGCTTCGCTGTTGGCGGCCATGGACCAAACGGTAGATCCTTGTGTTGACTTCTTCCAATTCGCTTGCGGCACTTGGAACAAAATGCACCTGATTCCGGAAGATAGAAGTAGTATCAGTGTTTTTGAAGTATTGTCCGATCAGCTTCAGGTAATCTTGAAAGGTAACTAACCAATATTAAATTATCGGCTACGTTTGAGACAATAATCGACTTATTAAAGCTAGTTAGTGATTAATGATTGATTTGTGATTCTGATTTTTCAGGTGTTCTAGAAGAGCCTTATAATGACGAGGATAGTCAAGCTACAAAAAAAGCTAAATTGTTCTACAGAACGTGTATGGATATAAGTAAGTGTCTTACAATATTCATAATAATCCATAGTGTCATAGTTTATAATATTTTCAGTGGCAATTCAGCATCCTAACCAAGTAACTATGGCGCGGACAAACGTAATGCTAAACGGTCGAGTTGAAACAGGACCTCACTTCCGCTCGGTCAATTAACATTTGTACAAATCATAATTTTGTTTCTTCTGTTTGAAGAGATAATTAATTTCCGGAAATTATTTCTTAACCAATCTCTTTTTCATTCAATGTCTAATACCAGTTGCAATAACCTGTAGGTTTGGAAGATTTCAGAGGGGTAGAAGTTTATATTTTGTATCCTGAAAAATTATGTCAGAAGTACTTACGGGGTTTGCATGTATACTGTCAATAGGTTTTCAATACAAAATACTAAGCAACTGATAATATTATATTTTATGCAAATAATAACAAATAATATTTTTTACTAACTATTCACTGCTAGAAATAAATAAAGATCGAATGTACGAAGATATTTTTAAACAGAAATATCTCACTTCTTTTCTTCTCTTCCAAAACCGGAAAATAGGTTATAGGTCATAGCTCATCCGTGGAGAAATTGCGACCTTTCAAGCTCCTTTCATATTTGGAAAGAAACCAAAGTTGCAACACAACAGAGAGCAGATGAGTCTGGGCAGTTGTGAGATATCTTTTTTTATAAATCAATATATTGCTAAGGTGTAAAATTTATGAATACTTAAATTAATCTATATTAATTACATTTTTTTCAATTAAAAAAAACGGAATAAAATGTAGAAATTATTTCAGAAAACGCTTTTATTTTTTCTGCAAATGGTGTATTTGAAATTCGAATTGAGAAATTATCGTTATGTAGGGATCAATAAAGTAGAAACTGGAAGATTCTTCAAACCGCTTAAGAAGTGCTGATATAGCGGCCATTAAGATGTTGCGAGGTAATGTATTATTTAGGGGATAACAATAAGGCTGGTTATTTTTTTATTTATTTTTTTTTACTAGTTGCTTCAATTCGCGTTACCAAGAATTGAATTATTGAAAGTTGACTGAAATTTCTTTTTATTGTAGAATATTGGTTATTATAGCGCACTTAAACAATCCAATTTAATTAAACTAAGAGAAATAAAAAAAAAAAATTCTCAATATATTTCTTCGAAGACATTATTTTCTCAATTATTATTTACGTATCATTATCGATTACCGTCAAAGATTTCAGCTTTGATCGCAAAGGAAAGTTTACATATCGGACAGCATATTACACCAAGATCTGAACGTTACAAAAATAAAACTTAGGAAACCTTGAAGATGAAACAGCACATCAGACCACTAATAGAGAACATTTTCATAACGGAAACTCCTCAAAACCCTCATCAAAGATTCAAAAGGATAAGCTTCAGAGACTTAGGGTATGGAAAAAAAAAAAATCTACTCTCCTCTCTTTCTCTCGAACCCTGGCCCTTCTTCATTCAATATATCAAGTCCTAAGGAATCCTCAATGGGATCAACCCCCTTCTTTCATGTCTTTAAAGCAAAATTTTGTTCTCCCATTTTGTATCTCATCCTCTCATCCGCTGGTTGTGTCAGTATGCACAGGTATTCTGTACATATAAATAGCCTTATAGTTCACATTTTTTTTTTCAAATTAGCTTAATTTTTAACACAGATTTTATATA
Organism: Rhaphigaster nebulosa; assembly: GCA_948150685.1. NCBI lineage: Eukaryota > Metazoa > Arthropoda > Insecta > Hemiptera > Pentatomidae > Rhaphigaster > Rhaphigaster nebulosa. The sequence continues at coordinate 162,919,629 of OX411308.1, forward strand.
TATATATATATATATATATATATATATATATATATATAATATATAAAATCTGTGTTAAAAATTAAGCTAATTTGAAAAAAAAAATGTGAACTATAAGGCTATTTATATGTACAGAATACCTGTGCATACTGACACAACCAGCGGATGAGAGGATGAGATACAAAATGGGAGAACAAAATTTTGCTTTAAAGACATGAAAGAAGGGGGTTGATCCCATTGAGGATTCCTTAGGACTTGATATATTGAATGAAGATATACACACACACACACACACACATTGGCTTTACAGACCAATTCTAATTAATTTTTTCAGTGTATCTTTTTCTACCATGACCAGACTTTTCTTTCTCAGTCAATTTTTCCATCGTTAACCAATTATCTCTACATCGTAAAGAACACTCAGTTGCCCATGTAATTTATGTCTTCTACGCAATATCTCGATGATATATTGAATAGATAAATATCCCAGCGATTTCAACCATCACGAATAGAATTTAGGACACAGCCTTCAGCAGAAAATTAATAATACAGTCTAATATACTCAATAACTGTATGAAACTATTTATATTAATTATTACAATTTAATCAACCAAATTTGGATTTAATAATAATTTGATTAAATTGTAATGCATGGTATGGATTAGGGCCTGAGGGAAGGGTCCTAGAGTAATTACGCTTAATACTTTTGAGTGATGATGATTTGATGAAATTTCATGACTATGAATAACCAAAGAGCTACTGACGTATTGCATTTTGGAGGAAATTCGTTACTGTAAATTACATCTGATGGACAGCTTCAATACCTCGCCTCTTCAATTTTCCATTTGTCATCTATAAATAAAATTTGTGAACATGAATACGAAATTTGTTCTACTTTGACAGAAAACGGATAAGCCTATGCTCCAAATGGATAAACCGATTTTTTAATAATAATAAAATATCGACATGGTAGTGCAAACTCTCGTAAATTCTATTTATATTAAAATAAAAGTTTTGCATCTCTTTGACATAACAAAAGGTTCCGGATCGAATTGATTGCCCCATATTTACTAATCAGCTTTGTCACTTGTCTAATACCAGTTGCAATAACCTGTAGGTTTGGAAGGTTTCAGAGGGGTAGAAGTTTATTTTTTTTGTATCCTGAAAAATTATGTCAGAAGTACTTACGGGGTTTGCATGTATACTGTCAATAGGTTTTCAATACAAAATACTAAGCAACTGATAATATTATATTTTATGCAAATAATAACAAATAATATTTTTTACTAACTATTCACTGCTAGAAATAAATAAAGATCGAATGTACGACGATATTTTTAAACAGAAATATTTCACTTCTTTTCTTCTCTTCCAAAACCGGATAATAGGTTATAGGTCATAACTCATCCGTGGAGAAATTGCGACCTTTCAAGCTCCTTTCATATTTGGAAAGAAACCAAAGTTGCAACACAACAGAGAGCAAGGTCTGGGCAGTTGTGTGATATCTTTTTTTATAAATCAATATATTGCTAAGGTGTAAAATTTATGAATACTTAAATTAATCTATATTAATGACATCTTTTCAATTAAAAAAACGGAATAAAAAGCAGAAATTATTTCAGAAAACGCTTTTATTTTGTCTGCAATTGGTGTATTTAAAATTCGAATTGAGAAATTATCGTTATGTAGGGATCAATAAACAAGAAACTGGAAGATTAGTCAAACCGCTTAAGAAGTGCTAATATAGCGGCCATTAAGATGTTGCGAGGTAATGTATTACTTAGGGGATGATAATAAAGCTGGTTATTTTATTTTATTTTTTTTTTGAGGAGGGAAGAGCGGGTCGCATAGGAAAAACGCTAGCACTGGGGCACAGTCATCCTTAGTTACGCCACTAGCAAACAATAGCTCCACAAACATAATTAAATACAGTCAAATACAGATGGTAATAACCGTATTTTTTAATGTTAATGAGCTCCTGAAAGACAAAATAACTTTAAAAATAATAGACTAAATAATATTTTAAAGTCTTATTTCCTGCAGAAATTTTCAAGGAACGGGGTCACAATGGCAATAAATTTGTCAAAACGGCTATAAAGTATTCAGTTTTCCAAATTGATTGACATTTATGGTTACTGCTCCGTTTGGGTCGTAGTTACAGCTCCGTTCCTATGAGTCGTAGTTACTGCTCCGTTCCTATGAATATATTGTAAAGACTAAAGCCTTCCTCAATAAATGGTCTGTCTAGCGCTAAAACAATTTTTCATATCGGGCTGTAATTAGCTCATTCAAACAAACAAATGTTCCAGCTTCAGCTTTATATCGGCGTCCTTTTTGAAACAGGCTTAAGCGCCAAAAATTCGAAATTTAGGTTTCAATTTATTATGGTACTTAAATACAACCTATATCGATTCCTGCTCACGATACATCCGAGAAAAAAAAACTCTTAGTCGTCACTCTGGCCCTTGGTGAATGCTAGAAGTCTTAAAAATATATTGTAACGATAAAGCTTTTTTTACCTAAATAAAGAATAAAATTTAAAAAAGATGTATTGTTATTTGAGGAAAAAAGTTTTCATGTAAATTTTGCAAAATGGCGCTTAAGCCATTATATATGAAGGAAATATTTTAGGTTCAATGGTCTGGAACCTTTAACAATCAGAGAACTAATCCTTTACGGGGTTGAGATATAGAAAAAACAGCGTGAAGGACGTGATCTGTTTTTTTTTTCACCAACACGTCAAAGAACTGTTAGGGACAGTTTCTTTTAGATATATTTTCAAATGTTTAATGCAATCTTGCAATAATAAAAAAAATTATAGTTGTACCAACTTAAATAAAATATAATTTATACAGATATAGAATTTATATCTCTAGAATTTTTTAAATTATATTTTATTTTATTTTTTTTGAGACAAAAAAATTTTAGAGTTTAAATTATAAATATTGTATGTATATAGTTAGTAAGGAACCATTTATAAGTCAATATGTGCATCCCCATATCACATAGCACTCACATAAAAACTAGTTTGATTGAAATTTGTTTTCACTATTTACAAAATAAAACACGTATTAGCTCTGAGTTATTTAGTCCTTATCCAACACTTCAGCCTACTTTTCAGCCTTTCATCAAGGCTACAAACAGATTATGAATCAATTGTAAAAAATAAAGATTCAGGCATAGAAAATGAGAAAATGAGAGTAATGAGAAAAAATAAGAAGAAATTAAGAGAGAAAAGAATATATGTATCTGTCTGTACCTTGGAACAAAAAGGACCTATGTCAAAATCTCAGATATTTGATTGACTACACGAGTAAAATCAGAGAAGGATATACATTAATTGCTAAAAGAGCCATAGTTCTCCCATGGAACATTAAAGAACATTGTTTACCACATGAGAAGACAATGGCCCTTTTAGCAATTAAGGTATATCCTTCTCTCATTTTGCTAGTGCAATTACTCGAATTTCTAAGATTTGTAAATTGGCCCTTTTTGTTCCAAGCTTTCTTATATTCAATCTATTCAAGGTACAGACAAAACAAATGCATTATGCAAAATTACACCAATATAATTTGAATACCATATTAACTTTATTATTATTAATACGCTCGAGACATACATAATGGCTTTAGACTTCTGGATAATAAAACGCTTGCGTAGGCACATACCTAGGAGTCTGTAGTCGTAGTCATTGTCGTGACAACTTCAAAGCTGTGGAAGTAAGTTCACCACACATACTTTATAAGGTTAACTTTATAGTATCTTTTATTAAATCTTGTGGCTTATTTCTCATTTTGGGAAAGAAAAGGGGAGTGAAAACAAAAATTATAACTCCGTTTATTAGGCTATTTTGTATTGACATGCTCATTTTTATTTTATTTTTTATATATTGCATTATACAATCCGCTGATTATCAATTTATAATCTCATAGGCTTCGATGAATAGGTGATGTTAAAAAAAATTATTGCATTCATCAATCAAGAAAATCATTATACTTAATAATATGGATTTTTGCAGAGCAGATCCGGAAATTGGGAGATAAGCCCCTTCGTGACGCCCTGGAAAGATTCGGAGGATGGCCTGTAGTTGTCGGAGCTAATTGGACACCACCTTCGACTTCGTTGGAGCATCTGCTGGGGACCCTGAGGGGTCTCTACAACGAAGTGGTCATCATCGAACAGTGGGTTGGCCCGGACGACAAGAACTCATCAGCCAACATCGTCCAGGTGGGACAAAGTAAGATTTCATACCTTACTCTGTAATTGTCATTCACAAATAATATATTTCATTATTGGGAATTTAAATTTATTCTCTAAATATAATGCTTGCATTATAGTCATCGTGAAAGCCTTAAGATGACTTGAGAATTAATGAATAATCTCATTTTATTCGAAGTCAGTCAGCTCCTGTTTTCACTAGTCTATCAAATAATCTTGTATTGGACTAACCCTTTGAAATACTGGATTTCGGAATGACAACTTTTCAAAGTTTGAGATCTTGCCTTTCAGTACTCGTATTTCCGCTGAAAGTAAATTAATTGCATCTAATGCTCTTCAATATCATCTATTGTAATCTTGTAAATTGGTTCTACAAATAAAATATTATAACTAATACCACTAAATCTATCCACGCCAGCTTCTCCCTGCGGATAGCTTCATGTCCACAAGTAACGATTCACAAGTAACGACCTACAATCTCAGCATGCTAAATTCAGGATTATCAGTGGCCCAGTGAAAGTACTATCGTATTTTAGTAAACAGGTATGGTGGCAGATAATACTAAACAGGTATGGCGAATCGTTTAACAGACCTGATCGTGTGCTAAATGCGGTGACATTCTGCTCTCTGTGATAAGGCGGTGCAACTTTATTTTATTTTAGTAATCTTGTTTTTATGAAACATTTACTTTTTATTTAAAAATAATTAAATAAAAACAAAATAAATAAAGTGAACAAATAACCACTTGACACTTTTAAACTTTATGCAGACACTTGTGAATTTACGAAATAATATGTCTGCAATCTTATCTATGACGGATCAGAAATAACCCTCGTAGCGATAACTAAATACTCCAGAATGCAATTGGAGAGTAAACAACTGGACCTACCACGTTGAAACCGCCGCTACCAAATCAATCAAGAGATCATGTATCCTAAAAAGACTTACAGGAAAAATATGGAGTGCAACGCAAGATGTTCTCACAACTAGGTACTAAACGTACATCAGGCCTGTAACGAAACAGGGATGCGAAGCCATTACAGAACAATGTTTTGAGAGTCTGCTGTGGCCCAGCAAAGTTTACACCAATACGTGCCCTAGAATTTCAGACCCAGATTGAATCTGTTTAAAATCTAAGAGACAAGGTTACGATTAAATTCTTTGAAAGATAACTACTGAAATTAATACTGGCTAGCTGCTTTAATACTGAAAACTCTGATCATACCAATGACACACTCCCAAGCTCTTGCTGTGAAACATAACATCGAAATAGGAGAGACATTTTTTTACTTTGAAATATGAGAGGTGCAGATCTACTGCGATCGACAAATCTAAGATGCGCCTCTCGTCTCATTTCTTGAAAGCAACTACAATCGAAAGGATTGCACTAACCTACCCATTACTCGAATGAATCCACATTTAAACTGATGGAGCGGCCAGAGGGGATTGCTCTGGAGCGGTTTTCTATTCTATTGCTACAGGAGCTTTTCTCGTGGAAAAAATTAGAATAATCTTCAACGGAGAAGTCGCGGCTATAAGTGAAGCAGCTAATGCACTGATTTCCCTTGATATCAATCGAAAAGTGGTCTTTCTATCAGATTCTTCTGTTACACTCCAGACAATGACGTCACATGAGAGTCATTGAAGTCGAATGTCTGAACAGCAAAGGATGGGTTTTGGTTGAAGAAGAAGAAGAGGAATCTTGTCCATTTAAAAATATCCTTTAAATTTTACCCAGTATCAAGCAGAACTACTTTTTGATTTTCGATTTCTAACAGTTGAAAACAAGACCCTCCGACCTCTTTCTCTTTAAAAATTGGCCCATTAAATTATTTAGTTATCTACGTAATAAAGTACTTCAAGCTCTTGGTACTTTTTTCAGCCATTACGGTTAACATGTTGGAATTAGAGATGCTGAAAAAATATATCGATATTTTTCCGATATTTTTTATCGATAAATCATAGTATCCATGTTAAAATTTCAGTATCGAAACCGATATTTTTTCAAGAAAAAGAGAAAAAATATAAAATAAAAAAAATTGACAAAGACTTTCTATGCGTGTTCTGTTACTATTTATAGTGTCTGTGTTCTAGGGATGAGATGTTGAAAGTTAATGATCTAAGATCCCTTATAAAATTAAAAATATCGAAGCCCCTTTATATCGACATATTTTTTCGATATATAGATATTTTCGATATTTTTTCGATACATCGATATTTTTCGATACATTGAACTATTATTTAAATATATTCAAAAACTATCGATACAATATATGTCGATACTTTTTTTTTAATATTCACATCCCTAGTTGGAATTACTTCTTTATTTATGGTTCTGGCCATTTTATTTTATTTTATTTATAACCATTATATTGAGGCAGTTGTGCATTACCTTGTCCATAATTGGTTTCTAATCCCAATACAACTTTGGTGTAAGATTTTTTTAAATAAGTTATTTCTAAATTTTACAGGCACATTTTTATTCCCTACCTATCTTAATTTTCTGTGAATATTTTACCTGCATGATTATGTTTAGTAAAGTAATGCTAATTATTTATTATTCTTATTATTTCATTATTATTACATATGAATTTTCATGAAATATTCTTTGATTGCAGTATTAATCATTAAAAAAACAAATAAATCTGTCTAGCTTGATCAAATGAACTTGGGTCTTCCTTCTCGGGACTATTACTTAAAACCAAGTTCTGAAGCAGATTATCTGGCAGCTTATCACAAATATATGACGGAACTTGCAATATTATTAGGAGCCGACCCAGCTACAGCAGCTATGGAACTGATGGAAGTTATACAATTTGAGAAAAAATTAGCAAACGTAATAAATATTTTATATTTTTGAAAAAAAAAAGTTATACCAATAAGTCATAGCCCCACACAGGTCTTGATTTTGATTTGGCAATTTATGTTTTTAACAACTTAAAGTTTTAATAATGTTAACAATGTTTATGCTGACATCTTTAATAAGCTCATAGTTTCCAATCAAATAAATTATAAATTTTAATATCAGGTATGTTTTTTATCTTGAAAATTAAATATTAATAACCTCTATTGAAAAATGACCCAACTTGGTAAGGCTTTATAGTCCTGACTGCATAGGACTTATGATGGAAGCACTCTTTTTGGCATTATTAAACATTTGTGACATTATATACATTATAGCTACCTGATTGATTCTAGAATAAATTGCTAAGTCGACAGTGCAGGACTTATTATTATTATTATTAAGTATTACCAATTCAGTTTTAAGATAATCTAACTAATTTATAAATCTAATTGATTAGGCATCCCTTCCACAAGCTGATCGTCATGATACAAGTTCAATTTACAGGAAAATGACAATAAAACATTTGAAAAGTCTTGTACCAGAAATAGATTGGTTACAATACCTAAACACGTTCCTCAACACTCCTGTGGAAGAAACTGAAACCGTTGTGGCTTATGCAATGCCTTACTTTGTGCAGATGGGGAAAATAATATCAGAAAGTGATATAAAGTAATCAAATGTTTTATTAGTTCATTAAAATTTTAATATATTTATCCAGTACTTTAATAAATTTGTTAAATAAAATTTAATATCTTCAGGGTTATTTACAACTATGTTCTATGGAGACTGGTAATGACAGTTTCTCCGCACATGATTGATGAATATCAATCCAAACACACCGAATTTCGAAGAATTCTCCAAGGCATTCAGTCAGAAAGAAACAGATGGAGTCAATGTGTTGACTGGACTAATAAAAAAATGGGTATGGCTGTAGGAGCACTCTATATAAAAAGAAATTTTAATCAGAATAGCAAGGTACATATTTATAGATAGAATATTTATAAATTTACTTTAAAAAAATAAATATATTATAAACAAACCTAGTTTAATTCTTATCACGAAGAGTTCATACAGAATATACTGTCTGATTATTTATTTTTTATTAATTTAACCCTCCAGTAATTAATTTAGCATTGCAAGATATAACACCAACAAAATAATTTGAGAGATCAAAGAAAATCTTGAGTTGAGTCTTCACAAATAATGAAAATGCCTTATTTATATAAATTTTGCAGTTTGTATAATATTTAGGGAATAGATGAACAATGAATGCAAGGTAATTATGAATAACTTATACTTTCATCAAACCAGTTTTAATTTTATAAATATTACAGTTCAGAACAAACCTTAATTTATACTGAACCTATTTTAAAACGATTATTGCTCAAAATATCAGGGTGATTATAAACATAAATAGTTTTCATAATAGAATTTTACTGTATATTTCCACTTCATGCGACTCAATTACACCTAATTATGGTACAAGTGAATTTTTTAGTCTCAAAGTTTATGCTTTGCTTGAGGGGTGCTGCCCTCCTAATAATTTGAAAATCCAATATGTTTGGATATTTTATTACCCACTTCAAACTGCAAAAATCGTGGTAAAACATTAAAATATGACAGTTACTGAAATGTAAAATCAATACAATACCTTTTAAATTAAGAAATTGGGATTTTATCGATGTACTGTTGTATTTGAATAGAAAATATTTTTTTGGGAAAATTCATTCAAAATTGTTGGGAAAATTCAAATTTTGCCTTCCCCTCTCAATAAATTATTTTACCAATGTTCCTATCGAGACATTCTGGATTGAGTGTTTTCCATAGTAATATATGTTCAATATCATTAGGATCTTCAAAACTCTTAATACTTTTACTTCTCATGTGACATAACCTGACCAGAAAATCTAATTAGTTAACTTGTAGGATAGAAATAATTTAAGGGTGGACATTTCAAATGTGCTGGAGGGTTAATTTTCTTAATTTATCATTTCTAGTACTTTATACATCTTTTTTTTTTTAAATATATTAATGGGTTTTTTTTTTAGGATACGGCTCTTGAAATGATACACACAATCAGAGAAGCTTTCAATGAGCTTTTGGAGGAAAATCACTGGATGGATAATGAGACAAGAGCAGTAGCTAAAGAAAAGGCGAACGCTATGAATGAAAGAATTGGCTACCCCGAGCTTTTGACAAATCCAGACGAGCTGAACAAAGAATATGTCATGGTTAGTTGAATACTTAAATTGGAATTCTCTATAATGGATTAGGCCCGGTCTGACTCCTTTAGGAGCCTTCGGCTAGAGACTGAAGAGGGGCCCTTGCCAATAGGAGGTTTTGAGGGTCCTCCTCCGGTAAATGTTTGAAAATTACATGCCTGAAAACCACATTTTCTGCTATTTTGGCTCTTGAAATGTATTTCAACAAAATTATTTTATAAAAAATAATTTTTGTTGTTGTAGTTTACTTACATTTTTATGTGATTATTTTTTTAATGTCTGAACTTGGTTCACACTAAGAACAAATACTGTTACTGCTGTGCTAAGAGTAAACATTAACTGTTTTTTTAACAACAGCTCAAAATTGATGTACACACATAAGGTTATTTGGAAAAATTAAAATTACTCTAGTGCATCTAATTATAAAGTTGTGTAAAAAAATACCTGAGTAAAAAAAAATGTAAACCGCATTTTTTATGGACTTCTTCGGGGCTCTTGGTGATAGCCGACTTAACGATCTGGCAATTCCAGGCCCAATTAGAATTACAAAGGATGCCTTGAATCCAACTTTGTTCCCAATAAGGTGCTCATTAATACTGAAGAACTTTAAATTTTGTAAAGAATTCGAAAATTGTTTACAAAAGATCAAGAAAAGATTTAAGTGAGGTAAGTTGGGGCGAGTGCATACTAGGTGCAAGTGAATTTATGGGGATTTATTTCAAATCTATTTTGTTGGGAGAGCTACCTTCTATGGGAATTAGAGTAAATAGATGTCTGCTCTAACAACAAAATAAATGTGAAATAAATCCTGCCCACGTATGCGCTTGTCCCAGGTAATGCCCCGTCTTACTTTATATCTATGTAATATGTTATGAATATTATTTGTATTTAAAGAAAAAATATAAAGAAAAACCAATTTAATTTATTATTTGTTTTCTTATAAGATTTGTGAAGTAAATCTTCCATTCTTAAGAAAACTTCTAATTCTTCCTAGAACACCAATAAATTTTAAATTTAATACTATTTGTTTATTTTTGTTCAATGATCTTAAAAAGTAAAGTGCTCTAGAAGTATATTTTCTTTTTTAAATTGGTTATTTATTTTTTTTCTTGCCCTTGTTTTTGAAATATAATTACAATGAATAGAAAATATAGCTATTAAAAATATTGGAACAATTTCTACATTTAGTGTAGTTTTAACCATGGTGAATCAATGAAAATTTTAAGAAAAAAAAATAGTTGTTTATTGTACAAAGAAAAGTAATTTTTTTTTCATTTTTTCTTGACTAAAATTCAAGAAACATTTAAAAAACAATAAAATTTCAATCTGATTTCTCGGGATATAAGTTGAATCTCAATAAAAAAACTTCGTAAACTGTTTAAAAAAAAAAGTAAATTTATTTGAATCAGTTATAATCAAAGAAATGATAATTTTTTATTTTGGAAAAATATTAACAAGTAAATTAAATTCATTTAAATTAATTTCCACCCCAAAACTAAGGTAAGGCAGCTGTTCTTTATTTAATTTAATTTACTTAAAAGAGAAACTGCTGTTGATCGATCCAATTGAATTTCTAACGTTAAAGATCTGGGACTTATCAAGTCTTCTTGTCACTGTTTTTCTTATAATTGTAAATCACTTCAATTTTTCCTTATGGACTGAATTCACTCTTGATTTTTTCATTAAGCCCTCTGTATCCTCAGTCAGCATGAGTCATTGGGTTGAAGATATTTTAATATCTACTATCCATAATGTCCTAGTTTGGACATAATTATAGAAAAGAACCACAGAAGAAATCAAAGATCAATCTGAACTACCCACAGAACAATTAGGAAACTTAGTAATTGAAAAAACATGTCCCTAGCTCCCATATGCAAATTGACTTTTTAAAATTATAATTTAATGTACAAACAACTAGGAGTGATCCTGCCATAGCATATTGATAGGATGATTAACACCTTATATTGTTCTCTTATTTTAATTAAATCCCGCTGAACTAAAGGAGAGGAGTTGTTCAAAATTAAGCGTTGTGCTTGTACTATTTAGCTTAATACTGAAGAGTTATTTCGACAAATAATCCTAATAATTCAGTTTGAGCTGTTAATGAGATGTAGGTACTATATATTTAGTTAGTATGGTTTAGACTGTTGATATGAGATGAGCTTACTCAATTTAATTAGTCTACATTACATGCATTTTGTTGTTTGCAGTCCTGGTGAAGTCTGAATCGACAAAATGTTGATAATTTAATTATTAATTATTAAAGTCTTTTTTTGGAATATCCCACCAACATAAATAATTCATGTTTCTTTGTTATTATAATTATTATTTTCTTTACTTTTCTGTTATAGCTTAACATAACAGAAGACCAGTTTCTCAAAAACGTATTCAACATTTTCCATTACGATGCCCTGCATAACCTCCAACAACTAGGTCAGCCAGTGAATAAAGACAAATGGTCTACTGAACCAGCTATTGTGAATGCTTTTTACAATCCAAACAAAAACGATATCGGTAAAAAAAAAATAATATTGATTTTATTTTATTTTAAATTTTCATTTATTCGGGTTCAGGTTGTTTGAAAGGTAATTAATTTGTTTTTTCTTTTTAGTGTTCCCAGCTGGTATACTTCAACCTTTGTTCTACAGCCAACATTTCCCTAAATCTTTAAACTACGGTGGTATAGGAGTAGTCATTGGACATGAAATAACTCATGGATTTGACGATAAAGGTATATTTTTAAATAAAACCATGTGATATATATTTCATAATAGAAATGTATTTAAAACAAAAGTAAAATTCAAATATAATTTTCATTCATGTTCAGCATCTTTGCAACTTGATTATTTCATATTTATTATAGGCCGACAGTTTGACAAAGATGGAAATATGATGCAGTGGTGGAACAATGCTACAATCAGTGAGTTCCGAGATCGAGCACAATGCTTTATAGATCAGTACAACAGGTACAAATTAGAACAAGTCGATCAGTTTGTGAATGGAAGAATGACCCAAGGTGAAAATATAGCTGACAATGGTGGTCTTAAACAGTCTTACAGGGTGAGTTAAGATCAATCAGAAAATTAATGAGTTTGATTATTTTAGCATAAATTATAGCCTGTTGTATATATCATGCAGCAGTGCTTTAAGGTAACATAATCAAAGCAAAGATAAATATATAAGCAAGTCAGAAAATTATTCAAAATATACTCTATTGGCTCTAGAAATATGTTATTAAATACTTTAAAAGTTAAACATTTGAATTACATTATACTAAAAACTTGTATTACATTATACTAAAAGTAGAAAAATAAATTTATTTCGGGACAGCACTTTTTTTTGTAAAACTGCTGGGTTAATAATGACTCTGGGCCTACGAAAGTGGTAAGCATTTGGGAATAATTCTTGTTTTTTTAACATTGATTTGGCAACAAATCTCTTTCACTCTTGCCAATGATCAAATGTATTTTTTAGCCAGTCATAGATGAATTTCATAATTATTTTAGATTTTACCATTATTGATGAATTTATTTAGAGGAAAAGTATTTGATTAAAGGATCTTCTTTATTTAGTGAAGGATAGTTTTGTGGCAGTAGGGATCAGATTATGTTATGCAATGATGCATTATGTTTTTAGCTCGATTAATTTTTTGATGGAAAGAAGTTGGGAAAGATATTTTAAGTATTAGCCAGAATGAGTTAAATTCGTGCATTATTCAGCGGATATACAACCATCAGGAAATCTTATAAGAAAGTGAGAAAAAAAGATAGAGAGTTGTTTCACTACCAATGATGAATCCGATGTAAGTGGGGTATGAGTCCTAAACAGATAATTTTTCCATATTAAGGAAGAGTAAGAGACTATCTAAACATTTCCTTATGAAAATAAAGTTTTAAAAGATTAAGGGTTTATGGAAAGTAATTTTTACATCCAGGAAGCTTAATTTACATTCTGTCACTCTACTCCTTATAGTCTTGCTCATTTGAATATTAATTGATCAGCCACTCCTATTAATTTTAATATTATTATAAAAAGCATTATTTTTTAAAAGAATTATTGAATAAAAGTGAAATTGCAGTAATTTTTTATTGTATTTTTTAAATCTCCTGATATTTTTTAATTTTTATAAAGATCATTTGGATTATATATATCCGCTTCAGAGCAGAATTAGTTTAACTCCAAAAATTACATTTTTCAGGAGAGGGTTTTTTACTTCTTTTTATCATTTCATAATATGAATGTATAAGCCAAATTTTGGACTAGCTTAGGTATTATAGATACAGAAAGGCTATTTTTACATCAAATCGGTATTATTCTGAATCGTCTTAAGTGATAAAAATAAAATTGCCAAATTTGGATAGAGAATAGTTCTGCTGAATATTGGTGATTTATCAATTCAACTACTCAAATACTCTGTGAGCTCCCCTTGACATTATCCAGTAGCCACCACTGATTCTATGGTTTATATTGCACATTCCTTCTCTATCTTATCAAAAATTACCACAGAAATCTGAATGTATTCTTACTTTATTGAGTCACAATAGTATTGCAATTTTTGTTTCTCACAAATTTTTCAATTCAAATTTATTTTATTCTCAGTTGAGATAATCTCCATCCAAGACTCATTTTACTTTTATATTCTGGTTTAAGTTGTAATGCAATTGCAAAAAAATAAAATAAAACAAAATACTCAAACCTTAAGCTTTAGGAAGTTGTTAACTGATTTTCTACTATGGGATAGTCTTCCAACCATGAAACTAAGAAAGAAGAGGTAATGGTTTTTGCAAGAGCTTTACAGTGAAACTAGTCGACTATTCTTTTAAGAATTTTATTAATTATTTTTTGTGTATAATTCTAGTATATTTATTGGAAAAAAAAAATATTTTATTATTTATTATTATTTTTTTTTGAGGTTTCATTCTTCTTCCAGGTTATATAACTTTTCAAATATGCCTTAATCCTAAATTTTTATGTATAATTATTTTTATTGTCCGTAAGTTATATAATGTATTGATAAATTTTAACTATAACTATCTACTGATATATTGAATATATTTTGAAACCTTCAAAATTCTTACAATTTCTTCATTACAAAAATTTAGATGATGAACTGAACAATGATAAATAAGATATGTTGCATTATTGATAATAGAAAGTTAAGATGGTTTTAACATGACAGATGTTGGCTACTGTTCAAAAAACACTATTAGTAACTATGTATATATTTATAACGTGGAGTAAAATTTGATAGTGGATGACATTATATAATTGTTAGTAACAATATCCTGAGGATAAATATAATTTTATAATAAAAAAATTGTAAGAAGTTTGAAGGTTAGTTTATATTTCCTAATAGTTTATTATTTATCAATTGAATCCTAAACTTTTGAGAGAAAAATTAAAAACAAAATTATAACATCTTTTTCAGGCATATAAGAAATGGGTGAGTCAAAATGGTGAAGAACCGAGACTTCCTGGAATAAACCTGACCCATGATCAACTATTCTTTCTCAATTATGCCCAGATCTGGTGTGGTACAATGAGACCTGAAGATGCCCTTACCAAAATAAGATCTGCAGTTCATTCACCAGGCCCTATTCGAGTGACAGGCCCTTTGTCAAATTCGAAAGATTTTTCTAGAGCCTATAGTTGTCCATTAGGTTCCCCAATGAACCCGACTAGTAAGTGCTCTGTTTGGTGAAAACATAAAAATAACTTGAGCCGATTTTCTGCTTAACCTTCTTTGGAAAGGTTGCTTGCCTTTTGGTCAGCTGGTCTCTGACATTATAATCTAAAACATCAGACTAACAACTGTTGGTTTAAAATATTTAAACCTATATTTGTAAATGATTTACATACTTTTGTGTTTTCAAAAGATCGTTGCTATCAGCAGTAACAGCGATTGAAGAAAGGTTTAAAGTTTTGATCTTTGTTATTCTGCAAAGAAATTGTTCGCCATTGTATTATATTCATTCCGCTTCTAGATTTTTAAATTATTATTTTTAATTGAGTATCATTGTAGATCGCGGTCTACTAAGTCAGAGACCAAAAACTATGCTAAGGGTGCATAAAATATTATCATAATTGGATAATCTAAAGTATAAAAACATTAAATATAAAGAATAAGTATTTATTTTATTACGTTAACAAAAATAAGTTACCATAATTACCTGCAAACTTATTTTTTTTAGCTGTTATTAAATCCTAATGTACCTGAAAAGACTGTGAAATTAATTAATGTAGGTACAATTTAAATATTTGAATGAAATATTCTATGTAATAGAATTCTATGTAATTTTGATCTGAAAATTTCTCTTTATGTATTCAAGTCAGTATTATATATATATTTTTTAATTTATTCATGCATTTATTATTTAAGATTGGATAATACAAATATCAGGAAAATGATCCCTAACCAGTCAGAAATAACAAACTTTTACTTGACTACTACTAGTTCAAGTTGGAAAAATGTTTCAGTTGTGTAACATTATTTGAATTTACTGATTTACACGTAATAATTTATAATTTTTATGTATAAATAGTTTACCCACTTAGAATTTGAATAATATTCAAAATTAAGAATAAACTTTTAAGTTGATCAATTTTGTACATAGGCATTCGTATTTAATTTGAATAAATGAGAACATAAATATTATTGGGGCATGGACCGCAGAATATCTTTTAGAATAGTTACTCCGCCTTATAGCATCATTGCATTTTTTAGTTTTCAGATTTTTTAAAAAATTAAAACAATTTAAAGATATATAATGGACAAATGATTATGCAATTTAGAAATTAGTTTGGTCCAGAGAATTTTTTAAACTAGGGATCAATAAAAGTATTAATAATTTTATTAACTTCTTGGCCAATCCCTGATTATAAAATTCTCTGAATCACAGTCAATCTTTATCCAAAATTTAAAAAAAATTAATTTAGTATTTCCAATTTATTTTGTATGGATTTTGAAATAACTTTTAGCTATAAAACTTTTAAAATTTTAGAGAACTAATGTAATTAATTGGTCAAAAGAGAAATTGGTTACAAAATAAATGAAGAAATAGATTAATATATATATTATACTAATTACACAATAGTAAATAATAAAATTTAACTCTCCATTACATGCAATATAAGATGTACTCCAGCACCCGCATGTATCTCAGAGATTCAAGCTAATTTTAAGCACTTTTTTTTCATAATTTGAAGGCCTATTTATATTAATTTTGCAGTATTATAAAGTTTAAGATCTGGATTAAACTAAATTTAATTTTATCAATGAAAACAATTTATGACAAACCTTCATCTATGTTTAATTTTTTTATAAAAATTATCGCACACAATTTTTTAAATATAAATAAATACATGTGCACAAAAAAAAAGAACAAAAAAAAGTTAATACAATGGTATAAATATGAGAGCAGCAACTTTACTGATTCCTTGCATAGAAAAAGGAAAGTATTGACACTTTTAGCCAAAAAAACAACAACTAATTATTAAACAAGCTTATGGTTTGAAAGAATTTCAAACAATAGTTTCAAATAATTTAAAATAATTAATTTGGATTGAAATAAGTTGGATCTCTGAGATTGGTCATATGTGCTAGATGGTTCATAATTTATTAAAACTCATCAAACTTGTTAACCTCCCCTTAACAATTTATCACTCATATGTACTCTTTTATTATTATTACTTGTTTAAACCCATTTTGCACAACTCTATCGTCTTTAGATCTGGTAAATAGAACACGTTATTGTAAATTTACAGTTTTTCTTTGTTAGTTCTGATTTCCTTACATCTCTGTTTTGTATGTTTTTACTTTTATAAGATTTTAACTAAGAATAAAAGGGATTTAATTAGAATAAAAACTCCCCAGCATATTATCTTTTAGAAATTTGTAAATTGTTATACGTTATAAATCCACTAAGGATTTTAACTTTTTTAGTGACAGCAGTTCAAGTATAAAGTTGTAGTCACTTTAGGTTATTTATTATTATGTATAAATTTAGATTAATTTATTATTGTTTCCTAAGGTTAATAGATACTTAGCAGCAACATTCTTTAATACTTCATTGTTAAAATTTCTATATTATCAAACATAACCTCATAATGCTGATGGTTATTGTACCTAATAAATACTTGATAACAGAGCATTTGTGGTTAAATTTAAGAATCCTTTAGTTTATATAGGAATGTGTTACATTTTTTTATGATAAAAAATTATGTAGTTTCTAAAATTATGACATATCCTAAACCTAATTGTATCAGAAATTATATTTCTAAAATAAATTATAATACATCATAGAAATTTAATGTTTTCATGAATCATTAAGCTTGAAACTAATAATGCAACAATAATGCTATTATAATGCTTGTTTAGTTAGCATGAACTTCTAAGCTGTATAGATAAAAATATGACATAAATTTCAGCCTTCATAAGATAAACAAATTTTATTTTAATTGTCAGTCAGTTTTATAATTTATTTTTCATTCCTGAATTCTGATTTTAATGTGACAAAAAGGACAATTTTTTTATTTTTAATTTTGTGATTTTGAATTTGTAAACAATTGTTCTTATATTCATTATGAAAGTCAAATAAATTTATTTATTTATTTTTAAAAAAATGAAATGATTGGAAGCATAACATATGAAGCTTCTCGATGCAAACGGATGTAAGTGACAAAATATTGATTTTGAGAAAAATAGTCTAAACATGTAGGCTAACAAATGACAAAATTAAAACTATTACAATCAAAATTGTTTCCAAAAAAATCATCTTTTCTAGCATTTTTATATCAATATTTAATTGGTATTATCGAATCAGGTATAATTACATCAATTAGAGTCCAGAAAGTTGTCAAGTTCATGGTTTGCTGAATACCTATTAGTGAAAAAGTTTCTATTATAAAAAAATAAAATAAAATAATCTGGTGCATTACACGCAATAAAAATTGGCTTTACACCACTTTCATTTATCTTTGAGCAATTAATTACAGCTCAAGTGGGGCTAGTAAAATTTTAAAAGTTTCTATTTAGTTTCCATGATAATATTTATTTTCCATTAAAGAATATATAAAAAAAGAAATCTTTAACATAAAAGAGCAAAAACTCAAAGAGTTGTGATGATTATGTTTGGAATCTTTCCGTTGTTTTCTAAAAATATTTAGCTACAATAACCACTAACATTCTGAATTTAACTACCAATCTAAGTTTATACAACAATCACCCTCTAATATCTTCTATGATTTTATATGCTAGATATTAAAATTGTTCTTTAAATCTTTAGCTTCCAACATTATACTTCTATGCTAGTACTCTTATTTCCAGAAATTTGATTTCAACTTGGAAAAATATTTCTCCTTTTTTTTTAATTATCTAATTCTGTCATAGTATATATTTATCTATTTTTCATTACTACTAACAATGAAAGATGGCTAATTCTTTCAAATAAACAAAATTAAAGGTATTTCAGAGGAATCCATTTTGAAAATTCGGCATTTAAGCCTGTCAGACTATTTCAATAAGAATGAGATCTAGCTGATATTAAGGTCATTTAATTGTACATTGATGAAACAAGTTTAATAAAAAGTGTTAGAGCCATTTTCGAGTAAATTGTAAAGATATGTAAATCAATGATATAAAGTGCCACTTCCGGTAAGTCAAATGTCCAAAAAGTTGCTGTAACATCCAAGGCATATATGTATACCTTAAATAAGTAATTTCAGTTTTACACATCTTTTCATTTTTGAGCTAGGCTTTTTAGATAAACTCAGACACATGACCATTTTGCAAGACTTGTTATTTAGACTCTGGGAACCTTAAAACGTGTATTTCCATTGAAAACTCGGATAATTCACTATACATTTCAGATAATTGAAATTAAATAAACACCTCAAATCAAATGAATCATTTGCATCTTTTTACCAACTAAATATGATATTCCCTTATCACCCGAACGCAACAAATCAGTTTTTCAAATTTCATCACTTACACCTCTTAGCATCTAGGTGTCTCATATGTGGAAATGATAACTAATTTCTGTGCAGGGTAGTAAACTATTAGTACAGAGTAGCATTCTTAATAAAAAAAAAAAAAAAAAAAATGAAAATTTAAATGAAAAGAAATGTCATTCATAATTAAGCTTATTTTCATATTTGTGATTTAGGAAAGAAAAATATAATGTATCAAGTATTAAAATTGAAATATGATGAATGTCTTATTTATTTAACAATCTAACACAATTGTTAATGGAATTTTCTCTCTTTCATTTTACCCTGACATACCAATGTAAGAAATGTAATTCTGATTGATGGTTTTAAAGAAAAAAAAAAAAAAAAATCATCATCAAATCATGGATGACTGACAAAGACATGTGAGTGTAAAACATACAACTGTACGGAATAAAAATAATTAGAGAAAAAAAAATCTGTTTCCATACCGTCAAAATGAATATTTTATATTATTTCATGTATTTCATGTTTCTTTTTGATGTATGCGAAGAACAATCTGAGGTTTACAAAAGAATAAAAATGAAATAACTATGCCAATTTTCATTTGGAACTACCTAACAAAACACTTAATCAAACCAGTCTGTCAAAAAAAAGTTAAATTTTTTCTTGAAAATGAAAAATTCAGGGATTGTCAAGAATTTTATAATAATGTAGTAGCTAAATATAAAAAATAAGTTTTATTTTGGGGCATATTATATGCTATAATAGCACAATATATATGTATACTTAAATTCCAGTATTTATTTCCAATCAGATACTTTTAAATTAATAATAATAATAAATAAATATAATTTATATTAGCAGTAAATAATTGTAATTAAGATATGTTAATATTGTTTACTTAGATGAGGAGATTGACAATTAAGTAAGTGAAGGAATAAATGGTGTTCAAAGGAGCATTTATGGATAAAATTGGTTAAAAACTCATAAAGGATTTTGCACAAACTAATCCAAAATTCAGCAAAGGAGTTAAGGTATAGAAATTGTTAAGTTGGAATCTTGTTTTTAAAGATTAAACGGGAGAACAAAGGGTGAGCAGATATATTAGATTAATATTGGGAGTTTTTGAGAGAACAAAGTATTGATTGCTCTTGGAAGAAAAGATATAATCAGCATACCAACAAAGATTGGTTAGCATGGAAGATTAATCTAATAAAGTAATTAATTAGTCTCTTTAGTCCTCAACCTTACCAGACAGCCTAGAAGAAACTAGGAGTCTACACTCAATGTAGAGGAAACTAGAGTAGGAAACTTATGGGTATCACAGAATCTTAAGAACGTTTTTTGAGTAATAAAATATACAACATCTTAATATCAAAAATGCCCCATCATTTCACAGCCAATTGTTAGTCATTGGCAAAACTATTAGGCTGGTGTATGATTCCCTTTGAAATTTTCTTTTACAATTATTAAATATTATACTGAGAATTTCGTTATAGAAGTTTGTGATAGTTTCGATGTACTCCAACAGTTCTGTAAATTATAATCTTTATTAAATCAGTATCAACTTCTGAACTTTTTGCTCTATTGTTAGGAAAAAGAAAAAAAAAAAAGTTGGTAAAAGAAGGAAAATTACTTAGAATACTTGTTTCAAAATATTTTTCTCCTTTGAACCATCTTTAATTATTAGATGTAGAGTTTTCACAAAACCTGTATAGATCTCTATAGGCTACAGTCTTTAGTCTTAGCACTGGCTTGCTTGCAGTTCAGATCTCATTCCTGCAGAGCACCACCCAAATCTTCTGATCAAGCTGTCCTATCCCTATTTCTGAATCACACACTTTCCACTCTTGCTTCTATCCATTCTCTTTGGGAATTTACTCTCATTCATTCTCTGTACATGGCCGAAGCGTCACAGCTGTGAAGAAGTGACTATATGGAGTTTTATCTACAACTGCTCAATGATAATTGAGTATAATTGTAATTGTAACTTAAAACCATATGAGGTGCTCCATGGAAGATAGGCAAATCTGCCATGTCACAAAAAATGTTTTTCTTTATTTGATAGCTGATATAATATACCATAATAATTATATTTATAATCCTATCCAACTTAGTACTAAATTCGCAGGCAGTGGTCGTTATGGGGAAGGTAGGGAGGAGTTTCAGCACCTCCAATATTTTAAAAACTCAAAAAGTTGGGAAATTTGAGAACCTACTTCAACCTACTAAAATTGTGGTAAAACATTTTACTCAAAGAGTTACTAAATATTTAAAACCAATGAAAATAGCTTTTTAACAACAATGGAAGAAATCGTCCAGGTAAAGACAAAATAAGAAAACTTTTCGATTATCTATGGAAATTAAAATACGTAATATAATGGAGTGCATAAAACAAAAATAATAATGACCGCTTCATACAATTTTTATCAAGAAATGTAGCTACGTATTTTAAATCTATCCTATGTTTACCAATAACTAATATCTACTCTCGTGTTAAGGATTTGCATCGTGCAATAAAGCCTTAGTTCAAAAGGTGTAATCGAAGAAGAAAGATGATGGCTTCTTACGAATTACTCGTAATATAAAAAAAAAATCATAAAAAAAACAGCCACTGAAGCAACATGTGAAATTATTCAAACTGAAGGTGAAGGTGTCCTTGACCATCGTACAACGAGGCGTTGCAGAGTGGTTCAAACCGGACATTTTTAGAAAAAAATCTGCCCTTTGCGATATAAACATGCTAGGAAAATAAAATAAACGTCATTGTCTTCAGAACTAAATATTCTTCAGGTTGGTGGTTTTGAAAAGTGGAATTGAGCAATTCATGATCAAAATTGGAATTCAGATTCAGAATCCCCCAAAATATAAAAACCCCTTGAGGAACCTCACTCCGGATTTTTTTTTGTCAAAACTACCATTTGACTGGACTACTCATTGAAAGTACTACCTTTTTCATATTCAATTTCCATTTTAATTTTCCAGCTGGGACTTTATATTTATTATATTACATAAGATTGTATATTTTGAATATAGATAATAACAGGTTCAATGTTCTATTAATAATTTCAAATAAGTATTTTTCCATATGAAATAGATTTATTCTGTCAGTTGCAGCTCATTTAATTAATTGCTAAGAAAAAATGTAAAAAGGGATGGTTCCTGAATTTGAGACACCATTTTTTCAGAGAACCGTTCACTCCCGAAATTACGGTAATGTGTTTCGCGTTACTGGCCGTGACGAAATCACTTGGTCCAGAAAAATGTCGCAAAAATTACTATTGAAATAGGTCTTTAATTGCGTGTTTTTGGTAAATAAAGTTTTTTCATAAATAACTGAATTTTCTAGCCAAAATTGGAAAAATCACCATAATTTACACATTTTAATATATTATAGCTTCATAAAATTAGCCTTGTTTGTTTCTTTTATAAATTATATTTATAAATAAATAACAAAATTGGTTCAAATAACTTCGAACGGCCCTTATTACAGACGTTTAGCTAAAATTTAATATAAATGGTACAATTTGTATTAAATTATAATTTTTTAAGAGGTATAATCAAATTTCAAAACCATCGACGATAAGAATTTTCACTCCTGAAGACAATGACGTTTTTTTCATTTCCCTAGCACGTTAGCCAAGGGCAGATTTTTGTCCCAAAAAAATCCGGTTTGAACCGATGTGCGTTCTTTTGAAAAAATCAGCAGTTGATATACGCGTATCAGGGCAACCATCAGTGGATATTGATGAGATTCCATGAGGTTTTGACGCTCTGAACTTTATTGCGAACAGTTATACACATTGCATGCGAAAGTATCCCAGCTTTGTTTAACCGTAAAGGTGTTCTATTCCAGCAAGATAACGCTCGGCCTCACACTTCCAGCCTGATCAAGGAAAAATTTAACAATATTCAGGGGATCGCACTTCTGCCACACACACATTACAGTATAGACCTCGCTCCAGTAGGTTATAGCTAATTTTGTTCAATGGCCCACTTTCTTCCAGAGAAAAAAGTTAATAATTTTACAGAGGTTGAAATTGTGGCACAAGAATTTTTTGACAGCCGCCCCAACGAGTGGCAGCCAGTTGGAACAACAACTGGCTGAAAGATAGTTGACAACAGTGGATCACAATGGACTATATTTTGAATATTAATTTTACACTATATTAAAAAAATAGAGATATAAACTTTTTGTCGAAAAATGGTCATTTTTCAATACCCCCATTAGTTGGGAAAATTAAAACATTTAATATAGTTGTGAAATCCGGTCGAAATTTTTATTTAAATTTAGATTTTGGACATCTCTGATACAAAACCCACATGGGTATAAAACAATTTTTACCGGGTTTTTTTCTAAGTAAGAATCTTTGATAAAGCGCTAGAAGAATCCTTCTAAGTCAATTGAAATTATTTATTATTATATTTTTCAATATCTTTAAATAAAAAAAAAAATAATTATTTACAAAATATAATAGAAATGAGCTAATATAAAATAAAAATAACACTAAAAATTAATTTTATGAGAATATGAATGGCTCCTATTTGAATGGTTTACATTTGTATATATTAAAACAATTTTTTTTTTAATAACTCCTTAAGGCTCATTAAATTCGAATAAAGCTTGCTGTTACTTCTGGAAGGAAAATAGCCCCACCGATGTGGCTTCTTGGCCAATTAATGGAGTTGAATTCGGTTTTCCAGGTGAAGGGAAGCTCCCATCCATCAAAGATGGTTCGATTTTAACTCTTCTCTTCTTTCACGGGCTAATCCCTCAGTTAAGTTAGCCTTGAAACTTTTAATTAAGGTAAGGGTGGGGGGAGGGGAGGGAGAGGTGAGATCAGGGCTACATGGAAATTTATTATCCAAGGGACCTTAATCCCGAGTCGGGAACAGATTTAAATTAATTAACCATCATGACGGTAAATTCATTATAGTAAATTGTTTATACTTTCTCAATTACATGTTTTAAAGCGACTGTAAGTAGAGAAGTCCTTACGCGGCTTCCTTACAGCATCCTTTCAATTACAATTTACAACATCCTTCTAATCCTTCTAAGGAAGCTTTTAACAACAAAATTGCTTTAGTATTAGAATAAATGTATAAAACAACAAAGATAATCGAGAAATAATGTCAATTTTCTAACGATTCTACAATCTCCGATACTAAAGAACATTTTTCGACAAAACTTAAAAGCTAATTAGTAAAAATCTATTATTATATTTGTGTAAGAAATATTTTCAATTGACGAAACCTTCGAACCATTCTATAGTAAAGGCTTGACTTATATAACTTCAAAACAAAAGATGAATGATGCTTTTTAAATCCTAAATAAAAATTTGGAATAAAATAAAATAATATAATACTATTTTTACTAAGGTGTGAAATGACGTCTGTAAAAGTTTAAACCAAAAAAAATTATCTTCTAAGTTTAAATATATTTTACCAATTATCTTTTTTACTAGATTTTACTTACTAAAGTTATAAAATTAATTATTGGTAAAAGTTTCCTCCACTCCTCCTAGATCTAAAAATGTGTACGTTATACCTATTTATATAATTAAATGTCCTTCAAAATATATCCAGTAATTTAATAGGGATCTCAGACATAGTCTGCAACAGGTAGAGATTATAAAAAACTGCAAAAGCAAAAAAAAGGAAGGACACAATTGCAATTTTCTAGAAGCATCTTAAAAACCAAAAGAAAATATCGTATCAGCAATAGAAAAGTTCAGACTCAAATGGAGGTGGACTGGTCATATTATAATGCTTGATTCAAGGAGATTCTCCAAAATTGTCAGACAATGGATTCCAAGGGAACGAGCGAATGGAGAGAAAGACCACTTAAAAGATGGCGAGATGAGATAGTGAAGAGAGTGGGAGATTGGCTACTGTACCAGATATAGGGATCTGCGGATCAAAGCAACAAACAACTTTTAGCTATGTACCTCTATTGTGAAATGTTTAACACAATATAAACAAAAAAATAAATTTATTTTGAAAATATTATTTTATATTAAATTAATATAGAGTATTTCCTAAATGAAATAGTGGCTAGTTTTGTATGCTTATAAAAAAAAAAACTGGTACCTCCGGTGGGAGAGGCTTGTAGTTCTGTAAAGAATGGAATTATTAAATTAATAATGCAATTATTATTACATATTATAGGGAGAGGCTTGTAGTTCTGTAAAGAATTGAATTATTAAATTAATAATGCAATTATTATTACATATTATAGTGTCTTTTAGCCCCTTCAAGAATTCCTAATAACGTCTGGATTTAAATCGTTTAACTTCATTTGGCATCACCACTGGCTTTAAACGTGTTATGAATGGTTACAAAACTTTTTACGCTAGAACATATTGCCCTTTACTGTGGCAGTTTGTGTTACCTTTCAATAAAAAACAGGTATGTAAGTTTTATTTGATAATTATTGTAAAAGTTTTTATTAATATGTGCTAATAGGTTTTGTCATGTTGTGTAAGTTAATGCATATCCACAGATAAAGAAGAATCTCCAGACAATCTAGTAATTAGAACCATAATAAGGCGCTATGAACAAAAAAAAAATTTACGTTGTATTTTACTGTAGATAATTACATTAATTAGTGATTAAAAAATTGAGCTAAGAATATTTGGATAACCTTAAATAAAATAGATTGTTGAAATATGCGTTGCAGGTATGTGAATAGCAATAATAATTATTTCAACTTTTTAGTTTACTTTTTCTGTTTTATTTTTAATTTTATTAACTTTAATTTATTTTGGATTCTGAGGATAGCCACAATTTTAAGAATCGAGGAGGTATTGCAATTAATAAATAATATAAATAAAGTGAGGGATGTCCTGGGAGTGATTGAGACTCTAAAACAAAAATTAAAAAGTGAACCTTTTTAACCTTTGGTTCGTTTCGAATAAAACATAAATAAAATGCCCTTAGGTCTGATTATATTTAACTGATAAATTGGAATCCCCACAGTTTCGAAAGTTATTTACTATCTAGTACTAATAAACATTTTTGTCAAAATAGGTATACACAAAAACCTGGTAGAAATGGTCCAGACGACAATGAACTGAACATGAATTGAATTAAATATTTTTACTATGAAACTATAGCTTTTTTAGATAATTTATTTATAAGATAATTAATGAGAACAAAATCTGAAGCTAGATTAGGTAAACTGAATACATTTAACAACGAATTTCAAAAGGGCGTAAAAGATTATGGCAGGAAATACATAAAAATAATTAAATTAATATGAACAAAAAAGGAATTAAAATATAAAAGTTTTATAACACACGTCTCAAACTTCACGAAACTGTAATTTAAACAACCTTAAAATACTTTGCACTTAGATTGAGACTTATATATCGAACACATTGGCTTGCTTATCTGCATACGAATACAAGAACAATCCTCATGAAAAATTCATCTCATTCTCATTCATAGAAAGTTCACAGAAAGGAACTGAATGAGAGATGATGACGACGTGATCGTCATCTCATGGCATAAATATGAACTCCAGAAGAAGTACAGATACACCTTCCCCACACATTATTCAAGATTGATATTTTACGCTATATATCAATTAGTCTTTTTTTTCCAATCTCACAAAAAGGAATGACAAAACAAAGAAGCCGAATAAGAAACATTATGCGATCGTAATAACTTTCAGTTAAGATCATTTCTTTAAGCCAGATTTCACTGATGGATAATCTATGTAAAATGTAGTTATCATGCTCAGGTTAATTAATTAAGCATACATCGACGTCGTCTTTTGAAAAAGGCGTAAGTGCCATTTAGCAAACTGTACAGGAAACAAAAACAAAACAACAACGTTATTTCCCCAAATAACAATATATTTTTAAAAAAGTTGATACTTTAAATTTTAGTACCTTTTATAATTGCATTATATTTTTAAGGTCTCTAGATCTGGTTAAGGTCAGAGTGACAACTGAGAGTCGTATTTTGTGCTTACGTCATAATTAGTCGATTTTTAGACCGTTTCAATATTCTTCTTTTTTTTTTTTTTTTGATATATAGTGAGGGGGAATCCATAGAGGTGGTGCTTATGTCCCATAATAAATTGAAACCAAAATTTCGATTTTTTGGCGCCAAAAGGTGCGATTACACCTTTGACAGACTTTAGCAAATCAAACGTGTATGGGGGGGGGGGGGGGGAGGGGAGAGGATAGTTTTACTTGGCTCGGCTTGCCTTGTCAGTGTTTAGTCCTATCCGGTTCTTGCGGGAAGCGCTAGTGTTACATCTACACATTGATGTATTTGTATACGTTATATACTTTTTATTCTATAATTTTATTTTGTTATTTATAAAATAAAAATAGTTTAAACCGGAATTAACATCTGACAAAATTTGGAATACCCGGAACAGTCGCGTGTAGATAGTTTGCTAAGCTTCTTTACACGTTCCCTCTACACATTTGCCATTTGGTATTGCGTCTTTGGCTTGTCAAGGCTTGGCAAAGGTGTGAACGTACCTTAAGCCTTTTTCAAAAAACGATATAATATGAGATATATATATCTATATATTATTGGTTTCTAATTTAAGGCTTCATTTTCAAGGATAGCCATGTAAAGTTGTGGAACTTAATAGCGAACGTATCCCTAGAAAGTTACCTGCCATACAGCTGACGTAAAAGATTGAGGGGTAAACCATAGTGAAGGTGGGAGGATTGCGTTAGGTTGTTCTTAAGGACTTAAATGGACATGACGGAGGGTGATATGTAGGAGGCGACTGCTGGTATCGGCCTTTTATAATAATTATTAATATTGTAGATTATAAATATATTGTCTTGACATTTATAGTCAAAATTAGTTGACCACGAAATACAAGTAAGCCTACCTAGGCCGGATTCGAACCGGTATCGCTTCCAACTCAAAATTTCTGACGTGAATACGCTCAGCCATAAAGTGATTTTTATAAGTAAGGCTGTTTTTAATTTTTTTCCCCTTCAACCTAGTTAATAAATTTTTGCTGTTACTAGAGGTAAAATAGTACATTAAAAAAAAAATTGGTCCGTTGATGAAACTTTGCAAAAAGAATTCATTTGTCATAAGAATGAAGAATAAAAAGATTTCATAAACATTTTTATGGTAGAAGAGTGCTTTTGAGGAAGGGGGCATATGTGGATATTATACATGTAAAATAGTATATATAAAAATAAAGAAATTGGTCCATTGATGAAACTTCCTAAAAACATTTCGTCTGTCATAAGAATGAAAAATCAAAAGAGTCCGTACAAATTTCTTTGATGGAAAGATGTTATTTGAGGAGGGAAGGGTTGTTATTTGTGTGCAAATGTGGTTGCTGAAATTGAAAAAATCAGATTTGGATCAAATCTAGACGAGTGACGCATGTTTTTTTGAGCATTTTTTTTCCACTGAATCTGATGAAAACGAAAGGAAGACGATATATCCAATATACAAAAAAGTTATACTCATTATTATAGAATAAAATACACATATTTAATCAAAAATTATTAATAAATGTTAATGGCCTTCAGTAAAGTACCGCTTCCGGTTTTCCAATTTAGACCAAAATCTATTATGTTATTTAAATCAATAAATAAATAATTAATACTAAATTTGAGAAGTTTTGTATAGTATTTTAATATAATTTTTGATGGAAATCAATTATGACCTACAAGTAAAGTACCATTTCCGGTAATCAAGCAGTGACAAAAAAAAAGATGTTCAGAACTAGATTTTACAACAATCCTAAATACAAAATTACAACTTTCTACAGCTAACCAATTTTGAGTTATGCCAGATACCAACGTACATACAGACGCCACGACGAAACTAGTCAAAATGGATTCAGGGATGGTCAAAATGGATATTTCCGCCGAAATCTGAAAACCGAAAATTTTCGCTATTACAAAACTTCCTTTACTTCGTACAAGGGAGTAAAAAAGAGTTTGGTCTCGTATTAATCCTCTAATTCTGAGTCACCTACAGAAATAAACACTCTACTACCATATATATATATATATATATATATATATATATATATATATATATACATACTATTTTACCTGAAAAACACCCATATTTGCCCCCTTCTTTCCTAAAAAAAACTCCCTTCCACCATAGAAATTTATATGTACTCTTTTGATTCTTCATTCTTATGATAAATTAAACGTTTTAGAACGTTTCATCAAAAGACCAATTTAATTTTGGCAGGATTTTGTTACTTCTTTACCTAAATATGTATATATTTATGTTATGTTCAGACTGATTCGATGCACACGAGATTGCAGCATAGTTTTCTCCCCCCTCAGAAAAAAATAATTTAAAACTGGCGTTCCAATCCCCTCAAAAATATAAAAAAAAATGTATTATGTAATTGCAAATGAGGTATTCTTCTGTTTTAACGAGATCATTGTCGAAGAAGAAATTGGTTTATATTAGAGAGACTCGATAACTAAGACAGATACAGGACACCTCTTATAAGACCAATTGGAAGATGGAGAGCCTTTGGCTGCTCTTTATCCTCCTGGTTATCCTCTTTAGGAGAGACATCGTACTAGCTTACTGTCCAGAAGATGTCCTTAAGGTTGGAATGACCATAACTACACGAGGTCCTTTTCTGGAAGATTTTATGCTGCCTTCCTTGTCCGTCTTGAGTGGTTTTCTTACGACCAAAATCTTCTCATATATTTTGGTCTTTCTTTCTCAAGTCGTGTATAAACATGTGTATATGCTTTATAGTTATAATTTCAGGATATATATGATTTATAGGATATGTGAACATTTTTTTAAAATTTAAATTTAGCATTTTAATATTTTTCATCTTGCATTATTATTTTGAAATATCTATATTTTGTTATTCTGATGGGCATATTTTTTTACAAATGAATCAAGAGTATTCTTTGAATTTCGTTGAGTATTTTCGAAAATAGAACAAAAAAAAACAAGAAAATGTTTTGGGGTGGGATCAGAAAAGAAACACTCAGTAAAGTATTTAATAAATACACATTGGTTTTTGGTTTAGTTTCGGCTTAAGTTTTAGGATCTTGTCAGACATTGAAGTATTCTCGACCAGTCACCTTGAAGAAGGTCTACAACTTAGGCAGAAACGTCGCGCAATATTATACTTTACTGCGTGTTTCTTTTCTGACCTCAACTGCAACCATCTTCTCTTTGATCACATCAATAATCAACAGTATCTCAATCGTAAAAAAAAAAAAAGAAATTACCCAAACTTAGAGATATGTAGAAATTGTATGTATTTTTTTGTATTTGGTATGTATTTTTTTTTTGTATTTTAAGAAATGTTATCATATTTAAAGGTGTTGACCCTATCTGACCCATAGAAAATATCTGAATTGAGTTCAGAAACGAAAGTTATTACCGATTATATGATAAAAGTCATAAATAAAAAAAGTAATAAAAAAAATCATTGGAACATACTAGCATAAATCGCTTAAGGTCGGGTTTTGATTTCTTCATATTATTGTTATCTCCACCCCAAAAGAAAAATGTTTTCGAAACTCGTTTCCTTCGTCATAAATCTGAAGAAACATACCCAGGTTTACCTAGATAACCCTGAGGCTCATCAGAAACAGTTTAGTAATATAGAAGCACTATATGTCCTCAGAGAAAGATAATAATTGCTAGCAATTTAATTACACCACTATTCATACTTCATTGAATAATTGTACCGGAAAAAAGAGAAATAATACCAAGTATAGTCAGAATAAAAAAATCTTCTAGTCATATTATGAACATTTTAATATTTTACTTGTAAGAATTTTAACCACTTTGTGTGGTTCCACAAAGAAGTTAAAAAACTGTGATCAAAAGTGGGGAGGTACAGAAAGTCCTTGTAAAATAAAATATTTAATATTGAAGTTGCCGCGGATAAGTTAAGTTTTTGAAGACAGCAACTCAATCTCAACAAAAAAAAAAAAAAAAAAAAACTACCAATCTTAGTGATGGTGGTCGTGGCAAATCGGGTTACCTTTACTTTCCTAGTCTCTTTATTTTAAATTCCTGCTTTTTGCGGTAGAGGGAAAGTTTACTCTGGTGTAAGATATATTTATCTTCCAGTTTTTCTTTAAGAAGTTGCCAATTTAGTTTTTTCACAGAGATGTAAGAAGTTATTAAAACAATTTTTTTAAAATTTTAAACTAATCATAAGTCATCTCTCAATTAGGCTATTTATCATGAAATCCTCGATTTATCATAAATCGAATAAAAAAGTTTTTATTTGATAATCTAAAAATAAAATCACAGATATTTTTTAAAGCTAAAATTCTTAAAGAAAAAAAATCTGAATATCAGAATCATAAATAATCTCTAAACTTCTCCTTTTCAATATCTCATTTCATTTATCTATATGACCTTATAATTATTTACTAATCCAATTTTTTTTCTCAGATTAAAATAATATAAATTAGGCAATTTGGATGGATTAAGTCACAACCTCCACAAAACAATATTCTCTATGAAAATATCATTATTTGAAATCTGTATCAAATAAATGAATATAGAGACTGACTTATGTGACGTCGACTCGTTTGGAGCGTTAAAACATTTTATAATCACAATTTTATAAAAACTAAACTATCACTAAGAGTTCATCTTTTTTAAATAAACTACTCGCGAATGAATAGGAATATGTTCTATAAAACTCTATTTATAAAAGTTAAAGTTATAATGATATTTACTGTTGTAAATCTTAGAGAAATTTACAAAAAATTGGTAACAGAACATTGCTATTTATTTTTTAAAAACATTTATTCATTTTTGAGTGGTTTAAGAGGCTGTAGAAATGAGTAATATCAAAAAGTATTCTATTAATGGCATTTTCGTCTCTATTCTAACAATGGAAAATACGTACTCATTTAGCAGAAGGGTTTAAATAAAGTTTGTAAGTTTACTAGTTTAATATATCCAAGTAATTTTTGAACTATGCTTAATCGACTTTTTTTGGACTTTGGTTTAATCGACGAAGTGGTGGCCGTTCGATACAAAATTATGTAGAGAGAATACAGCTACTCTCTTAAGTTTTGAGCTCTCTTTTTTAATCAACTCCCTTAGTACAGATGTCAAAGAAAGAGGCCATCGAGAATAATATTCTGACAGGATGTGAGCAACTGCCATTGGTAGACCAGAGAAGATGCACTGTGGTCGAGAACCATTTCTCATCAGGTACTCCTAAGTCAAGCCAACACCATTTGCTCTCATCTGAACAACAGGATATATGAACTCATTGGCTAGATGTATTACTCCACCATACTTAATTTATTATCTCATGCAACGGTTCAGATAATAAAATATATATAAAATTACAGTTACCCGCAATTGTAATACTTAAATACATTACTAAACGTTACTTACATAAAAACATTATTATAATACCTGCAAAGAGAGGAAAAGCTGCAAAATTTGATTACCTTTCAAAAATTGGTAATTTGAGATAGGCTTGTCTCTCCACCAATATGGCTTCTGATACAAACTTAAATATTATGTTAAATTCATATTTTACAACCCAAGGGCTGTAAATTTATATGTCAAGTAAATTATTCAACTAGGAATAAAGATCAGAAAATAAAGAAAACTCAAGATCTCTGGGCTTAAAAAAGCAGATATGTTAGATTTTTATATAAATTAATTTTGATCATGACTACAACGACCTACAATCACAATTAAAATTATAGTAGATAAAGAAACTAATAGAGCTTCTTCTTATTTTTTTTCTCTGAGCCATTATTGGCGGAGAGATGTCTCGATCCAACATCACCAGTCTTCCGGTCCCTACTCAGCTACATCATTTCAGCGAGGGTTTACCCCAAATCCTCTGAATATATTCCTGATAGGAGTTCCCTTCTGGATCCTCTCACTTCTTCTATTCGATAAACGTGTCCAAACTATTTGTTTTCCATGATTGCCTTCAATGGAGGTACCGGTAATCGTTCCCTGAGCCTTCTGTTACTGGTGCAGTCTCGCCTAGTTTTTCCCGCTGCTCTATCTAAGAACTTCATCTCAGAAACAGTGATCCGGCTGACAGGCCTGTCGAGCATCACCCAACTCTCGCTTCCGTGTGTGAGGATCGGAAGATATAATAATAATAATAAATTCTTTATTTATTCCGGGACATATCCCTTTATAATAGTATTACATGTAAAATCAGCAGAGCTTTAGAGCCTTAGAGTAGAACAAAAAAGAATATGATATTGAGTAAATAACAGCATAAATAAACAAATAAGAAAAAAAAAATGAAATTATAATAAATAATAATGACATAACTTTTAAACCTTTAAGAAAATATAAACTTACAATATTAATACATTAAAAAATAAAGCCAGAAAAAAAAGATACAGTGAAAGAGAATGAATTTATATTAATAATAAAAGTAAAAATAAGGCATTAATACATAAATGGATACAAATTTTAGTTGAAAATAAGGATTACCTATTTACAAATCTTTTGGAACTGCATGGACATGAAGTGACTGAATAGAAGGTATTCAAAGGTGGGAAGAGTATTGGAGCAACGGATGGAAGAAGGAATTCCATAAGGATGAGAATCGGATAAGAACAGATCGTGCATGGCGGGAATGAACAGAGGATTTGAATTGAAGGAGGTCGAAGATGTATGATGGATGACTTGGTAGTAGTAGAGGAAGGATGCCAGGAAGTACTTACGACGCACAGTGGGACAGAATCGAAAATCTGTGGTCAAAAGCTCAAAACAGATGTAATTGGGGTGAAAGTCTGTACTCGGGGGTTTTCGGGGTCGCTCATAACGAATCTGAAGTCAAAATTTGAAAAAAACAAAATGGCGGAGCCATACGACCAAAAATTTACTCAAAAACAGATGTAATTGGGGTGAAAGTCTGCACTCGGGGGTTTTCGGGGTCGCTGATGATGATATGAAGTCAAAATTTGAAAAAAAACTCAATATAAAAGAATTGTACAGACAAATATTTTATTTAGTAGTAGTATATTTATTTTATGTAGTGTTCAAAACTTTAAAGCGTTTTTCCCACAACTCATGTTTTCAAAGTCGGTACCCCTCATAACTGCAAAACTACTGCACTGATCCTTTTGAAATTTTGAACACTATTTCTATACATTATTTACGAGGTAAAGCTGGAGAGTTTTTTTAATTTGTTAATATTTTTTATTTTAAAATAACAAATTAGCCGATTTTTTTCGCAAAAATCGCGTTTTTCACTTCAAGTTTTCCTAAAAAGTGAAAAATTGAAATTTCTAAAAACCCTCCCAACGTTGCGTGGGGAAAGCGATTATCTAACGGAAGAACTTTGATTTTTTTATTTCCGATGATCCAGCACCGAGTTATTAGGGGCACCGCAATCTTACTTTTCCTTGTTCGAAATTGAGAAAAATGCACTTTTCAATACAAAAAATTGCACCAACAGCGGTGGCGCTAAAAATCGCTAAAATTTTTATTTTTGTTTTCACTAAACAATACATCAATCTATAAGATAAAACAAGAAAAACCGCTGCACAATGCCGGACAGTTCAACTTTTCTCTACGTGTTTCCAATTTTTCGTTGCAATTTTACGGTAATTTTAGCAAGTATCATTCTTTTTTTGATATCACATGCATTATTATTATAAAATGAGAATTTCATGGTGATATTGTACTCACCTTCCCCTTTCGAATCCATTTTTTTGATATTTTTTCCGTTGATTATTGTGGCCTTCAGCACGTTCTAAATATAACACTGAGAATTGCACTCGGAGCACGGTGCGTCTAGCTCGAGCGAAGTTCACTTTAGAACTGGAACACAACAGCAGGTATAAGGGATCAATCCCTCCCAAGACTGGAATCTGACGCTCGGACTATTATTATGCCTGACTCCCCATTTCAAAACCCCGAAAATAAAACATCTGTTTTGGGCTTTTGACCACATATTTTCCATTCTGTCCCACTGTGCGATGGTAAGAAGGGTAGAGCCCCTTCAGCTTTAGAATCGGGAGACAGAGGCGTCCCTCGGGACCCCTAAGATAAATGTTACAAAGCAGTTTATCAATCGTTTTATTTTTGCCTGACGCCCCCATACACCGTACAACAGTAATCAAAGTGGGGGAATATTAAGGAGGTAACTAGGAATTTTCGGGTTTCAAATGGGAATAGGTAACGAAGGTAATTTAGCCGCTTAAAGGTAGAAAAGGTACGACGAGAAATATCAGAGACATGTTTTTTCCAGAAAAGAGTTTGGTCAAAAGTGATTCCAAGATTTTTTATGGTTGGATGGAACTTAATGGGATTATTATTAAGAAACAAGTTTGGAATATGAGGAGCAGTTTTAAGGAGGTTATGGGAACCTATTAAAATTGCCATATATATATATATATATATATATATATATATATATATATATATATATACACATATATATACTTATACATATACAGCCTTGTATGTAAATATCTTTACATCTCTACCTACTTCACGATGTCCAATTATTGATCTGATAGTACAACTGGTTTGCCTTTGAGATTTTATTCGCTATTTCTTGATCAATTATAGTAATTGTACTCGTTTACTAACTCTAAGACCTGCTTGTTACATAACATTTTTCATTTCATTCTGCGAGGGAATTAAGACCTTGCTTTTCGAATTGCTATATGTATCTGCACTTTTATTGGAAAAGAGAGAATAAATTTCCTAATTATACAAATAGCTTTTTGGCTATTAATGCATTAATATTAATTAATTAACTATTTGTATTGAGTTCCACATAAATCTAATGAACGATTACTCAAGCGACCACTGACAAGGAGGAGGAGGCAAGGTGAGACTGTGAATAAAAAAGAAGTAAAAGAAATAGCAGCTATTAAAGAGAAAGGAGATTTGTGGAACATTTTTTGGGGGACTTTACTGGAAAACAATTGGTTAGCTGACAAGTTCAAACCTGCAAACGAAATTTTCGGAATCATTGGATTCTAGTGTAGTATTTTGATTAAGAAATGTTAGTAAGCCGAATCTTTTTTAGCTTTTCAAGTCTTTCTTCAGCCTTTCTTTAATTAAAAGTTTTATTTAATATTCGTTTTGCACAATTTGTTTTCCAATGCAAAAAGATTAAGCTTTTGGGAAAAAGTGTGATAGTCTAACGACTATAGGCTTTTCGATAGTTGCGATTATCGATAGTGCAATCGAACTATAGCCAACTTCAACAACTCCACGATAGCAAAATACTGCAATGTTCCAATAGAATATATAAATTTAGACAGTGAAGTTCTGTGATCAGTAGTCACCGCTACTAATGATACACAAATTTAAAAAAAAAACCGGTGAATTGTCTGTAAATTATATTACATATAAAACATTTCAAAATGAATCATATATATGTATACATGATATTTTTTTTGTCAATAATTAGAGAGATTAAAATTTTTTCTTCATGAATTCAAAACGTTTTATTTAGCAGTGAATATATTATTCCTTTAATGGGATTAACACCATTTATTTTTCGGGCATCTATGTTAATTATCAGAATTGTTTGGGAGAGCGAGGCGGGAGTAAAGTGGATACCGACCGCTTCTATAACCGCCCGCTTAAATCCTACAACTGTATCTTTAATTGAATCTCGTGGCTGCACCTCATGAAGAAGTTCCCATTCACACGTCGCTCCTCTAAATAACAACCGCTTCAAGTTTACTTCTAAAATGTTAATCCGATTCTGTTTATCTGATTACTACACACTGGAGATAAATATAAACGATACAACTTTGTCTGAATATAATATAATATTAAAACATGCCAACATGAAATTTACAACTCTATAGCTAGTACAACAGGTATATAAATAATAAGATTTGAATTTGTCAAGGGCAGAGTTAACTACAATGATTGATAAACAATATAAGGGCTATTTTCAGAAAAATCTCCAATATTGAGTCATGGGTGACCTAGAGATAATAGTTAAAGATTTTTAGGACGCTTAACTCCTAATTTCGAGCCAGGAATTCAACATTTCCAAGTTTTTGAAGTTGCAGTAATGCAAATTTTTATTTTTTGTGAGGTGGTAATGAAATTTGTGGGCTGTAAAGGAGAACATACTTTCCAACCCGGGAATGAAGAATTATTCCAAACCTGAAACATCCTAAAAGATGGTAAATTTTTGAAATTTTTTAATATTAAAAAATAAATTTTTTGAATGTGATTTAAATTAAAATTAAATTCAACACATAAAATAAATTAAGGATCACAAATAAGACACTGGCAACGTAATTTCAATTGATCGCATATTTCATAAAATCGATAAAGTAATTTATTATAAATCAGGTTTTCATTACCTCATAACTGCTTCAAAATGAGAAGATTTAAGGAGTGGCAATGATAATTTGAACTTTGAGAGCCTACCAAAATGAAATTTCTAGAGCTATATCAAAAACTAAAGTGCCATTGTGTTAGGATTTTTAGAGAGAAGAACAGTAATTAATTTTAAGAACTTCAAAGAATAGAAATACTCACCGAAGAAACATGAATTTCATGCGAATGCTGAAGCTGAAATGATTTCTGACTCTTTTCTCATTACCCATAAAAAGTATACCTGGCCATTTTCTTTTCATGAGGTAGTGATCGGTGATTATTATTATTAATAACTTTAGTAACTATCGTAGTTAAATATCTGTTAGACCAACAGTATAACAACCTAATTGCAGAAGCACCTCAATAGCCAAAGATCGTGCATTCATACTCCTCCTTGAACTCTAGCCTTAAAATGCCACTTAAATACCTTTCACGGAAGGGTTCATGTTAAATGACTTTCTATTCACTAGAATCAAACCAGCGTTATGAAATGAAAGTTTTAACCCTTCCACTTTTTTAATTCAGCCCCATTGTTATTTTTAATATTTCTCAGAGTCACATTTTCTCTATACATTGTAATAAACCTTTTCTATCTGTAAATTTGCTTGCTATCCTTTTTTTTTTTTGTTCTATATCAATAGCATATTTTTACATCCTTATAATATACCCAAGAAAGGAAGGAACAAGGGGCAATGTTTCTAGAATAATTCCTTCTATCTTTCCACTCCCTTACTCCAACAATCGAGTTGAGATCATTCTCTCTCCAATCTGCGAAGGTTTGCATATCTCCATCTAATTTTAAAGATATTCAATTTCACATAATTTTACAATCATGTATGAGATATCACGATTTACGACGAGATATTCTAATTATCATTTAATACTAATTTCTTTACTCGGAACCTGAATGCACTCACGACGTGAAGTGTTGAAGATTTGGAAAGATAAGTAGTAAATTAAAATTATAAAAAAGCAATGAAGTAGGTATTACTATGGATAATAAGACCGAATGAGGAACAACCAGACATGAGAGTATACATTATATTTTTATTACCTAATTATTAATTTACTATAACTATAAAAACATTTTTTATACTACATAACAAATGAATTTTTTCCACAGGTTACTATTTTATGTAATTCGGAATGTTAAACATTATAATTAATATGAATTGATATTGGACAATATTATCCTTAATATTATATAACAAGCACCAGGTGCTAACAAAAGATGATAAGGGACGAACAGGTAGATAGAAAGGTAACTGACAGGCGATGACAAATGTCACCACAGCTTTTATCCTCAGATATAAGAAGTAAGTTAATTTAAAACCCTACCAAGAAGTGGGCAGCGTGACAAAGGCGGGAGGTTGTCTGTCTTGGAAGACTTAATCAATTTTAAGAAAACTGTCCCCATTGGGTCCCGGCTGGCCTCGAGGAAAAAGTGGAGGCGGTCTGGGAAGGGTGTCATTCGATTAGAGCTATCTTAATACATTCACGGAGACCGGACCACCGAGGGGATGTCAGGACAAGGGGTGGAGCCATCCGTTGAAATCCCAGAAGTTCCTCCCTCTACAAAACTAGTCGGCAAATAATGACAAGGGTACCGCCCACTGCCTGGGATCTAACCAACGAACAACGTCTTCGACCCCCTCTAAGGAAGAACAAGGGAGTAAGGGGAAGAGAAGCTGAGGAGGCAGGAAAAAAGGACTTCTTGGCTGATCTCGCTGAAGGGCAGACTTCAAGGACGAGAACTAGGTCTTCCTCGGAAGATGACAGATGCTCTAGCTCCATGACTTAACATATGCAGGAGAACCCCATAGAGAGATGCTGAGGGACCATCAACACCAATTATTACAGATAAGAGATTTATGTTTGAACAGTTAATGGCTAGGTCTAGTCTGAACATGGTTATCAGTTTATTGTTTTAATTTTGAGGAATAAAGGTAAAGGTTAGAAAGGAGGTTGTTCTTTAGTAACCATGCCCATTATTAATTTGAATATATTCCATTAAGTATGATAGCAATAAATTTGATTAGCATTATGGTTATTAGCATCATTATTAAACTTAAAAATAGGAACATTATCTTGGTTAATTATTAAATAGTGGTAACCACAAATCAGGCCCTTGGAAAGGTATCCAATTTAGAGGACAAAGTAAGTAATTCATATTTATTCATAATCTTACATAATTTTGGGATAAGCATCTTCAATGATTGCCCAATGGCATACCAATATACAGATTAGTATATTATCAGCTAAATAGATATAAACTCAACATAGACAAAACATAGCATAATGATGTTGGCAAGGGTGACTATGTAAAAATGTTGTTATGTACAGCGGGTACTGCAGTCCCCAAAGCCGTCTTCAATGGTATTTATTGTCGGACGTTATCGGATCGGATGAAATATGGCCTATGATCTCATTTGTTTGTTTTTCTTACGATTTTGTCAGAAGGTCGGGAGCTATCGTATCGGGAGAAATATGGATCCAAGTGTAGTCTTAGACAGAAAGAAGTATATTAAAATGTTTACTTAACATTTTATGGGCGTGAAAGTTAATTTATGAAGTATTTAATGTTGTATGTTAATTTGTACTAATCTATTTATGGGGGAAATATATATATTAAAACAAACTGTTTAACATATAAAATATTAATCTATTTGTGATATAATGCGTGACATTAACAATACCACTTATTTATATGGAAAAGTGAATTTTTCTTTATATATTCTCTTTAGAGACTTCTCCAGTGACAGAAGAAGCTTCCAGTAACGTGAGAACGAAATATTAGAAAGAAAAATTTATAATCTGTCCTTGGAAAAAGAACTGACATGAAAACGCAGAAAATATGCTTAAAAGCTACAGCATTTTTTTTCTTGTAGAAGAACTTTATTCTGGGACTAGGTCCCTTAAGAATAACAAGCGAACAAATAAAACAGAAACAATATCTGGTAATAAGACTACAAAATAAAAATCAATTAGTTTTTACAATATTTTCAATAAATTAATAAGCAAACAATATAAATTGTTGCCTTGAAAAATATAATTAATAGAGGAAATGAAAAATACAAAAATGAGCTGATTAGCAAAGTTGAAGCTAGTGCATTAAAAACTATTTACTTCTGATCTAGATGTTGATCTTAAATTGAAATTTCATAATTAGAAACCGTCATTTTGGAAGGAAAGAAGGTGTTGGAAAAGGAGGGATTTGAATGAGGATAGAGAAGAAGTGTGGCGGATATTAGAAGGAAAGGAACGTTCGAATGTTTAGCTCTATGGGAAGGGGTATGAGGTCAGAAAGGCGCGATCTTGTTTCCTGTGCGTGGATCGAGAATTTAAATTTTAGGAACCTGTAGGAGGAATGGTGCTGGATGATGATAGTTTGCTATAGGAAAGGTCCGTGGAAATATTGTCTCTGGTTGGAGGGAAAGATCCACTTTAACTCGTCTTAAAGGTGGGGCACATGAGCCCGTCTCAAGGTACCGAAGACAAATCTTAAAAAAAATAAAAAAGGTAATACGAAGAATTGGAAGGTTTGGATACGGAAAGAATTTGATCTTTAGAGCGACCTCGTAGCACTAAGATTGAAGTGCTTTATCTCGGGAACTATTAAATAGAGAGATAGATAGATAGAGCTACGGTTGAGCTCAAATCAAGGCAAATTTAGTCAAATTTAAAAAGGAGAGATTGATTTTTCTTTGCTATACATACTTGTGAAATGATAAGAGAAAAACCGAAGCAGATACTATGCCGTTTTTTTGCGAATATCTCAAAACACACTAGGAAATTTTGTTAGATAACCCCAAATTCGGATTCAACATCCCAATAACACAAGGGGAACGACAATAATATCGACTACTAAACTTTTTGCAACGTTGTGGCAACTGGTGTCTCCTTTCTTCTATGGCTTGTCACTTCTACTTTCTTGACGTATTTTGTGGGTGGAACCCAATTGCTTCATATAAATCAGTGAAAATAGTCTATCATTATGTTCATGCAGATGACCTTTTTATAATGTATAAAACTTCGGAGCGTTTGTCAAATGAATGCTGTGTTAATATGAATGTAGAAGCAGTTTCTTGAGCCATGTATGAGGTCTTCCTAGGCTCCATCAGGACAGTGATATTATTTACGTTTGATTTTTTTATCGTCCGATTCAGCGACCGTGGCCAGCTCGCGCGACGCTTCTCCAATGAGGACATAGCCTTAACATTTGTGATAAATTCATTCATCTAAATTCTTTCATTTTTCAGGTAAGATTTTCAGATTTTCAGGTAATAAATATTTTTTCTCGATAAATATAATATATTATCTACTTCAGAATTATACAGCTTTTTAATTTTTCCAATGGAAATTTCAAACACTAAATAAGTAAAGTAGGCAAATGATAAACTCATCAGCCTTCAAAATGTGTATAAACCACTTCTTTTAATAATTCTTCGGTGCTTTTCTTGAAATACAAGACACATATTTGTTATAAATACCGTTCACGCCAATGATAGTAAAATATAAGACAATAGCTACCAAATTCTTTTATTTTATTTCAAATTACTTTGACGTTTCGGCCATCTGGGGCCATTCCCAAGTCAGTAAAAACCTTAATTGTTTAGTTGATATATACATTTAATTTTATACTGTAGGAAAATATATTTTTTTACATTTATATAAATATTTAACCATTATTTGATCTACCAAATCCCTATCACGCAACCTACTGTATTTTCTTGTTTACTTGAAACACGGTATTACTATTTTTTTTCCTTCTTTTATTATCGGTATTATTTTTCCTAAAATTTTTCCTAGGTAAAATATCACAGAACACTAATTAAACTATTTTACGTATTGATACAAGGGTTATAAAGATTTGGTTGTTTATAATTATCAATAATTTAGTCATTTCATCCTATTAGGTTCGCTATTGAAGCATTATTGTCTAAATTTAGGAGAGGGGAAAGATAATCTGAAGGGTAGCTTATATTATGAAATTCAAATGGAGTGTGGTTTGGAGATAAAATGGTAAATAGTCTTAGTACTAAACTATTTTATATTCGAATTTTATCTGTTGCACTGGCATAGAACGTATTTTTTACAGACTTGAGAATGGTCCAAGATAGCTGAATCGTCGAAGTAATTTGAAATAAAATAAAATAATTTGGTGTACTATAGGCCTTTTATTTTACTAACTATTATGGCACCAAAAACTAAAAATTTAACTATCACATATTAGTTACTTTTTTTCTTAGCTTTGAAACACTGGATTCAACAATAGGATACTATTATTGTATTAAACTATTGTATTTTTTATTAATATTAACTAACTGAGTTAATTTAAAACCTTAGAAAATTTTAAATTAACTATAGCTATACTACACTTCCTGTGATTACAATTTAAAATATTATCTCATCAAACTCGGTTGGTTAAGCAATGAATCATTCATTTTATTGATCGTTCACGGCCTACCAAATTACCCAAATTGATAAATGATTAATCAAGCTTACTATCCCGAAGGCAATTTTCGGCAATTTCCCACCGGACGATGAGGAATCTGACTGGTATTCAGGTGGAATGGCCATTAGCTCCAGATCTTGAGACAAAATACTGCTTACATAATTAATAATTTACTTGTGGAAACAATAATTAACATTCTACAACCTTGATATTATTATAAAATAAGTTACATTTTTAACAAAACTTTTCATTTTTACGGCGTGGATAAAAAAAAGTAATGTTTTGGGAAGACAAAAACCATTCTGATATGCACTTGCATACATAGATGAAACAGTTAATTACAATTATCAAATTAAAATTACCACAAAATATTTTAAATAGCATTTAGAAGTAACATTTATGAATAAAAG
Source organism: Rhaphigaster nebulosa (assembly GCA_948150685.1). Lineage (NCBI taxonomy): Eukaryota > Metazoa > Arthropoda > Insecta > Hemiptera > Pentatomidae > Rhaphigaster > Rhaphigaster nebulosa. Next base: position 162,963,018 of record OX411308.1, read on the forward strand.
ACCCTTCTATTCAACAAAAGGGTCATTTCTCACGTTACGGTTAATATTAATTATTTTATGGAGAGAGATGGAATTTCTTCATAAGAATTAACGTGTATTTAACAGAATAAATTACAAGAAAAATTGATCTTGAAAATCATATAAGATATTACAAAGTTTAAAGTATGTATTTAAATAAACATAAAAAACAAAACAATAAATACATCAGTACCATCATTTTGACAGGCAACTTTATCTCCTGTTTAACGTTAATTAAACTGGGACCCTAGTTATGCAGTCGGGTCTTTTTAAAAACTCTTTGATGGATAATATCAGCTAATAAATCACTTTTTTAACTAAAACATTGTTATTCATTGGAATAATTACATATGTACCTAAATAGTTCAGAAATATTCAGGACCGCCGTCAGCTGAGCCTGGGAACGAGGCAAAATAATACAGCTAGCCCCCCTCCACTCAATATTTACTGTGTTTTATTATTGTAAATAATATTAATATGTTGATTAAGGTATTATGAAAACGAAACTTATTACTACCTATATAATAACAGGAATTATGGCTTTAAATAAGATACAACAAAATGTGTGTTACTGAATTAATTCTAAATGATAGCATAATTTAATGATAATTATTTAAGTAAAGTGTTCACATGAAGATAGCACTGGTTGAGTTTGAACTATTTTTGTTTACACCACAAATTATTCACAATACTCTTATTGCTTTCTTTCCTGCGATAGTACGAATAATCGGGTCATAATTCAAGGTTATTGCTAACCTGGACACAATAGACAACATTTTCCTATTTGTTTATACTATATACAACATATGTTTTTATAAATTAGTCTCCACTGTCAGAGCATGTTAAAAGTACAAGATATTATTTATTATAGATTGAAATGATATGTTTGTTGCATAAACTTGTTCAACAAACTTTTTTACTGTATTTTTTTTGTGAAATCTTATCGGACTCCCCGAGGATTTTGCCTCTTCTCTCAATAATAAATAATGAAATAATAAATTTACATCGACTGAACTAAGGATTCAAATTATTAAGTATGCAAATCATGAACACTGTAATTTACAAAGTCTAACTCGTAAAGTTTAAAAAAAATATTTGAATCAATTCCAGTGGTCAGAAAGTTATGGGACTGGTCTTAATATTTTTAAGAAATACTCTAGTGAGAGAAATTAAAAAAATGCATTATTTGATCCTAGGACACTCGCAGTGCCCTCTTCATTCATCCACGAACATGATCACTATTGGAAGAATTGAAGAACGCGATGGAAGGGTTGTCCAGATCAATGGGAAAAAATTGGAGGTTATATGAAATTTCAAACAGATCGGTCATCAGCTTATCCGAGAAAGATAAATTGACCTTGAGATCCAAGAAAGAGCTTGTCGTAAAACAAGTTCTTCTTAATTAAACAGAAGTTTGGAATGATTCAGATATGACAATATTATTCCGAACCGTCACTTAATCATGGACATTTGCGAAAAGAAATTCTATTCAAATCCAAGCCGTTAAAATACAGTAATATATTATTTAAAAAATATATCGTCGTTCACTCATCATTAGTGCCAAAAAAACATTGTATCATTATGTGTATAAGGGGCATCTTCGATAATCTTAATTTTTTCTGTTGGTGTGTTCGCCAAAATAAAAAAAATAAAATATGCAGGTTTTTTATATTTATTGAAAATATGTCATATCTTTACTTCAACAATATATATTTAGTCAAAATAATTTCCATCAGAATCTATACATTTTTTTCAACGTACAAGAATCTTGTTTATCTCAGCAAAAAAGCAATTTGGGTTCGTGGAAAAAATAAACTCGTGAAGACAATTTCAATACCATCCTGGTTTTGAAAGTTTTATTATCATAAAAAAGGACCAGGTGCATGAAAAAGAGGAAGTCATTAGGGGAGAGGTCAGCCGAAAAAGGTGGGTGTTGAAGAATTTCGTAGTCTAACTCGTGCAGTCGTTGCAGCGTTGGTTCTGGTAATGTTAGGCGCTCGTTTAACTCGTGTGACGCCCATTTGGCGAGATTTTTTCTTTAATAAATGGCCTCCAGACGGCGCACGATAGTGGACTGGTTCACGTCGCGTTCTTCCTACATTTTTCGTGTGGTTTTGGTTGGTCAGCTTCCACTGTTGACTTCAGCTGGTCATTGTCAGCTAGGGAATGGCGCGCGTACTCGACCTTTCTTGTCTTCCAACTTGAAATCTCCATAGAGAAACTACTGAAATCTACGCTGTGCAGTCGTTTATGGTTCTGTGACCCCACACTTCATTGAAATTACGAGAAATTTTCGCAGCACTACGCCCTAGTAAAATAATATTTGACAAAAATTGCTATTTAACGTTTTATTTCAAAGGCTTTAAACAGGCAGAATAAAATGATTTTATTGTTCGAATTTTGGGATGAAGAGAGGATATAGAATAAGTTTTATCTTGATGTATACGAGATTAAAATTAAGGATTTGTTTAGACATTGGTTTTAAAACGTAACAAAAGCGAAAATATTATTCATTTCATATTTTCGCATCAACCAAATATTAAAATTTACTACTGTATATATCAAACATAAACATAAAACGAGTTGTATATGCGAATAAAACGTAATGAATTGGACAAGGAGAGAAGCACTCCAATCATAAATTTATATTTAAGTGATATTGCAGTTCATAAAGGAAAGATAGAACCTATATTTTATTCATATCAAATAAAAAATGAGATAGCTTCCTCCAGTTGAACCTGGAACTGGGACAAATTTAAGTATTATGAAAAAAAAGTAACTACATTATAATAAGAAGATTTTATCGTCGCATGTAAAACAATTCTTTTTTACAAAATTGCTTCAAATTGTTGGAAAAACTTAATACTAACAGCTTAAGTAAAGTGTTCTTTATAATTTAGCTTTACCTATTTTTTATTTACCACTCTTCTTGTCTTCTCTTGTGCCACAGTTTGAATAATCGGATCAAAATTTAATGTTCTTACTGACCTAGACAACACTTTATTTTCTCTTTAAAATATAGAAAACATACGTATTTATAAATTAGATTACACTATAGGAGAATGATTAAATTACATGATATTATTTAGAAGATTGAAATGATTTCTTTATTTGCATATATTTGTTCAACAAACATTTTGACTATATAGGCTTTTTTAGTCGATCCTCATCGGCCGAATAGGGAGTCTGGCCCACGGAGGTTTTGCCCCTCTTCTGCTCCCTCTGACGGCGGGTCTGCAAGTGGAATATTAAGGCCAATGTGAATTTGACATAACATGGATCATTAAGGATTTTAGAATGAGTACGGGAAGAATGCGGTTGTTTGGTCGATGCCTGTAGTCCGAATATACCAAATATAGTCAAGTGGATTCCAGCACACCTTTTTTTGGTGTATTGGAAGATTAGTGCGTTAGTGAAGTGTTTGAGTAGCCTACAATGTTGTAGGGGGGGTAATGGAAAAATTAATAACAGATTCTACATACTTTAACGGAACACAAGGGATAATTAATTAATTTTTTGTGTTTAAAATTGTGTTATAGAAAAGTTTTATAAATAAATTAACCACATCTATTAGCTTCAAAAAGAAACTGTATGAATTTTAAATGGGCCCATGAAATGCCTAAAACTCATGTTTTTGGAGAATACGCGAAGCTGTTTTGTGCTAGGCAATAAAACATTGATCAGGTATCCAATGATAGGACATGAATAAAAAGTAGGTTTTTAAGATACCCAATGATAACTCGATAGGTCGATATTATGCAGGTAGTAGTTATTCAAACGAGGGAAACAGCTGGGCAGAATAGGCTATATAAAGGTAATGGAGCAGTGTGACAACAATAATGCCCTGTAGAACACCTGCTACTGCGTTTAGGGTCTCAGTTGAATCGTAAATATCTGCACATCTTCTATACGATAAATCATATATTAATCGGAGATTGGCCCAGAATAAATAAGACATACCTTTCATATTCCTTTATTTATTATATAGACCGAAGTTCTGAACGACATTTGTAGTCTGTGATGGGCTGCAATCACAGATGTGAATACAAGATACTATTACTTCTGTGAATAGTAGACCTTGCGAAAAAATTTAAAATTTTCAATATTATTGATTTTGAAAGTGTCAATGTCATTCATTGAGAAGCCAATATTATTTCTTGGGATACCGAACATCATAATTTTTAATTAATAAATTACTATTAGTAAATATAATTTATTTTAATAGTTTAATATAATTTATTTAAAATATCTTCCAAAGTTATACTTATTTACACACTCAAACCAAACATTGTATATCCATATTATATTACAAATTTTAATACTTTTCAAAAGAAAAAAAATTATCCTCTGCAGCATTTATCTGATTCACTAGTATTTTCCTTACTGCTAATATGTATTAATATTGGAAATATTATCCTTATATTATTTAACCAGCACAAGGTGCGAACAAAAAATAATAAGGGACGAGCAGGTAGAAAGAATGGTAACTGACAGGCGATGACAGATGTCACCACAGCTCTTACCCTCAGAGATAAGAAATAAGTTAATTTAAAACCCTACCGAGAAGTGGGCAGTGTGACAAATCCAAATCTCGGAAGGCTTAATCAATTTTAAGAACAGTCCCCCTTAGGTTCCGACTGGCCTCGAGGAAAAAGTGGAGACAGCCTGAGAAGGGTGTGATTAAATTAGAGCTAGTTTAATGGATTCGCGGACACCGGACCACACAGAGGATGTCAGGACGAGGGGTTGAGCCATCCGATGAAATCCCAGAATTTCCTCCCTCTATAAACCTAGCCGGCCAATGATGATAAGGGTACCGGGGCTCTATCCAATGGACAACGTCTTCGATCCCCTCTTAGGAAGAACAAGAGAGAAAGGGAAAGAGAAGCCGAGGAGGGAGAAAAGAAAGGACTTCCTCTCTGATCTCGCATGAGGGCGAAACAACTACTAGGCCTTACTCTGAAGATGCGCTCTGGCTCCATGACTGCAGGGGAACTCGATGAAGAGATGCTGAGAAACCATCAACACCAATTATTACAACAGTTAATGGCTAAGTCTTGGCTGAATCATTCCATGGTTAACCTTTTATTGTAATAGTTTATTATTTTAATTTAATTTTATTTTAATTATTATTTTAATTTTAATGCCCGTTATTAATTTGAATATATTTCATTAAGTATGATAGCAGTAAATTTGATTAGCATTAGTATTAAACTTAAAAGTAGGAACATTATCTTGGTTAATTATTAAATAATGATAACCACAAATCAGGCCCTTGGAAAGGTATCCAATTTAGAGGACAAAGTAAGTAATTCAAAATTATTCATAAGTTTATATAATTTTGGGATAATCACCCTCAATGATTGCCCAATGACATCCCTATACATATAGCCTAATATATTAACAGCTAAATAGATATCAAGCTCAACTCAACCTAGATAAAACTTAGCACTGGATATATTTTAATGTGATTACAGCTCAGGGAACAGTAGAAATCGAGACTCGATATCTTTCGTAGGCTATAGTGGTAAGAATTTTATCATTATTTGTTTTTTTTTTTTATTTTAACTTCATTTCTTTATTTGCACCTGTCACAGATGAGAATGATAGCATAATTTCTTCCCCGTCTTGAATTAGTCCCTTAATTCAGGAAAGTTCTCTCATCCAGTTCCTTTTTAGTTCCAATGGACATGTCAGCATTAGCCCATATCGTTTATTAATCTGTTGATATGAACGTGAATGGTATTATGAAAATGAAAATAAAGAGCAAGTATGTGTTGGTCGATAGTTGGTTGCCGTAAATCGGTATGGAGTTTTTTGTTTACGTAGCATTGGTTTCGTAACTCAACCCATAAGAATGTTCACCTCATAGATTTATATTTCAGATTTACAAAAACTACAACCTTTTCAATCCAAAATTTTTAAACTAATAACGAAATGAAGAAAGAATTATAAATAATGAACTATTAGTTTAGTTTTATTGTATGTTGAAAATTATGGCCATCTCGACATACAAATTACTGTCGATTATGTATTTTTTACGTTGTTATACTTAAATTCAGGCTCCCATCTCGTGTGAAAGTGATGAAACAAAGGAGAACTAAATTATTATTTTATCTTATAAAACAAAAATGTTTCCGCTTGTGTTTTTAATAATATAGAACACTAGTAGTAAATCAAAACTATATTAAAGAGGGGCTAACCAACAGTATCGAAAGCTGGACCTAATAGTCAGTTGTAAATCAAGAAGTCTAGACCAGCTCCCGAAGGGGGAGAGGAGGAGGGGAGGGCTGAGCAAGCGGATCCAATCGTAGCAATTATCTAGCACTTAATGATTTATGATTATCAATCCTAGTTTGAGATTTATAGTATCTTAGTTCAGGTTAGTTATTATCCCTTATCAACTATTATCAAACTATCGATATGATTTCTGCAAGCGTGAACGATTTTCCAAGTTCGATAATAGTATAATAGTTCTTCATTTTGTAAATATAGTTTCGGGTGTTACTTTAAAGAAGAATGGGTAAAATGTTAAATGAGTCTTGATACGGTGTTCAAATCGATGGTGACCAAAATCCTAAAATGTCTAATTACATATCTTGTATTAAATAAGCTTAAAAATCTATAACAAGGGAGAGAAATGCTTTATTTTCAGGAATGCTGTTAAAATACCTTGGGTTGAACATATTTCTCAATCTATTGCTAGTCATGGTGTACATTTTTTTTTCCTTTCATTTTAGCTCTAAACTCATTATTATCATCACTACACTACATTACTATACGATATCATATCTGCTCTTTTTTATTTTCCTTTTGTTTGCTGTAAACATTCTATCACTCTCTAATCTATGCTTATTTCTCTTTTCCAATGATCCTCATTTCTATCACTATTTCATAACTTAAAATGATGTTTTTTTTATAAATTAAAAAAAAAATTAAAAATTATTCAAATGTTCACATTTTAGAAACGCACGCCTAAGCATCAAAAGTACTACAAGAAATAATAAATAAATAAAAAGATACGGAAAAATAACAATGGAAACAAACATATTTAAAGAAAGTAAATAAATAAGCAATAGTCATAATAAACAAATAAAATAAATAATAAGTATAAACTGTAGCAGCTATGAACAGTGCCGCCCACAAGGCCCGAGAGTCCGATAACTCTCCGAGGCCCCGGAGTGGAGGACCCGACCCTTAGCAGACCTGGTTGCCCGGGGGAGAGCTCATCACAATTTTTTAAGTATTTCTTTATTTAATAGATTATTTTAAATAATAATTTATTGATTATATATATATATATATATATATATATATATATATATATATATATATATATATATATATATATATATAACTTAAGAGCTTCAACACGCGAAAAATAAAAAAAAAGAGAAAATGGGGAGTTAAAGCACTTACACGAAGGCTGGTTAAACACTAACTTTATTCAGATTCTAATCCTCTATATATACTATTTACAATGTTTACAATGCTAGTTTAGAATTAGTGGCTATACTAATGTAAGTCCCAACTTAACTCCCCCCTGCCAGTTTACGAATATCCTCGTAAACTCAAAAACAAAACAACAAAATTAACAATTGTACAACAAAAATAAACTGGAAACAAAATAAATAACTAAAAATTACAGCTTATTCTATATACAAAACTAACTTAATACTACACAAAGTATAAACTAAGGCAATTCATCCGACACTATATACAAAAACTAAAAAATACACTTTTCCTCTAGAAAAACGTATAATACACTTTTATGGTCTGGGTTCCCCTACTGGAACCTTAAGTTGCTCAATATGTACCGTCCTCCGTTTTCTGGGCTCCGCCAGACTCTGAATAGTGACAATATTGTGTTCCCTAATCGTACCCACCTTGAATGGACCCTCATACCTACGAACTTCCTTTGCGCGATTTGACATAATTTTTCTATAAACAATAGTGCCTATCTTAATATTGCCCATAATATCCCTTACACCTTCGTTCCCCCGCGCTACTCTCTTCCTTTTCTCCGCGACCATTCGCCCATGCGCTTTCTCCCACATTCTCTCGAGTTCCACTCTATTCGTGGCTAGTTTTTCCGCCATGTCCTCGTCCACAGCCGTATCTCGCTCGTCCCTCCTTCGTGCGCGTAAACCAAAAAGGGCCTCGAAAGGGGAAAACCCAGTAGCCATGTGTATAGAATGGTTATACGCTGCTATGGCTCGGGGCATCGCCTCATCTGCTTCCAACCCCTTATCTGCGTGGAATACCCGGAGATGTTCCCCCAGGGTGTTATGGAGCCGTTCAATCCCCCCCCCCCCTACTCTTTGGATGTCCGGCCGTATTCCAGTGCCATGAAATTCCCAGCCTTTTCGTCTCCTGTCGTAACTGGGCGTTGTCAAATTCCTTACCGCCGTCCGAGGTGATCGTATCTGGCACTCCGTAAAACTGGAACCATGTTTGGAGGGCGCTACTAACCGCTGCCGCCGATTTCTCCTTCACCAGGTGGGCCATTGCTGTTTTGCTAAAGGTGTCCACTACTGTCACCCATTTAAATCCTCTCCACGTAAACGTATCCACTTGAAGGTCCGTTAACGGCACCGTAGGCGTCCTCGTCTCGGTTTGTAATCCTACGGGGAGGTGCCGGTCATACTTAGCCGTGTGGCAAATGTGGCAGTTACGCATAACCTCTTCTACCGTCTTCCGCACCCCTACCCAATAATATCTTCTTTTCAATGACGCCAACGTCTCGTTGATTCCGCGGTGGTTTGTCTTCCCTTGGTGGTAAGCGATCGTCACGTCTTTTTGCTGTTCGGGATCGCGGATGGTCTCCACAATAGAGCGGCATCGGATAAAAGATCTGTCTATCCCTATTTTTTCATTCTTCCACAAGTTGCGGATCTTATCCCACACCGTTGCGTTGCCGACATATAAATAATGGGTCGCGGCTACCTTCGATGCGTCTTTCAACACTCGGCAGATTTGCTCCTCCTTGACTCCCGGTTGAGACCAAATAGTGACGATGGTATGTCTTTCGTATTTGGAAAAATCCATTTTTACAAGTCCCTTAGTCCTTGTCTTCCATATGACCTGTCGGGCCTTGTCGTTAATTATGTCGTCCAGCTCCTCCATCTCTGCTGGTCTCTCGTCCCCTGACTCGTCATCCGAGGGGTCCCCATTGCTTTGATGGTCGGTCCCGCGTTCTCCTTCCCCGTCTGGCGTCCATTCCCGCACGAATCTTTGTAAGTCTCCCGATGCTTCCTCGGCCTCTGTTTCCACCATATTTACCTGTAACGCTCGAGATAACCAGTCCGCTACAACATTATCTTTACCTGGTTTATAAGCTACTTCCAGATTGTACTGGCTTAGAATCTCCTTCCACCGTGTGACTCTAGCTGAGGTCTCCTTCAGATTGCCCACCCACAACAGAGGACGATGATCGGTATGTACTTTAAACCTTCTCCCGAATATTTACGGCCGAAAGTGTTGCACTGCCCATACAATTCCTAGCAATTCTCGTTCCAGTGCGCTATACCGGGCTTCCGCATCCGTAAGCCTCCTGCTAGCATAAGCCACAGGTCTTTCCCCACTCTCACCCTCCTGCGATAGAACCGCCCCCAGTGCATATTCGCTGGCATCCGTGGTGATTGAAAATGGTTTGGAAAAGTCTGGGAATGCGAGGACTGGCTCCGTTTGTAACCACAACATGCATTTTCTAATATTCGCCTCAATCTCTGGCGTAATTCTAACCGTGCGCCCCTTCCGCAACAGTTCGTTCAGAGGTACCAGATTTTCAGCCATCTCCGGGACAAATCGACGGTAGTAGTTTAATGTTCCCAACAGTCTCCTGATCCCCTTCACATCGCTAGGCATTGCCATTTTTCCTATTGCCTCTACTTTCTTTCCGTCTGGTCGTACCCCTTCCGCAGAAATCACATGTCCCAGAAAATTAATCTGTTTTTGAGCCAATGTCGATTTTTCCTGCGATAGTTTCAGCCCAAACTGTCGTATTCTAGTGAAGACGTCGCAGATCCTCTATATGACTCGCCTCTGTCTTACTAAAAACCAGGAGGTCGTCCATGTATACCTGACACATGTTTTCGTCCAGCCCACGCAAAAATTCGTCCATCAGTCTTTGGAACGTTATGGGTGCATTCTTTAAGCCGAACGGCATACGGGTAAATTCGTAATGCCCCCTTTCGAAAGTGAACGCTGTTTTGGCCTGGTCCCTAGGGTGCATGCGGATTTGATGGTACCCTGATTTCAGATCGAGTGTACTAAACACCGATGCTCCACCCAGTCTATCCAAGATGTCCTCCAATCTAGGAATGGGGTACTTTTCGTCGAGCGTGTTCTCATTTAATTGCCGGAAGTCTACCACTACCCTATAACGCTCCTTTGTTTCTCCATCGACGAGTTTCTTCTTAACTGCCCATAGTGGACTATTAAAAGGCGAGGTACTGTCCACGACGATCCCATGACGTTTTAGCTCCTCGATTTCCTCGCGAATGTGTCCCCTCAATGCTTGTGGGTATCTCCGTTCCTTCACGTAGGTAACCTTATCCGACTTCAAATTAATTTCGTGTAGAGTTTCCCCCGTCGCACTCAATGGGTCTCCTTCGCGAAAAAAAATGTCGGCGAACTCCTCCCTTATACCTTGTCTCCACTCCGCCCCTTTGTTGATTACCCCGACACATCTAACGCTCCCTTTCACGTCCTGTACCGTTTCATACTTCTTATTCCCGATCTTAATTGCCCAATGGCCTCCTGAACTCCGGATATTCGCGCCTAGTTTGCTAAATAAATCACACCCTAAAATTCCCCCATACTCGCGCGGCATGATTTCTACAACATGCAACGTCATCACCTCTCCCTTTTTTCCCCACTTGTCTAGGGCTAGATCTATTTCTCCCTCTATCGTACAGGGCCCACTCAAAGTGACAACTTTACACTGACATGGTCTCACGCCTGGCTTAACCTTTCCTTTAAATAGCACTTCCAACTTATCTCTACTCACTAATGTACAGGAACTTCCTGTATCCACCAAACACTTCCACCCTTTACAAAACTCTATAACAGGCAACCGATCACACTTCTTTTCCACACTATTTACACAAAAAAGGTTGCCCCTCCGTTCACACGCTCCTCATTCTCTCTTTACCTGCTCTATTCGCCGTCCAGCACTCCGCTGCTTGCTCCTTCCTCCAGGGGTTCCTCTGCCGCCGGGTTCGCTGCTCTCCGTCTCGGACCCTGAAGTCTCTGAAGATCTGGCCGATTCCGACGGTATTCTGCTCCTCCGCCACATTCTTTGAGCGTTGACCTCCATCGGTTCTCCTCGGTCGTGCTCCCTGCGCCGTATATATGGGCATTGTCTGGCCATATATCCCTCGTTGTGGCATTCAAAACAACGCGTACGCGGGCACTGAGCTACCAAGTGTCCTGTCTTGCCACATTCATGGCACTTCCTTTCCTCTCTTCTGCCACTCTTCCTATCCACAAATTGCCTTCTTTCTCTTGGTCCTTTTTCTTTTCTCCCAAACTCTCCCTCTCTCCTTCTTCCTAGGTCCTGTCTTACTCTATTCTTCCCTGTCTCGTTTCTTCGGTAAGACACCCTACTCCACCCTGGTTCAAACTCCTCTCTCTCTTCCTCGTCACGTGCACTCGCGTCCACCATTTCCTGTGCACATTCTATAAACGATTTATCTCTGGGTAGACCGTCCTTCCTCCCAGTATCTCTGGCTAACTGAACCTTCAGTACGGTGGTCATAAATATCATCCACGCCTCGACTGCACTTGTGTCCATTACCTCTCGCAACTTCTCGTTTATCCTGTTTAGCTTCACGAGGAGACCTGCAGCGTACTGACCGTTTGTCTGGTTCGTTCTCTTCATGTCTCGGAACATTTGAAGCATATCTTCTTCTGGGGCCCATCGCCCCCCTCCATAGGCTTTCTTCAGTCTTTCCTTAATTACCTGCCACGCGGTATCCTCATCCGCTTAAATCAGGTTTAGAACACTCCTTCTGACCCGCCGTGCTAGGGCCACCCGTAACCTTTTGGCTTCTGATTCTTCTAGGAGGTCTACTGCTACCTGGGATTGTATGCTGTTCATAATCCCGTCCCCGCCTTTGAGAAAATGATTTAACTCCCCCACATCTCCGTTAAATTTCTCTAAGTCGGAAATTTCTCTTCTGATATCTTGTGCATTTGCCTTTTTGAGCTTCATTCTTTCTAATTCGTTCGTCTCCTGTGCGATTCTATTCGCCTCCTGCGCAGCTAAGTCCGCTCGCGCCATTGTTAGAGTTGCTGATGACAATGGCGGGAATTCGGGATTCACCGATTCTGGCTGTGAAGGCTCCAGCGTTAACGTTGCTGGCCTAAGGATCTCTTTTTGCCCTTGTTCATTCATTTTTTTTTAAAAAAGAGTGAGAAAAATAGAAATAAAATTGATAAGTAACAAAATCAAAATATTCTTCCGTAAGAAAAAAAAAGGAAAAAGAAAAAAAATTCTCACTGCGAACTGCTAAAAAAGATCCCGGGTTTCGGCACCACTTAAGAGCTTCAACACGCGAAACATAAAAAAAAAGAGGAAATGGGGAGTTAAAGCACTCACACGAAGGCTGGTTAAACACTAACTTTATTCAGATTCTAATCCTCTATATATACTATTTACAATGTTTACAATGCTAGTTTAGAATTAGTGGCTATACTAATGTAAGTCCCAAATTAACTTATATATATATATATATATATATATATATATATATATATATATATATATATATATATATATATGAAATATATATTGATAATAAAGAATAATATATTTATAATAGTTACAACTTTTGAAGCAACCCAAGTCAATCAATACTCGGTTGTTGTATTAGCATTTGGAGGCCCGAGGTAAAATCTGTCAGTAGGCCCAACATTTCCTGGCTATGAATAAATCGAAGTTAATTTAATGAAGAGAATAGAAAAATAAGCTTAATTTTTGTATGCATAACTTCAAGAACTTATAAGAATAATGTTGATTTAAAAACATAGTTATCATAGTTAGTTAAAAATATAGTTAATCCTAAACGTACTAATGTAAACAATAGTAATGCTATATATAGAGGCTTAGAAGTCAAATAAAGTCAGTGTTTTATCAGCTCTTGAGAGTGTTTGTTCTAACCCTTTTCCTTTTTTTTTGTCTTTTGTGCCGAGAAGACCATAAGTGGTGCCGAAACCGTGGGACCTTTAGATAAACAGGTACAGAAAAGTAATTCTTTTTTTTTTCTGATCTTTTCTCTCTTTTTATTTTTTTTTTCTCTCCACTAAACGGACAACATGCATGAAGAGACCGGGCGTGGAGATATCTTACGACCAGCCACATTGATTGTCCCAGAGATGCCACCACTATCATCAGAAACTTTGGTAGCGGCCCATGCAAATCTAGCGGCAGCCGAGGCAAATGCTTTGGAGAGAACGAAAATAAAAACAGTAACGTCCCAAAGACTTGAGGAAAGCCATCTCTGATTTAGAAAGGTTCAACAGAGAAATAGGGGAGTTGAATCATTTCTTAAAAGGAGGTGACAGGGTTATAGCACGGATAGAGGCCAAGATGGCGGAGGATCTAGTTGATGCCATGGACGCAGACGCACTCCTAGCAGCCTTGGTATGTCGTATCAACAGAAGCATACTGAACATGATCCAAGCGGACGAAGACACTGCGTGGGTGGTCGTGAAGGACCGTTTGAAGCGTTCGGCGGAGGTAGATGGGCACCCGATGAGGATATCCTCCAGATGTTTAGGGAGACGAAAAAACCCTATCAAAGTAATGAACAATATGCCGGGACATTGCTAGCAAGGTTTAATAAAATAACGAAAAAAATGAGGGAGACCCTGAATACAGCTGAAGTGGAAGGTAGGATGGCATTCCTATCGAAGGTTCAGCTAACAAGGGATACCGGTAAGAAAGAGGGATTACCGAGAGAGAGAACCTTTTTGGAATGCACCCAAGAAATGGTCGATGCGAGCGCCCGAGACGAGGAAGCACAATGGGAAGATCAGGAGCCAAGGTGGAATAGAATACACTACCGAAGATCAGAAGGAGTGAGAAACCGACCTAGTCGAGAAATAGGAGGAAAGAGAGAAGCGGAATTCAGCAGGAGAGAGAGGAGACCACCGAGGGAGAAAAGACAAGGCCCGGAGGGGAGGAATTGGAGAAGAGACGACAGAAAATGCCACGGATGTGGCAAGACAGGACACTTAGTAGCTCATTGCCCACGTACACGTTGCTTCGAGTGTCAGAACGAAGGACATATAGCAAGACAGTGCCCCTATATGCGGGGTAGAGAAACGGACCGCAGGGAGCCCATGGAAAGTAATGCTCAGCGAGTGTGGCGGAGAAGCAGACCAAGCGTGGAGTCGCCTATGTCATCAGAGGCATCTGCATCGGAGACGGAGGGGAGCGAACCAGAGGACAAGAAAGAAGCGGGAGTAAGGAGCAGGCGTTGGGGAGAAGGACGAAGAGTAGCAGAGGTAAGGAGAGAGCGAAGTCAAGAATGAGGATGGTGTGAGAGGAGAGGCAACCACAGCAGAATAAACAATATAGTGAACGAGTGTGGGGGGTTGCCTATTATTGAGGTGGTGAGAGGGTGCAAATGTTTGGTGGATACGGGGAGCTCGTGCATACTAATAGGTAGAAATATGATCAAAGTATTTTGTACAGGAAAGAAGACGCCAGAGGTTAGGGCATGTACATGCAAACTGATAAGGCTAAGCGACCCTTGAGGGAGAAGTGGAGATAGGCCTAAGGAAATGGGGGAGGGGTGAGAGAGGAGTTGCCATGGTTCACGTCGTAGAGGACATGCCCCGGGAATATGGGAGAATTATCGGTTGCGACCTGCTGGAGAAACAAGGAGCGAGCATCCGAAGTTCCGCGGAACAGTGGATAATTCGAGTAGGGAGGAAGAGGCATAAGGTTAAACGGGGCGCGAACAGAGAGGGGAATCGCGTCGGGGTAATTACGAAAAAGAGGGACTGGAAGCACGACGTAATGACGGAATATACGGATATTTTCTATCACGAGGGAGAATCGCTGAGCGTGACTTGGGAAACGCTTCACGAAATTCCGTTAAAGGTAGAAAGGGTCACCTACGTGAAAGAACGAAGATATCCGCAAGCACTACGCGAACATATCCGCGAGGAGCTTGACAACCTGAAGCGGCAGGGAATTATAGTTAACAGCACGTCACCATTTAACAGCCCCTTGTGGGCAGTGAAAAAGAAAAGTACGGAGGGCGAAAGCAAAGAACGATATAGAGTGGTGGTAGACTTCAGGCAACTGAACGAGAATACACAAGACGAGAAGTATCCAATTCCGCGCCTAGAAGATATTTTAGACCGACTGGGAGGCGCAACCGTGTTTAGTACGCTTGATTTAAAGTCAGTGTATCATCAGATTCAGATGCACCCCAGGGATCAGGGTAAGACCGCGTTCACCTTTGAAAGGGGTCATTATGAGTTTACTCGTATGCCTTTTGGGTTGAAAAACGCGCCCATAACATTCCAGAAACTCATGGACGAGTTCTTGTGCGGTCTAGACGAAGGTATGTGCCAGGTGTATATGGATGACCTTCTAGTTTTCAGTAAGACCGAAGCACAACATGTGGAGGATTTAAGGCGCGTATTCGAACGAATTCGGCAGTTCGGCCTGAAACTCTCCAAGGAAAAGTCGATTCTGGGGCAGCGACAAATAAATTTCCTCGGACATACGATATCCGCTGAGGGCGTACGACCGGATATACGGAAAGTGGAGGCGATTGCGAGGATGGCAGTCCTCAACGATATGAAGGGAATTCGGAGACTCTTGGGAACCTTAAATTATTATCGGCTGTTCGTTCCGGAGATGGCAGAGAAATTAGTACCGCTGAATGGAATGTTAAAAAAGGGACGAACAGTTTGCATCACCCCCGAGGTGGAGGAAAATGTTAGGAAATGCATGCTGCAACTGCAGAGAGAACCGGTCCTCGCGTTTCCAGACTTCGCCAGACCATTCTCAGTCACCACGGACGCGAGTGAGAATGCACTGGGGGCAGTGTTGTCGCAGGAGGGGGAGAAGGGAGAGCGACATATAGCGTATGCCAGTAGACGGCTCACAGATACGGAAGCACGATATAGTGCCCTTGAGCGGGAATTATTGGAAATCGGTTGAACACTTTCGACCATACGTTTTTGGCAGGAGGTTCAAAGTCCATACTTAAAGAATCCTCGGGCAGGGTCACGCGTTGGAAGGAGATATTAAGCCAATATAACCTGGAAGTAGCATACAAACCGGGAAAAGACAACGTCATAGCGGACTGGTTATCGCGCGCCTTGCACGTAAATGCAATTGAACCAGAGTGTTGCAACTTTTCGTTCGGGAATGGACACCGGAGGGTGAGGGGGAACGAGAAGCGCAGGGATCTGAAGAGGCACAAGAGTCGTCAGGTACGGATGACGAAGTAGGGGAACGGTCAACAGAGTTAGAAGAAAAAGAGGAAATTATTAACAATAAACCGCGGCAAATAATTTGGAAAACGAGGACGTCCGGAATAATGAAAATGGATTATTCGGCACTGGGACGTTGTAAAATTGTCATAATCTGGTCTACACCGGGGGTCACAGAAAATCAAATGTGCAGAGCCTTAAAAGAAGCATCGAGACCGGGAGGGACGTACTACCTTTACGTGGGAAACGCCACGGTGTGGGAGAAAATCCGGTATTTATGGCGGACGGAAAAAATCGGCGCGGATAGGACATTTATTCGGTGTACGCTGATGGTGGAAACCGTTCGGGATCCGGCACGGCAGACGGAAGTAACGGTCGCCCATCACCAGGGTAAGACAAATCATAGGGGAATGAATGAAACCTTGGCGGCCCTAAAGCGCCAATATTTCTGGCAGGCTATGCGGGGGATTATTGAGAGGGTAATCGGTGAATGCGAGATATGCCATCAAACGAAGTATGACCGACACCCCCATATAAGTCGCCAAGAGGAAACAATAACGCCGACCGTACCACTTTGCGAGTTACAAATCGACACCTTCACATGGCGGGGATTTAAATGCGTGACAATAGTGGAGGTTTTTAGTAAAACGGCCATGGCGCATCGGGTGCAGGAGCGTACGGCGGATGCCGTTATCGGGTCTCTTCGTCTCTGGTTCCAGTTTTATGGAATACCAGAGAGAATAGCATCGGACGGGGGGCGGGAATTTGATAATGCCCAGATACGCGAGGAAACAAAAGCGTTAGGAATCAAATGGCATTGGAACACTTGGACACTTGGAGAGAGACTCAACAGCACATTGGGCGATCACCTACGGGTATTCCACGTCGACAAGGGCCTAGACGCGGACGAGGCAATGCCCAGAGCAATTGCAGCATACAACCACTCGATCCACATGGCGACGGAGTTTGTTCCATTCGAGGTCCTCTTTGGACTACGAGACCGACGGAGAGATGACGCCGGTTAGGTGATAGATGAGAGCATCGCAAAGCAGCTACGGATAAACCGAATGGGCCTCGCAAAAATATGGGAAAAGGCACACGGGCGTATAGTCAGCGAGAAACGTAGGAGGGTCGCCCGGGAGAATGTAGGGCTCAGGGATAGGATGGACGATCGGAACCATTGTATACCGACGGATAGGGTCTAATCGAACAAAAGAACCTTTGCGATACGAAGGGCCGTTCCGGGTGACGGTAATAAGGGAACATAATTTGGTCACGATTCGAAACGAAAACAAAGAGCTGTCCATATTGAACAATTAAAAATTCCAGTGGGGGAGGCCCACTAACCTCAAAGATAAAGTCCTCTTTTCTAGGAACAGGTTTAGAGTTTAATTTAAGTGCAGAAGATGTATTTTTTATTATTTATTATTAGTAGTATTATCAGTATTTTATTTTTTTTACTTTTAGCGATGTGTTTTTGAATATATTAGTCTTAGTTAGCATATTAGATAAGTTTTAGACTGTATAGATATAAGGCATTTTTATTTATACTGTTTTGTTTTTTTTTTTGTTGTTGTTTGTTTTTTTTGGAGTAAAAGGTATGATTTATGTAAGTTTATGAAAAGAATGTTCAAAAACTGGCGGGAGGGGGGAGTTAAGGAACGATGAGGCATAATATAATAGTTAATCCTAAACGTACTAATGTAAACAATAGTAATGCTATATAAAGAGGCTTATAAGAAGGCAAATAAAGTCAGTGTTTTATCAGCTCTTGAGAGTGTTTGTTCTAACCCTTTTCCTTTTTTTTTGTCTTTTGTGCCGAGAAGACCATAAGTTTTATATATATATATATATATATATATATATATATATATATTTATGTTTATGTATGGATATTGTAAACCCCCTAAGATGCGTCCGAGCATGTCCGTGGTTTGGACCCGAAAAGCTCACACAACCATCCAGTATTGCGGGTACTGTATAGCGTCCCCCTATCTATTTTGGTTTATTATTTTCTATAATAGCTAGCTCTTTGTAAAGGTAGATCTTCGACCAAGGAAAACAATTTGTAACCTCTCCTCAAAATTTGAGGTTTTACGTTTCAATATACGTAGAATCCAAATATCGAACATAAAAAAAAATCCGTCCGTCCGCCGTTCACGGCTTTTCTTCGAGACTACTGGACCGATTTTCCAGAGATTCGGTACCAATGTCACAGGTCACCCCAGGAACTCGACATTGCCATCCGTCTGTTTGGTTCAAAATGGCGGCCGATGAGAGATCTTATAAGCCCATAACTCGGTCATTCATAAAGATAGTGGGGAAATGTAAGGTGTTTTTGAATCAGCATAGCAAAGCATTAAAAAAAAAAAAAAAAATGAATAACAAAAATCAATATAATTGCCGTTTAAAGATCTTATAAGCACATAAGTTGGTCATTTTTAAAGATAGAGGAAAAATGTAAGGTGTTTTGGAATCAGCATAACAAGGCATAAAAAAAAGAAATATATATGTATAAATGCTTTTGGCTTATTATTTTCAATAATAGACCTTTGTAATCTACCAAGAAAAAACATTTTGTAACCCCCTTCCAAATTTTGCTGTTTTATTGTATTCAAACGAAAGCCCATGAAATTCCCTACAAAATGAAAAAATAAAAACGCAAATATATTATGTTTGTTTATTGATTATGATATGTTTAGTCCAAAATGGAAAACTGAAAAATTCCTCAATTATAAATGATATATTATAATTTATGTTTAAATACGCAATGCCTTCTTATCAGACTCGACTTTAGCTAAACAAGCCTAAAAAATAAAATTTACAAGAAAAATCCCAGAAATAAACAAGGGATGATAAAGAGATTAATAAAAAAAATAATTTAATTTTCAATGATACTTCAATTTAACATCAAATTTAATTTACTAAAGCCTTAAAGCAACAAAACTATAATATTTTCATAATTATAAGTTTAGCATGAAGCAGTACAGGGAAATTGAAAAACTTTTTAATTTGGTTTTTGGTTTATTATTTTCAATAATAAACCTTTGTAATAGAGCAAGAAAAAAAAATGCCCCTCCCCCTCAAAATTTGAGGTTTTTCGTTTCAAGATATGTAGAATCCAGTTCGAAAGCTAACTAATTGTATTCTCTAAAAAAATATATCTGACGCATAGATATATTCTATGAGCTTTATATCCTATATAGCCTATCATTGGATTCCCCTTGAGCGTCTCTTTCCAACCGTATACGATTTTCAGATTTCGAATTGGATTTTCGACACGTACTACCCGATATTGGGTTCAGTTTTTGTAATTTTTAACTTGAACTCTATCCAAATTCAACGACTGCCAAGTAGTGTTTTTATACGCGCCATTTTGACGAGTATTGTGCATTCTACGCGGAAGTTATAAAAAAGTTAAGTTTAAAAAACGAACTCCCGCGGGTAATGCGTTGCCGTCCCCACTTAGCGCAACAATGTTTTTGATATTCTTACTATGGAGCAGTATAATTGAAATTTTGACACACGAGATAATTTAAATTTCCGAATAGTCAATGATAGCTAACTTCTATAGAAAAATAAACTTAAAAACCTTTTTAGCCACAATTATCTAACTATTAATGAGGTGGTATTCGGTAAAATTAATTAAAAGATAGAATCATAAATTTAAACTGTAATAATACAGGCTACAATATGGACCCGATATTGACTGAAAAGTGAATCGTTTAACGATAACTTAATACTTTTAGTTTTATAAGGATGGGATTTTATTTTTATTCAGAAAATATACAATGAATCACAGGCAACGCTTAAAAAACAAAAATAAAATAAACCGCAACTGTAAAAATACTCCAATGAAGTTGCATTCTTAACTATGAAAACCATTGAAAAAGCTCTCACAACAACACTCTGCTACGTTCTTTACGAAGTTGAGCTCGTATCATTGCTTCCTTATAACACATATAACTTATTGCTTCCTTAACAAATAACACAGGCCAACGATGAAAAAATTGTTATACTGAAAATACCTTATTCCTACAGTTTTTAGGGTGCTGAATCCAAATATGATATTAAAAAAGCTGTATCACCCACAATTTCTTCACATTTTATAGTTAAATTTATTAAATTAAGCGATTTTTAAAGAATTGAACAGCTTTAATATTTAAAATAAATAACTGAAAAACTAGGTCTATTGGTGTGGATGAAGTTGGTAGCACTGCTGAAACACATTTGCTGGCCAAAAAAAAAAGGTTGATTCTTTTTTCTGTTAACAGCTGATGTTTTGTTTACTGTCAACCTAACCTCACTTTCACGTTTCCTGTACATGTGCTCAGTACAATGTCTAATCGCGGTTGTAAAATCTCTGCTGACAGTTTTTGTAATATTTCTGGTGAGTTTGTGATTAAAAAACACCAAAGAAACATTACAGACTTTGTCAAAAAGGTTTATCTATCATACTTTGGAACTAAACTTGGTGATCAGAATAAATCTTGGGCCCCGCTTAAGGTATGTTATGTATGTGTCGAAGATCTTAGAAAATGATAAAAAAAGGAGAAAAAAACCTCTATGATATGGAGGGAGTCAAGAAATCATTCCGATGATTGCTACTTTTGCAGTGTCGATATTACTGTTCATAACTCAAAAAACAAGAAGATAATAAGCTACCCTAACCTTCCGTCCGCCATCCGACCATTAGGGCACGGTGTAGATTTACCGGTCCCTGAACCACCAGATGATTTAAATTCTATTTCAACGGAAGTATTTTCTGATGTACAATCGGAGTTAGATGAACAAGATGATGAAGAATTCCAATGTTTTACAGAACATGTAGAGCCTAAACTATTTACTCAAATCGAGCGTAACGACTTGGTTAAGGATATTGGCTTAACGAAAGAAAAAGCTGAATTGCTTGGCTCTAGACTAAAAGAAAAGAACTTGTTGGCGGTTGGAACCAGCATTTATGTGTATAGGAAGAGAGAGCGAAAATTTTCCAACGACAAGAAGGTGATTTAGTGTACTGCTCAGACATTTCCGGTGTGATGAATGAGTTTGGTATTGAATACAAAAAGGAAGACTGGAGGTTGTTTATTGATTCATCGAAAACTTGTTTAAAGGCTGTTTTATTACACAATGGTAACATGTACGCATCTATTGCTGTTGGTCATTCTGTACATATGAAAAAAAAATATGAAAACCTAGAAACAGTGTTAAATCGAATAGGATATTCTGCTCATGGTTGGATGATATGTGGTGATCTAAAAATAACATCCTTTGTCAGCAAGGTGGTTTTACCAAATTTCCATGTTTCTTGTGTGAATGGGACAGTAGGGCTAGGGATCAACATTGGTGCAGAAAGAACTGGTGAGAATCTTTGAATCTTGAACTGCAGAAGTCTTTAAAACCTGGTGAGAAGAACATTCTACGCAAAAACCTCGTAGATCCAAACTACGTGGTTCTACGACTTCTACATATAAAGTTAGATCTCATGAAACAATTTGTAAAGGCTTTGCGTACAGATGGAGCATGTTTCACGTATCTCTGCCAAAAGTTTCCACGCCTTTCAGAAGCTAAAATAAAAGAAGGCGTGTTTGTTGGACCTGACATTAGAAAAATGATGCATGATATATGCCACTGTAAATACAAACCATGTTTATGATGTAACATAGTGTTTCATTAATTCCCCATATACCGTATAGCAGTTAAGGCCAGATTTAGATTCAGCATATAAAAATCTAAAAAGATCAACTTCTAAAATTCTTCAAGTTAAAAAAGTTTTCAAAAAAAAATTTTTCTTAGCCGGA
This sequence comes from Rhaphigaster nebulosa, assembly GCA_948150685.1. NCBI lineage: Eukaryota > Metazoa > Arthropoda > Insecta > Hemiptera > Pentatomidae > Rhaphigaster > Rhaphigaster nebulosa. The sequence continues at coordinate 162,985,301 of OX411308.1, forward strand.
GTAATTAATTATTATTTAAAAATAACATTTCATTCTGCTTGTATATATATTTATAATAAAAAAAGTTGTTACTCGTTCATGATAACTGTTAAATTTAATTTCACTTTTGTAATAGTAAGTAATAGATATTACTGTCTAATTGCTGAAGATCATTCCACTTCTACTGCTCCATTCCAAATGGAACATATATACAATAATAATAACATTTTATGATATAATAATAAAATTGATGGACTGTTTACGGTAAACCTTTGGAATTGCTACTAACAAGTGTTAAGAGGTCTAGATTTTCAGACCAGACTATACTTTCACCCATTGCGCATGCGCAATTAAATCCTCAAACCGACGGATCCTTCTCTGTTGGAACGCTGGTGTAGGGTTAGGTCAGACTTCCAGCATTTTTACGTAGGGGTATTGCAATGCTAAGAAGACTCTCTACAGAGAAAAAGGTTAATTTGATCCATACCAACTCATTCGGGTTATGCTATTAACAATTTCCATCCAAGGACCAAGTCAGGAACTACGAACCATCATCCGCCAGGGAGCGGAAGAATGGTAAGTCAGTGGTGTAGTAATGATAAACGATTGCTGACAAGTGGCGCATCCGGATTCGTTGAAGCTCAACATCGCCTTTTCATTAGAAAATGAATGCAATTTTCTAAAACTTCACGGACGAAAATCTATTGATCCTTAGTTTTACACATAATTGGTCAATTTTTTTTACCACTTGGACTAAAATTCCCAGATCCGAAGCTAATAGAACGTTGAAGAGATTGGCCATGATATTTAAACTTAAAGATGGTGTAGGAAAGAAGGCGGTGGGGACAAGATCTATTCGGTAAAAGGCGGGAAGTCTTACCTAATCCTACATGACTATTCCAAGTGAAAAGGATCCATCGGTTTGATTATTTAATTGGGCATGCGCAGTGGATGAAAATATAGTCTGGTCTGAGAATCTAGACCTCTTCAAGGTCGTTAGTAGCGATTCCAAAGGTTTACCCTGTTTACTTAAAAGTAATAAAATTGATTATAAAAATATATTACAGAAAATAATGATATGAATAACTTACGATTTTGATAATATTTTATTATTAATTGTGTTAACAATATAAATATTAATTAAAAGAAAACAAACATTTTTAGTGAAATTATAATTTAAAAAAAAAAAAAATTAAATTTTCAAGATAAACTTATTTAATATCCTCGCTATTGTTGAAGCACTATTCATATCCCTTTATTTCTCAAGAGATATATGTTATAGATATATTATTAATCTGTTCATTGAAATATTTATATATATACACATGTATATATATATATATATATACATATATATATATATATATATATATATATATATATATATATATATATATATATATATATATATATATATATATGTATATGTATATATATGTATATATATATATATATATATATATATATATATATATATATATGTATATATATATGAATATATATATATATATATATATATATATATATATATATATATATATATATATATATACATGTATATATATATACATGTATATATATATATATATATATATATATATATGAATATATATATATATATATATATATATATATATATATATATATATATATATATATATAAACTACTACTACAAATATAGAAGAGCAAAAATTTAAAAGGAGACATAAAATAACACTAGACAACGAAATTGAACTTTTTTTTGTGTCTGGGTTGAAAGGGATTGTGTTTGTTAGACCTTAACATTGAGAAAAATGAACAGGGTTGGGAAAAATATTTGCTTTTGAAGCCAGGAGTATGCTTTTAGTATATTTTTAATAGACATAAACATCTAAAATATTCATTTTGTAATCAAGTCGAATTGTAACACAAAAACAATATTTCAAGCACAAAACATTTTAAACTTCTTGTATTCAAAACAAAATAAACTCAGAATTCACTTAAAATAAATAAAAAATGAGCAGTCATTGCAGTCAAAAATGAGTTTTTCACTCGAGCGCCTCAGGGACGTGGAACTTTTTCGAATGAGATTCCACACGTAGTCGGTATCCCTCCTTCGTCATCATCAGTTTCCGGGTCAAAACAACGGCCTTCACTGTCTCTCGAATCGCTTGAAGAAGAAAGACACTCAGTTTCCATGGGCTCTGGATGAGGTGGAGTCGTATACGAAACTCCCGTGTATGTGGCTTAGGAGCTTTGGTGGATGGGATGTCCAGCTTCATGAACTGGAAATCTGCACATCTTCGCCCTTTAATCATGTCATGTAAGCAGAAATAACAGTTACTCACGTGGTCAGTCGGTTCCCTCCAAATCTTTGGTTGTGCAAACTTCATGGCACGCTTCTTCCCTCTATACCATCCTTCCAAGTTTTTTTTACAGTTCCCACAGGTGAAATGTGGGGCCAACACTTTGTCCTGGCTGCTTACAGGGATTCCAAAATGTGATTCATATGCCCTACAAATCTGAGGGTTAGATTTTAGGGCATATTTTGAGTTCCTTCACTTTAATGAAAATGCTGCATACAAAACAAAAACTGTCCGCTGCATGCTTGCAACGCCGTTGCCATTGTCCCTGATTTCGACATCACTCGCGAATGATTCACAATTAACTGAATAGAGCTTGAGAATGTATTTTTAAGTTTAAACCAAGCGATAATAGCTTAAATAAAGGACAATGTTCACTCTCAAAACATAAACAAGGCTTAGACCCTTGTTGAAAAATTCACCAGCAATGCGCTTATAAGATATTGATAAATGTATAAATATATATATATATATATATATATATATATATATATATATATATATATAAATAAATATATTGCCCTTATAATATTAAATGAAAGAAAAAATATTTATTTAATTACTGATCCCCTTTTAATGTCTTGGCCAATGAGAAAGCAGTATTAACAACCGTATTAAGAATAATTCAGGATTCCAAATTAGAGTAAACAAGTTCCCCGCCACAAAAGCAAACATTCTTCAATAGGAAGGTCATATTCCACTCTATTTTGGCATAATATGATGAAAAATTACGGTCTTTGACCAGACACAAAAAACGAGTTGTATAGTGTAATTGGTAGGATATAAATGGAAAGTATCACACACGAGCCCTGGAGTTTATAAAATTTCGGAAAACAATTAACCTGTCGATAATTCAGGCATCATAAGGACAACAGAAGAGAAAACACACACACACACAAACACAAACACACACACACACACACACACACACACACACACATATACATCACACATCTAAAATCAAAAAAGATTCTAACTAATGACAACAACTAATATATAAAAATAAATATACAAAAGAGTAAGGTCCACATCACGGTGGTTGCACAGCCATTCCACAAAATATATTAATACAGAAGAACGAAAATTTAAAAAGATACATAAAATAATTTCTAGCAAATAAATGGAAAACAATCTTAAAGGAATTAGAAAAATCGACAAAAAAAAATTGGTTGAACTACTCAAGTCAAATTTTGCATTTTCTATGGATGCATCCAGATATAGAATTTGTATATAACTTGACAATAGGTATTTGTTTATAGCTATCAAATCCTATCATAGCAATCAACCATCCTCGAATACACCAACTTTATATACATAAAGATAATAATCGTTGGAAAGATAAGATTTTAGAAAACTAATATCTAACATATAAAGTCGAAAAACGCATAAGCTTAAGTGATTGTTGCAGTTAATAATTTATAATTTTATATTATTTAATGGATAGGTACTAAATGTTTCCATGGGAACTAATTGGAAACTTTTTAAAATAATGCGCTAAGTGAAAGATGTGAGATGAGCGCACCAGGTTTTTTCAAAATTAGAATGAAAAAACATTCAGAAATCAAATAGTTTCTTAGAAAATTAGAAAAAGGACTTGAAGGGACGACGAATATATTTTCCAATCCAGTTTGGGCCACCGCCGGATTGGAAAAGCTTTCTTATTAAAATTCTATCAGGCTGAAATTAGGCAGTTAAACTCTCAGCTCTACTTTGAATGCGATTAAAGGATCGTCCGTTTGTGTTAGAGCTACGTTCATTTCCATTACTTTTAGGCTCAATGTCTTTGTTAGTCCTCTTTCTCTTATGCTCTTTAATTCTATCATTTCACTAATATAATTTTTTTTTAATGTTCTAATTAATGTAACGGCAGATTTAAATGTTTTCTTTCTCTTTCGGATGATCGTGGCCTGTAAATTATGATTATTTTTCGGATATGTATGGTATAACTGTATAACTGTACGGTTATCTCTTAAACGCAACCTAAAACCGTTATGTTTATATCTCATATCTATATACAAATCGTAATCTTAGATGTCTCCGTATCATTTGGAGAAGAAGTGCACTCGCAATCATCCTAGTTCTTTTAGAAAAGATATCCAAAAAAGATACATTTCAATCAAGAACAATAAAAAATTATACCTATACCTGGACATAATACATATCTGGTTTTAAACTTTACATAATTTTAATAGATACCTACTTAATGATTAATCCCTTCACTTGCAAAATTCTCTCTTCTTTCTGGTATTGCATTTCCCAAAGTATAGTATGCGTACCTCCAATACGGGAAGTGTTCGGTAGGGATACGCGCTGCAAAAGTATTGAATGGATTACATATCTGTTCAACATTAATGCAACGTCCCATGCCAGAAGAGCAATTGTTGGTATTATCTTCACACGGATTCTTGTAAAATAAACATAAGAAGTATACCTTAACATCGTTCTGGTAGCCAATGTAACATGTGTACCCGGTTTTAACGAAAACTTCCTGAAATACGGTTTCTCTTTTCCAACCTTATATCAATGAAAAGAGGCATTTTCAGTATTTGAAGACAGTAAGTAAAAAAAAAAAAAAAAAAAAAAAAAAGAACAGGCTTTTGGATGTGGAACCGCATCTATGAATAAAATTAACCACCAAAAACCAAATTATGATTACTTGTCGTCGCAACATAAACCATTTAATCCTTCTCATTAATCCTAAAAAAATCTATTTATAACTTTTTTTAAAATATTTTATTTTTAATGAAATTTATTTTATTTTTATTATTATTTTGTTTATGTACAAAAATAAATTAATATATTTTGATTGTTATTAAAATGTATGTAAATATTTTTTTTCATAAGGGCTACTCAGCGTTACTAGAATTATAGAATAGTGGTCGAAAGTTTGGAAACACTATTCTAGAAAATATGCAGAAGTTACCCAAAATAAGTAGTTTTCTTTCTCTCTTAATCCGACCAATTTCGTTATTTTTTTTTCTCTATTTTTTAGTACTTTGAAAGAAGATTATTTCCACTTACTGCTCAGACAAAGAAGGCTATATTCAGTGCACTGGTCCAAAGCGTAATGCTCTACAGTGCTGAAACATGGTTCTAGAGTATAGGATAAAACATATCTGTGAGTGGAAACGGATTTATGGAGAAGAATAGCCAAGGATTTCAGAAAAAATAATTAGTGAAAAAGGAGGAGATGAAATAAAGAAATTCGGAGGCGATGGAAGGAATGAGATTAAAATGATAGATAGATAGATAGATAAAAGAACTTGAAACCCACTCTCCAAATCTAAGGTTTTACGATTCAAGATATATTGAATCCAAAAATGGAATAAAAAAAAAATATATGTTCGCCCTTCCCCCGTCTGCCGTACGCTCCGTACGCGTACAGGCCCAAGAGAGTGCAAACATAAATCAATCCATGTTTTTGTGCATTGATGTACTTTTGTTTTAGCCAACAGATTTGCGATTTTTTTAAATATTGTTTTTTTATTACATTAATGACTAAATATAAATTACGGTAAGGCACCGACCTCAACTGAAAAGGATCCTTTGGTGGAGCTTGTTTACATCTTGAGCGAGCTTAAGTCTACAGCTGTGATCTAATTAATGCAGTAATAATGTTAATAGCCATTTAAAATTATAACTGCTTTATGGTCAATTCATATCTAATCAACTAATGAAGGTTGCTAACATAATTTATTTATTTTATTACCTTGTCCTATACTATTGTATTTATTAATTATTTAAAAGTCCGTTTTTTTGTTTTGTTTTTTTGAGCGGCCACTTTATATGAAGCGTCAGCTAATTTGGCATTTTACTGAGTTTTACGAAAAACTCTGTAGCTCCTTCGTTTTGAAGAATTTGTTTGTTTCAAACAAAAAATATGTTAAAGAGCATAAAATGCACAATATTTTCGGCCCAATATCTATACCTCTACTTAATTGTAAAAAAACAAAAAAATAGGTAAATATTAACGTTTTCAAAATAAAAATCTCCTCTTTTAAATCTTAAAATGTTAAAAACAAAACTAAGACTCACCTTCAATTTTTTTTCAGAATATATTACTAAAATATTTCAGGCCTGAGAGTTACACCCTTTGTATTTTAATGGGTCTTCAAATATAGTGATGTTAGAAATCAATTTTTCAATATGAAATGAGGAGGGACACGCTTTAAAAATCCAAAATGCTCAGAAAACATTACTTCATTTTTTTTAATAGGTGGATAAAATTTCATCACTGAGATCATTTTAATTAGAAATTTTTAAATATACATAAAATTGTAAGATTAAATGAAAATTATGAAGACAAGATTTACTGCAAGACCTTTCCTATGCGTTATTTTCATTAAAACTTAATAGAGTTTATAACAACTTTTACTATTTCGAAAAAAAATTAATTAAAAACTAATAAGGTCTCAGTGTTGAAATTTTTGAATTTTTGAAAAAAATAAAAAAACCTTTTCTGAAAATATTTTTTATTTTATTTGAAAATTAATACAAGCTGCCACACTCAAGGGGAATAGGTATTAGGGCTATAAGAATCCATTCGTACCATATAGTCAAGATATGGTACGAAAAAAACAGAAAAAAAAACAATAAGTAAATAAAATAATAATAATAAATATCATATAAAAAAAATGTATATAATATGTATGTATAATATTACTAGTAAAAATAAATAGATAGACAAATTAAATAACAGCAAAATAAGTAAACAACCAAGATAACGAAAAATTATGTTAAGTAAAAATAATTCATCTTGAACACATTCCTACCTTTATACAATATTTACAATCTGCCCAGGGTACTCCGAACCAAGCTCTGCCCCCACATATAAATGACAAAGCTGGGGCTCAGGAAATCCCAGCGCTTCTCACCCAGTCGCGTTACTGGTATTGAAGACCAGTGGAGACTGAGTGAGGGCACTAGAGCTACAGAAGCTCAGGACGTGAGTGGAGATAAATAGGAGGTAAATGGAGGTAAATACAACAAAGATTCCTTTTATGATGAACTGGAAAAAGCATCAGATAACTGCCCTCGTCACGACATAAAACTATTCCTAGGTGACTTTAACGCTCAAATTGGCAAAGAGAATTCACTGTTCCCAGCAATAAGAGGCCACAGTCTACACGACATAACCAATGATAACGGGCTTAGGCTTGTCACATTCGCAGCATCCTTAGGACTGATTGTAGGAAGCACGCTCTTTAAGTCAAAACGAATTCATAAAGCAACGTGGACATCTCCAGATAAAAAGACCACAAACCAGATTGATCATGTGCTTATAAGCTCCAGACATAAAGGCAATCTACTTAATGTGAGAACCTACAGGGGCGCTAATGTGGATTCAGACCACTACCTGGTCGTGGCAACCCTCCGAGCACGCATATCAAATGCAAGGAAAGTTAGAACGGACAAAGTTACCAAGTATAACATTGCAAAACTCAAAGACCCCCGTTGCATGGAAGAATTTGAGCGCAACATTAGCGAGCAAATGCAGAGAGCGAAATGCCCAAAAGAGAACAGCATTGATCAGATCTGGGAAGTTTGTAAACAAGACATAAAACTAGTTGCTAAAGAAACACTAGGCTTAGAAGAAAAAAAACATTAAACCTAGTTGGTACGACGAAGAGTGTAAAAGAGCCACCAATGGGAAAAACGAGGCCTATAGACGAATGATTACCGGAAGAAGAACCAGGAATCTGGTGGAAGAATATAGAAGGCGACGAAGAGAAGAAAAGAAGATCCTCAGGAAGAAAAAGAGAGAGTGGGGGAAAAAGAAGATAGAGGAAATAGAGACACTGAAGGAACAGAGGGATGTGAAAAAGTTTTACAAAAGCATTAACGAAGGAAGAAAAGCGTACGTGCCCAGAAATAGCCAGATCCGAAATATTAATGGAAAACTAATTTCAGATAAATCTGAAATATTAAATAGGTGGGAAGAGCATTGTAAGGAACACTTTAAGGTGGATGATGAAGACGCTACCCCATACCAATTAGCTGAGGAGCAGGATGTGGAACCTCCTGACGAGGATGACGTGCTTGATGCCATTATGCAACTTAAGAATAATAAGGCCCCCGGAATCGATGGTCTGCAGGCTGAACTTTTGAAACAAGGAGGACCAGAAACTCTGAAGCGTTTGCATGATATCCTGTTAAAGATATGGATAGAAGAAGTTATGCCGGAAGAATGGAGGACAGGAGTAATATGCCCGATACACAAGAAGAATGATGTTCTCGACTGTAACAACTACAGGGCTATTACCTTACTCCCCACGGCGTACAAGATATTTTCAAACGTCCTCAATGCTAAAATAAGACCTTACACTGATAAAGTGGTGGGGCAATATCAGTGTGGTTTCAGGAAGGGAAAGTCCACCATTGATCAACTGTTTACTCTGCGACAGATACTTGAAAAGATGAATGAATTCAATACATACCTCCATCTCCTCTTTATAGACTTCAAAACAGCATATGACAGTGTGTATCGGGACAAGTTATACATAGCTATGAAGAGGCTGGGAATCCCGTCAAAACTAATACGACTGGTCAGAATGACGATGACAAATGCCAGCTGCTGTGTTAGAATACAGGGAGATCTGTCTAATAAATTTTGTTGCGAAAGAGGATTAAGACAGGGAGACACGCTAGCATGCACCCTGTTTAACCTAGCGGTTGAAAATGCAGTAAGAGGCGCACGAGTACAGACCACAGGCACTATATATACAAAAAGCGTCCAAATCTTAGCATACGCTGATGATATATGTATTGTTGGAAGATCATTGGCAGCAATGAGGGGCGCGTTTACTTCCCTTGAGACAGCGGCAAGAAAAATTGGACTTCAAATAAATGAAGAAAAAACAAAATATATGACGACAGATAACCGGCAGACTGACCCAACCATCAAAATTGGCGCTTGGAACTTCGAAAAGGTAAATAGCTTCAAGTATCTAGGTTCAGTAGTAACAGCGGACAACGATATTAATCAGGAAATAACACAGAGGCTCGTTGCTGCGAATAGGTGCTACTATGGACTCCTGCAGTATATGAAAAGCAGATCGCTGTCTAGATCCACAAAGGTGAACATATACAAGGTACTAATACGCCCTGTACTGACATATGCGTCAGAAACATGGACAATGACTAGGGCCATAGAGCGAAAACTGTTGGTGTTCGAGAGGAAAATTCTCAGGAAGATATATGACCCCGTTAAGGAAAACAACGAATGGAGAATCAGACACAACAGTGAACTTTCTGACCACTATAAAGAGCCCGATGTTGTCAAATATATAAGAATAACTAGGCTTAGATGGGCGGGTCATGTCTTACGGATGGATGATAATGTAGTCCCGAAAAAAGCATTCAATGTCGAACCAATTGGTAAGAGGAAAATCGGAAGACCAAAACTGAGATGGCTCGATTGTGTGAGTGGTGATGCCAGAGCTCTGGGCATCCAGAGTTGGTGGAAGGACGCACGAGATAGAGAGAGATGGAAGAAGATTCTTGAGGCAGCCAAGATTCAGTAATGGATTGTCGCGCTAAGGATGATGATGAAATGGAGGTAAATAGGGATTGTGCTAAGGGATCAGGATGATGATTAAGGTTCCGATAAATGTGGAGAATTCGAATGGAATTATATCGGAATTTTAAGGTCATTGTGTAAGGTCTTGTTTGAAACATAATATGGGGCATTGACTATTGCACGGAGGACTTTAGACTGGAAGGATTGAATAGATTTGATGTTCGAACGTTAAGCTGTCCCCCACAGGTCTAAATTCTGAAAATATTAGATTTTTAAATTGTGTCCCTTCTGAAATATTGTTTTATATTGGCAGCTGGCTCAATCAGTAAAATAGATTATTTTGTTTACTTCTGGTGATATTTTCTTCATTTCGTCAACGAAATATTTTTGAAAAGTTTGTACAACAGCAATTTTTTGCTCCAAGTTGTCACTCAACACGTAGGCACGCTTTTGCTCTAAATCTTGTCTTCATCATTTTAATTTAACCTTAATAGAGCTTCATACAGTCTATATTGTAAGAACATCTATATTTATATCTATACATAAAATTTTGTATAATTAAAATTTTCTATAATTAAAATTTTCTAACTAAAAAGATCTCAGAGACGAAATTTTATACACCTATTACAATAAAATAAAATAATGTTTTATGAACATTTTGAATTTTGAGATTGAAAATATCTGATTTTAGAAATACTGCAACATTTGAAAATCGACTAAAAACAAAGGATGTAACTCTCAGGCCTGAAATCTTTTAGAAAAATAGTATACTATAAGAATCGTAGTATACTATATATAAATATATTATACTATAAATAATGGGCGCCCAAAAAAAAAAAAACTGGGCTCCTAAAAAAATAATGAATATCTATTTACAACTCTGCTATTATAGAACAAATATAGGTAAAAAAAAAAAAAAAAAAAAAAAAAAAAAAAATAGGCAACCCTCATTGGTTGGTTAGTTATGGATTGACCTCAAAGCAGTAATAATTTTAAGTGGCTATTAAAATTATTACTAATTTAATTCGACTTATTTAATCATTTAACTATTGTAGACTTTCGCTCGCTCAAGAGATAAACAAACCAAATTCCCTCAACGGATCCTTCTTAGAAAAGGTCGAACGTAATGGAAACTCGATTTTTTTTCAAAACCTTTGCAAATTTGTTGGTCACCGGGCTAATACAAAAGTAAAACAATACACAAAAACATGCATTGATTTATGTTGGTACTCTCTGGGATTCTTTATCTAAAACAGTTGTCTTTAAAAGGATATTTAATGGATATTAGTAATGTTTCTTAACTAAATTTAATAAGTATTAATGATATTACTTTGCTTCAGAAAATAAAAAAAATCATTATATAATGTAAATAAATGCAATGTAATATCTATTTCTACTATACAGACTCACTCTGCTACTTTCGGCATTTATAGTGAGTCCCTACTATCTGAGGTTTGTGCCCACCCAGAGACACAAGTACCGTATAAAGAATGTTAATAAAGAAAATTCATCATAAAGAAATAACTTGCCATGAAACTTAAGGATTTCTTCAATGAGTTATTCGTTTTTAATGAGGAAAATTATATGTTGTATTTATAACACAAAATAGATATTTCCTTTGAAGATGTAAATAAAATGAAAATTAGATATTTCCATCATGTTATATTAGCGAAATTTTTTTCGTTGGTGTAAAAATGAAGTGACGACACACCTTTCAAGATATCCTTTTATCCTGATGTAATCTTATTAGCGCTCTATGTGAAGGCTTAAGGATAGTTCCCACCCTAACCCTATTATTCTTCATCGATTCTTTTCACTATGTTCGATTCTCTCTAATTCGATTTAGTCATCTATAGTAAAGTTGAATCGACACAAAGGACAATGAATATTATATGAAAATGTCGCATCCTTTTGTGCATTAGCGTAGAATAGACTCTTGTTACATCGCGAATATAAATCAATGCTATTACTTTTTTAAGTATTGAAAGAGAATCAATAAAAATAATTGTTATTTCTTAATTTGTTAAATTATATGATTCATCCTATTTTTAAAAACTCGGCAAACTATTTGCAAAAAAATTATATATAAAAAAATTAAAAATTATTTGGATTAAAAATGTATTTGTTTGCTATTCTTTTTTTTTCTTTTTCAGCCTTAGTTATAATGATTCCAAAACGCTATATTTTTCTTCTATCATCATAAATAGCTTAGATGAGGGCATATAAAACCTCTGGTTGGCCACCATTTTCAGACAAACGGCTGATGGTTTATGTCGAGTTCTGCGGATCATTCTGGAATGATCTGTATATAGGACTTTTATATGGGTATGAATGTATTTACTAATTTTTTTTTCAAATTGGTGGGCCGAAAATGGTACTTTACTTGAAGGTCATAATAAACTTACGTCAAAAATTATATTAAAATTAAATACAGAAAACATATATATATATATATATATATATATATATATATATATATATATATATATATATATATATATATATATATAATTTGAGAAGTTTGGCATTATATTTTAATATAATTTTTGATGAAAATCCGAAAGTACCTTTTACGGTAATCATATAGTTACCAAAAATGGAGATTCACAACTAGATTTTTCAACAATCCTAAACACAAAATTTTAACTTTCTACGGCTAACTGTTTTTGTATTACGCGAGATACGCACGTACTTTACGACGAAACTAGTCAAAATGGATTCAGGGATGGTAAAAAAGGATATTTCCATTGTAATCTGAAAATCTAAAATTTTTGCGGTTACAATATTTTCTTTACTTCGTATAAGGAAGTAAAAAACATTAAACCATGTGGACCTTGGGTTACATAAAATATAAATAATAAATTAAATCAAAATTAACTTAGTCCTCGTACATAACCAGAACGAACTTTTTCTATACTAACAGTTACCAAGGAGGTGGTGCGGTCAGCATAGTCAACAATAGGTTCAAATGTTTATAGTATTGTATGTCATAAAAAAAAAAAAAAGTTTGATAATTGAGTTGCCAATGTGAATTCAATTAGCATACCATAAGAACCCACTTTAGCACGACAGGGTTTTAGATCGATGTAAAATACTTCAATAGCGGACCTAATCCCTATTCGAACCTTTACACCCTCCCCGGAGAGCCTTTATATCGCCGAGGTGGGATAAAACACAATCACCACCCACCACACTCTGCCCTTCACATAAAGTGCTGTAATGAGATTAGGCTGGATAAGGGCTCGTTGCCTGCTATTTTATTGTCCGGCCCTACTGGGAGTGCTGCTGGTATATGAAACCACCAACGGCCCTCTAGATAGCTATGCTGCAAAGTGGTTTGTGTGAGTGTTGATTGGCTGGCTTCATGGTCATTATGGTGAACATGCGCAATACACTCATATAAAAATCCTTAAAAATCTATAAATAAGAACTAACTATACTATTATACCTTCTATTGTAAAAATAAAGTATCGCATGAAAAAATTGATCCATGGAATGATGAGTCGACTGGAAATGTACAAGATTTTTGAAGTAACAAGTAAACCCTTTAAAAAAAATTGGAAAATAATATTCATTCAGTAAATTCTAGGTTGCCCTATATCTATCAGTTAATTCTAGTATTACCTAAGAGGAAAAGATAAAACTAATTCTAATCAGGCAAATCGTATTCGAGTTAAAAAAAAAAAAAAAATTGAGGTTTCACGTTTTAAGATACGTAGAATCCAAAATTATATATATATCTTTTTCTTTTATTTTTTTCTTCCTTCCTTATGGTATCTGGATTAACGAAATCTCGACAAGTTAATTTGTTTTCCCTGTCATTTTAGAGATTCTAGGCTTCGTGTGCTGAATCTTCTATTTAAATGCTAACAAAAATGTTATTAATATGTTGGCGATAAAAAAGATACAGGTAACAATTCGGTAAAATTCCACTATTCATATGTCGTAGCTTCAGAAAAATATCATTGTATTGGCGTAATTGCCAATTATATTGAAATGAATATCCCATTGTGATAAGAGAAAACATTCAATTGTTCCAAATACCCAAAATTTCCATTGTATTGTACACGAAATTCCTTCATTGTGATTGAAAATTAAACATGAGTTTTCACTCAATTGAAATTTCATTCAAAGCACACCGGCACCGAATGGTCAAACAAGTTTGAGTAGGCATTTCCCCAGGGTAATTTAGATTCCAGATTGTTTCTGCAGAAACTGCGCCCAAATTAACTTCGGCAACACAACATCGGAGATGGGGGTAGGGAGCGACTACCCATAGAAACCCGGCTTCCGGACCGAGGTACACAATACCTTCCCCAAACTACAGAACTATAATCAATAGCCTCATTATAATAGCAGAGTAATTACAACCCAGAACTGGATGACTGTTATGGAGAGTTACTGAGCAGGACATTCATGACAGTAATTCAGGACAGCTCGCAGATCCAGTCGTGAGATTGCTGGAATTTTCTGGGAAATATTATAAATTATACTCGAGCCATTAAGGGAAAGTTGCTAGGAAAATTAGAGACAGTTTGAGATTATCTCCTGAAGCTTATGGTCCCTCGTAAACACCAGTTATTAAAGTCAATGTTAGTCGGGGTTAGTTTCATATTTATAGGAATACTAAAATGTTTGGTTATGTTAATGTTACACGACTTTCATCTTGGGAAGTAATAAAAAATTTATAAAAGTCAGAATAAGTAAAGCTGCAAGTATTTGAGATAAGTTTCGTAGCACAGACTCATAAATATAAATTTCAATAATAAATTAATTCCATTTTATATACGCATTTTAAGTGAAAATTCAATATATTTGTTGGTATTTGTTTATAGGGAAGAATCCAATTGAGTCTTTCAAATTAACCAATTATCATCATCATGCATTACACTTCTTTTTTAAAATTTAAATATTAAAATAGTTCACAACTGTAAAACCTACATTATTGAAAAATTAACTAGTCTAAAAATAAGCTACTAATATATTACAAACTAGAAATAATATAAATAAGAGAGCTAAAATCGATAACTATCAAAAGCTATAACAACAGCATATACTTTAAAAAAAATTATACTGTTATGTTTTAAAATTATTAAATATATTTGAGTTCTGTTGAACTGTCTTAAATTGATGTTATATTTCTAAACGGCTGGCCTTGTTAATTAAGACTCAGGTTGATGTGAGATGGTCATTTATGGTCTGCATTTATGGGATCTTATTTTTCTTTAAGTGTGACGATATTTCTTCAAACATTGAGAGGTTAGTTATTTGCTGTAATTTAAGAGACTTGTTTTGGTATTTTCCGATAATATTCTAATAATAGTTTTTGCATTTTTTTTTAAATGTTTGTTATAATTAATTCATATGAATATAACGAAATAAAAAAATAATATTTGAATAATGATCTCCCATTAGGAATGTAGTTAAATATAGAATAAAAAAAAATGTCTTTTCTGAATCCCCATACCAAGCCCCAATTATAGCCAGGAACTGATCTTTAATTTTATTCTTATTATTTATCATGATACATTATTTAATTGATATTGTTTTTTTATCCGCAGGATCGAGATAAATAAATTGTAAAGGTGAATAGACGACTGATGACGGCTTACCATTGGTTGACACGAGGCCAGTTGTCAAATGGCCAATTTAATGTCAGCTGACTCGTTAGATTATGGTAGCCATAAACAACATCATTAAATTCTTACAGTCGATGTATTTTCGAGCCAATAGTACTTGGTCTCTTCTGCTGATAGGGCAAACTAACCAGCTTGAGTCGTTAGAAGTCCTGCTTGAATTTCTTACCTAGTTAATTTATTGTACACAGCGAATGTTTACGAAGCGGAGAACACAAAACTTTGTAATAGGTAGTTGCGAACGTTTTTGCGTAAAACATAATCACTCTTCCAACTCAGGTCGAGGAAGAATGGCATGAATAAAAAAATATCTAAATCACACTTAATTTGCACGTTCAAGAGATTAATGAGTATAAAATTAAAATAATATCACCTGATAAACGTTAACAAAATGTTCGTTTTTGCTATTTTATTTTGACTTCCTTCAAAATAAAGGAAGTACTTCGCAGTAAAGGAAGTATTGTAATCGCGAAAATTTTCGGTTTTCAGATTTCAGCGAAAATATCCATTTTGACCATTCCTGAATCCATTTTGACTAGCTTCGTCGTGATGTCTATACGCACGTTCGTTCGTGCGTTCATTCGTTCGCACGTTTGTTCGTATCGCATAACTCAAGAACGGTCAACCGGAGAAAGTTAAAATTTTGGATTTAGTATTACTGTGAAATCTAGTTGCGAACCTCCTTTTTTGGTCACTGCATGATTACCGGAAGTAGTACTTTACTTGAAGGTCATTATTGATTTTCATAAAAAAATTATTTTAAAATAAAATGCAAAACTTCTCAAATTTGGTATTTAAGACTTGCATACCAACATAAATAACATAATTAATTTTAGTTAAAATTGGCAAAAGGGAAGTGGTACTTTACTAGGAGGTCATATTAGACTTTTTATCAAAAATTATATTAAAATATAATGTAAAACATCTAAAATTTGGTAAACTATACTTTTATGACAATATAAGTAATATAATAAATTTTGGTTGAAATTGAAGAGCCAATTAAAAATGAAATTAAACAATTTTATTACTAGTTTTATGTGTTAAAATTGAGTATAAAATACTTTTCTCCCCATTTGTGAGCTGAACACGACATATAATGACGGAATAAGACCTTCATAAACTAGAACTTAGTGCAATAAGTGTTAAAGTGCAATAATTTCTATTTTCGTTGACGTTGATCCTATTTTTAATGACTAAACTAAGCTACTAAATCAATTTTTGATGATACTTTCAATGAATGTTAGAACTAGATTAGAATAATGAGGAACGCATAATGTTTTAGGTGAAACCGGGAAATGTTCGAGAAAGCCAAAACACTTGTTTTAATTTTGCTATTATAATAATGTGCTCATGTATAAATTAATTATGTTTCTTCTATTTCATTGTATTACTTCAATTACTTTCTGAGAATAATTTCATATTTTCTTTTATTTTTTGTAAGTTTTACGGACAAAACATTTTGAAAGTTTAGTATTTTTTATTAAAAAATCTTCGAAAATAAAACCACCGTAGAGAACTAAGGGTCCACCAGAGGTAAAGCGTTCCCTTAGACTATATTTACAAGGGCTTTTTTCAGTAATTGCTAAGAGAAAATCGAGTTAGGAAGGGTTAAAAGCTCTCGAACTGCCGTGTCTTTTGATACCGTCAAAGGCACTTTTTTTTTCACTTTGAGGCTAATTATCTAGCCTCTATATAACTATCTTAATCAACAGGAGTAGCCAGTAAATTATACGAAATAAACAAACAAAAATTTTAAAATTACTTATCCAGCGAAAAGTGAATGAATGTTACCACGTTGTTTGAACGTTTTTTCAAACGTGAAAATTTTCGAATTCGAACTTACTTTTTCAACGCAAACACACGTTTTAAGGTCACCTGATTCCAAACAACCAAGTCTCGCAAAATGGTATGTGTGTATGTGAGCAACCTTGTTCAAAACGAAAAGTCCTACGAAACTTTAAGGTAGGTATATTCATATAAATTCATGGGATATTACAGCAACTTTTTCGTCAAAATCGACTGACCGGAAGTGCCACTTTATATCATCGATTTTACAATTTTGTCGAAAAAAGTTCTAAAGATATTGATAAAACTGGCTGAAAGTTTTCTCCTTAAAGCCCTTTAACTTTACTTTATGTAGTTATAGATTGTATATAGATTGTAGCACCAAAATCAAACGGCTTTAACGATTTTTATGAAACATTTCTAAAATCTTCTCCTTAAAACACTTTTAATTTTCCTACGAATAGCACATCCCCGAGAAAAAAACAGAAGAAAATAAAACTTCATTCGCGATAACTCAAAATGTATACATTTTTTGATGAATCATAAACATAATCATTTAAAAGGAAATTATATATATATATATATATATATATATTATAATAAGATCTTCATGCGACTAAAATAGCGAAGATATATTAAACTTTTTTTTTTTTTATTTTTATTTAATGCGGTAAGGAAAGTGGTGCGAATAGACACACTAGATAGTTTAAACCGTTTTTTTTTTTTTATTGCTCATGCGCAAATAGATTTACTGTTAATTTCTAAGTTTTCTTCCTAATTGGAAATAATTATTAGGCAATCTAGGGTTCTTTTTCCGTTTTTTGAATTGGGTTTTTGATATGGCTTACGTATTACGATTTACTCTAGTAGTTAAGGTTTTCATGGATCGTTGTTAATGTATGGATCGTTGTTAATGGATCGAATGTTAATTGAGGGTATCGTATCCGTTTTTTGAATCAAATGTTTGATCGCTCTTGCACATTTTGCACTATTATGTTTTTGTATGTAATTTTCCGAAATATGTCGAGACAAATAAATAAAACATTAAATTAGTTTTTCCTTGCTCATTTGTTTCCTTAACAGGGCTGTTGAAATAGGAAGCAACACTGAACTATTTGGCAATAGTCTTTAATTTGAGTTATGACAAAAACCTCACTAATTGTTTATCTACAAAATAAATCCGGTACCTCTTTATGAACAAGACTAATCCAATTCTGTTTCTGCTTCAAAGCGATAATGTTCGGTCGAGCAAAATTGTTAATATGATTTGTATTTCTGTACCTCAGAGATGTAAGGCACTATGTACATTTTTTACCAATTTAGCATTATTACACATTTGTATTTAACTTTTTTGTGTATTACCCAGAAGTATAGATAATTATGCCCTAGAACAACTGTAAGACGAGTTCCATGATTTTAAAAGAATACTAATTCTACTCTCATGAAAAGTTATTACCTCTGAGGAACAGATAAACAAAAATGTATGTTGACACATATTTGATAAAAAAATGCCTATTCAAAGATTTTAAAAAATCAAGGATTTTCCATTTCCATTATATAAAGAGATACTGGTAGAAAAAAAAATATCAGGAGTTCCAATTACCCTCCAGCAGAATATTGGAAAAATAAATCTCCTGGAAGACCTTAACAATAGGACAAAAATCCGGGTAATTTTAAGGATACCTTTTAATATTTTAGGAATACCTTACCTCTACTTTTACAATTCCTAAAGAGCTGTTCTATAAAAAAAATTATAAAAATCAATATGTTTTTCAATGCCACAAATGGGTGAAATTAAATATAAACTAATGCCATTACAACCAATACAATTGAATTTTAAAGAAGTCCACTCAATATAAGTTTAATATTTAATAAATAAAAGAATAATATTTGTATTAGTATTTAATCAATGGAAAAAAAAAGACGAACTGTTATTAATAATAAATTAAAAATTAAAGTAAAAAAATACAGCTTGATGAGATTACTGTGGTAGATCATAGATATATATATATATATATATATATATATATATATATATATATATATATATATATATATATATATATAATCATACAATAAAGCTAACTGGGAAGAAATTCGATCCTTATGAACTTCACGGTCGACCATATGTTGAGGTTATAGCCTGACACAATAAATTATTCGACTTAATTCGCTGATCTCAACCGAAAAACATACTTAGGAGGTTTGTTTATCTCTTGAGCGAGCGTAGCGAGCGGAAGTCGACATTGGTTTTGAAATTCTACGCCTTTTTTAACCGGCAACATCATCAGAGATTAATAAAAAGATGAATATCTGTCAGGGCTTCTACAATGGTCAAAGCTTGTAAGTATTGAGGAATAGATTCAATTTATATATTCAATATATATATTCAATTAATATATTCGTATTCGTAAGTTATAGATTCGATATTTATATTCAATTTCAATAGTTTACAATGGAAAAAATATTACTTCTAGTGGTAATCTCAATTTAATATCCTATTAATAATTAATTACGAGTTTTTTCGAAAATTCAACATTGATATTAAAAGAAAGCTTTTTGTGATCTATTATAATTAATTTCACAGAGTTTTCGGAACACTTAGTTATGACCTGATTCCTATTCAAAACTGTTATCTCGGCAGATGAAAGGGGCACCTTTTATATTGTGGTAATGCGCGAGGTCTAAGGGAGCCCACATACAATACAATGGCTACCCGCATTCCGGGGTCTCGGCTTAAATTGTTCTAATGACATTACTACGGATAAAGGCGTCCTTCTCTCGTATTGTTCGGGCCTACCGGAAGCACTGGTAGTAGGGTATCGAATCAATTCACGGCAGTCGGTCCTAAATTGGAGATGAGAAGGAAACCATGTACCTTGATTTAAAGATAACCAGAGTGGTAGAGAGGTTTCTGTAATTTAAAGATCACGCAAATTTTGTCAAATTCAGTTCAGTAATTTTCTTTTCTTTTTTTTAATTTTGAGAGGAGCAGGGAAGTTTAGATCACAATTGAAACAACATTCGTAAAACTTTTTTTAAAACCAAGTATACATAATTACATGTCAAAAAATTAATATGTCTCCATTTAGTAAAATCGGCAGGGATATTCAAAAATCCTGATGATCCCCTTCCATTCTCATAATATGGATAATGTGTCAACAATCTTAGGTAATAAAAGAAATATCATCACCTTATAGAATAGAGACGAATTGATAGTAACTAGAAAAAATGATTTAAGAAAATGTGAAGAAGAATTGAAATTCTGTCTGTAATTAAATAAATATAATTTAATATTTTCACATTATATCACATGTAAGTTTATTTTTGGTATGAAATACAATTTTTTTTTAACCAATGTAAAATAAATAGGCATTTAAGTTGATATATGAGTTACGATTCATATCAAATATAAGAATATTAAACTCTATAATAAAATATATATATATATATATATATATATATATATATATATATATATATATATATTTATTAAATATGAATTGTAACTCTGTAGGATTTGAGTAGCAGATAGGCATAAAATGAATCGAGAGTCCCCTAATAAATTTCCTCCACCTCATTTTATTAAAAGTGATCGGCGGCCAGTTAACAATTTTTAGACTGGTAGTATTCCTTCTGACCTGTCAATGATATATCACTCCGTAAAAACATATTTATATACATCTAACTTTAAAAGTTAGTCCGCCATCTTCAATACAGATTACTTCCAAAGATAGAAAATCTTATCAGTTATATGTATTATTAACATACTAATGATGTATCACTCAAAAATTTATTTATTGTTTATTGTGCAAAAACATCAACTAAAATTCAACCATTTAATATTTAGATCATGCATACCAAAAATTATTATTTACATCTTCCAAAACTGGTCAAAGTTTGAGTTATAGATCTCAATATTTTTTTGGTTTCATTTTTAAATGCAGGATTAAGAATTACCAATGCTTGATGTTATAAGAAACATTAATAACCAGAGATAGAATTATAAATTAAATTTCAAAACTACCTTAATAAATTTATGAATATAAATCTAGAATAAGGAGGTTTTCATGTTCATAATAAAACTAGAAATATCAAATATTATTAGTATGGAGGAAATAATAAGCATTTTTATTAGGAATTGATAAATTATTTTCCACTTCTATAATTTTGTTTTTATTTAAAACTAGTTTCGAATGTTATACATTCATCTTCAGTTCAAAAAACACACAAAAATTCAAAAATAAGCAATTCAAAATACAGTTTGGTATTATTATACATATTAAATTAAATGTAATATAAATTAGTATTATAAAACAGTTAGGAATTATGAATTTAATTAAGACTTTAGATTTTTTGTCTTGGTTAATTGATTGCATGTTGGTTAAACCTTGGTGAATACCAATATGTATTTTATTTCTTGTCTTAATTAAATTCATAAATGTTTTATAATACTAATTTATATTACATTTTATTTAATGTGTATAATAATACCCCGCTGAGTTTTGAATTCCTTATTTTTGAATTTTTGAGTGTTTTTAGAACTGAAGATGAATGTATAACATTCAAAACTAGTTTTCATTAAAAACAAAATTATAGAAGTGGCAAATAATTTATCAATCCATAATTAGATTGATCATGTGGATATTTATTCCATCATCCTGCGGATGTCAACTGAGCATTTTTATTATTTAGATTAGTAGAAAAAATTAATATGATAAATTTTACCTCCATTCGAGAGAGAAAAAATTTACTTAAGTGTGTGTAAATGTGTTTAAACCGTGATATAAGAAATGCAGAATGGGTAGCAGTATTTAAACTTACAACAACAATAATCAATAATATATGAGCGTTAAATATTATATTATATATTTTATTTAATATAAATTTTTAAAAACTGGTAAGGATCATAGAATATTTAAGATCAAAGAAAATCAATTGTGAGTTTGATTATTACATTAACAAAAAAATGCTATGTTAAAAAATAAAAGTTTCGGTTATAAAACAGTTTGTTTATACATTGTTTTAAGAAAAATTGCTTGTTTTATATAATATAAATTAAATCATATATATATTATTAAATTTGTTATTATATGATATTATTTAATGCCTAAAGGAATATTTATTGTTATCAATGTACTTACGAATAGAAGGAATCGAGAAAAGTGAAAAAAAAACAATTAACAAATACCGTTCAGAAAGACAAATAAAACACTAAAATAGAGTTTTATCGTTATAAATCAATTTTCAATAATAATTAATAATAATAATAATTATTTAATATACAATAATAATTATAAGTTGTACTTACAAAGAGAAGGAATCGAGAAAATGGGGAGAAAAAAACTTTAAAAGCAGTTGACCGTATTATTAAGAGGCTTGATATTGGAATGTCTAGAGGACAGAATAGTGCAGGCAGTCCGGAAGGCCCGAATTCGCCAATAACTCAATTATCTAGTCTCCAAGGCCCACAGCAATATCTCAGTCTTACTATTATTTTTACTTAGCTCACTCCAATTCGGTTATTTACCGTTCAGTTTATTTCTCATGTTTAACAAGTGTTATTTGGTTGTCAATTTTTTTTTTTTTTTTGACAAATGGTATTAATAATAAATGTTATTAATTGTAAGTGCCGTTTCGAAATTCGCTAGTTTATTGGACCCCTAATGGATAGTGAATTTGAAGAGAATCGCCGCTATTGTTGTAAGTGTTGAAAATTTGTAATGAAACTTTTTTTTAACAATTTTTCACTTATGTGCCTTAGATTTACGAATTTATAGATATTTGTAGTATATTTTATAGTCAGAAATGGATTAAAATAAAAAAAATAATCTTTTTCTAACAATGAAAAATACATCCATATAATTTAAATGAGTTAGACAATGTAATAAATTGTGTTGTCATCAATATTACAATATTGAAAATTCAAAAAAATGTTTTTTATGTTTGTGTTACTGAATGAGCTTAATTTTTTTTAAAAATCAGCATAACATTTTATCATTAAAATTATATGTTTTTGTTATCCTTATAGACCTAAAACTTATTATCAAATTAAACTTTTTTCGTTAACTTTTATAAAAAATAATCACTTTAGAAAGGGTGATATTTTCAAATCATAGAAAAAATCAATATGCAGTTTACAGAATCTAGCTACATTATTATTTCTAAAAAAAAATTAAATAAAAATAAAGATTTGCCTTCAGGATCTAGTATGGGAAATAAATAATTATTATTTTTCTATTCCCACTTGATCTTTCTTGCTCAACAGATCTGAAATTTTAAATACATTGCATTTTTTTTTTTTTTTTTTTTTAAGCCAAAGCTAAGTGCTACTTGTATCTTTCCTATTTTTTATGAATCTCCGATATTATTTTTTATATATTTATTCAAATCAGTTGTGTGTGTACATAGTGAATAGTGTATATTATAACATGCTGAAAACTTAACTCTTGCCAATCATGTTGGAAATAGTCTTCCTAGATAGAAAGCATGCTTGGTAATAATTATTTAGTAAAATATTTACAATGATAAACATTTTTTACAATGCTTAGAAAATGATTAATAAACTCATTGATATTGAAGTAACTCAATAGATGAATTACGGAACATTTTAAGGTATGGCTTTTTTTGATTTAGTCTATGTTAGTTCCTCTACTTATTTCAGTTCATCTACTTGGAATTAATGTTTTTTATAATTATTAAAAGATTATTAAGACCTTCAAGTGCAAAAGGTCTGTTCAAAAGAAAACAATATCATGTTCACAAAATAAGGTTTATTATTTATTGATAAGATGTTTTCATCTCTGTTGAACAGTCAATAGATTTTATTAATATTAAGTAATTTTTTTTTTCTGTTAAAGCTAAAGCTGCCTTTACCAAGGACTTCACCTCGAAAGAAGTTAAATTTTTCTTCATCTCATAATCCAAGGTATGACAAATAATTTTAATACTACTCAATTGTGTTTCTGTTGATCACATTGTTTTGGTTGTTTAATGGGGCAAGTCGAGCTGATCATTTAGATTGTTTCATGATTTATTAAAAAATGAAAGGAAAGCTCAAATCATTAGATAATAATTACATTTATAGTTGAAGTCAGATTAAAATGACTTAACTAAGTATAATTTCATAGGGAAAAATCTTATAATTCTATTATTATTTCATTACATGTTTCATTAGCTGTGATACTAGGCCTCTTTTAAGGCTAAGAAAACAAGAAGAGAATAAATAAGCATAGTGGGATACTAGAGAGAATATGAACAAAACCTTCAAATTCAGGACATTAAATTTTATTAATGTTTTATTTCTTACATGTGTATTTTTATTAATTTTTTATACACAAATACTACTCCATTGTTATTTATAGATACCTACTGTTTGCAACATTTTAATTTAAATTTCTTTTCTAGTTTAAAAAGTGTTATCTTGTCAGCTCCTATTTTTTAGTTCGCTTGAAAGAAAACAAGCCTTATTATTTATTACACGATTTTTATTTATTATATCCTCATAAGTTATGAATTTCAGCCATTAGAGTCTT
Source organism: Rhaphigaster nebulosa (assembly GCA_948150685.1). Taxonomy (NCBI): domain Eukaryota; kingdom Metazoa; phylum Arthropoda; class Insecta; order Hemiptera; family Pentatomidae; genus Rhaphigaster; species Rhaphigaster nebulosa. Next base: position 163,010,098 of record OX411308.1, read on the forward strand.
TAGAGCTCATCTAAAATCTGCACTGACAGTTCCCCCCTAATATATTTTACTTCAGCCATTTTTGTACCTTAGAGACATAAGAATTCAAATGAAAATTATAGACAAACAAATTGGTGGCTGTCTTTACTAAGTTATTCAATTTATTAATTAAAATATAATTTAAATTTAAAACACAACTAGATAAAATCTGAAATTTCAATTCAAATGTTTCATACATTTGAAGATGATGCAAATTAGATAAATTAGGCATTATTGATTTTCGTATCATTTTTTCAATGTTTCCGGAAATTTTTCTCCCATCATCAGTTCACTTTAAGTAATCAACTTGTCCCTTACTCAAGAGGGACAATTGTCTCAATCTCTACATATGGTCTTCACTGTCCACATATACATTTTTATTTCCATGCAAATTGGAAAAGATATTCAACGTATACCTAATATATATAATTCATAACCTTCCAATGTATGAAAAATTTGAATTGAAAGAACTATAAATATGAAATGTTAGAATATATGGGGAGATTGAAAAGAAGATTTAGGGACAAGTTGATGTGATTATTTGAAGATTAAAAAATAGCAAACGTCCTGATGTTGGGATTAAAATATCCCCGATTAAATATAGGAAATAAAATATGAAAATCAATTAAAGGAAATCAATATAGGAAGAAATATTATTCACCGATTTATATAATACATAAATATGAACATATTATTCAGTTTTGTATTTATGTAAAAATGGTCTTCACTCTTTGTATTCACAATTTTTTCAATTCAAATTTCCATACATTGGAAGATTATGAATTATGTTTATTAGGTAGGTATATTGTGCATAATATCTTTTTCAGTTTTTTTCCAATTTGAATTGAAATATTTTGATATATGGATATGTAGAGATTGAGACAATTTGTAGCTCTTGATTAAGGGACAAGTTGATAGAATTACTTAGAGATAGCAAAATTGCAAATTACCTTGTGATAGGAGAAAAAATTCCAAAATGTTTAAAAAATTATATGAAAATCAATAAAGGAAAATTAAAATAGGAAGAGATATCATTCAAAATATACCTAAAAAGTATATATATATATATATATATATATATATATATATATATATATATATATATATAGTTTTATCTTATTCCCACATGTATTCCACTATGTTTGTTAATTCTTCTCATATCTTATTTTATTCTCCTTTCTTTTTTTCCGAGCCATGAAGAGAACCTAGAATGTAGACTGAAAAGTCACCACAATAAACAGTAAAAATTGATTGCTGTACTTTATGTCCCCAACTTATAAAATTAAAAATTAAAAAAAATACTTGTTGCTGTTAATTCCAATCTTAAAGAAGAAAGTTTTCGTGTAACTAAATGTTTTTAATCATAACTAGGATACACTATAGTTATTGTAAGTAATCGCCACGAAAATAATATATATATATATATATATATATATATATATATATATATATATATATATATTGTCGAAAGTGCCTAATTTAATTAGATAATTACCAAATGAAGACATAAATGGATGAAGGTGTTATGTTACCAAATGCAGTTAGTGAAAACATTTTTTGTCTTCAGAATAAGAACATTTTACTCGCGTTTCACGCTTTAAACTTTAAGGAACAATTTGTATATCCAACAGTCTGTCTATATGTAGTAAAATCCATGTGACGGGCATGACAACTACTACCGTTAACCCGATTTTGATGAAATTTTCAGGGATTGTGGTGGATTGGTACCACATCAATTTTATCAAATTTCATCCAATACTTTCGTTTACAGATGCGCAATCTATTCTTCATTGATACGCTATATTTCGAAAACGGTTCGTTCGATTTAGCACTAAGTTGGAAGAAAGTTTGAAATTAGTTTAAAAATAGTCCGGTATGAATTTTGTCAAATCCTATTCCCAACTTTCGCTTCCGTACAAACTTCTTTTTTTATAGACAAGATTTATCTGATCCAGTGATAAATCATGGTATTAATCGATAATCTTGAGTTGTTAATATTACAAGGCGTAGATAAGCACAAAAAGTCTTAATTTGTTAGAAAAAAAAAATCAATTTTCGAAAATCGGTTACTTAGCACATTCATGCAATTATGCCTTCAACTGTAATCAGATATATATATATATATATATATATATATATATATATATATATATATAAATAAAATATATTTCTTATTCTTAAACTACTGTTGTTTTATTATTTTTTAAACTTCATCAAAACTCAACAATTACTTATATGGTGCAGTGATAATGTCGCTGGATTCATATAAGTGGAACCTTTTTTTTTTTATCATTTTTTTTTTTTTTGATTGGTGTTTAATAATGTCCTTTCCTATCCTATTAAGGCATACAGAACGAGTTATCCTACAGGTTACCAACCTATTTTGACCAGAGTGGGAAGAAGGTCGAGATTCATTACGTGGGGCTGCCACGAAATAAATTTCAACCCGCCCATGCCGGATTCGAACCGGCGCCATCGGGATTGCCAAGGCGACGCCTTAACACTCTCGGCCACCACGACCTCCTATATAAATGGAACCACAATCAAGGTGAAAATAGTTTTAAATTGATCCAAACTGTATCATTTGTCATTGGGTTATTAATTACTGAGATTTCTTGTATATCCCTCCTGACACAGGATGGTTTGCGCCTCAAAGGAAGAACATATAAAAACATTAAAAAATACCACAAAAATGTACGGCATAATCCTGGTCTGCTCTCAAGTATTCCAAATTCTGTGGTCACTCTGATAGTTCTCCCCCTAAAAATTACTTCTTGATCCGCCTCTGCTTTGATGGGTGATGCAAATTTAAATTTATAAATTGATAATTTAATTAATAAACTGAGTTACCTAGTAAAGACAACCACTAATTTGTTTATCTATAATTTTTTTTTTTCAATACTTAAGTCTTTAAGGTATCAAAATGACTAAATTCAAATATATTTGTGGACGAAAAATCAGTGCTCAGTTTAGATGACCTTGAATAATCGGCTGAAATTCATAATTTAAGAGAAATATAATTAATAAAAATCGTGTAATAAATGATAAGGTTTATCTTCTATCCAGGAAACTAAAAAATAGGAACTGACAAGAGAACACTTTTTAAACTAGAAAAGAAATTTTAATTTAAACGTTACAAGCAATAGGTATGTATAAACGACAATTAAGTGGTGTTTGTTTATAAACAATTTATAAAAATACACATGTAAGAAATAAAACATTAATAAAATTTAATGTCGATATATATTCCTTACCTTGTCTTCAGGAGCAGCCCAAGGTTCGAGTATTTTCCTACTGCTTTTCAATACCTATATAAATGATCTTCCTAATTCAATCAACCACTGTTCCCACCACTTATACGCCGACGACTTACAAATCTATTTATCCTTTCCTCTTTCTGAGCTATTAGTAGCGTTTGCCAGTATCCAGGAAGACCTAGATAGAATCAATGCCTGGGCAAACCTTTTCTATACCAAACTATCACCACCCACCATCCTTCCTACATCTACAGCCTCCTACAATTCAAATCCTCGATCCACGCACTGGAAACAAGATCTCGCCTTTCTGACCTCCATACTCCCTCCCACAGAACCAAAACATTCGAACGCTCCTTCCTCGCCCGCTCCTCTACCCTTTGGAATTCCTTTCCTTCTAATATCCGCCATGCTTCTTCTATATCCTCATTCAAATCCCTCTTTTTCCAACACCTTCTTTCTCTCCAAAATGATGCTCTCTAATTGCAAACTTTCAGTTTAGGATTAACATCTGGATCAGAAGTGAATAATAGATTTTAATGTACAAACTTTGTTAATCAATTCATTATTTTTGTATTTTTCATTTTCTCTGTGTTTTTTTTTTTTTTTTTACTTTTTTCTTGTTATTTTTTCTCTTTTTTTTGCTCAAATTAATTATATTTTTTCGATAAAAAAACCTATTTATTTGCTTATTTATTTTACAGAAGATATTTTAAAAATTAATTGGTCTGTATTCTATAGTCTTATGGCCAGACAATGTTACTGTTTTATTGGTTCCTTCGTGTTATTCTTAAGGGACCTAGTCCCAGAATAAAGTTCTTTTATCTATCTGTCTATCTATCTATACAAACAATTAATACTAATTTTTTAGCCTAAAAAAGGAATTTTTAAATAAAATTTATCAACGAAATGTAGGTATGTCTCAAAGACAATGGAGTGGTATTTGTATATAAAAAAAAATTAATAACAATATACATATTAGAAAAAAACAAAATAAAGTTTAATGTCGATCTATATAGATCACGTGTGCCCAACCAAAGACACGCGGTCCACAACGTGGCACGCTGAGGGTTTGGTATTGGCACACAACAGCAGTGTTTTAAATTTAAAACAAAAATTCAAGTTCCCTTTCTATGATGAAAGTTTTATTGTATAAATAATAGTTATTAACTGATTCCATTATGTTTCATTAGGAGAATAAATATTTAAAAAAAAAACAACGGTCTATAAATAATTATTGCGAAGAATATACTTGTAACATGCCTCAATATGTAGGACCCTTTGAAGTGGCACGCGTAATGAAAAGATTGGGCCCTCTGATATAGACTAATAATTATTAGTCTATATCACTAGCCAACAGCAAAAATGCTTCCGGATTGAAAGCAGCTAATTTGTATTCCATTTTGTATACCATGAAAGAAACATATGAAATTGCTTTTGAATGTTATCAAGTATCGAGAACATATATGGCAGATGTGTGGGAATTTTAAAGTTGCAGCTTTACTTCTCGGCATGCAGTGCGGCATACATAGTATTGCTGCTTTTGTGAATGGGACAGTCGGAATAGGAAAGAAACAACATAAAAGTATGGCCAAACTGAACGCTGAGCCCACGTGAAAAGAATGTTCTTCACAATCCTCTTGTTAACCGAAGCAAAATTATATTGCCTCCTTTACACATAAAACTAGGTTTGATGAAGGATTTTGTTAAACAATGGATAAAGATGGTGAGGGATATAAATATCTTGCAGGAAATTTCCTCAACTAAGTGATGCCAAAGTCAAAGAGGACATTTTTGTTGGTCCTCAAATTAGAAAGCTGATAAGAGATGAAAACTTTAGAACTGTACTTAACATCAAAGAGAAAGATGCTTGAGAGGCAATTGAAAAAGTTGTCAATGGCTTTTTAGATAAGAAATTATATGAAAATTATGTTCAAAACATAAATGAACTTTTAGAAAAATTCTATAAGTTAGGAAACAATATGTCTTTAAAAATTCATTTTCTCCACTCACATCTAGATTTCTTTCCTGACAATTGTGGAGAAGTTAATGACGAACATGGTGAAAGGATTCATCAAGACATTGCCGGCATGGAGAAAAGGTATCATGGTAAATAATGGCACGTGTCCATGCTTTCAGATTACGGCTGGACAATAGCGAGGGATGTTCAAGACCAAATGCACTAGCGCCAAGCAAAAAGGAACCGTTCAGAGGACAGTAAATAAACAATTTTACATGCAATATGAACTATTTCAATCATTGATTTTCTTTTATTTAACAATGTAAATATTTTATAAACTATTCTGATTTAAATTCGTTTATTTGTATTGCATAAAGGTAAATGTCTAAATGTTATTTCATATTATGAATATTGTAGTTGCGTATATCAACCCTAAAACCCGTATATCATTAAAATAGGAGCTAAGAAAAATTTTTGTCTGTTATATTCTTTTATCATACCCAATGAACAATCAAAATCAGCTAGTTGCAATCTGAAAGCAAAATAACTATTTTTTTTTTTTTTTGGCTAGTGTAATTTTCTTAAGGCCCTGAACTTGATTAAAAAGGGAAAATTTCCCTCATTGTTTCCTTTTTTATCACTCCGAAATGGGAAATTGTTTCACAAAGTGAAAACCCTGTTATAATGTTGTACTTCTAAAGAATTTTTAACATTCAACTAATTAGCTGATTAATTGTTATTTTGTTGTTAAATAACCAGATACATAATCGGTAGACACAATGCTGCTCGAACAAATCAGATATTGTACACTTCCTGGCCTCTACTGCCAAGGAACAGGTTTCGCGATTAACATTTCAGTGAGCTCTATAGCCTGCATACTACTTCATTTCATTTCTTTTCTATTCTCCTCTTGGCAAAGAAGAATTCCGTCTTTTGGTTAAACTGCTATGCCCCGCCAGTGTTTGTTTTTCATTACTCAGCCAGAATTTTTAATGGTGTCCTCAAGACTTCAGCTAAATAATAACTGTCTTCTTCAAAGTCTACTTTTGTCTTTTATTTAACTTTATATTACCTCAACTCCCTTAGGAGATGGGGTAGGATGTGGTGAAATTGCATCAGAATTTTTACGAAAATTAGTCAAACCAATTCAGCCTATAAGTAGAAATTAAAATAATTCGGTACATAAGTGTTTAGTGGTAAATCATGGGGCTCACTCAGCCTCTATAAAGGGGGTACACTTAATTGGGGGAAAGCCTGGCGGTTGAGCGTGATCTCGGCCAAAACACCTCCTTGCACAGCCGATGGCTTAGAAACAGTATGGTCCTTACCAAGTACTGAACAAATGATCCTTCATGGGTTGTAGTGGTATAAGTTTTTTTTTCGTATGAATTCGTATTTATTGGGATTTTAAGAATGATTATGTACTGCTTTAATTTGTTTACAATTGTCGCCTTCCACTCTCTACGATTGCTAAAGAGATAAAGAAAACCTTAAACGGATTTTCAGCTAAATTCCGAGACTTACCGCAATTTAAATTTAATTATTTAAGCAGTGAAAATGTCATGCTCGCCGACTTTCTTCGGTGGAATAATTTGATAATTCTTTTCTATAAAAGTATTTTTGTCAATAAATTTGGAGATAAATATAATAAAGCATAGAACTTATAAATATAATAATAAACAAAATACAGAACTTATAACAAAAGTTACGGTATAGGCTGTAAGTGAAACCAATAAATCTCTCAACATCAATCTGAAATCTGTAATGAACCTGAGTTCGCAATAGCCGACAAACTACTTCTTTACAGCGCCAAAAAGGATCAGAAGATTTTAATGATAATTAAAAATATATATATATATATATATATATATATATATATATATATATATTGAAATCTAACTATTATTAGTAAAGAGCGCTGTATCTTTAATAAATGAATACTGTTGCCATGTTTTTATTTCCTTACCGGTACTAGGTAAGGAAAGTATTGTAAACGAGTTAAATTTTCGATTTTCAGTTTTCAAAGGTTCTACGTGTTTCAGGGTCCTGAGGAATACTAAAAAAAAAAACAAAAAAAAACTACAACATATTTTTGGCCATTTGTCTGTCTGGGTGTCTTTCTGCGCCAAGATTTTTCTCTAGAATGGGTGAACTCATTCTATTTTGAATTTTCGTTAATTCGTTTTTTTTTAATTTCAATTTAGGTACATTCAAACAATAGCAGGACAAAATGTTTTTCATTCATTTTAGTTGTATAAATAAATCACACCATTGATCAATATTGTATTTTTGGTCGAATTTCGATCTCTAGGCGATTTCAGTATTTAATATCAGTAATGGATTCTAATTGCATATTAGAATGGGCTGTTATATTCACTTAGATTATCTATTCAATCCATTCAAAATTCCAATTGAATAAACTTGTCCATTTATATGACTATTAATTTTTAGTATTTTACACTAATATTTTTTTCTTGATTCTTTTCTTGTGAACTACATGTTTTTACAAGATGGAAAATACGTTTTTCCTGTTGGTTCTTCGAACAAAGCCTTAGGAACCTATAAAAGAGAATCATCTATATATTCATACGATATCAATTTGATTTTTGAGGTATAGTATTTCAAAGCCAATTGTCATCTTTGCCATTTTAATTGTAATCATTTCCAATTAAAACGCAACTTTTTCCATTTCAATTGTAACCTTCTCCATTTCAACTATAACCTTTTTCCAAATCAATTGTACCCTTTTACCATTTCAATTGTCAGTAGCTGTTTAGATTCCGGCCGAGACAGTCATAGACTCTCCGCACAGTATTAAACAGATAAGAGTTTTCCTTTATTATAACATTAATTTATTTATTGTTTTGTTTTTTGCAGTCTGTTTTACATTATTATTATTATTTTGTCTTATTTATCTGGAAGAAATTCTTTTATTTAGTTAAATCACTACTCTTTATTTATTTATTTTTTTTTTCTTTAATATTTTACGAAAAATGGGAGAGCCTCCTGACCCTCCCGAATTAACTAGTCCTTTAAATAAAAAAAGAAAATGGGCTCGGGGTCGAATCAAATTTCCCCCCGACAAAATTTTAGCACAAAGGGCAGAAAACATACCACCAACCTATTTATTAGTGAAAAGAATAGATGAAGAAGACTTTAAAAAAGTCTCCCCTTTTTTTATCCATAAAGTAATCTCCAACTTGGTAGGAAACGTTATAACCGTAAAAAAGCTTAGAGACGGGTCTCTATTAATACAAACAATAAATGGACAACAATCCAATAAGCTTCTATCCTATACGGACTTTGGTGGACAATACCCAGTACAGATAACTCCACACAACACACTTAACAATAGCAAAGGCGTGATCCGTTGTTTCGATTTTCAATATATGGAAATAGAAGAAATTAAAAAAGAACTGACCCCAGTTATTAAAGACATAGTAAGAATTAAATCAAAGAATACCGGAAACGAAGTATTAAAGCATAATTATATTATAACTTTCCCGACCCCTAAACCTCCAGATACAATACAGATTGGATACGAAACAATTAGAGTTCAACCGTATATACCTAACCCATTACGATGTTTTAATTGTTTGGGTTTTTCTCATCCTACGGCACAATGTAAAAAAGAAACTGTATGTATCCAGTGCGGTCAGAATAAACATGGCGAAAATATTAGGTGCAATCTACAGGCTAGATGCATTAACTGTAACGGCTCACATAATGCTCTTGATCGCTCCTGCCCCGTATTTGAATTACAAAAAGAAATAAAAGCAATGCAAGTTAATAATAAAGCATCGCTGAACGAAGCGAAAAAAATATATAAAGAGATAAATCCTATCCAGTTTAATAAAACCTTCGCGGAAATAACTAAAAATAAAAATAAAAATACTGAAAAAAAAGATGTTGCCATTCAGGCCAACATTTTATATTATTTTCCAGATAATCTTAACAAAACAGAGACTAATAAAAATAGCCCAGCTGGAGAAATATCAAATGAAATTATTCAGATTAAAGCTCATAGTAGCCATACACAGACTACGTCTGTTATCACCCAACCCGCCGGGTCATGCGCTAATAACGTTCCCTCTAAAGTTCCATAAATGCTTCTGCTACGTCAGCTGACGTATGGAACAAAATCCATAAACTTACTAAAAATTCTTCTTCCTCCCGTTACACTATTTCAGTTAATAGACAATTGTCTGACAACCCTGCACTGATCTCAAATATTTTTGCAAATTTTATTCCGAGATATATAACTCCGAGAGAAATAGTCCCAACCTTGACGAAATAGAAACTGATAATACAGTAAATGCCGAAACCCCCTATTATAACCTCGCTTTTTCAATGTGGGAATTTAAAAATATCTTAAATACCGTTAAAGGAACTTCGCCTGGTCCAGACCATATCCATTACGACATGATAAATAATCTTCCAGTTGACACACAAAAATGGCTGCTTGAATACTATAATCACATCTGGTCCACTAGACACTTCCCAAGCACCTAGCGCGATTCAGTCATAATCCCGATTCTTAAAAACGGAAAAGACAAACGGGACCCAAACAGCTATCGCCCCATATTCCTAACTAGTTGTCTAAGTAAAATTATGGAACGTATGGTCAACAAAAGATTAATGTGGATAACAATAAGAGAATAACAATTTAATACAACCATTTCAATCTGGGTTCCGCAAAGGACGATGCACAATAGATCATCTGGTTACATTAGAGGCCGAAGCCCAATATGCCTTCATCAACGCTCAACAGAGTTGATATGTCTTCGTCAATCGCTGTATTCTTTGATATGAAGAAGGCTTTTGAAAGCATAAACCACGCAGTAATTCTCAATAAGTTATCATCTATAGGAATCAGAGAGCAAATGTTCTATTTTATCAAACAGTTTCTTTCTTCGGGTTTCTTTCAAACCGTCACTTCAGAGTTAGAATAGGATGCGAACTATCTGAGAACCATGAACAGATCAACGGTGTCCCACAAGGCTGTGTCCTTAGCCCCACTCTATTCTGCCTAGCAATTAATGACGTGGGACTCAATTTACCTAGAGGTGTCAAACCGCTCTTGTTCGCAGATGATCTAGCCATTATTTGTCGATCCTATAACATTATCACCATACAACTTAAATTACAGGGAGCCATCAATAGAATTAATAACTGGTCCCTCTCCATTGGTCTTCGTTTCTCTACCGAAAAAACTAAGTATTTACATTTCAGCAGAAAGAGAAATACGCCCACCCTACCCGAACTGCTTTTAGGTAATTCCTCGATCCCATATACAAACAACCATAGATTCTTAGGGATGATTTTTGACCGAAAACTGACTTGGGAACCACACGTCTCTACACTAAAACTAACTGCAACAAAAAAATTAAATATACTACGATTTCTCAGCGGTACTTCCTGGGGCTCAGATAGAATCACTCTGCTAAAACTTTACCGATCTTTAGTATGCTCGAAGTTAGATTTTGGGTGTTTTATCTATGGTTCTGCTCGCTACCGGATCCTTAATAAACTCGATACTGTCCATCATACCGGAATTCGCATCGCGACCGGTGCGTTTAGAACCAGTCCTATTCTCAGTCTGTGTTCCGAAGCAGGACTACTGCCTCTTTTATTCAGAAGAAAAAAACTGGCAATAAACTCTATCTCTAAACTCTTCCCTCAAAAGGAACACCCAACACATAGGTACATTTTCAAACCAAAATTCTCCAAAACTTTTGAAAAAAAAATTAATTCAACACTTCCTTTATCAGAGAGAATTTCTTCCGCTACGTCGTTCCTTAAAAAAAATTCCTTTATATAAACCTGAAATTCATACTCCTCCATGGACGCACAAACCACCAAAAATTATGTTACATTTATCACGACTACCCAAAAACAAAACATCGCCCTTGGAATACAAAACTGAATTTTCCCGCCTCCTCCAGAATATTCCGGAACCATTCTTAATCTATACAGATGGATCTAAATCCTCCGACTCTACAGCATCTTCTTTCGTAACCCATAGCTCAACCCACAAAATAAAACTACATAAACTGTGCTGCATTTATACCGCCGAACTCCATGCAATAGTCTCAGCCCTTCACTTCTCAATGTCAATATCGCCTACAACCACCGCAATAATAACTGACTCTATAAGTTCACTAAAAGGTTTAAATAATACATATCCAAAACACCCTACATTACTTAAAATCCAGACTTACCTCCATATGCTCGAGAACCTAAGAAAATCGGTATACTTCGTATGGGTGCCAAGCCACGTAGGAATAGTCGGTAACGAGCTCGCGGACCTAGCAGCCAAACAGGCACTTACTCTTCCAGGTCGAGGCGCTGCCATTTTAACACCTCTAGAACTCAGTCTTCCCCTCAAAAGAGAAATTACTGATGGGTGGCAGTCCATGTGGAATGAGAGCCCACCAAGTAAACTGAAGGCCATTAAAACATCAGTCAAGCCATGGACCACGTCAAATTGTTCTAATCGTAGAGAAGAAAGAGCAATAACCAGACTGAGAATAGGGCACACCAATTTGACCCATTGCTATCTTATTAGCAAGCAACCGCCACCGAAATGCCAACACTGTCAAAACACCCTCACGGTCAGTCATATCTTTCAGGAATGCCCATTTTATATTTCGGTTCTAGCCAGGTCAGGACTTACACCCGATATCGCAACCAGTCTAGGTAACGATGAAATCAAGATAAAATGTGTATTCAACATTCTAAAGGCAAATGACATAATAAATAAAATATAGTTTTTTATAATATATTATATCTTATTTGTTTATCTATGTATCTGTTTTGTTTATTTATCTGAATCTATTTGTTATCTTTGTGTGTGTGTGTATATATATATTTTAATTATCATTATTATATATTTACTTACTTCTTTTTGTTGTTTTTTTAATTTTTTTTTAAAGTCTCGATTTAAAAAAAAATAAAATAAATAAATAAAATAAAAAAAAAAAAATAAATAAATAAATAAAAAAAAAAATAGCCACAGGCGCTGATGACCTAGCGGTTTTACGCCTTAAAACTCAAACAAAAAAACATTTCAATTGTACCCATTTCCAATTCAAATGTTCAATTTCAATTGTTACTTTTTCCAAATTAATTATCATCTTATCCATTTCTATTTTAACCCCTTCCAACTCAAATGTTACTTACTCCATTTCAATCGTAACCCAACCAGGCATGAATTAACTCTATTTAATTTATTTTCTTATATAAATGGATACCCGGTATAAACAGTTCAAATACTTCTAAAACCTAATAACGACGCCTACACCAAAACATAATGTCAACTGCAATGGTAATTAGAAATGTGTATTCCCGATAAACTATCCAATTCAAAAAAAGGAATTAGAACCTTCAAAAACCTAATAAACGATACCTACTCCAAAACACAATGTCAGTTCTAATGGTAATACGAAGCGTACATGCTTTATATCAATTATAATTATAGATATATATATATATATATATATATATATATATATATATATATATATATATATATATATGATGATCTGTTGAATGTTAAAATGTGTTGAGCTTGATTTGTTTAATATATGTGACAAGTTGTAAATATGATGCACTACGTCTTATTATTTCTAACCAATCAGATAGTGTCTGATGCTTTTGATTGGTGTAATTTGAAAAATGCGCCGTCATATACGAAATTTTTAACAATCTCTGGAAATGCAAGTCGTAGGAAAAAAAATTAATTCAGATTATTAATCAGAAGTTTCAAATCAATTAAAAATCATTTTTAAAAAAAATAAAATCTTGGTTGCCCATTGTTATCACAATAAATAAATATATATAAATTTTAATGATTTAAGATCCATATTTGTTGTAAATGTCTTTCTTTACTGCTATCATTTATTCTCTTTCAATCGTATTTAATGTACTCGGTGTAAATTCTCTATTCATTCCTCTCTTTTTATCATCTATGATTAATGATTCTTAACGCTAACCCGCTAAGAATAAAAAGAAGGAAACTACGTTCGAGAATTCAATGACTTGTTTTTTATCGCTATACTGTTTCCTTCTGATAATATAATAAAAACTTCAATCATATTTACAAAAAAAAACGTTAAAAATGTAAACAAAAATTAATATATAATAATAATAAACATTTATTTAACATATTTACAATATTCATAATAGAGATATATTTTCTTTACATGATTCCGGATTACCGTTTATCTTGATAATACAGTTTTAGAATGACTGGATTGGACATAATAACATTTTAGTATAATAGATAATAGTAGGAACAATTATAACTAAAAACCTTCTCAAACAAAAATACAATATTAATTTAATAGTAAGAATATGTTTTGTTATTTTGTGGAAATATGCTTTGAGTGAAGTTTTATTGTAGTTGCCAATATTCTGTATCAGAGGATTTTCAGAAGCTATCGTTTTGTCAAAATATGATTTAGTTCGTGTATGAATGAATTGCTGTATTGTGGGATTTAGTTCGTGGAGTATTGCTGAAAATTTGTATAGCGTGGATAGTTGTTAGTGATTCTCATCCAAAAAATTCATTCGGAGTGTTATAACCGGGAAATTGAAACATTTTAAGCAACTGCTCACTGAAGAAGAGGCTGTTTCCTCAGTAACACTTTGCAGAAGTGATGACATTGAGCCACCTGACCAGGATGAGGTGGAGGATGCTCTTCACAAGATAAAAAATAACAAGGCCCCTGGCATAGATGACCTTCAGGCGGAGCTACTGAAGTTTGGAGTTTACGAGCTGGAAATACTGTTGTACGAGCTCATACTCGATATATGGACCGAAGAAAGGATGCCACAGGATTGGGACCATGTCATAATATGTTTTATGCACAAGAAGGGAGACCAAAAGGATTGTCCTAACTACATGGGAATTGTGCTGCTCTCATGTTCCTATAGAATTCTGTCAAATGTCTTGTTTGAGAAATTAATGCCATACGCCGAGAGAGAACTTGGAAATTATCAGTCAGCATTTAGAAGAGGTAGCTCAACCACCGATCAGATCTTTACTTTGCTGATGATCTTAGAAAAGGGAATGGAATACAAGCGGACCACTCAACGTCTATTTGTCGATTTTAAGTCGGCATTTGACAGCATTGGTAAAGAAGAGCTATACAAGGCTTTGTAAGAACTTAAGATCCCAGGAAAACTCAGAGGATTGATAAAAATGACGATGAGACATTCTAAATGCGCAGTCCGTGTGGGGTCAGATATATGGGCTGAAATATTTGAAACCAGCTGGGGAGTAAGACAAGGAGACGCTCTTAAATGCCTTCTTTTCAACATGGCGCTGAAAATGGAGGCTATGATAGGATATGATCTTAGAAAAGGGAATGGAATATAAGCGGACCACTCAACGTCTATTTGTCGATTTTAAGTCGGCATTTGACAGCATTGGTAGAGAAGAGCTATACAAGGCTCTGGAAGAACTTATGATTCCAGGAAAACTCAGACGATTGATAAAAATGACGATGAGACATTCTAAATGCGCAGTCCGTGTGGGGTCAGACATATGGGCTGAAATATTTGAAACCAGCTGCGGAGTAAGACAAGGAGACGCTCTTAAATGTCTTCTTTCCAACATGGCACTGGAAATGGAGGCACCTGACAGGCATCTTCTTTTCCAGGGTTATACTGCTGCTAGGATATGCCGATAACTTTGTATTATGGCAAGATCGGAGTAGGCATTGAAAGAGACATTCATTGCTTTTGAAACAGCGTCAAGGGAGTTTGGTCTCATAATTAATGAGTAAAAAAAACCCAAATACATGCGATTTGGTAGTGGCGGAGACCCTGTTACATCCTTATACATTGGTCCATACAAGTTTCAGAAATTAGAATCTTTCATATATCTGGGATCGGAGGTGAACTCTTGTAACGATGTATCACAGGATATCGGTAGACGCATTAATGCTGCCAATAGGAATTTTCACGGTCTGGCAGCATTTTAAGAGCAGCTGGTTTATCTCCTGTCGTAACAAAATTATCCTTTACAAAACTCTGATACGATCATTGTTTATCTATGGGTCAGAAGCATGAGCGACCACCAAGTCTGAAGAATCAAATCATGGTATTCGAGAGGCAGATCCTCAGAAGATTCTTCGAAGCGGTAAAAGAGAGAGAGGTCTGGAGGAGAAGAAAAAACAGGGAGTAAAGAAAAAACTATTCATGAAAATGACATAGTCCGGGTTTTAAAGCTGAGAAGACTTCGCTGGGCTGGACATGTCGCTCGTAAGGATGACTCAGAAATCCCAAAAAAAGTTTTAATGGAGGACGTACACCGAACGAGGAGAGTCGGGCGACTCAAGGCAAGATGGCTGGACTGTATTAAAGCGGATACGAGAGCCTTGCTGGACACCCGAAACTGGACTGCTACTGGACTGCTGCAGCACAAGACAGAGCCGTCTGGCGGAGACTGCTCGAGAAAGCCCAGACTCGCTAGCGGTTTTTTTTTTTGTTTTTTTAAATAAGGGTAGGGGAAATGTTTTTCATAAGACGACGTGTGACTAAACGTTCACAACAGTGTGACATTTCTATTCACTAAATAACCACCTCATCGTTGCCATCCTGCGGAACTCCTGTCACGACTTACTTCGGCAGGGGCAGGATTGTCATGCGCCTACTTATTCATTGGACCTCTTATTAAGCCATTGCCCGGCCTTTTTTCTCTCGCTCCTGTGCTCTGAGCTGCCTGCCGATACACACTACATTGTCTGCAATAGCGCTCCAGTTCTCCTGTCTGGTCATCACTAGAGCGAATAAGTTTTTCAGAACTGACTGCTGTCCAAGGTTCCTATCTAACTCTTCCTTTTCTTTAGCAAAGCATGGACAACAGAAGAACGCATGCTCCACTATTTCATCCACAATGGCACAATTAGGGCACGATGATTGGTCCTCCAGCTTGAAGCGGGCTAAGTAAGCCCTGAAGCAACCATGCCCAGTAAGCATCTGGGTTAGATACTAAGCAAGCTCTTTATGTTTCCGTGATATTCATGCTTCAATGTCAGGAAGCAGGCGGTGGAACCATCTTCCTGAGGATGAGGTATTCCAGCGTCTCTGCCACCTTTCAAGAGTATAATTTCTCTCTTGTTCTACTACCATCGCCCAATGAGCATCCAAATCACTCGCCTTCGTTGGAATATTCGGTTCCTTTCCTCTGCCAGAAGGTCAATCGGAGGCCTATTGGCGATAACACACACTGCGTCATAGGAGACAATGCGAAACGCTCGAGGCTCGCAGTGCGCTTCTTCGATTCACACTGATAGTCCTGCGGGCATATGAATGTACTAGAATGGCTTCCTTTCAGATCGGCGCTGCATACAAAAGTTTAGAACTGGCTACGGTAGCCAGAAGCCTTCTACTTTCTTTAGGTCCCCCGATATTTGGCATAATGCGGGCCAGTGTATTAGTCACTGGGGCTGTTTTACTGGTAACGAAGTGCAGATGTTCATCGAAGATATCTAATTGATGGCTTGGAGTGGATGTCATAATCCCCCACGGTTAGAGTGATTGTCTCCCTTACTTTCCTGCTGGCGATAAGAACTGCCTCGGTCTTATGATCAGCAACCCGGAGACCAACTGATGAATCGCTAGCGGGTTGTAACGCCAAATATGTATGTATTTTTGTATGACCGGGAAATCGAATCGTTATAACGAATAAAGTTTCATATGAAAACATCTTACTCGGATCTGGATCTAGGAAAAAGAGCATTATAGCCGGGAATCGCTATAACGAAGATTTACTGTATTTCACTTATACTTATACCTAAATTTAACCTTTTTTTTCCTTTAAGGACTGTTTTCACTGTTAATAGCACAATATCCGTTTTAAAAACTTAAATGTTAATTTTTTTTTTAATAATTTTACATTTATGCCAAGTTTCATAAATAATTGTCAGAAAATTCCCTTGGTTTATTCGCTGGTTTATATATAAGCTTGAATCAAGAATCCAGCTTATTGTTCTAGCTTATCAGTAAATTACTACAATACACAAACTCAGAGCTGTGGTCCAAGTAATATCCGACCACCGGACCTTCGGACATAAAGAACCCCTCTCCCTCCCTCCCTCCCTCCCCCTCCTCCCAAGATAGAGGAGTCGCAGTTCTCTGTAATCAACGGAAGGACTATTAGAGAGCGCTCTTGCTAATTAGCGACAGGAACCCGAGTTCTCTTGTAGCGCAATATGTCCACTCTCAAAATCTAATCTGTAATTCGTAAGGCGACTCCATAACTTTGCTAGTTATCTTTCGACAACTAATTGTCTGTTGTTAATAGCTTGATGTTGTTATTGTTTATCGGGATCCAATTAACTGTTTAAGTCATGCGGAATGATAAAGTTCTTCTGCTATTGAGACAGAAGTTCAGGAATCGTAATTCAGGATTATATTAAGCTAAACATGCTAGGGCACTTCATAAATGCTTGAATAAGAGAAACCATTGTTGACATTATTTCAAAATACGTGGGTAATTTTCTTTTTAATGTATACACACATTTATAAATAACTTTAATTTAGCTAGGGAAGGCCTTTGTTATTTGAACAGAATTCACTGTTCAATACCATCATTCTTCATTCAACAAGGCACGGACAATAAACTGTTATATATTTCATTAGACAGGAGAGAAATATACTGTCAGTGAATGTAAGGCCAATGGATTTGAAGCTTCCTTTATTTATTGATACTGATGGATATGAGACTTCGATTTGTGATATAAAATTTAATTTTGGCCAATATCTCGGCTCGACGTTATAAGAGGCTTTTTTTTAAATTTCAGCAAAACATTTTCTTTTTTTGCAATAGTTTTATAAAAATGTTTACTTATATCATTATTTCTTAAACAATTACTGTCATTTTCACACCAGGGCCTTATTGAATATATATATATATATATATATATATATATATATATATATATATATATAACATAAGAGCTTCGCCACGCAAAACATAAAAAAAAGATGAAATTGGGAGAATAAGAACACGCATGAAGGCTGGTTAAACACTGACTTTATTCAGATTTTAATCCTCTATATATACTATTTACAATGTTTATAATGTTAGTTTAGGATTAGTGGCTATATTGATGTAAGTCCCATCATAACTATGGTACGTCCCATATGCACGTTATGGGTGCATTCTTTAAGCCGAACGGCATATGGGTAAATTCATAATGCCCCCTTTCGAAAGTAAACGCTGTTTTGGCCTGGTCTCTGGGGTGCATGCGAATTTGATGGTACCCTGATTTCAAATCGAGTGTACTAAACACCGATGCTCCACCCAGTCTATCCAATGGGCAGGTTGGGTTCATTTAACCCACTCTTCCGCGCCATCACCCCATCCCCCCTTCCTGCCAGATGGCAGGGCCGAAAGGGACCACTCAACCCGGTCAACACCATACTTTAATCCGCTTCTAAAGCACCCCCACTCCCAATATCCTATCCCATCGCCCCGTCCTGCCAATTTCCTAGTCCCACCCCAGCACCACTCTCTCATATCCATCCTTGTAAATAAAACCATGTAAATATTGTAAATATTATCATTATTAATCTTGTATATAGTCTTTAGTAGTAGGTATTTTATTTAACACACAACAAGAAGAGGACCCTCACCTCTAAATAATGAGAAAATTCCCTGACTGGGAAATAGCACTCCAATTGTATATAGTCATCAGACATTCAAATACCAACAGGTAGTAAAAGGTAAAGTACATCAAGTTTATAATTTATCTAATTATTTATTTTATTAATGTTCTTTTTTGTTTGAGGGATTGGAAAAAAAGTCTATCCAAGATATCCTCCAACCTAGGAATGAGGTACTTTTCATCGAGCGTGTTCTCATTTAATTGCCGAAAGTCTACAACAACCCTATAGCGCTCCTTTGTTTCTCCATCGACGAGTTTCTTCTTAACTGCCCATAGTGGCTATTAAAAGGCGACGTACTATCCACGATGATCCTTTGACGTTTTAGCTTCTCGATTTCCTCGCGAATGTGTCCCCTCAATGGTTGTGGGTATCCCCGTTTCTTCACGTAGGTAACCTTATCCGACTTCAAATTAATTTCGTGTAGAGTCTCCCCCGTCGCACTCAATGGGTCTCCTTCGCGAAAAAAAATGTCGGCGAACTCCTCCCTTATACCTTGTCTCCACTCCGCCCCTTTGTTGATTACCCCGACACATCTAACGCTCCCTTTCACGTCCTGTACCGTTTCATACTTCTTATTCCCGATCTTAATTGCCCAATGGCCTCCTGAACTCCGGATATTCGCGCCTAGTTTGCTAAATAAATCACACCCTAAAATTCCCCCATACTCGCGCGGCATGATTTCTACAACATGCAACGTCATCACCTCTCCCTTTTTTCCCCACTTGTCTAGGGCTAGATCTATTTCTCCCTCTATCGTACAGGGCCCACTCAAAGTGACTACTTTACAATGACATGGTCTCACGCCTGGCTTAATCTTTCCTTTAAATAACACCTCCAAATTATCTCTACTCACTAATATACAGGAACTTCCTGTGTCCACCAAACACTTCCATCCTTCGCAAAACTCTATCCGATCTATACCGATCACCCCACACTATTTACACAAAAAAGGTTGCCCCTCCGTTCACACGATCCTCATTCTCTCTTTACCTGCTCTATTCGCCGCCCTGAATTCCGTTGCTTGCTTCTTCCTCCAGGGGTTCCTCTGCCGCCGGGTTCGCTGCTCTCCGTCTCGGACCCTGAAGTCTCTGAAGATCTGGCCGATTCCGACGGTATTCTGCTCCTCCTCCACATTCTTTGTGCTTTGACCTCCATCGGTTCTCCTCGGTCGTGCTCCCTGCGCCGTATATATGGGCATTTCCGGCCATATGTCCCTCGTTATGGCATTCAAAACACCGTGTACGCGGGCACTGAGCTACCAAGTGCCCTGTCTTGCAACATTCATGGCACTTCCTTTCCTCTCTTCTGCCACTCTTCCTATCCACAAATTGCCTTCTTTCTCTTTGTCCTTTTTCTCTTCTCCTAAACTCTCCCTCTCTCCTTCTTCCTAGGTCCTGTCTTACTCTATTCTTTCCTGCCTCGTTCCTCCGGTAAGACAATTTATTCCACCCTGGTTCGAATTCTTCTCTCTCTTCCTCATCATGGGAACTCGCGTCCACCATTTACTCTGCACATTCAATGAATGATTTGTCTCTGGGTAAACCGTCCTTCCTCCCCGTATCCCTGGCTAACTGTACCTTCAGGACCTTGGTCATAAATATCATCCACGCCTCGACAGCACTTGTGTCCATTACCTCTCGCAATTTCTCGTTTATCTTCGCAAGTAGCCCTGCAGCGTACTGACCGTTTGTCTGGTTCATTTTTTTCATTTCCCGAAACATTTGGAGCATATCTTCTTCTTGGGCCCATCGCCCTCCTCCATAGGCTTTCTTCAGTCTTTACTTGATTACCTGCCACGAGGTGTCCTCATCCGCTTGAATCAGGTTTAGGACGCTCCTTCTGACCCGACGTACTAGGGCCACCCGTAGTCTTTTGGCATCTGATTCCTCGAGCAGGTCCACAGCTACCTGAGATTGTATGCTGCACATAATTCCGTCCCCACCTTTGAGGAAATGATTCAATTCACCCACATCTCCGTTGAATTTCTGTAAATCAGAAATTTCTCTCCTGATGTCTTATGCATTCGCCTTTTTCAATTTCATTTTTTCTAATTCATTCGTTTCTTGTGCGATCCTATTCGCTTCCTGCGCAGCTAAGTCCGCCCGCACCATTGTTAGAGTTGTTGATGACAACGGCGGGAATTCGGGATTCACCGGTTCCGGCTGTGAAGACTCCAGCGTTAACGTTGCTGGCCTAAGGATTTCTCTCTGTCCTTGTTCATTCATAATGGTACACTTTTTTTTTCAAATGCGATAATAAAAAAAAATAAAAATTGATACGTACCAAAATCAAAATATTTTTCCGTAAATAAAGAAAAATTCTCACTGTGAACTGCTAAAAAAGTTCCCGGGTTTCGGCACCACTTAAGAGCTTCGCCACGCAAAACATTAAAAAAAAGATGAAATTGGGAGATTAAGAACACGCATGAAGGCTGGTTAAACACTGACTTTATTCAGATTTTAATCCTCTATATATACAATTTACAATGTTTATAATGTTAGTTTAGGATTAGTGGCTATATTGATGTAGGTCCCATCATAACTTATATATATATATATATACATATATATATATATATATATATATATATATATATATATATATATATATATATATGAAGTTTATTTTGATGTTTGGCATTCTGTTTATTTTGGAACCCGATTTCATAATTTTATATGGAACAAATTGAAATCAGATTATTATAGCTAATTTCAAATTTAAATAAGAAATCAGATGCAGTGCACACATCAAACAACTTTACCACCATATAATAATTATCTTGAAGCGCCTTGTAATAATAAACGCGTTAAATTAACAGCTGAGTTGAACAGAGCGTATTGCTAAGAAGTACGGTAGTAGCTAGGTGGGAGAAGATACGGTTTGGTCATTTCATTTGCTTTCGAACACTCGGCATTCCATCAAGATTGGGGCTCTAAACGTTTGTAGTTCAATGCGCTGTATCTTTAGGAATACTGAGTTATGGTAAGGAAC
Source organism: Rhaphigaster nebulosa (assembly GCA_948150685.1). Taxonomy (NCBI): domain Eukaryota; kingdom Metazoa; phylum Arthropoda; class Insecta; order Hemiptera; family Pentatomidae; genus Rhaphigaster; species Rhaphigaster nebulosa. The sequence goes on from OX411308.1 coordinate 163,032,001, forward strand.
CATAGGAGTATACTGAATCGACACTCTGAGCCACCTCCCTCTCCCGCTCCTATACTCCTATAAATCTTAAGCTTGGCAGATCTGTACCAGTAGTATGTAGCTAGTCGAAATGCAAGTTGTAAGTTTTGTTTTTCAATAAAGTTTTTTTTTATTTCTCCGCCGTTGAGTTTCATAATTGGCGCCCGAACAGGGAATGCATGCATATATCATCGCGGTCCTAGACTCGAACTCTGCAGTACCTGATATCAAGATTCGATCTACCTGTAGGAGGCTGGCACCCCGCTTAAACTCTTAGATCTTGGAGAAGGACTTGCTGCTGAGCTGAAAATCGTCTGATCACCCCGACAGACATCGAGACTCTGGGAGAGATTGTGAGTTGTGCTTTTATTGAAAACATAATTTTTATTTTTATATCTCTTATATATATATATATATATATATATATATATATATATATATATATATATATATATATATATATATATATATAAAGAAAATAATGTTTAAACAATTATATCGAAAAAATAAAAATGATGTATATATTGTTCTTTATTAACATTTATCAAAAACGCTATTTAAAATATATATACTTAACTCAGAATAGATTTATTGATATTGAAGAATTTATTGAAACAGACGAAATGGCAACCTCATCTTTTGCAATTAAAACCACATTACTACTTTTAACAGGGATCCACATAATTTATTAAAATTCATTACCGTATGTAGACAAGTTCATAATATAGTTTGCAAACCCGATAATGATCTCCGGGAATTAAATGACCAACGCCTATTAAGCAAAAGACTAACAGATGCAGATTAATTGATAACACCTGCGAATTTACGGGTTAAGGTACTTAGAGAGTACATTCAGAGATTCAAGATCAATCGAACAATTACAATTCGAACTTTTTAATAAGAAGATACAACATAAGGAACATCCGTTAGATTTCCTTAAAAAATTAGAAAGGAGCCAAACATTAATAATTTCAAACTACAGGATGGAGAATATTCCTGAAAGGACTATGATTGTATCCGTCTTAGAAAAAAATATTCTACATCATTTTTTCACAAATATGCCGCTACATATTAGGACATATTTGATGACCAAAATTGAAAAATTAAAAACACTTGATGACCTTCGAAATTTAATTCAAAATGAGAATCATCTTTTGTTTGACGATTTGGTTGATTCTGGCAATATGAGAAAACCAGGGGAACCGCATGATTCAAGGAAACCAAATTTTGAAAAAAATAAAAATAATCAGAAACCTAATTTTTGTCATCAAAGAAATGAGAGACCAAGATGCCCGTCTTGATACCCACTGAGAGACAACCAAGATTATCCTCCTAGATATTTTATCAGAGAACAGCAAGGCCATTACAACAGTAATCATAATAACAATTATGAAAGGAGAAATTATCCACACAGAGAACAGTGGAAATCGGAGGACCAGAAAAGGTTTTTCCAAGGTTCCCATGGTTTGGAACAATATAAAAATAATAGACCTTTCGAAAAGGCGGAACCTGCGAACACAGTGTCGATGCGCACCGTCAGCGGTTTCCAGAAGAACTAACCTCGACACTTACGACAATTATGACAGTATATAACTTAGATCAGGAAGATCCAAAAGATAAAGAAATAAGAGAGCTCGGTGAACGGTTAGAAAAGCTTACAACAAAACAAGAAGGTACAGGAGATTATTTTTTAGGGGACGACCCAGATCCCAACAACAACACCTAGAAGTACATGATTTGCAGACAAATCATTTTCGTGACCTTCCGTTTGTTATCGATAGAGTGAATCGCAAATGGTTATTAGACACGGGGACATTAGGTGCCAAGAAGCAAAAAGGAAGTTTTATTGTTCGGACCGCTGCTGGAGAAGAGAGAAGGACCGAAAACATAACCACTGATGTTAGTACCACCTTTTTAAAATGCCCAACGAAAGTTTTATTTTATATATTAGATTTTAGTCCAAATGATGACATTTTGATCGGTGCCGGACTAATTAACGATTTAAAATTCAAAATTGATTTTGAGGAAAGAAAAATTAGGTCAGCATATAGTGACTTTACATTTACAATGAATAGAGATACCATTCCAATTGAAATGAAGGAAGGGGAAAATATTGCCGACTTTCCAAAAGGGAAAATTTTCTTAATAGATTGTAAAATTGACGATATAGAAATACCTACCGGAATTTATAGAGATAAAGTAAAAATAATAAGCAAGAATGAAGGTACTGTTCAACTGCCATTGATGAACTTTCAAGAAGTTGAAGTAGTAGACTCGCCGGTAGCTAATGTCGAAAAGAACATGCCCGACCTAATTAGAATCGAACACATCCCCTCTCCACAACGGAAAGAATTACTCGATCTTCTAAAAAATTATCCATCTATCTTTAAAACGGAAAAGGATAAATTATCTGCTCCGGATCTCTTAGAACATCAGGTAAAAACCAAAACTGATGAACCGATTTATTCAAGAAACTATAGATCCCCGCAGCAATTCAGAGATCAAATAAAAGACGAAATAAATAAAATTTTAGAAAACAAAATAATAGCCCCGAGTAATTCACCATACAATTCACCTGTATGGGTAGTTCCAAAGCGAGCTGACGCTTCAGGTCAAAAGAAGATAAGGATGGCAATAGATTACCAAAAGCTCAACAGGGTAACAATTCCGGATCGATACCCTGTGCCAAATATAGAAAATCTGCTGAGAAAGTTAGGGAAAGCCACTATATTCATATCCACAGATCTTTGTTCAGGTTTTCACCAGATAAAGGTACATAAGGACTCGATTCATAAGACAGCATTTAGAACCGATCAAGGACATCTCGAGTTCCTTAGAATGCCGATGAAATTGTCAAATTCTCCGGCTACCTTTCAAAGAACTATTATATTTGCAGATATGTCACATGTGCTTGTGTACATGGATGACATTATCATCTTTTCGGAAACGTTCAAGGATCATTTAAAACATATAAAGGCAGTTTTGGAAAAATTAAAAAAACATAATTTAAAGATACAGCTAGATAAAACCGAGTTCTGCAAGAGAGAGTTATTATTTCTCGGCCATATCATAAGTAAAAATGGAATTGAGCCTAACCCAGATAAAATAAAGGCAGTCAAAGAATTTAAATTACCAAAGACGGAAAAATAAATAAAAAGCTTCTTAGGTTTAACCGGATTTTATCGTAAGATGATTCCCAATTATGCTAAAATAGCCGCTCTCAAGACGAGGTGTCTATGTAAAGGAGAGAGTGATATAATACCTGAGTCATATAAAGAGGCATTTGAACAACTAAAAAATTTGGTCTGTAGCAATCCCATAATTCAAGTACAATTATGGGAGGACTTCTATCTAACTACCGACGCGAGTAACTATACTATAGGCGCGTTATTAGCTCAAAAGAAGAACGGTAAAGAACTCTCCGTTTGCTATACTTCGAGAACGCTGAATAAGGCAGAACAAAATTACTCGACCACTCTAGGAAGAGTGCTTAGCTATAATCTGGGCCTGTAATCATTTCGGACCTTATCTTTGCGGTAGGACATTTTTTATCTACACAGACCACAAGCCTCTCGAATATCTAAAGACGTGCAAGACTCAAAACGCCCGACTCATCAGATGGAAACTGCTCCTAGAAGATTATGAATATGATATTAAGCATATTCAGGGTAAAAGGAATAAGGTCGCTGACCACTTATCTCGACATCCTGTTGACAAGCATGTCTCAGAGACATCTGAGTACGACATGCATCATATGACAGAGGAGGACGAGTTATCTCTAGACACCCAACACTCAGCTGAGTCCTCAGATTACAGGATCCTTATCGTTGATGACGACCAGAAAATCAGATCATCATTAATGACACCAAGGTCGAAAAGATCTTTAATAAGAATTGAACGACAATTGAACTTACGTATCCTTTTAATCAAAACGCTGAACAACTGGAAAATAAGTTACTGGAAATACTGCAACCCAAAGCAACTTATGGTATTTACTGCTTACCTAAGATAAAAGGAATTGAAAGCGAAACGAATTGGTGTGAAGGTCTTTATAATAAAATAACAGAAATTATTCAAGACAAATTTCCAACTAATAGAATAAAAAAAAATTTTTTTTTGACCAGATATCAGTAATAAAAATGAACAAAAGGAATTGATCTTGGACCAACATATTGGGAAATCGTTCCAGAGAGGGATTAATGAGATCTACATAAAATTAAAAACTAGATATTATCGGCCAAATATGAAAGATCATATTGCCGATATAATCAATGAATGTGACATCTGTAATCAAATCAAGTACTATAGACGGCCCATCAGACCAAAATTTATGATAACTCCTACACCCGAGAAACCATTCGATTCAATCCTGATGGATACACTTCATATGAGGAATTATTACGTCTACATTATAGCAGATACGTTTACAAAAAAATTATTTACAAGATATAGCATAACAGCAAACGGTATTGAATCGATGGCGACGCTAAGAAAATATTTAGTCCATTTCCCAAAACCTCTTATCACTACGGACAATGGCCGCGAGTACGATAACTATTTATTCCGAATTTCCTAAAATATTTAAAAATCGAAAACACGAAACGACACCGAACCACCCAAATTCATTAGGACTGCTTGACAGGGCAAGTTCTACTTTACTCGATTTAATTAAGATAATCAATACGCAATCCACAGCGTCGGAAGAAGAAAAATTAGAAATGGCGACTATTGCTTACAACAATTCCATGAACCAAAATTTAAAATTAAGCCCGAACGAAATAACCTTTAATAAGTAGGAAAAATTAGAACGACGACCCGGAAGTCCAGGAATATTTAGTTCAGGAATACCATCAAAATCTAAAGAGTACTAGGAAAGCCATAAGAACTAGTATTGAAAAAAACAAGGAAAAATATATTAATAAAATAAACGAAACCAAGGAAGATTTACCTAAATTACTGAAAGACGTTTATATCAGAAAACCCAGTTCCAATAAAAAGGACTTAAAGTATCAAAAGGGTAAACAAGCTTACGGGAATTTTTTATCATCTAGAGGTAAAAAGAAAAAATTACACGCAAGCTAGATTAAAAGACCGAAGAAAATAAAACAAAGACAAATCCACAACGCATCAAGCACGAACCAAAATGAATGTCTTGCTGATAATGCGTACGCCTAGAAATTGAATGAGGAAATTAGAAAAGGATTCAAGCACTGAAAGCTAATTCTACTACTCTTCTTGTTGCAGATTTTGAAGATGAAGGACTATTTCAAGTTTCTACCGATCCTCATTATTCAGGCACTGAACTTTCTGGTAGAAGCGTTGAAAATCCAGACGTCGAATGGTCCTAGGGCTTCGACCATTCAGATGAATTCGTCGTATGTAATGACGGAATGGTACACTTTCCTTCATTATAAAAAATCTGTCCCAGCTGAATGACAAAATCTCCACTCTAAAAACACAAATCAATAACTTAAAAACTGATAAAGAATTTAAAATGTTTAACGAAGTATTATAAAAGAGATACGAATGTATAATAAACCAAATCACCCACCTTCTTAAAAGCAGCCATATAAAAAGAGAAAAACGAGGAATTGTGAATGGATTGGGAAAAGCTTTATCTTGGTTGGGGGGGGGGGGGGGGAGGGGTACGATGGACAGTGACGATAAGGAACGGTATGATGCCATCCTACAAAAAGTAGAAAATAATTTATATCGTATGGAGCACAACGAGAAAGCTAGACTTAGCCTTAATCGGAAATTAACTCAAGAATTAAATAAACACATCATAATCTTAAGCTATTTCAAAAATAATATAGAAACAAATAATAGGGTTTTGGATACAACATTCGTCAGGTTATCTTATCACGATCTTTTAGCTTATTTAACTCTTATAGAGACGCAGTTACAAGAAACAGAGGATGCTCTAGAACAATGTAGACTCGGTATAACTCATCCCAGCGTTCTTTCTTATGACGAAATTATGAATATAAAAATCCCCTATAAAAGATTATTGACTAGGGATGTGGAATTAAATTGGTTATTAAGTAAAGCAATTTGTTCAATGTCTGATTTCGATTACTTATATAGTATTATCATATCCGATAGTTTATAAAGAAACCATAGTAACCATTCCAGTAGAAAATAATTTAGTTGTAAGACATGATAATGAATTTTATAAAGGAAAATTTTTAAAATATATCTCCAACTTCTATTGTAATTATAAAAGTCTTAGTATAATATATGATCAGTGTACTTAAGAATTAAGTAAAAACCTAAAGTTAGACCTGTATTTGTATACATTGTAAAGTAATAGGAATTTCACAAATAAATCAAACTTTTACCTATTCTTAATCAGTGTCTTACATTTAATTTATCGACAATTGAAACTAACATAACACAACCTACGTTATATCATTTACCTACCACTAGTTTGATAAGTCTTGACAAAGACGAAATATTTGTAAATAAATCTATAGCAGTAAGGTATGAAGAACATGTAAATATACCTATTATATCTTTGCATAATATTGATAATGTTATTTTTACTAATACTAGTTATGAAGATGTACATACATTAGATTTAGGAACGTTGAAAATAGAAACACCAGAGGATCATTCTATAACTACTTATTCAGAAATTCAGATATATATAACTATGACATTGAGTACATATTTATTTGTTCACCATTTATTATTTTGTATAAATAACATTAACAACCTCATACCTTTTACAACAGTTGTAACACCTGACCCAACACCAAATCTTACTGACCAATCATCCGTCTATGACGCAAGGTCCAGAGCGTGGCATTCCTACCTTAACGAAAAACAGAAATCTTAGTTCGGAGGTCCTCACTTTAAAAAGGGGGAATAGCTATGGTAAGAAACTATACTGAGTCGATACTCTGAGCCACCTCCCTCTCCCGCTCCTATATATACCCCTAAATCTTAAGCTTGGTAGATCTGTACCAGTAGTATGTAGCTAATCGTAATGCAAGTTGTAACTTTTGTTTTTCAATAAAAAAAAATTTAATTTCTCCGCCGTTGAGTTTCGTAATTCTGGTCCGATTTAGTTAATAATTTTTGTTTTTAAAGAATTTAATTAGCTTTCATATGATTATCTACACAATTTATCATAATGTACGAGTACATACTTTTGTAGTTTGAGCAAATAAAATTTTCTTTTAATCTTAACTTTTTCCCTGATTTTTTTTTCTGTGATATACTACGGAAGTGAAAGTTGTACTATAAGAAGAAGACTTTTGGCAAGCTTCATCAAAATTGTTTGAGTCGTTTTCGAGTAAATTTCAAAAAAAGTGTAAAATCGTTTTGTATAATGGCACTTGTATAGTGGCAGTAGAGAGTCGATATTAGCGAAAAAGTTGCTGTAATATCTCAGGCATATACTCTAAGTACATGATTTCATTTCCTCACGACTATCCCTTTTTGAACTGGGCTGTTTCATTACACACACACCGTCTTGGAGTCCATGCAGTACCACCTATCTAACTTCGGCATGGCCAGATGTCCCGACCTCTTCCAATTATTTAAGTTTTTGAGATTCCTTATTTAGACTTTTTATTTTTGTTTGTGATGGGATATCTAGTTTTTTTTTTTTTTTTCCTTTATTTGAATGCCCAATATACCCCTTAGAAGATTGATATGCATTGTGGTCAGTTAAATCTTATTCTTTTTAGTTTATCACCAATTATGAACTCAATACAGGAACACAGGATATACACATGATTAGTACTTACCTATCTTCACTTTTTATTTCATTGCGAAATTAACCTTATAATTTTTTTTAGTGACCAGTATTTGTTCTATCCTATTTTTCTCCTTCTTTTATTTATATCAATATTTTTATTGATATTACACTTTATTAATCATACGAATAAAGACGATAAAAACCCTAATTACATTTTGTTTGAGCCTGATAGAAAATAAATTAACTGAATTAAAAAATTTGTGAAATACAAGGTTTGTATATTTGGAAGGACATATGTATTTACAAATACGCCTTTATACACATCAAACTAAAAAAACTAAAAACAACAGTTTCTGACTGTTGTTGACTATATTTCGCATGCACTTGAGAGCATTAATTTCTTTTAACTAGTCTTCTAAAATGTTTGGAATGTCAGCTTTCTGTCAAAATTAAAATTAGTTTTGTTTTATCAGTTAAAATTTATAATCTGAAATCAGTGTTTTAATTAGGCATTCCTCCGAAAATTCTTTAACAGTGACTCCTGTTTTGAAATAGTTTCTGGCTTCTGGTACACATCAAAATTTGTTTATCTTTATTAAAATTTTTATTATTTGAAATGAAGAGTATTAAGATTTGCTCAAATTTTTATTTTTTTTATTTAGATTTTAACGTCCTCAATAACCCTAATTGAGTCTGACAGGACGGTTTACCAATCTATACTAACCAGAGTGGAAAGTTCGAGATTCATTCCGTGGGTTCGTCACGAAATAAATATCAGCCCGCCCAGGCCGCATTCAAGCTGCAGTGGATCGTTAATGGACAAAAATCAAAATTATTTTCTATAGGATTATGTACTAGAGGCTATTGTAAAGTAATCCTTAGATTATTGATATCTACCTTTATCCTCTTCTTTACATTTCTTTGTGGGTTAATACAATGGGCAAACTTTAGAAATTCCTTATGAGGTAATCGCTTCATCAGTAATAATTTATTTTTCGTTCCAAACGCATCTCTACTCTCAGAAAAAAAAACATCGACAATCCTGGAGTTTAGGTTTGTACCTTGAAATAGTAAATTTGAATTTGAAAGATTCAATCGTCGGAGAACATGCATGCCTCTAAAGTGTGATCAATCTCTTTTATTCTAAGCTCAAACTTTGAAGAAGTTTTTAAAAAAATCGTCAAATATAGGCTTGTACTTTTTGCATATTCTTGTTTATTTTTGTATTAGCTTTAATTTGCAGTGATACGAGTATTTGGCTGCAGTTGCGCGCGACTTTCATAGTTATTTGATTTCCTTCAACGAATGGTTAGCTGTCGAAGATATGTTTCCTTGTGATGGAATACTTATAGTTTTTGATGAACTCTATTCGATGTTGCCAATGGAGAAATCTAATGAACAACACTGACGAGAATCATCAAACATTCTTCGGCTATTTTGCCTGGCTTTCAATAGTAAATTGGACAATGTCGCTTGGAATCGTAAAAAAGTTCGTGAGTGCTAATCATCTTCTTTTCATCAGGATGTTAAGTTTTTCAAATAAATTAATTCATCGTTATAAATAATTGAACTTAGTTTTGTCAGATGAAATTTGAAATTTCGGTATTTACATTTCTGCTCCCAAAATTTAAAATATCTGATGTAGACACCCCATGGCTACCTTATACGCCTATTAAACTATAAATCGATGGCTCAAAAAGTGACCCTGAATTTGGTTACTAATATCAAAAGATGGCAGTATCTCAAAAACGACACTCGGCGTCGCGACGTCGATCTATAGACACATACAGACACACACACATCAGCTCTTGTTTCTGGAGGTCTCATTCCATTATTATATTTCGTTTTCTTTCAGTTGGCACCATGTTCCCAAGAGATTTCTACTTGTTCCTTAACAACATTAGAACTTTCTTTGTCACTAGACAAAGCCTTCGAAATCGACGGTCTCAACATTTTAAGCGGATGAACCCGCTTAACTTATATCTTATTCTCCTGCAGCAGACTTGTTCAACTCACAAAATGGGGAGGAAAAAAAAAGTATTATACGCTCAATTTCAACACTCAAAACAACTGATAAAATTGTTTAATTAGAGTGGAAAAAAATATCGTGTTTATAACCTTAATCACCGAACCATTTGGTCTTTGTATTATGTGTCAGTATACCATTTGATGTAAGTTATTATTATCTTCAAATAAAGTACCCCTTTCGGGTACCCCCTTCAATTTCAAGCAAAATGTATAATATTATTTATATTGATATAAAAGTCTAATTTATGATATTTGTGATGTTTTACATTATATTTTAATATAATTTTTGACGAAAGTCTAATGTGACCATCAAATTAAGTACTACTTCCGGTTTTCTAATTTTAACCAAAATTTATTATGTTATTTATATTAATATGTAAGTCTTGTATCCTAAATTTGATAAGTTTTGAATTATAATTTAATATAATATTTGATGAAAATCAATAATGACATTCAAGTAAAGAACCACTTCCGGTAATTATGTAGTGACCAAAAAGGGAGATTCACAACTAGATTTTACAATAATCCTAAATACAGAATTTTAACTTTCAATGGCTGTCCGCTTTTGAGTTATGCGGGATATCTACAAACGAACGAACGTACGTGCAGACATCACGACGAAACTAGTCAAAATGGATACCGGGATGGCCAAAATATATATTTCCGTTGTAATCTGAAAACTGAAAATTTTAACAATCAGAATACTTCCTTTACTGCGTACACAGAAGTAAAAACAAAAAAACTTATAGTAACTGTTTTTTTTTTGGATTTTTTGGTTATTCTTTGCCAAACAGTCAGTTTTGACCCTTGTTATGGGATATATTCATAATCAGGATGGCATTTCCTATAAGAATACAAGATCAATAGATTTTTGTCCAACAAACCTCTCTCCCTCTCCCCCCATACCCGATGCACTGTGCGGCGCTGCTTCAGACGCGAGGTCTGTAGATTTGTTACAGAACTACAAAACATTTCAAAGATGAACGACACTTTGTATCTCATAGATACTTGTGATAGTAGAGGAGTAAGCTAACCCACATGTAAGTTCCCTGTATCTGGTCTCCTAACCCACTTTCAGACTATAGAGCCAAACAGTAGCTAATGTACTACAGCAGCTACAAGCTCCCCTCTCAGTACTCAGTGACTGTCCATTATCACAGTTGCCAGTTCTGTTAGTTAACTCATTATCACTCCTTATCAGTCCGGTCCTAGCGATCAGGCGCTCTGATTTTGGCACTTCGGCAATATTTTGGCAATCCGTTCCACTACTCGGTTAGAACAATTAATATTATCTTTATTTCTGAAATTTTATTATTTATAACTCACCCAATTTCTGAAGGCGATTGTTTTAAAATAATAATAATAATAGAAAAATAGTTTTCTAGATATTTAATTTTTAGGATATAAATAGAAGATTCCAAAAACAAACTCCCGAGTCTCTAAAATGCCGGTAATCAACTAAGCAGTCAATGCTATGCCAATTCAAGGGTCATCAGGACAGAAAAAATATAAGATCTCATAAATCTATACAAAATGCAGCAAATCTCATATCGACCGTCTAATAAGACACATCAATAAGATACAGTACCTCGCTACAAGACATCTACACGCATACTTAAGTAATATTCATATTTCGTCCACCTGATATTTATATTGGTTTTCATCCATTCTTGCTTCTCAGCAATACTATTTTTGGTACAAATAGCATATCACCTCTACCGATTAGTGACGTTCAACTTGAATTTCATAGCTTATTCTTTTTTGGAAAAAGAAGCTCACCTCCATTTTTTTATTTTTTATTTACACTGCACTAAAGGATATTAAAATGAATCAGTCCCACTGCCTCCTTCCACCCGTACGAGATGGCTTTTTAGTTACGCCGTTATAGTTACGTCCAACTTATCATCTGTATATTTAGTAGACACATTTTTGAAGTTTCTTTAACCTTTTTGTTGGGACTTATCAAATACAAAGCGTTTTGACCTAGACTAAGCAAACTAATGTGCTAATGCTTCATGTTCTGGGAAGCATCTGCCGTAGGGTCGACCCCCGAATCCCCAACTGACTTGGTAATGAATCAAGCATGGAGAGGAATATAGTTCACGTTTATGATAATTTTAATAGTTTATACCATTCCGAACGTAAAATGTTTTCCGTGAAGCGAGATAGGATATTAATTCATAGTGTATAAATAATTATAATTACAAATATATGGGAAGTTTTTATGTTTGTAGTGCATCCAAAATAAATTTTATCAGGATCCGATGAAAACTTGCAATATACATAATAAAAAATAATTCGTAAAAATAGACTAACAAAAAATTAAATATGTTCATTCGGTTGGAAACTGAATTAAACAAACATTTATTAATGGAATATTTCAAATAACCATCAGCTTTTTATTTTTGAATTTTTTTTTATATTCTTTCAATCACGTGCACTAATTCGTAAGTGGATTGTTTTATGTACAAATTTAAAAAATAGTTTAAAATTATGAATTTTTTTGTTATTTATTTATTGTAATCAAAGCATCATAATTATTTATGTTTTCATATCAGCCATTTCTCAAGAGATAGGGAATTTCTGAATAGAATAGTTAATGAAAAGTTAAATACAAATTTTTATTAGTATAGTATATATATTTAGTTATGTATGTATTTTTTTTTTAAACCGTGGTTGTGTTATTATTCCACATGTGACACTTCAGGTAGGTATAAGTTGTGGGCTATACACAACGGACAATTTTCCCTCAAACTAGCGCATGCACACTAAGAGGTCTGCTATGTTTTATCTAAGTTGAGTTGAGCTTGATTACTATTTAGCTCTAATACATTAGTCTATATATATATATATATATATATATATATATATATATATATCGGGATGCCATTGGGCAATCATTGAGGATGATTATCCCAAAATTAAGTAAGCTTATGAATACTTTTGAATTTCTTACCTTGTCCTCTAAATTGGATACCTTTCCAAGGGCCTGGTTTGTGTTTACCATTATTTAATAATTAACCAAGATAATGTTCCTCCTTTTAAGTTTAATACTAATGTTATTCAACGTTACTGCTATCTTAATGAAATAGATTCAAATTAAATATGTGCATGGTTACTAAAGAACTACCTCCTTGCTAACACTTATCTTTATTCTTCAAAATTAAAATAACAAACTATTACAATAAAAAGTTAACCATGGAATGATTCAGCCTGGACTTAGCCATTAATTGTTTTAACATAAATCTCTTATCTGTACTAGTTGTTGTTGATGGTTCCTCAGCATCTCTCCCTCGGGTTCCCCTGCATCTCTTCAGTCATGGAGCCAGAGCGCATTTCTCATCTTCAGAGTCTCGTTGTTCCGCCCTTGAGTCCGGCGAGGTCAGCCTTCCGCCAAGCCCAGTCTAGAAGTCTTCTCTCAGCCTCGATCAGTTTAGAAGTATCTCCTTTTCACCTCTTTCCTTCTTTCCCCCTTTCTCTCTTATTTTGCCTAAGAGGGGGTCGAAAACGATGTTCATTGGCCGACTAGTTTTATAGAGAGAGGAAATTCTGGGATTTCATCGGATGGCTCCACCCCTTGTCCTGACAGCCGGTATCTGCGAACCATTATCCAACTAGTCTAATTTAATCATACCTTTTCCACTTTTTCCTCGAGACCAGCCAAGCCTAAGGGGACCAGTTCTTAAAATTGATTAGATGTTCCAGCTTTTGGCATTGTTACAGTGTTAACTTCTCAGTAGGGTTTTTAAATTAACTTATCCCTTATCACTTATGTGGTGACATCTGTCATCGCCTGTCAGTTACCCTTCTCTACCTGCTCGACCCTTATTTCTTTTGTTCGCACTGATCTGTTTAAATTCAATAACGATAATATTTAACAATATCAATACATATTAGGTCGTTCCTTTATTTGTTTACATATACTTTATAATAAATATCATTATCTAAAGGGAAATTGAAATGATAAATATCATCAAAGATGCAGAGATATGGAAGTACATATAATTTAAAATAGGTATATTAAGATCACTAATGGAATTAAAAAATTAAAAATATATTTGGTTGAATAAAATAGACAAAATATCAAATATATTTACTGACGTTTCGTTCATTATTCTTGGACCTTTTTCAAAATGATAAGCCCAAGTAATGGATACATGCCAATTTCTATACAAATTCGTATGCGTAGTTATTGCAGTATAATATTTTAAATGCTGCATAACGATAGTTCTGCGACTTAATTGCTCCGTTTATTTGTAGAATTATTTTTATGATGTTTGACTTGTAAACAATACTGTTAAATGAATATAATGGAGAAAAAATGTGGTGGAAAAGTTCTTGAACATTACAAAGTATAAAAATCGAAAAGTGACATTTTTTGATATTTTACTCAACCTGGAGAAGATATTATTATTATTTTTTCAGGCTTATAGAAAACTTCATTTATATATAAATGTATAAATATTACGTAATTTAAATTATTTTACTAAGATTTCTAAAAGATTGCCCAATACGCAAAAGAAGGTATGACAACAAATATAAATAAATTCAAGCAGTTATGAAATCTTTTACCTCTCTTAAACATTAATATTCCTCTCGTGTACGAAATTTTAGAAAAACTTTTTCTTTACGACCTTCACCTGTGTTACAATCTTATAAAAACTTTTTCCTTACTCTGTTACTTCTTAAGTGGTTTTGTAATGAAAAATAAAGAGTAAATGAATGTGTGTGCTATGGAGTAGTTCAACATTTTTCTTGAGTTATCTTTCATAAGCGTTATAGTAATTTTAGCTGGTCCCATACTCAGAGTTTAAATAACATGATGTAATAACGTAATATAAGGCATTTGTTAAAATAGATTCTTAACCAGGAATTCAAGGAATAATAATTATAGCTTTATTTCTATTTTTTACAGAATAATTAGTCTCGCTCTTGGAAAGTAAGAATCTGCTTTGTAAACACAAAATTATCCACCACTTAATTTTGTAAATACCTACTTTAATTAATTTAAAATAAAATAATATTATCTCGTCTCACCATCTTGTAAGTGGTTTTCCTCTCCATCTCTTGTACTCTCTTGGGATCGACTCTATATCAATTTTGGTTGATCTTGAATCATTCCTGGCAAGATGACCACCCCACCTCCATTTCAATAAATGTGCTGCTTTTTGTAAACTTTTAACGAACATTTGAGTTTGCACTCCTGTAGCTGATACGGTCGTTTCTTTTGATTCTTAAAATACTTCTGGAAAAATGCAATGGCATTCTAGCTTGTTTTTCATTATTTTTATCTGTTGCAAACCTTGCCTGAGATCCCTATAAACATTGATTTAAATTTGCATGCGTACAAACAACCATCAGATTCAAGTCTGTCGACACGGGACTTACCTGACACGCAATGACATGATGCATTCCAAGGAGCTATAATTGGGAACTACTCGAATTACTGACAGTGTTCTAAGATATTATTATGTATTTGTTATGTTATTTTCACAGCAAAATATCTCATAATGTATAAACAATACCTAAAACCTATAAGGTATAAACAGTACCTATAACCTGTGAGGTATAACATATTTGTTCAGTAGCAACGCAATGTAGTTGAGAAGCTTCACACAATGCCTAATGTGTGGATCTCTATATGGGTTATATTTTTCTAAACCTTCCGAGTATTCGAAATTCCATCAAAAAATTTCCTACCTCTCTAATTCTCTGATTCAGTAATTATCCAGCAACACTCATCGGTGTATTTTTTCCCGAATAATAAAACGGTAATGAACCAAAAGCCTCAGTTTTAAATATTCAGAGTCTGGACTTTCGATACCACTGGGATTCTGATCATCATCGGAAAACCGTGGTTTGGAAGTCTTCAGCTTGAGTATGAATATTATTTATACGCATAACTGATGTTTAATGTATTTTACTTTTCATGCTTTTAATTTATTTTTGTCTATTCATTTAAACCAGATAGCAGTATTGCTCATTGTCCTACAACTGGCAGATTGTATTATTTTCTAATAAAAGATTTAAATAATCAAATAAAATGAAAAAAGTTTGTGCTTGCTACTCCTTTTGAAATCGGATCTACAATTTCCAAACCCAGATTATGTTTCTACGTTCTCGCCTTGACGAGAGAGACTTTTTGCTGAAGGTTGAGGTAACCATATTACCAATGCCTTTGTAATTTAACTCACCTTGCCAACGAAGGCCAGTTAATTAGTCTTAAAAGTCATGGTTCGGTTCCCTCGAGTAAGAATTTGCATGCATTTTTTTTCTTCTCAAATGAATTGCAAATTTTTTCTTTGGCTGAGTTTAAAAATATGTTTTATTGTCAACATGTGTTTTTAAGCTACTTTTTGTTGAAAAACTATAAACTAAGATACCGAAAAACATGAACTTCATTATTTCTAAGTTTATAAATATATATTTGTACTAAAATTCTAATTACAATTATAAAAGGAAATTTTTACCCAAAACAATTTTTGTCAGAGTGAGACGATCTGGTAATAGAGAGTATCGAGCATTGACACTTTATCTAAAACATTCACAGCGCGTTTTCTTTCTTTATTTACTTGTTATTCAAGGAGTTCCTCAGGGTTTGCCTCACAACATTTATAGCATTGTACTCTTTCCTCTCCACGAGACAACGCCTGAATATAGATGGTTAAATCAGGCTGCTATATCAGGGGTAGCTGCGTAGGACGATTTCACTGAGTTTTTTTTATCAAGACTAGTTGGAAAATGTATAATACAAATATTCCGTGTTTATAAAATTTCTCTATATTAATAAAAAATCCATAGAAATCTTATTTCTAAATGTGAAAATATGATCATTACAGGTTTACGTTTGTTAATTTTATATTATAATTTATTACCGCCACCTAGAATAACAAATTATATATCTGAATATATATATATATATATATATATATATATATATATATATATATATATATATATACATATAAGTAACATAATGAATGTATAATAATTAGTATTTCTTTATGTAAATATAAAAATGTAACATCTATTACGTGGCGTGTGCCAAATTTAATAGGCATAGGCATGTAACATAGTAATTAATAAACTCTCCTTCTTTGGGGTTACCATAGAAGAAAAATGTATGTATACTCGTTGGCACGTCTGTTTGTGATCGTACTGGGTAGTATTAGTAGTTTTTGATCGTGTAGCGCTATAGTCAAGTTACAAACAAATTTGAAATTTATAAGGTTGCTCTTCAGTGGTGGTATGTGCGTATTTTAGTGAACATTTTATGTTTTACATTAATCGATAGCGGATGTAGAACAACGTCTAAATACTCTTAACTGTCCAATTGCTATGTTAGTCATTAAAAATATTAATGTGGTCATTTTGGTGATTAAAACATTTATTCAAATATACAATTCATTTGTCTAAAAATTATAATTGCCGAAAAATGCAGGATTAGTCAGAAAATCCGTTTCTGCAGGTTTACTCAATCTCAAATAAATACTTTCTATTTTATTTACTCCTATAAGGTAAAATTGTATTTTTCTTTTATAAAGCTAGGAGGATCACGTGCACATTTGCACAAATAGAATATATATTTACATTTATAACGTAAAAATTATAACATATACACACGAGAAAATTAATTGTCAAATCAAAATATATATATATATATATATATATATATATATATATATATATATATATATAAAAATAAAATCAAATATTTATGCTATAAATTAGACTAAAATTAAGGATAATAATAAATAAAAAAACAAACATACTTCTATAAAATATACACACCCAGCCTTGGTATTCCTGAATGAGCTCCTCCCTCTTCAATCATGTTAAATCATTATATTTTATTTCTATTTATTCTGTTTTTATCATATATATATTTTGCGTTTTTCAAACAGGTTTAATTAATTAAATTGTTCCTTACGTATAAATTGCTTCTTACGTATACAATATCTACAATCTATGTATGGAATATTTGACCTTTGTTACAATCTATAAATGATAATTCGGGAAATGGGATTAAGGGGGTCGAAATAAAACAGAAAAGAGATATTCAAAGTATGCTGACGTATCGCCATAGTTTACAGGAATTCTTCACTCTAATTTATTACTATATACATATACACAGTAATCTATTTAGTTATTATTCATAAATAAATGAATAATTAAATTGGATATATTTAATAATTATAATTAAAAATTACGAATGATATAATAATAATATTCGTAATTGTTATAATATAAATATATACCCAAATCCTCATTATCTCATTATTCAATTGGTTTGAGAAAAACATGGTGGTTGAGCGTGATTCTGGTCAGATCATTTCCTTGGGTAACCGTTAGCAAAGAAACAGAAGATACCTTAGCAAATATTGAACCTAAGACATTGCACGGGTTTTAGTGATCTAGGTTTTCTTTAAAGTAATATCTATTAAGCAGGTCATTCATCGCCTTAATAATTAATATCATAGTATAAATAACTTATTGTTTCCATATTTTTGAAATATACACATATAAAAAAGAAAATATATACAACACACTTCAAAGATTAAATAGGAATTGGATGAGAGATCTCCTTACGAAACGATTAACTATTAATTCTAGTCAAATTGAGACACAATTTTGGTCTACCTCGTACTGCAAAATCCATTGTGAACTTTCCATTCAGCTGGTGGTTGTTATTTTAAGGCGTATGAATTAAAGATGTATAATTTTTTTTTTTTTTGAAAAGGTTATGAAATGCCATCGATGGGGAATAGGTAATTACTAGTTACGAGGGCATTAAATTAACTTGATTTAAACATGAAAAGTTTAACTAATTAGTTTACAAAAATTATGATTGATGTTTTAATTCAATGATGTGTTCATGTATTTTAAATATAAAATTATCTTATTTGTAGATATTATAAGTTGCATCTATGGAAAATAAGTATTACTGAATATGTTAATTATAGATGTACCACAGAAATTAAATTGATACACTATTATTTTACAAAATAAAGTAATTTAAGAAAATAAATATGATAAAACCAATGTGAATATTCCAGAATGAATTTTCAAACCCTTGAAGATATTTTCTAGGGAACAGTATAATTCAAAAATGAATTTATAAATTTGTCCATTATGTCCATACTTTCATCAAAAGAAAAGAAAAAAAAAGACTGAATTCAATTTCCGTTAAGAAGGTTTTTATTTTATAACGGGTCTGATCTCAAACATTGGCTGAGCTTTATTAATGTTATTTTAATCATCTGAGCTGTTTGGGCATGGCTCAATATAGGTTAATTGACTTTAGTAAAATGTTTGGGTTTTGTCCATTATAGTTATTAAAATCTATTCGATTATATAAAAATTGAATTATAGACCTATTCAACGACACGAAATTAATTATTCTTGAGTAAGTAGAAAGAATATATTACCATTTGTATAATAAACAGCGTGCGTTCGTAGAAATGTTTCTGTCACATGACAACTTCTTATTATGAAGCATGTTTACTCCAAGGTTAAGTTTAGGTTAATGTTTATTTTCTTCATTTATTTTGTGTTTTAGGGGATAAATAAACTTAAACCTGACAGGAAAACGTGTCATCTCATAGCGTCTAGTGACACCATGCTTTAAAAACCACAAACTAAGCAAAAAAAACTTTTTTACTTTGTGGGATTAGGTATAGTAAATAAAAAACATTATTGAGAGGAGTAAAAACTTTATTTGGAACAATTTATATAATATAATATAAATTGTATATAATCACAATTTTTTTTCAATAAAATATAATACTATAAAATAATAACTCGTATTGTTGACAAGAATAGGTCTGTCTTAGAAACACTTATTCAGTCTTTCAGAGCTTTTTATACCCGGAGATGTACATAACATGGCATAATACATTATATTTTATGCATCACTTTTGCCTTTTATCACAGTCAATGCAAATTTTTTTGTGATGTTCGCCACTGACCTTGAGATCTGAAAGACCGATACGGAACCGACGGGATCTTGTAGTCGAATGGAAGGTGAAGGCATATCTAGGAAGTGGTGGAGGAAATCCAAAGACGAAAATGGGGGTTCACTTGAGAGTGTCACTCTACGCCTGAGAGACGTATAATGTCACAGTCAGGGTTAAAAATACGGGTTATATCTGTCTGTATTTAATTACATTTGTGAAGGTTTACTACAATAGTTTCTCATTTTTTTTTCTTAAACCAAATATAATTAATAAAAAATATGTTTCGTATTTTTTCCGAGAGGTTAAAACCGTTTTTAGGACGTGCACTCGTAATATCATAATTTTTATAAAATGTGATTATAATCTGTCGATTTCTAATGATTTATCCGCATTTAATTTATTTTTTATTTATTTAATTTATTTTTTATACGCATTTCGAATTACTATTATAGTTGATATTTTTTGTAATAGGTATCGTTTATTATGTTTTCAAGAACTATATTTTCGAATGTATTATCTCATTATAGACCGCGCATGCGCATTTCGATTTACTGTTCTTGTTGAAATTTCCTTCTATTGAAATTTTCGAGGGTTCTGATTCGGTTTTTCGAATTGGATATTTTATTGAACATGTTCATTTCTAATAACCATTACATTTCACATTATTTTCGGTGAGGTTATAGTTTATTTGGTTTTATAGGACGAAATACTCAAAAAATGTATATCGAAAAATTTTGAAAACTAATTATTAAATAGTTAAGCTGATGGGCGAACAAAATTTGTATAGTAAATTCGACATTAGCAACATCGAAAATCTAATGAACGATCACCAAATCGATGAAATCCACTTCTCCCTCTCCCTCAATAAAAAATAAATAATGAATATTTAAAAATAAATAAACAATATATTTTTTTTCAATCATTTAAATTACTTGAAATTAGCACTTAATGTCAGTTATCTAATAAATGAAAAATTTCGGAAGAATATGCCAAAATTATTTCAAAATTGGGTTACAATTGAAATGAAAAAGGATACAATTGAAATGGAAAAGGTTACAATTGAAATTGAAAAGGTGACAATGATTTGGAAAGAGTTACAATTGAAACCGAAAAGGTTACAATTGAAATGGAAAAACTTAAAATTAAAATGGAAAAGGTGACAATTGATTTGGAAAAGGTTACCATTGACGTTGAAATGCTATATATTGGTCGGCTGTTGAGGTGTGTATGTATTACTAGTCACTTACCATAGTACATTTATTATCAATCATAAAATTTTTGAATCGAAAATTTGCAGTAAGTGAATCTTTTTGGCAGAAGCATATATCTGTGAGTAGAATGTTATAGGTTTATATATATAGTTACATAGGGTAATTATATAGTTATATAGGTTTAAATAAGTATGCCTGTGTGTTTTGTTTTCTCTCCCAGTTACAGTTTTAAAGATTTGGAAAAAGTTAGTAAAGTTGTTTGTTAAGGTCTTTCGTTTAAATTTATTTACCCGGCCTCTTGTCATCCTTCTGTCAATATTCAGTACAGTGCAGTGTCCTTCTGAGCAATTTTTGTTGTTGTCGATATGAGCTGAAGAACAGGTATTTCTTCAAAGGATAAATGTCATGTGGTGAGATATTTTATGGTTTGGTCGGATTTCTCATAGTGATTAGGGGAGAGCGAGGTTGGTTGGGACAGTGGGATAAATTGTACGCCGATGTTTTTGATTGAACAGAAGGTCAGATTGGCAACCTTGGTAGACCAATAATTAGCACTTCTGTTTCTTTTCGTTCCTTAAGTGGTCTGACCTGTTCATTTTGACTTGTGATGTCTAAAAGCTTAAATTTGATTTTGATGCCAGCTGTTGTAAAATCTGAGACCCACGTCGAAAGACTTCTAGCGTTTAAACAATGTTCTTCGGTATTTCGACACTTTTTACCAAGCAATGGGGTTATTTGTGATTACATATCACTTTGGTTCCATTCTTTACAACTAAGGGTTCAAATGTAGATTTTGTTTTAAAAACATGGCAGAGAGGGATGAGCTGGTTATTCATATCCAGTTTTTCCACTCATCAATATTAAAAATTACCATACATATTTATCCTTTGGGTTGCCTACTTTCTATCATTTTTTTGTCTGTATAAGAGCTCACGTTATGACATTATGAAGTTCATGTTATGTGATATGACGTTGCGTATTTGTAGTCCCCACAACACCCATCTACAGGGTGTCCCAGATTACCCTGTCTCCCCACTTTAAATTATAGAATGTTTAAAATAATGAATGAAATTTGGGTGATCGCAATTTGGTAACTTGAAGTTTTTTTTAAGCGTATTGCCGACTTTGCAACCTACCGGAATATTCCTCCAGCGACTCAAATGCTGTAATTCCTAAAGGGGTGGGAATATTTGTTTTTACAGGTTCCGATAGGAAATTAAATTTTAAGACTAATTTATATTGGACAGTTTCTCTAGCAGTGGGCGCACAAATGCAAATACAAACTTTTATACAAAATTCCTAATTTCTCAGAAAAAAAGCATTTTATTAGAATTTCAGAGTTTGAGTCGCTGGAGGAATATTCCGGCAAGTTACTAAGTCGGCAATACGCTTCAAAAGAATTTCAAGTCACCCGATTGCGATCCCCCAAATTTCATTCTAATATTCTAAAGATTATAGAATTTAACGTGGGGAAACTGGTTATCTGGGACACCCTGTAGATGGGTGTTGTGGGAGCTACAAATACGCAACGTCATATCACATAACATGAACGTCATAATGTCATAACATGAGCTCTTATACAGACAAAAAAATATTAGAAAGTAGGCAACCCAAAGGATAAATATGTATGGTAATTTTTAATATAGAGGATGAGTGGGAAAACGGGATGAATAACCAGCTCATCCCTCATTGCCATTTTTTAAAATTTTAATTATAACATATAGGGTTTTAACCAAATCATTCAATTTTACTAGTATTGCTTCTATTTAGATACTGAAATGAATAGTTTTTATCATTTATATTACAAAATCAGGAATTTTGGTACGTGTCCAAAGTTTCTCACTCCTATGTCCAATACCTCCTAATCATTGGATTAAATGGGATACAGTGGACAAAGTGGAGGTTTTGGGAACAAAGTGTGATAACGATTTTTTGAGGTCCTAAAAATCCTGAATATGTTCGTTAAGATCCCTATGTAAGTTATTCATTCAAAAGGAAATATATTCCAAGCAATACCGTAGCTCTTACTAACACTGGAAAAAAAAGTGTCCCAATCTATGCCGCTACGACCTATCAATTTTGTAATTTATGTAAGTGATAAACTTAAGTTAATGAGGCTGGAGTAGGATCGTCGATTTAAAAATTAATTTTCTAAAAATATACTATCGGATTCTAAATTAAAACATCGATAGCAATGTTTGAGAAAGTCAATAATTGTCGGTAATAGATTTGTGTAGCGAAATATTGGACTGTGAGGGTGTTATCCAAACAGTAAGGAGTTAGTTATAGCTTATAGATTTAGAGAGAACAGCTTGGAGACAAGACTCTCCCCTGGGATTAGAGAGAACTATTAGAGAGAACAAACTCTCCCTTGGCACCAATAAATCTTTACTCCGTTCGACTGATTAGTAATGCTCCCAATCATCAAACTTCACATCTCGTCTTGTTGTTTTATGAAATCAAAGAAATCTCTACACATCCTTTAATTAAAAAAAAAATATAGCGTTAATACCATTTAGCGTTGATATCTTTGAAGTATCTTGTTTTCGTTGCATGGGGATATTCTGACAAAAAAAAGTTCATTATTCTGATCCATTACCATGACTGATCACTGAAGTTGCCAAAACGAAATGAATTGGTCATTTATGCAAAAGAAAACATACGCTCTACTTGAGCAGAGGATGGAAGAAAGGTGTTGGTTTCCGAGAAAACCTTTTATATTACTTGGTAAAGATCTAAAATGTTCAAATTCGTAGGGCTGTGACTTAGATTGTGGCAAATTTACACCTGCGCTTGAATTTAACTGCTTTATTTGCTTGAAGTCTTTCGTATGCGTCTTCTCCAAAGTTATAGTAACTTTGAAACGATGGAGGTATTCCAAGTTCTAGATCATTTGACGAACTCTGTCATTAGATGTTTGATGACCGCTTTTGTAAGCAACTGCGATATTCTCTCGTGATGAATACTATCAAAGCATGGAAACCACCGCTGTTTTGGAATGAATGGGTTAAAGTAGAATTTAACTGGCACTGCCCGCTGTTGCGACAGGTAGAGCTTGACAATCGTAGCCGCTAACAGTTACTGCTTCTATATTTCGCTGAAACTACCCTCCGCAGCGGTCTACTCTTGCATAACCTATAACGTTAGAACCTCTTCATTATTTATAATCATACTATATAGTTATAAATATATAGTATATCCTTATTACCTTTAAAATTATATGTTATTTAGATTCATACAAATTATAGATAAATTAATATGTTTATTCACAAATATTTACAGTTATTCAACTATATATGTACAACATATATATCGTTATGTTATGCAAAATTAGATATTTGTTAGGTATTTTAGACAATGAACAAAATTCGTCTGTCGAAGTTTTTTTATTTTTATTAATACAATAATAATAATAATAGTAATAATGTGTGAATATAAAATGTGAATAAAATATAAATAATATAAATATAAAATATAAATGAATATAAAAATAAAAACAAAATTATACGCTTTTCCACACATTATTCTTTACTATTAAATTTCTATATTCCCAATGTTTATGGCCATATAAAACCTGAAACTGATTAACAAACTCTACTAGACGCTCGTCGTCATAATCACTAAATCCCTTTTTGTGAAATGGCATTGTTTCAAATGATAAGCAGGAACCATCGTGTCTGAGGCAGTATGACTCCAGGAACGGTCCCCTGACCGTTGTCCCTACACAACAGTATTGGTATAACGCCATGCATAGACTGCCTGACAGTGCCAGCGAAATATGTCCCTACCTATTCAGACAAAATAGTATTAAACTGCCAGCAAACTATGCCGGCCGCAACCGCGGACAGTAGCAATGAAAGTCTACCTTTAGAGATAATGCTGCGACCGCGGCCGCTTCTGCTGCTTTTGAGTATATTTGAAAATAATCCTTTAAACTGTTTACAATGCTAGATATGAAGATGCCAATTACAGGCTAATAGCAAAACCATGTTTTTTCATTCAAGGTCACTAATTTTCTCCTAAGCGATACCAATGATGTAATGATGCTCCCCCTCTCCCTCCCCCCAAAAAAATATTCTATTCGTTTTCCTCTTGTAAAATGTCCAACCAGTCTGCCAACGGGTCGGAACAGTCATTTGGCCAACTTTGCACCGGTTGGACAGTTATTTTTAAAATTTTATATTTTAAGAGCGCTCTTGATTGGATTAGCAAAGTGAATCAAGTCATTGGTTTGGAGATGAATTTTAAACAACAATGAGTTTGAATTTGAAAAGGTTAGTAAATATTTATTGTTTTAATATCAAAGTAAAATATCTCCGGATTTATTAATATTTGTTGACTTTTTCTTCATAACAGTTTTATAACTTATCATTGTGGGCTAATTTATATTTTTGTTTTGCACTTCTTTACGGCGGTTTTTAGTATATTCAGTTATTCGTATACCTAATAATAAAAATATTAGAGACTTCGTTGCCTTAATTCCTTAAAGTTAACTAAATATTCAATAAATTTCATTGTCTAATCAATGATTTACGAACTCATGGCTTCTTGTTAATATTTTAATTTTTTACTAATCCTATAATAAAAGGGTTTTGGGCTTATGGTGCTGTGAGGGATTGATTGATGCTATTGCATTGATTGAAATTCATTTCATTTGAAAATTGTTCTATATAATTAATTTAAAGTACATATACTTTTCTTGATGAATAAGATTGAATATAAATAAAAAAAGGAGGGAGAAAGGAAAAATTTATGCTCATAACTCTGAAACGAGAGGCTTTTTGCGGTTTGGCTTAGTAGGGCCTCGCTGCAGAATAAGAGCTAAAGACAGGCTTAGACTGATTAGCACTCAAGGAAATTAGATGCCTCTGTTGGAGGATGTTGGAATGCGATATACATCCAACAGGTTCATGGAGAACGTTTGTGATAAGAGCATAGAAAATGGTTGTTGGAGGGTTTGAATTCAATAAACCAAGAGGGGGTTGAGAAGGAGGGTGTAAGTAACCTCTTTAGCACAGATGGAACTAATGTTCGTGCGGGGCCTTTGAGCGCGTCATTCAGGAAGTTTGCGCCGTTAGTTCTTCCCTCCAATCAGGACAGAGAATGAGCTGTGCGTTTAATTAGTACATTCTGTCCAACGAGTATCATAGTTGATTACGGCTTTGGTAGACGAGAGAGGTTAATGATGAATGAGTCAACTTTATTGGAAAATAATGAATTCAAAATTTCAGAAAAAGAAAAAAAATCTATTTGCTAGTATATAATACCAATTTGTAGCTTGGAATCAAAGTGCCAATGCCCTAAAATTTCTTAAATGAACTTAACACCGTTTAAATTGAAATTGTGATTTAGTTGAAAAAATAAAAAAAATAAAATAGTACTTGCAGTGTTAGATTGTTATGAATGAAGAGTTGAAGTTGGAAGGAAAATTATTGAGAAAAAAACCAAAACCCGCCTAAGTCTTAAATTTAAATAAAAGTATTTAAAAAAAAAGATTTCTCAGATAAGAGATTCGATTCTCAGACCCTAGATTTTCTCAAACTTATGGAAATTAACTGATTTCATGAAACAAAAGGAAGATAGGAGACACATGAGAGCCCCATTCAAGACAGGGCTATTCTATATCACACACGAAGATTTTTACTCATTTAACCCATTACCATTCAAACTTAAAAGGCTTTATAAGTTCATTTCTTAAATTAAACCTGAAAAAAGAGAAATTTCAAACCTCGGCACAAGGATACCAGATATTAAAAAATTCATAGAAAAGCCTATTTAAACCCATATAGACGTATATTACACAAGCTTATAACACAGAACAAAAAAAAAAAATTAAAAAATTCATCCAAAATGTAAAGATTAAAAATCTCTTAAGATCGACATAGACCAACAATCAACACATAAGGCCTCTTTGTATCCGCTTCCATAATGAACTAACTCCACGTAGCTTTCATGCTCATCAATAGGACGAGGAGACTAAAAATGCATTGAATGAAAGACTTTTTCAATAACCTTTGATACCTGAATCATGCCCAGGAAGAGGTGAAATAGAAATATACATATACATACATATATATATATATATATATATATATATATATATATATATATATATATATATATATATATATAAACTCACCTGGAGTAATAACAGTGAACAGATATAGTATAAAATACCAAGTACAAAACATGCCAATGCCATATCAAACAAAACATTTTATATTTGTAATGTATTAACTTAATTGTTTCAGAGTCAATAAGATATAAGATTTTTTCGATTGGAAATTATAAATTTTAGTTTGTACACAAGCACAAAAGTTTGGCGATCCATGTACATGATTCTTGAAGAAAGTATATTATACACCCCTCCATGGCAACTAACGTTAGTTAGTATTTGTCTTTTGTGAAATAATATATGAAGACATATACTGATAACATACTTTGAACCCTCAACTGTAATTAACTCCTCGCCTTGTTGATAAATTCGTATTATTCTATTATTATTCGTATTCCTGAGCAGCTGCCCCTAATTAATGATGGAATATGCAAAGAGCTGTTGGCCAGGATGCCCCATCTTCGAACTTCTAAATAAGGCTGCAACTACGGAATACAGAATAGCCACAAGATGTTCACATAATAGCCAATGGAGGACGTGCTAATGTTTATAATTTATTTTCAAGTATAAATGAAGAGTTCTAGATCAAAAGTTTCTATATCTATTTTCAAAAACAAAGATGTTTGTGACGAATTAATATTTCTTTTTCTGTTTACATCAAATCTTAAATTTTCCTGTGTTTAATAGGAGTTAGAAATAAACATTTTTAATAAAAAATTACTTTATCTCCATAATATACCATATACTAATTTTTTTCTAATAATTTTCTAAAAGTGGATATATTGACTTTTGGTAATCTTTATTTCGTGCTTCCTGCGTTTCCTCAGTCAACATCCCTATCGGCAACATCGCAGCTGATATAATAGTGCTCCCATGCCATAAGATCTTGTGCACTGTATTGGACATGTAGCACACACACACAACGGGGTCTCTCAGATTCATTATAACTTTAAAATTTCAAATAGAACCTATGTCTTCCGATGCATCATTTTAACGGATTTTTGAAACTGAATTCAATGGTGAAACCAGATTTTAAATTGGTCAATAAATTACAAAGTTATGGTACAAATACATTTTGTTTGTTTCGGTATTAATTCTTTTAAATTGCCTTTAAATTTTTATTAATTGGGTCACATCGTGTTTGTTATCTTTTTAGCTGTAATTCACAATAAAGGTTTGTTTTAAAGATATAGTGAAAAAACAGAAATTTGCAGCGTTTATGCCAATCATAACCCTGCAACATCAGTTGAAGAACTGTAGTAAAGAGTGGAAAATGCTTGTCGATCCATCGAATCAGTACATCGCACTGAGCATCAGCGAAGAGTGGCTAAGAAGAGCCAACCTTTGCATCGTCGAAGAGGGTAGGCAGTTCGAACATGAAATGTAGGTTCACCAACCTCTGGTTGTATCTAGTATGGATTTTTTTTATTATTAAAAATAGATAACAAATGCATTATTTTTTTTTAAACTTTGTACCATAACTTCGTAATTTATTGACCAATTTAAAATCTGGTTTCACCATTGAATTCAGTTTCAAAAATCCGTTGAAATGATGTATCGGAAGGCATAGGTTTCTGAATCTGAGAGACCCCGTTTATTTTTTTTTTTCAAAAACAGGTCTAAATTTTAAACTAGACTGAAAAATATTAAATACGTATTTTATATTACGTTATCGGTTCAAGCGAAATTCAGCCGGGCCATCTAAAAAGGACACCGTGTATACACACACACACACTGGAACTGTAGTCTCACCTGGAGTAATAACAATGAACGGATTTGGTATAAAATACTATGTTCAAAACATGCCAACCAAAACAATTTGTACGTATATATATATATATATATATATATATATATATATATATATATATATATATATATATATATTAACTTAATTGTGTCAGAGTTAATAAGATATGAGATTTTTTCGATTGGTTGTTATAAATTTTAGTTTGTACACAAGCACAAAAGTTTGACGATCCAGGTACAAGACTCTCAAGGCCACGTAGGTAGGCCAGTTACAAGGCTACGAATAAAATATCAGATTCCTTACAATAATTTCCAAATTTTGATGAATCCACAGCTGTACCACTGTTGATCGCGTCGGGGATAATTCCGCCGCAACGAATCAGCTCTTCACTTACCCCGGTTATATTAGCTGGGTCTGATGAGTCTTGAAAAAATCATCGTGTGGTATTACCGTCGTTTGTTGTCCTTGCTTTACCACGTCGATATTCAAATCTACAATTCTTCGAAATTTATTTTCTATATCTTTCTTTGTGTCCTCCATAATTTGTTTTGTATCCTTTGTTGTTCTCCATTCCTTGAAAGGTTCTCTGTTAACGATTTTTAAGACACTCCATAAATTTGATTTGTGCATGTAGTGCAGACAGGCCGAGTTGGATTACTTCCTCAAATTCCGGTAGATCTCGTAAAAATTATAAGTCATTCATTTCAGAAGGTTTTGCCGTGCATGGGGGACATAAGAGAGTTTAATCTGTTTAATTTGAAATCCATAGTATTACTTTTTGAACTTCTTCCCGGATGGTGTCTGGAGTTTCCTTCATAAATTCAAATTTAAGGAGTCTATACAGTCTTGTAGATGATGATCTTGAATTTTTCCAAAAAAAGTTGAACGGAGTTATATTTATTAGTGATAAACAGATGTACGACAGAAATGAGGAACATGTTTGCATCACTTCATTTTAATTTTTTGTTTATTATTTCGACAGGACTCGTTCTATTTTTGATTTATACACGGTAGAAATGTTAGGTTAAAATACCTTTTAAATTCCTCTAGGTGATCCAGGATGAGGTGAGGGAAGTCACTCCTCGATTTCTCCATGCAATTCACAACATCACGGCCATTGTCTAATGCATGATCGACACCAGTGGCAATTTGTTTGCCAAACAGCTTATCCAATGTTTGTGAAGTTTGAAATTTGAAAGCACTAATGTACAAATGGGGCATCGAAACACACGGAAAACCATTTGTCAAATCGTTTTCCAAATGTTTTTGAAAATATATGGCTTAAAAACAAATGTTAGGCAGAAAAAAGCACGAATAAAAATAATAAATCCAATTAACAACCAAAAGTTATCAAGTTATGAATCATTGATTATTTCAATATCAACTTTAAAGTAACAACAATTATAAAATCCAATATGTAGGTAAAAATGAGGAAACTGTTGGGCAAACAGTTCGTGAGTAGCGTGGATGCTTTCACCAATGCTCCAACGATTCACACCATTGGCAAACGATTTGGCACTGGTTAATTAGGACTTGTCCAAATGAACAGACTGAAGAGACTGAGGAAAATAAAGAGATTTAACTGAAAGGATAAGCGAGTTTTTTTATATTCTGATCAACACAATACTTTTAATGCCTATGTACTTATTGTCGGTATAATTGAAATATATACAACAGCCGTTGTTGGTCGCAGCTATAATTTGTATCGATTTGATAAGAGTCTAAATAATAATTTTATATAAGACAGAAAACTGCGGAAGATGCCGCATATTATTTATACATTAATAAACTTTCGTAAACCTTCATTATTTGATTGTTTATTTAAAAAATTTATGATAGCTTCAAAACCAAAAAAATAGAAGTATGATAGCGTTTATATTTTCTTAGGTACATTATAGAAAGATAGAAAAAAAATATTACTTTGTTGCATTATCGATTTTATTGTGGAATATGAGATGCTTGACTACTCTCACAAAATGGGTCGGTACATAAGTGACGAATCTTTTCGTATTTTAGCTAATGTTAAAATTGTCACAATCTTTTCATATTATCAACATGTATTACTCAACTCTTGTGTATTCAAAATACTTAGTAAACTTTCGAAAAATTGATTTTTTTCGCTCCCTTGACCACTGTGCGGCGGTACAAATTCTAAAGATATAATCTATTTGTCTTCTTTAATTAATGATTTATCACTTTACTACAAAAATATCTGATATTATTTTCTCGCAAGAAAATAATTGATTTTGGTTAACAGATATTTTATGTTTCTCAATCAATAACATCTTATAATTCATAAATAGCTTTACTCCCCCGACTGATAATTTTCATTGTTTCTTGCTACCAGGAGCAGAATTAGTGGTTATTTTCTTGGGCGGCTTTTCCACCGTCTCGGATATCCGCTAATTACTAGAAGCCTTAGTGTTCTATACAAAATCATTTTTAAATCCTTCAATAGAACAAAGTAATTCTAAAAAGATTTTCACCCTTATATGATGGTCCTATTACTTAAAATTTTTTTATAATCCATCGGAATTTTCGTAATTTCTAAATTGTTAACTTTTAATTTTTTTCTTAGTTTAATTTGGATCACTCATCAGAATTTTCACAATTTCCAAATTTGATTGTAATGAATTCTTGAATCTTTTATTTTTGCGATGCATTAAAATTTATATAATTTCTTGTACATATTACTATTATAATTTATTCAAAGGGCAAATCCTTTTTTACATTTTTAAATCTAATTGCCTTCACCACGAGTTAAACTAAATGCTGGATACGCCAAAGGATTTTTGAAACCTTTTAAAAACTTTAGGAGAGTGAGAGGCACTAACTATACGAGGCAACAACAACGCAGAGAGTTAATATTATTGAAATATCGATAACTGGATATTTTATTTTATATGCTTATTGCTTATATGTATATTGGTTTATCGCTGTATTAAATGGTTGTCTGATTGTTAAATCAGAACAGAACTTACCACGTGTATGGCAGCCATCAGTTGAGACACTCTAACTTATCTGACAATTTTGATTAATGATAAACATAATGAGAACCTAGTGTTCTAGTGTCTAGTACCAGCCCTGACCTTATCTTCTAAGTTCGAGTCCCGCTCAGAACTCCACTCACTCCAAGTTTGGCAGCTCAAAGCACATCTAGTTGAACATCCGAACTTACAAGATGAACATTAATGAAATGTATAGATTGTTCAGCTTATCATGTTGTCTTATATTTATATGTGTTATTTACAGTTTTACTTGTGAAAAATGTAGTTACTAATATTTTCGAATATAATTAAAGGCGTTTTCAGGTACTAGCTAAAATACAGGATTTTAATAGGGTTTTGTCGAAAGTGATTAGTCTTCATTTAGAGAGATGAGTCTATTTTTTGTTTTCATATGCAATCTTAAGTAATCTAGGAAGATAGTAATTTCCCTCTTATTTCGGTCTGCTAATTTTTTGAATCGGTAAACATAAAAATTAAAACTTTAAAAAGTAAATTTCTGTCCTAAGATTAGGGATGTGAATATCGAAAAAAAAATATCGATATATCGGGC
Organism: Rhaphigaster nebulosa; assembly: GCA_948150685.1. NCBI lineage: Eukaryota > Metazoa > Arthropoda > Insecta > Hemiptera > Pentatomidae > Rhaphigaster > Rhaphigaster nebulosa. The sequence goes on from OX411308.1 coordinate 163,064,345, forward strand.
CTCGAAATTTTTAATTTCGTAAACTATCTTCTTTAAAAGGAGGGGGTGTTGAAAAAATATCGATCTTTAAAAAAAAAATCAATATTTTGCCCGATATTTTTAACTATATAAATTGTAAAATCCACATTTTTTTTTCCAAAAAAGAATTAAATAAACAAAAAACAATGTTAAGTTTGATAAGTTTCAATGTTTATTAATTCAATTATGATTTTCTTCCTTATTTTTTAAATTGTTTTGTGCTGTTGTTGTGTTGTATTTAAATCATTTTTCTATAGTTCCTAGTAATGAGTCTTTTTATAATAAATCTTAATTTGTGATTTGATAGGTTTTTTATTCGTTCAATATTGATTTTCTTCCGTCCTTTTTAATTTTTTGTTTTTGTAATTTAATCAATGTTTTCTCGGTTTCCTAGTATGCAATAAATATATACTTATATAATAAGAGTCATTAATGATATTTTAATTTAATTTTGAACTTTATTGACTCAAATCAATCAACTTTTCAGGAATAAGGAAAATAATAATTATCAATAAATATGTAAAATATAGTTTAAGAAAGTAAATCCAGACTAGATCCATCAGCTGCTGATCCTTCAACCTTTTCACATGTTGGTCCCTAAAAAATATCTGACTTAACTTCACTGTCTTAAGGTAATTGTCAACTAAATGATCATTAGTTACTATTACAAAATAGCGAAAATGCCTCGGACTTATACTCTCAAAGTATTATTTCTATTTCATCAGAATGTTGAATTTTAAATATTCCCCATTAAGTGACTTATATACTGCTTATTTAAGATTAAGATGATGAATTATATTAAATCGATATTTTGAATTTTAATGTTGAATATAATGTAAATGTTTAATTTTCCGCTGTCCCATGTTAATTTTAATTTAACGTTAGGAGAGTCACTGCAGTGGAAATAGAATAGTGACAGTGGACATACGTGATCGCTGATACGTGACTCCACTACATTCATTACACTGCTGCAGTCCGATCTCTAACCTAACAAGAGAAGAATAGATAAAAGTTATTTACCATTCTTGGCAATCCCTACAACTAAATGGAAAATTTTCTGAAACTTGGGTGACACTTGATTCTTATTGGAAGGTGTAATTGTTCTCTTCAGGTGTAAATAAGTCTCCAGTTCTTTTACTTGTTTATTCTTCATGAAAAAAAAAGTTTTCTGTTTCATGAAACCCTGCTCAATTTTTTATGTCGTGAGACATCTAATATGGCGGGCCAGACCGGACTCGGCTTGTCGATCCACTCTCTCTCTCTCTCTCTCTCTCTCTCTCTCTCTATATATATATATATATATATATATATATATATATATATATATATATATAGCTTTGTTTTTTGAAATATAATAAAAAAAAATTATAATTACTACATATAATACATACAAATTACTTATACCAATTTGATTCACTTGCGCTGTTACTCGCGCGTGGAGGAATTTTCTCACAAAACACGACTTGTTGTTTTCAGTACAATATATAATATATATTCGAAATACAATATATCTCTTAATCGGAACGATAATGTGCCCGTTTATCAATAAATCTATTTTTAAATATTTCATTAGAACGTAATACGAATTCGGGAAAATTAAAACTAGACAAGTGGAAGCCAGTGGTTTTTAAATAATGAATAATTTTTCTTAAAAGATTTCTGAATATTTTGTTTTTGATTATAACATATTTTTTTATTATGCCTCATTTATTTCCTTTAATAAACCATCTTTTTATGCATATTTTCAATACAAAATAGTTTCGATGTTTAATATCTGCCAGGCGTCCAGTTAGGGTTCATTTTTTTTTTTTTTTGATGATCATTATTAATAATCACAAATTTTAATAATTTTTTTCATATTAATATTAAAAGCAACAATGGAAATTGTAATTATTTACAGTTGATAATGTCGAAATATTCTGTGACCCATGAACTGATAATCGGGACTAATATATTCAAAGTTTGATTTGTAAAATAAACGATGTTAAAATATTTGAATTCTATGTAAGCTTGAAACTAGTTTCCGTCAAAGACTAACACACACTGCCTCGACCTCATACCATTTCCGGAATTACCACGAACTAATTCTTGCAGTAAATTACGTTGATGAGAACTATTTACTTCTCATTCAAATAAATGGAACTATTGCGCCATGATCTCAAATCTCTACTAGAAGCCTCATTAATAGCTAACCCATGGTATCCTGAGACGTGAAGAGCTTGGCGAATTGGTTTAGTTCCGTAACCCAAATGTTTATGTAGCAGCTATTAATTGTGAAGCTCGAGAAATGTTTTATATTTTCTTGGTATGTCAATATTCAAGCGGCTTTGGTTGCCAAGCTGATTCAGTTTAAAAAGAATTTCTAAAGTTTTTTTGAACAAGTAAGTAATCACTACTCTCTTCTAAAGGTTTTAGTTAGGATGTCTAAATATCAATTTGAACATTAGTATATCTCTTAGGTAGCTGCAAGAAAGACACATGCTCCAAAAGTGATTTTTGAGATACGAGCTCCAAATGTTCTCAAATCATTTTTATGCTGCCCAACTGCTCCTTTCGTAAATCATGACAACCAGTTATTCCTAAACAAGTACTGAAAATTTAGTTACTAGTTAACATAGTTAGCAGTTAATATTTAAAATAAAGCAAAATATTTTATTAAAAAAACAAATTTTATGCTAGAATATATCTGCACACTGAGGTCTCAAAAAAAAAAAAAAAAAATTTAAATTATGCACTTGAAGTACAGCAAAATGTTTAAATAAAAGTAAATGTCCCTAATGTCGCAATATATTTGTTTATCAAATAACCAAAGACTAGTTGAGGAAATATTACTATTTGCCAGATTTATTTGGTAAAAATGTTATCACATTCATACATATGTACATGTGAAGAAATATATATTGATATAAATCTAAGGATCTTCCTCCTTTCATTTATCAGCTCATCCTCTTACCTTTATCCTATTCTTAGAACTCCTATCTGCTGGGTCAGAGGGCTAATACCCTTAGCTCGCTGATCGCTTGTGGTTCGCTGGTTGTCCCTTCAACACATCTGATTCTTCTGTCTCAACCTTCTCCTAGTTCCGTCCAGCTGCCCAATTTATTCTTAATATCATATTGAAATGATTCAGTAGGCCTCTGACTTTCATGGAGTGCAGTTGTACTGTGAAGTGAAGTGAACTCACAGTTCACAGTTCAGTGAAAGTTTTTTATTTTTATTATTATTATCTAATTTAAATTTTCTGGCATCAAGGGCTTCTCTTCAAACTTAAGACGATACTTCCTCCTACCTATTATCTTATTCTTCAATCCTTTCTTTCTGAAAGGTTTTTCTCTGTCTGCCAAGACTCAGAACTATCTGCCATTCGACCGGCCTTAGCAGGAGTACCTCAGGGATCAGTACTAGCTCCGCTGCTCTACATCATATATACACATGATATTCCAAACAGCACCGAAACTCTGATAGCGACCTATGCAGACGATACAACAATTCTAACAAAACATCAAAATCCAGCACACGCCTCATAGGCTTTACATCACCTTACAAAACTTCATGATTGGTGCAAACTTTGGAAAATTCGACTTAATCAAGACAAATCTCAACATATCATTTTTAATTTCCGACAACCTGCCCTCCAATATACCTCGACAAAGTATTAATTCCGCAGACAGACAAAATTCGATACCTTGGCCTGACATTTGACAGAAGAATGACATGGGGCCCACACATCAGGAATAAAAAAAAAACGCGAAACCAAAGACTTAAACTGTTATACTCACTTCTTTCAAAACGTTCAAAATTGAAACAGACATAAATTGAACACTCAAGCCTATCTGGACCTACGCTTCACAGATATACGGGACAGCCAAAAAAACACACCTACAAAAACTCCAAATTTTTCAGTCAAAAACTCTTAGAACTATCACCAAAGCTCCTTGGTACATCAGCAACTTCACGTTACATACAGGCCTCAGTATGCCTACAGTTAACGAACACATACGGACCCACTACAAACGATTTCACAATAACTTACACGGACATCCTAACACACTCATACAAGATATGGCGACAACCAACATGCCTGACAACACTCGAAGAAGGCTGAAGAGGAGCTGGATGAGGGATCTCCTAGCCTAACTATAGATTGGATATATCCAATTGTCACGACAGGAAGAGGTGCCGCTGGGTACTACTCTTTCTCATGCATTTATGCCACGTTTACTTGTTCTTAGCCAGCACATTCACTGGTTGTCTCATAGACAGGTGTGAATTTAAAAATAAAGTTAAAAAAAAAATTGCGATTATTAATGAAATTAATGAAAACGAGCGATGAGTTAAATGTTTAACCTCTTATTCCTCATAATTGCCACAGCATTCTTCTGCTAAACTCGATGAAGACTCGATGAATTTATGGATGAATCAAGTTAAAAAAAAAAGGAATCTCGAGGACTCTCTTTAAAAACAGTCTCCGTAACTTCAATAAAAGATTATAGAAAGGTCATCTAATATTCGATAATAAAAAAAATGGAATGCGTACTAGGGTTGGAATATCGGAACGCGATATATCGATATATCGGATTCGAAAAACCGATATATTATATCGTTATCCTAACACCCTAGATATCAATATTTTGCACCGATATATCGGTGATATTGATATTTTAAATTTTATTATTTTAAATCGAGAGACAGTAAAAGTGCGGAGTGTAAATATTGTCACAAAATATTTCGGACTTCGGGAAACACATCAAACCTACGGTCACACCTCAAAGCTTTCCATGGACAAATGTTTTCGTCTCCATCAGGGTCAGGTGTTTCTGCAACACCATCTACTTCTAAATCAGAAGCTAATAAAACAGTTCCTCCATCAAAAGCTTCAGACATAAGAAGTAGTTTCCAAAATATAGCATCATTTGATGAGGTAGGCGAACGAAGAAGAAAAATTAATGATGCAATTTTATATTTTATCTGTAAGTGTACTATGCATTTCTACACAGTTGAAAAGGAAGGTTTTCTCAGCTTGATTAAAATTCTAGCCCCTTTATATAAGGTACCTTCAAGAAATTCTTTTAAAAAATTGTTGAATGAAAAATACTCAGAACTGCGATGTCTTTTTTAAAAACATTTGAATGAAGTAAATTCAGTGACATTGACTTGTAACATATGGACGGAGCCCCACCAGATGAAAAGTTTCATTGGTGTCACTGTACATTATATTTTAGAAAAAAAATTATGAGATGTCCTCAGTGTTCCTAGAACTTCGACAACTTACAGACAAGCATACATCCCAATACATATCTCATGTTTTGGAAGATGTGTGCCGAAGTTTTAACACCTCGAATGATAAAGTAACAACAATTGTCACTGACAATGGGGCAAACATTGTGAAGGCAGCAGTGGATACGTTATCATAAGCCAAACATGTACACTGTTTTGCTCACTTGTTAAATCTAGTGCTTGAAAAGGCCTTGGTGTCTGTGCCAGAGTTGAAAGATTTATTCAGAAAACTTCGTAGCATTACAACGTGGTTTAAACACAATGTTATTGGCTGTGACCAGTTAAGAAAAGCCACTGAAGGTGGCACTAAACACAAACTAATTTCAGATGTTCCTACCAGATGGAACAACAAGTATTACATGATCCATCGTTTCCTAGAACTTCGTGTGGCTTTCGAAAAGGACGATCCACAATTGACCAAATATTCTGCTTACGCATCATACTTGAAAAACGCACCATCTGTTTGTGGATTTTAAAGAAGCTTACGACAGTGTCCACAGGGAACAACTGTACAAGGCTTTGAGAGAGCTTGAAATCCCGGAAAAGCTTATTAGAATGGTAACACTCGCCATGAGAGAAGTGAGATGTATGGTGCAGATTGGAGGAGCAAGATCTGAGGAATTTACATCTGGGAAAGGCCTGAGGCAGGGGGGTGCACTGGCATGCCTCTTATTCGATCTAGCTCTGGAGAAGGCCATTAGAGAGTCTGGTATTCAAGTGGACGGAACAGTATTCAGCCGAATATTACAACTTCTGGCTTATGCTGATGATATTGATATCGCCGGACGATCCTTCCAAGCTGTCTCTGATGGATTCCTTAAACTAGCAGAAGCAGCGAGAAAAATGGGACTTACAGTAAACGCAGCAAAGACCAAATACATGGTCACAGAGGAAATCCCCAGGCCTGGCGAAGAAATAACTATCGGAGAGTATACTATTGGAAAAGTCTCCGAGTTTATCTATCTCGGGTCCCTCGTAACCCAAGACAATGTTGTGATTTCAGAAAGGAAACGAAGATTGCTAAGCGCCAACCGTTGTTATTATGGCCTCAGTCCATATTTTAGGAGCCGTGCTTTGACTAAGGACACAAAAGTTCTATTATACAAAACAATTATCCGGCCAATTCTCCTTTATGCCTCAGAAACGTGGACTATCTCCAAAACTGGTGAGCAGAATTTGTTGGTCTTTGAGAGAAAGATTCTGCGTAAAATCTTTGGAGCTGTGAAGGTCGACCAGGTATACAGACGTCGAACAAACCAGGAGCTCAAAGATTTATTTAAGGAACCAGACGTGGTGCAGTGTTTGAAGCTCAGTAGATTGAGATGGGCCGGACATGTTGCTCGGATGGCTGAGAATGATCTGCCAAGGAAAATAATGACGGAAGTGATACATGGAACAAGGCGAAGAGGAAGACCTCGTATTCGTTGGAGTGATGGAGTGGCTGGAGATGCTAGGTCCATGTTGGGTGTGAGGAGCTGGATGGCAGCAGCGCAGGATCGGAACAATTGGTGAAGGCTAGTGCAGGAGGCCAAGACTCGACATCGAGTTGTAGCGCCGATTGAATGAATGAATGTATAAAATTAAAAAAAGCTTTTAAGAATGATGAACATGGTCATTCGAAATTGTTGTAATACAATAACAATAAGCTAGAAAAATATATAACAAAAACTAAGGAGAAAATTAAAACAGATTAAATAAATAGACAGAATGTAATTTACAAAATAAAATGGAAATAATACAATGAAAGTATTATAGAGAGGAAATGTCCCAAAATTTGAAAACAAGATTAAAGCAGCATAAGACAAATTCCAAATATCCTAATAGTAATAAAGAAGTGCTCAATTTCAAAATCGATATGAAATTGAAAATCATTACATAGACATAATAAATAAAATAGATATATAATGAAAGAACTAATAATTGTAATGAAAATAGTAAATTTAAAATAAAAATAAGATCTAGAAGAATTACAAAAAGGAAAGAGAACACTACCATAAGTATTGCTAAACAGTGAAGACACAGGCCAGAATATTCAAGAATAGGAATCGAGGCACATTAGGTTGATGCTAATAACTAGTTTTAAATTTTATTGTGTTTCAAAATTTCACAGTGTGTCATATGCATAGTAAATCATAGGTCTACTCGCAATTGTACTTTATTATGAAATAGGGTCCAGGTTTTTCCTTCTTATCCTTCAAATAAACTTAAGAGTTTAAGATTACCAAACAAAAAATAATCTGGATCAATGATCCACCAAATTGAAATAAAATAGACAATACTATAAATGTAAATAAATTGTTGCATATAATCAGTGGTATATATAGCTATATACTATATAGCCTTTAGCTATATAGCACATGTTAATTTATATATGTAATGGGTTAAATATGAGAATAAAGAATATTTAGTTGCCAAACCATAATTAGTAGATAAGATTGAAACACATATACTATTAATTAATCCTATTTAAAGACAAACAGGTAATAATATAAATGGTGATTGTACTGAAATATATATCAGATGAATTACATGTTTTTAGATAAATGTTTTGAGAATGCTCAATGCATGCATGGAAACTTTATAAAATACAATTATTTTTTAGAAAAATAAAACAAGGCTTTATTTTTGAAATTTTTTTAGAATTATATAATATATGAAATATGCCAAAAAGCCTCCAAGATAAAAATGTATTATAATACTTATTTTTTTTTACCAAAATATTATTCTTTTCTATCTTTTTTTATAATGATTCATGAATAATAAAAAATATTGTTCTATAAATAATATTTATATTATTTCATAACCTTCTCATAAATTTCATAACGTTATACTCATTTAATGCACGGCTTCTTTGCTTTTTCATCCATTTCCTTTCGATATATCGATATTTATCTAGCGATTATCGGTGGATATCGATATTTGGTTTTGCGATATATCGAAATATCGAATATCGATATTTTTCTTTCGATATTCCAACCCTAATGCATACCTTTTCTTTAGAAAAAATAAAACTCTAAATGATGTTTTAAGAAAAGTATACTACATACTGTATTACTAAAAATGAGTTGAGGAACAAATTAAATTCTAAAAAATTTCAAATATTACAAGTTTATAGAATCTTAAATAAGGAAAAAACACACCACTTTGTTCAATCTCGCTAGTCAATAATGAAAAAGACAAAGATATTTTTCAACTTAACAATTTATTTTCTGCTTTCAGTACTGTAGAGCCAAAACATCGAAACAATAATATATCTACAGCCAAAGATATGGTCATACAAAAAATTATAGCCAGGTGTATTAAATGTAAAGATAGACATTTATTGATAAGCCGTATTTTGTTAACTGTAGCACTTGCAGCTAGTTATAGAGGTTGCTCCTATTATAAATCTATTAAAAATAGAATAAACTCACCGATTGAACCAAATATGAATAACAATAAAACTTAAGAAACCACGTCATATTGTAAACCAACCAAGAGAGCGTAACCAAATTTCACATACTCTTCAGCCTTATCACCTGATCGACCACCAGAAAAAAAACGGATCCCGAAGTTAACAGTGAAAACATTTTGTCCATAATTACAAAAATAATCATAGATACTGTTAAACCCTATCTTTCACAAATAATGACACATTTGAGTTCGTTAGTAACATCCCTATTTACAAATGGACCTTAGTGGAAATAATAATATATCCGATGTTAATAATATCTTTCCAGCTTGTTTATGTTTATTTCCAGTTGTATTGCTATTTCCTCAACGCTATCTTTATTTTCACTTATGGCTTCTGAATTAAGAAAATTAAAACTTTTGAATTGGAATGCTTTTGGCATTAGCTCGCAAAAAAGTGAATTTGAAATTTTTCTTGAAGCAAATTTCATTGGCATTGCATGCATTTCTGAAACTCATCTTTCAACTAATAACAAATGTAATGTACCTGGTTACAAAACTTTAAGAAATGATAGAAGTAGTTTAATAGCTTCCGGCGGAGTGGCTATTATAATTAAAAATAATATCAGCTTCTCTGAATTCGCTTAAATTCTTTACCCAGTACAGTTATCTATCACAGCCGCATACAAACCACCTAACAAGAAACTCCGAGAAGAATAAATTCTTAAATTTGTATCACCAAATTAACAAACCTTAGTGGTAGGTGATATAAATTGTAAACATATTTACTGGGGATGTTGTAAATCAAATCCAAATGATAGCAAGTTGCTAGATATAAGTTCCAGGCTTAACATTCATATTGCAGCCCCTACCGAACCTACCTTTTTCAGACGAGGATGTACCCCTGATATTTAAGATATTATGTTAATTAAAAATGTCAGCCTACCTATATCAGTTCGTTCGATAACTGCTTTGAATTCTGATCACATCCCCGTTTTAATTTATTTTTTAACTGATATTCAAGAAAAGCTCTTTAGAAAGTCTCTGATTAAAGGAGTGATTGACAGGGACTGGCACAAAAATTTAATACACCAAAGTATTTGCCTTAAAAAAAATCTTCCAAACTCTCAAGAAATTTAAGATAACATAGAGCATCTATCGGAATTTATAGCCAAAAGCACTAGTATTTTAACTGTACACGAATTCCGAATTAAAAGAAACATGCTCTTAAATAGCATACCGAATTCAATCCTAAAAAAATACAGGAGGAAGAAGATGCGATGTAAAAATCCTTAATTCAAAAATAAATGGAATCATTTCAGATGAAAAATAGTTAGAGGAATTCACAATATCTCAATACAAAAATTACGTTGCTAAACTGGAAGAAAGCAGAACAGATTGTCATACATCAGCTAAGTAAAAGCGCAAGAAAAGTCAGCTATAACTTTATTACCGGTATTTGAAAAACTACTAGAAACAGTCATAAAAAATCGCCTTTTTTCTTTTTTTAAAGCTATTGTCATTATTCTAATTGGTCTATACAAACTAGAGAAAATAGATACTCCATAATATTTGTCACTTCCATGGGACAAATATTGGACTTCCATTCATAAAGAATGGTCCCTTCCATTTTTTGTAAATTAATAAAGACCAAGAGCCAAAAATGTGAAGCCACCGCACGCAGCAAACTTTGAAAATTATTGAGCTTAAATTACCTTCGGATAATAAAAGGAATTGTTATAAAAAAGCCCTGTATATATCCTTTATTGTTATTTTGTATATATTGTATTCATAAATAAACTCTATTCTCTGAGGGAGAGGAAAAAAAATTAATATTTTATCAGTATATAAGGGCATCATTTATACTATTTATTTGTATTAGTATTACTATTATTATTTTTTTTAATATTCATTGGGCTTTTTAAAATTTATTTATTTCCTTTTAATTATTTTTTTTCTCGTATTTTATTTTCGTCTTGCAAAATCATCTTTTTAATTTTTCACTTTTTCATTATAATTGCATTATCTGCTCTATTTAATTTAGTATAATATTTTATTTATGAATTTTATAAATCTAAAATTATATCATACCATAATTATAAACAATATGCGTCGTTAGGGATGTCCCTTGCATTAGACTACCAACAATCCCTCCTTTTCCCACTATTAAAAATATTGTTAACTGTTAAAAAAGCCATGTCAGGCTCTCCAAGCCGATCTGGAAATAAAGAATATATATATAAAGTATTGAAATAATTATAGCCTTTTCCGCAAAAAGAGCACACGATCTCATAAGCCCTTATTGCAGCTATAGCCTCAATTCTGATTAATTCACACTCTCATTTAGTCTCTTTCTCTTTCTCTCGGTTCGCAAGAGAAAGAGAAACGTCGTAGCTTAAATAACAAACTTGCGCTCCTCCTTAGAACACTAAAATCAAAACAGTAACTGAACATTTAATTTGTTTTACTATTATTAAACCATTTCATACAGACTTGCGGGCTTCATACAGAAGATTTTTAACTCACGAAGATCCCTATTTTTATCTCACAAAGCAGGTAAATAGAAGCTGACCAAAAAGAAAATTTAAGAATAGGCCTAAAGCGTATAGCGAATCAATTTCTCAGGCTCAGGTAATTGGGCCTGACTGTACATTGAATGCCGAAAATAGTCGTGCCTTTCCGAAAGTAGACGGAGTTAAGGCGGATCACTCCTCATCCCACAATGGAATGATGAAGTTATCAAAGTTTCATTTTCAAAGTTTTACAGGAGAGCAAAAATAAGTTTTAAATCACACTGTGTTGCAAATGTGGATAGTGGGCAATGTAGATATGTGAAGTGTTGCACAATTTATTTCCCTTTTAACTTATATACGGCACTTTAATCTCGGAAAATATAACCAGAGTAATGCATATACGATAATGGAATCAAAATTAGCAAAATTGGTCTTATGATAGTTTACCTCTAATGTACATAAATGGTGCCTCTAAAATTATAAGAACATCAAGTAAACTAATTTAAAAAAAAATAAAATAAAAAATAAGCATATAAATTATCAATACACAAAAATCTTTATTTCATTTTGATAAATTTTTATTTTTTTTAAACATATTTAATATAAAAAAATGAACAAAATCGTAAGTTATAAATTTCAATATTTTGTAACATATATAATAATTCTTTATCGTGAATTATCCAGACAGTATTTATTTAGCAACAATTTTATTAATATTAAAGTAGGCCATTTCAATTAACTTTTATATAGTAGGCATCAAAATATTCATAAGAAAAATGTTATTAACATTATTACAAGCAGTATTAATAAAATTTCGTTGACCAGTGTAAATGTAAATATCAAAAATGGTATTAACATTTCGCTAATAAAATTTTTAAACTTTAAGTCCTTGATAATTGACATGATGTATCATTCAGAATTATACAGATTTTTGTCAAGTGCGTAAGAAATACCCAATTTCATTTCTTTAAATTCAATTAAAAAGAAATATCGAACATTATCAGTATTTAAAATAATCTGATGACATTCAATTTAGTTCTTGATAAAATGCAAATTTTCTATGCATTCTGATTATTTATTTTATTCTTGACCGCCACCCGGACCATCTTTTTTCTGGTACTGTGTTTATGTTTCGACTTTAACTAATGCTAATTGAAGGTACAGTAATTTGAGTATAACAATTACATATTATTATGAAAGCTAAGAACCAATTATCCGAACATGATTTTTATGTATTTTTACTTCATAATGTTCCAATTTATTTGTTTAACATATTCCTTCGGAGAAACCAATGATCAAAATATTACAGAACAATATTTTTTTCGTATTGATTGTAAAGATGTATCAGACTTTTCCATTTTGAGAATTATTCTAGCCCGTATCAGCAGATTAATTCTGTACATTGGACTTCGAAATTATATTTATAATTTTTTCGATGTCAAGGTGGCTTACAAAGAGCTTTCGATCGAACATCATTCATGTAATAATTCTTACTCATTATAATTAATTAAAGTCGCATCAATATAAACGTTTTAAAGATTCCACTCAAAGAATTCAGGATATTTGGAAAATAGGAGGTCTAGGCGCTAAAAAAATAAAACTTTGGGCCTGAGATTCAAGTTCAAACTACGAAATTAAATCGGATCTCTCAGAGCAATAAAAGACGGCATTCTTGTCAAAAATAAGCGCAACTTCGTAAAAGTTTTATTGAATTCGCCAAGTTATCCTGAACTTGGTATAAGCTATTTCCCGTGTTCAGTGATCCGTGTTATAGATATTCATACACTCATTCAAACATATAGGTATAAGTATATGTAATTTTTTTTCCTTTTCTTTTTCTTAAATAATAATGTTATTGAAGCAATTTGCATATGATGCTTTAAATGCGTCATAGATAGATACATTCCATATTAAAATAATTAATCTTAATAACCGTTTATTTAAATTGACAAACATTTATTTGATAATTGGAACCAATGATATATTGGAAATAAAAATAATTTAAAAACTGTTTATGTAGGACATACATGTTTTATATTTATAGAAGCCTCCAATAACTAATAACTTTTCTACTCTTAGGCCGTTTTCCGATAAATCAGAATTCTGACGAACATCCGATTTATCAAGGGATCTCAGACTGCAGGAAATATTGGACCCGACACCCAGATTTTCGAACAGTGTGAAAGGAACGTATGCTTTCCGTGTATACTAAATGGGACTCGAATCCGACTCCGATAGTTATCGGGTCGTGTGAAAACGGTATATGCCATTAAGACGGAGACATTTTCAACTAGTATGATTATTTACGAAGGTAGTTCACTCATACGTATCATAATCTTATCATTATTTCAATTCATTATGATAATAAATGGAGAATACTTAAAGCAGTTGAAGCGGGAGTTGAATATAATTTTGTCAAAAGCTCTCCCCCGTTAAGTACGAAGAAATAATGTATTAAAAAGATTAAATGTTTTTATTATTTTCTTTTCATCTCATTCATACTGGTCGTAATTGTTTATTTAAATACTTAGTTAACACATTCTAAAGTCTCACAAACATTGACTAACTTAATAAAATAAATAATATATTATAATTTAAACATTTGTAGCTAAAACCTTAAAATTTGAATATTTATTTTTTTGGAGCAAATATGTTTTTTTCACACTGTAGTAACCCTAATTGCTATATATTTCGTTTTAGGTTTTTCGTAAAACCTGTTAAAATAGACATGTTAAAATGTTTGAAAACGGATAACACAATAAATAGATGTTTAAATATTCTGTGGTGCTTTAATTATTTATGAAATATTTAATTAATTATACAAAGTAATTAATAATGACTTATAATTACGTAGTTGCCTTTTATTTAAAATGCATATTAATTAATTGATTTAAATAACAACATACGTAGAATATTATGTTACATTGTATTGTAGAATACTTGATAATATGCAAAATAAATGTAAATTTATCAACCTTATATCGTATGGAAATTAATGCTCTGAAGGTTCTCAGACAAGAGGAAGTTTGGTAAAAAATAGAAAAAAAATGAATAGTCAATAAAGTTAATGAATGAAAATATTTTGATATTTAGATGAACTTGATAAGAACCTTTCTTGTTAAAATAAAAAAAAAGCCATTTTTTAAGCGAGTGAAGAGCCTTATGTTCGATGTTATTCCTTTTTTTACCAGGAATATCATTTTGTTGTAACCTTATTATGATATCAGTCAATGAGGATATATTTATTTTGACAGGCTTATTTTTAACTAGAAATCTAAAAGTATTATGATTAATAAAAAAAAATTAAAATTTACGTCCATCCTGACACGTAAGCTTTAATCTTGTACGGTAATTGTTTCATAATTTCCATTGTTAAATAAATGCTCATCAATAATTATTTAAACATTTTTCATTATGAAATGATTTGATTACTATGTCTTTTTAGGCAGTGAAAAAGAAATTCTTATCAGTACACTTTTTTCTATCTTATCGTTGAGTGGTAGAATCATATTTAATATTATCCAGCTTATCCAGCGTAGCCTCAACCTTTCTATATTTTTAAACTTTATATGTTCAAAATGTCTGTTAATATATATTCATACAAAATTAAAGTTTTTAGAAAATATAACCAAATACCACTCTATAAACATCAAAATAATGATATACGATTAAACGAGAGATAGTAACTGCCGTCAAATCTAAATCAAAGTCATTTTGAGAAAAACTACGATACATAAAACTACTAACATAGGTGTCCGTCACCGATTTTGATCAAAATTCTTAGGTTGATTCCACATTAAAAAAAAATTGATTGTTGGTTGGTTGTTCTAGTTTAGAGGCGTAAAACCTACCGGTCATCAATGCCTTAAAAAAAAAAAAAAAAAAAAAAAAGAATTGATCCATATCCTACCGTTTTGTCCAATAGGCTCTAGGAGCTGAGAAAAAAATAAAACATGCTGAAAAAGCTTTATTTTATATCTCGTGCTTGAAAAATGATATCGACATGGTGTTTCCAGGTAAATGTTTTTTAGAGAGTATCAAAGGAAATATAAAAACATTACAAAATAATTGTTTTTTGGTCAAATAAATTTTAAAAAAAGTGTTTAAATTATTAAGTAAATAATCCTTATAGATTTTTACACCAAAAATGTTGCCAGATTCGGATTTAGCACATCAAAAAATCTTAATGTTGAAAAAAAATCATCGAAAAAAAAAAAAATTCTGTTCCGAGTGCGCTCAAAATTTTTAAAGCCACAACTGGTATCGTTCTTGTACTCGTTAAAAAGAGGATGGTTTAAGGTCCTATTCAAAGCGTTATAAGGCCTATCTGTAAAATTAGGCCTCTTTAATATTACTTTTTCTTATTTTTATAATATAATATATGAAAGTGTAATAATTACTATTTCTCGGCCACAAACAATATTTTTATACTATAATATATTCATGTATAAGAACATATATGGCCATATTTATGCGCAATATAAAAAGATTATTCGTGATTCAGATATAGAAGTTGTAGAGTGATGCAATTGTATAATATGAAATAATTCAATTTTATACCGATCTCAAGGGTAACCGGATTTATATGTAATGAAAACGGTATTATTTTACGGAGTGAAGTATATTAAAATACTTCTTTATTCAAAACTGGCGTCGGATTTGGTTTTAGAATTTTGAAAAAACCTATATTCAAAGGATCTGTCAAATTTTTTAAGATTTAAATAATCGCTCAAAAATCAAGAATTCTTTAAATAATGCAAACCAAATTTAGAGCATCGATAAAGGTTTTAAAAGTACGCAATTTGTTTAACCTTGATGTTCCTACGTGTTTTAGAAGTAATGTTATCCGCAAGA
Organism: Rhaphigaster nebulosa; assembly: GCA_948150685.1. NCBI lineage: Eukaryota > Metazoa > Arthropoda > Insecta > Hemiptera > Pentatomidae > Rhaphigaster > Rhaphigaster nebulosa. Next base: position 163,080,397 of record OX411308.1, read on the forward strand.
AACTTTAATTTTGTTTTTATATAGTAATAAGCTTTTTTTACAGAGATCTTCTAAGATAATGCAATAGAGTTATGCAGATAGAATTATGGAAAGTATAGAGTTATGGAAAGAAGAAACCCACCTCTTTTTAACGAGTAAAAAAATATCGGTATCGGGTAAACTGAAGACGTGATACAGAGCTTCAAACCCTAAGGTAATTTTGTGGCTTTAAAAACTTTGAGCACTCCCGGAACAGAAAAAAAAAGTTTTTTGTTTTCGATGATTTTTTCAACATTTTTGATGTGCAAAATCCAAATCTGCCAACATTTTTGGTGTAAAAATCTATAAGGCTAGTTTACTTAATTATTTAAACAATTTTTAAAATTTATTTGACCAAAAATCTAAAAAAAAATGTTTAGCTGGAAACACCATGTTGATATCATTTTTCAAATACGAGATATAAACATTGTTCAGCATGTTTTATTGTTTTCTCAGCTCCTGCTGGTTAAAACCGTTGGTTAAAACGGTACGATATTTTTTCAATGTAAAATCACCCAACGAATGTTGATCAAAATCGGCGTCGGACACATCATGCACTCCCCTTGTGAGTATATGTATTGAGTATATTAATAATAATAATAGTAACTCTAAAAATATTATACATGATTATCGGGTTTGAATCCAACTTATTGCTAGTGCCAAGATTAATAAATTCATAAAATATTATTTTTTCTAATTCACTAATAGAATGGTAAAACTTGGGTAATGCTCATTAGTTACTGCCTGTAATTATTTTAATACTTCAAAATTTGTAAGTATAAAGTAAAGTTTGATTTTACAAGATTATATTTATTTATTCGCACTTACCCTTTCGGGCCGTTAGCGGACCGTAATTCACAAAATTACCCTGCCTGCTTCCATCTCAAGCCTTTGCAGGCTGTCTCTAATGCTAGATCGTGACCTTCCAATTATCACGACATCCGCATAGACAAGTATTTGGGTCATCCGATTAAAGATATTTCCACCTCCAACTAATCACGCTCTTTCCATGGCTATCTGTAGTGTAATATTGAAAAGGACCGGTGCCACAGGATCTTATTATCTAAGCCCATTTTGTATATTGAATGGTTCTGACAAGACCACTTGGCAACTCACTCGACAATTCGAATTTTTCATTGTGCACATCACATGACGAATTAGTTTCAGAGGGATCTCGATCTCCTGCATGAAATTGATGAGCTCTTGTCTAATGATCTGCTTACATTAATGCCCTCCTTACAAGGTCAATATTATCAAACTAATATTATTTATTATATTTCACGCTTCAACATTACTGTTACCATATAACCCTCAGAGGACCAATACATTGACGAAATTCGATATTGACTCAATAATATTGACCGTGTAAGGTGGATTTAAGGGCACTGTGAATACTTTTGGGTCAAAAGATGCATTTTTTTCTCTGAAACTGGAGTATTTTCTGAAAATATTAAACTTTCTTGTCATTAGAAGTTATTCAATTATGTTTTCTTGATTTTGCGGGTTAGACTTTGTAAATCGCTGTGTTGATATGCAGAATATCTGAATGTCTCATTTATTTTGTCAATGTAAAATTATTATACATGAAATATGTTATTGTTCAAAAGAAAGGGTCAATGGATGACAACTTTTTTAGTAAAAAAAGTGGTTTATTAGCCTTTTTTATTCTTTAGACTTAAAAAAAAACAAAAACGGCTGTATTACTTTTATAGTTGGGCTCCCTCTTTCTCCTGAAAAGTGTGTTTTTTTTCTTTCAGTAATTGCTTCACCGAAATTATTAGTCCTATCCGTTTACTCTTTTTTTTATTTGTTTTAAATGTGCTGATTTTATTTTATCTAGATTTGTAGAGTAAAACGTTTTGGGATTTCTCATAAGTAACAAATAAAAATTGGCAAAATAATCGACTGATAGTGTAAAAATATTTACAGTGAATTTCTGACTTTGCCATTCTTTATCAAAGTGAACACTTATTACATTTTTTGTGATACGATTCCAGAGGAATATAATTGGAATAAAAAAAAACCAACAAGCAGGTATATTCAAAAGAAAAAGGCAACTGAAAAAAATACTTCTGAAAAACTATAAAAGAGAACTGATTAACTTTGTCCCTCTTGAAACGTGTTTCTTTGTTTTTGCTGAAAATACGAAGAATTATAGGATAATATCTACGGAAAAAGATTTAAAAAAAGTTATAGCAGTATTATCAATAATTTTATTTTAATAAGATTATTTTAATAAGATACAGAAACTTGAATGAAGCGAGTCCGATTCGATACTTAAAAATGGTCGCAGTACCCTTTAGGCATTCGAAAATAGAGTATTATGTAGACCATTTGGCCCAATCATCGTAAGGACGATGATATCAGTTGACATCCACATGATGGTATAGAAGGATCAATAGAATTAGGGATTGATAAATTATTTGCCACTTCTATAAATCTGTTTTATTGAAAACTAGTTTCGAAATCGGTTACCGTCGTTTGAAAACACCATTAAATAAAAAGAACTATAATAAAGAAATTGAAATAATATATTCCATAGTAAAAAATAACGGATACAACAAAAACACTATCAATCATATTTTAAAAAACAAATACAATTAACGATATCTATTCAACAACCCCCGAAGATAGGCCCATCCCGACATATTATGTTTTGATTCCATATTATGTCCTATATCCACCAAAGTCGGAAATTAATTGAAAAAACTAGGATAAAACCCTGCATTTAAAATAGAAAAACCCTATCCTCATATTTCTCTTCTCCTAAAGACAAAATAGACCCTTTCCAAAAAAGCGGAGTATACGAACTAAATTGTAATGACTGTACAGCCAAATACTCGGGAAAAACTGGAAGATCGCTAAATCAGAGGTTAAAGGAACATATACGTGCATATAATAATAAGACAGATAATTCCAACTTTGCAATTCATTTAAATGAAAATAATCATAAATTCATCAAAGACTCAGAAGATAAATTAATGCATCACGTTTAAAACAGCCTCAAATAAAATATATATGAAGCACTGATAATAAAATAATAAATAATAATATAATATAAATATAAATAATAAAATCCTTCAAATCCAATCCAGATTTTTGCTTAAATGACCAAATAAATATCTCCAATAGCCCAATCTTAAATTTATTCCCATCTGTAACAGAAAAAAAACAATTACTCACTGGTATTACTGGAAAAACCCTGACCCTTAAACCGTTTACCTACCTACCTTTCGTTCATTGTTAGTTCAATGCTAGAAGAAACCAGTACAAACTTTTCTGTTTGATATAATCTATTTAAACCTTGGTGACTACCAACATGTATTTGATTTCTTGTCTTAATTATTAATTCATAATTCATAAATGTTTTATAATACTGATTTATATTAATCTAATTTAATATGCATAATAATACGAAACTATATTTTGAATTGCTTATTTTTGAATTGTTTGTGTTTTTTTAGAACTGAGGATGAATGTATAACATTCGATAGTTATAACATAATTGAAACATAAATAATTTTGAATAAAATAAATTTATAGAAGTGGCAAATAATTTATCAATCCTTAACGATGATATCAATGGATAATACGAGGTTTTCTGAATTCCGCAGAATTTCTGAGCAGAATTGTTAGAAATCTATATTGAACAAGCTGGTAGACCATTAGTTATGCATTAAGTTACAGTTTTATTATATTTAAATACCCGAAATATAATTAATTCATCAAAAAATATACGTTTGTAAATATATATATATATATATATATATATATATATATATATATATATATATATATATATATATATATATATATATATATATATACATATATATATATATATATATATATATATATACTATAATATATAAATATATATACTAGAAAATAACATCAGTATAAATTCAAAGATTGTTTTTATTCTTTTGTATTTAATTATTATTATATAAATATTTATTTATTTTCTAATGCAATCAAGATTAGAAAACATCCTGTGTTTTCATTTTTTAAGTACCGTTGGGCTTTTGATAGGCTAATATATTTCACTATCGGCCTGGTCGTAGGCATTTTATTTCATGGCGAGGACATATCGTAGATATTGCAATGGAAGGGAACCGAGGGTGCTCGTAACACAGGGTTGATTATTCTATAAAACTGAAAGTTATACCTTCGGGTTATGTATGATATAATCCAGCTGTGATACATGTGTATATAAAACGGATAGTGATATTTTTTTTCTAGGCTATCAACCTGGAGATACGTAAGGATATTGGAACTGGAGCGCTGATCAATTCAATTCAACATTGGCTTCTGGTATAATATCTATACTGAAATTCTGTATCACTTTTTTCTTATTAGTACTATTAAGTTTTTAATTTCCTGAGGTTATTTCTTTGTTACTATAAGACAGAACGAAGAATCCAAAACAATCTTATCAATCCCTTCAATATTAAAATTTTCTTTTTGTGTATTTTACAATTATAGCCCAATACTCAGATCATGAAAATGATTTCTTATGTCCTACAATTAGTAAAGTGTAAATTTTCGCGAATGTTTTTCAGGCTAAAAAAGAAATTACTTACTCATGTAAATACGTAGTTTTTCTACATCAGTGCCTTCTAATCTAGCTTATTTTTGTATAATGAGGTAGTTTACTGGTAAAATAGAGCATGATAATTCCTATAATTTTATATATTTAATTTAACTAGTTATACAGTTAATTACAAAATATATGAGTATTTATTGATTTATCTATAATATAATATATTAGTGGTTATAATCAGAGCCACCCCTAACTTTTGCGGAGTCCCGGGACAAATCTGAAATCGCTTAGCCTTTTCTAAAAATAAACTAAGTTTTAGTTTTAAATAATCTAAAAACTAATAAGATATATAATTAACGTTAATTTTCAAAATCGATGCAAGCAAAATTGCGGAAATTATTAACAAATCTGTAAGAAAAATATATTTTTATGATTGTATGTTTGTTTTTATTTATTTTTATCTTGATTTTTTTAATGAACCTTCCGCACTATTTTATGAGATATTAATTATGCGGGCTTTTATTTTCGTAAAATCTTTTTTTTAAATCAATTTAATTTTTCGCATATTTCGTGCTCAATAGATAAAAATGTCAGATTTCTTATTCGTTCCTGTGGCATTATTGTCCGTAAATAATTTTTAATTAGTATTAAAGAAAAACTTCTTTCTGCTGATGCTTTTGAAATCGGAATTATGTATCAAAGGAAAAATTCAAACTTTAAAAAATAATTGCCACATATTACAAATGCTTTTCTTATTACAGATTCAGAAATATTATCTAAATATTGAAGTGATTATTTAAGAAAAATTAAATAATTAAATTATTTAAATATTTAATTAATTTATTTAATATTTAATTATTTTAAATATTTTTAACTAATTCTAACCAAAAATCCTTCAGATATATAGACGATCTTATTCAGAATGTCATAGTAAATTGAAATTTAATATGAAAATTTAAGGTCGGGTTTAATGTGTTATAAATACTAACGTTATTTGTGATTCAGAAATAGTAATTTTTAGAGTTGTCCAGTTTTTAAACGAAATAATTAAATTTTAGAGTGATCTCATGTAGGCTCTATTGATTTATTTGTAATAAAAAACCATTCCTCTACGGAGTGAAGTATATTAAGAGAATTTTTTTTTATTCACGACTGGCGTCAGATTTGGTTTTAGCACTCTGAAAATCCACTGTATAAAATTTGTGGCGAATCTGAAGATAAAAATGTATTGACTAAAAATTCCGGTAAGGTAGATCCTTCAAATTTTTTTAATGATCTGAAAATTGTCCATAATTCAGGAACCCTTTGAACGATTCAAACAACAATTTAGTTCCTCGGTAAAGATTCTGAATCTACGCATTTCATTTTGACAATTTGATTTAATTGTGGTATTCCTATGTGTTAGGAACCAACTTTATCCGTAAAAAACCTGAGTTTTGTTTTTATTTTGTGACTCATTTTTTTTGCACATACCTTCTAGATAATGCTATAGTTGTCTAAATTAATGGAAAGCCGAAACTTCCCTCTTTCCAAGTAGTCCATGAAAATCCTAATCAGATAAACTGAAGACGAGATGCAGAGCTTCTAATCGAAACGTAATCTCGTGGCTTTTATAATTTTTGAACCTCCTCGAAACTGAAATTTTTTTTGTGTGTTTTCGACTATATTTTCAGCATAAAGATTTAAGTGGCTGAATCAAAATCTGCCATCATTTTTTGTGTTAAAAAAAATTGTATTTTTCCTTTACTATACACAGAAAAACGAATGGTTTTGTGGGAAAATCACGTCGAAATCTTTTTACAGATTCGACATAAAAAATAAAGCAGTTTCAGCTTGTTTTTTTTTTGTTTTGTTTTTTTCGAGCTCCTAGACTCTTTTGGAACGAATGCCGTGACACGTGTCCAATATTTTTAAATATTGAATCAAATAAAATTTGGTTGTAATCGGTGACCCATTGATTATTCCTTCCCCTTGTAAGTTCTTCTACATCGACTTATTAATTGTTGGTCAGTCGATTCTGACAAATATATTGAATTATTTGTCTGTCAATTATTGGAATCTTTTTGAGTTGCGAGAAAACTGTATAGGTGTTTCATACATGTGCTCTGTCTATTTTTCGTTGTTTAATTATGAAACATGGAAAACATAAAGGGTCAATGTCCTAATCTCAGAAATTTAAGTGACTGTGTGCGTAAAATCGGGGTAGGGTATACATTATTTGTTAAAAGGACCACAGTCCTCTTAGGGAACGACAATATTATTTGTCACATGGAATGATGATCGCGGTTTTAAAAATTTAAAACAGACACTCAGACAGTCACTCAATATCAGAGATTTGGGCATTGGACCTTTTTGTTCTAAGGTACAGCATTATGTTTAAGGCTATTAAGTAAAATGTTTTGATAATATGAATAGTTTTGATAATGACCTGCAGAAGCATTTGCAGGGCCTGTCAGTAAGAAATTATACACTGAGTGAAGTTATAGTCTGTGGTGCCCTAGAAATCGTTTTCACTCCAAACACTCTCCACTTTAACGTTCCAATTTGGAGTGATCCTCAATGGACTCCTTCAACAAATTTAATTTAAAATATACGAAATACTATGTAGTGAATTTTTTTATACCGTTGCTGACTACTTTTTTATACCGACTGAATTATTTATTTATTATGATTATTGTTTATTTATTTATTTTTTTCCTGTACCGAACCATTAACTCCCAGCATCCTTCCTATATCTACAGCCTCCTTCAATTCAAATCTTCTGTACACTCACAGGAAACAAGATCACGCCTTTCTGACCTCTATACTCTCTCCCACAGAACCAATACATTCGAACGTCCGTTTCTTACCCGCTCCACTATCCTCTGGAATTCCCTCCCTTCTAATATTCGGCATTCTTCTTCTCTCTCCTCTTTCAAATACCTCCTTTTTCAACATCTCACATCCCACAAAGACGCTGCCCTATCATTAAATTTTAATTAAAGATTAGCATCTTGATTAGTAGGAAATATTTGTTTCAATTATCAAACTCTGTGAATCATTTCATTATTTATATCAAAGTTCATTTCCAATGATATTATAGAGTATCATCGCGATTACAATATTTCCTATACTTCGTATAAGGAAGTAAAAAGATTGTCTCCATTTCGAAAATGAGTCCTTATTTACATTTTATTTTTGGATTACAGAAAAAATCTTTAACAAAAAGAAAAAAATAGAAACACGGAATTATACTTAAAAACTATTAATTTTTGTTTTTGATTATTTTTTAATTAATTATATTTTTTTAAACAATAATTGAAACTTGAATAATATCTCTAAATATCACGTTCATTATTTTACTCATAAATAAGTAAAGATTGAACTAGTATTAGCATTTTAGAGCTAGAAAACGAGGAGTACTACGAACTCCGACTAACACCCTCAGAGGACAGGCTCTCGAAGTAGAGCCTTTGATGATTCTGGAGTACCTCAGGCTGTTTGTTTCCAGTTACTGGAGAACTCTGGCCGTTGGTCAGTGCGGTCTGGAGGCTATTCTATCTCCACTCTACATCTGTCGGTTCACTTCTTCCACAGATCCATCTGTCTGTCTATAGCAAGTATAAAGGAATCAAAGTTCAAATTAAAAATTGCCATATTTTATATTTTTTAAAGAAATAAGATTCCGACCGATAATCTGTCAAATAAGTAAGCAGGCTCTAAGAAAATTTTTGGGTAACCTTAAGTAGAGTGTGGGATAAATAAATAATGTGAATCATCTTATGGAGCCGACCAATTTCGGTAACTGAAAGTTTCAACATTTTCAAGAGTTTTTCCGAAAATGTCCGATTAACTACATTAAAAAAAAGTTTTAATTACGCACATACAATAAAGTTTAAAATGAAAACGCTGCATATTATTTCAAAATGGTTTATTATTTCCAAATGGATGGCTCAACGATGAAAAAAAAATTTCGATTTTTTTAAGGCTTTGGTGCAATCATTCTGAGCACTTCATATTTTTCCTCTATTTTCATAAATCGTCGAAACGTCGGCGTATAAAACCTCTGATCGGTGGCCATTTCGAAAAAAAGTGACGGATGGTAATGTCGATTTCCGAGGATCATCTGATTTATGACTTCAGCGCCAAATCTTAGTAAAATCAATATCGGGAAAAACCGCAGACGGCCACAGAACGGATTTTGGGTTTTATTCGATTCCTGGGATGCTACGTATCTTGAAAAGCAAAGTCTCAAGGAGTATTTTTTTTTTTTCGATTACAAAAGTTGATTATTGAAAATAATGAATTAAAATCAGTGTATCAGTACTAGATCCGATATATATATATATATATATATATATATATATATATATATATATATATATATATATATATATATATATATATATATATATATATATATGTATATGTGTATATGTGTGTGTGTGTGTGTGTGTATTATTGGTGTTTAACGTTCTTCTTTCCTTCTCCTATTAAGATAAAGAGGACGGTTTATTCCTACAGGTTACCATCCTATTCTAACCAGAATGGAAAGGTTGAGATTCATTCCGTTGGTCCACCTCGAAATGAAATTCAACCTTCCTAGGCCGGAAATTTTCGAACCAGTGCTGCAGCAGGGTCGAGGTTGCTTAGGTGACGTCTTGACACTCCCGGCCACCACGACCTCAAAACCGAAATATATAAACTACAGCTGGATTCGAACCCAGACCCGGGAGTTAGGAGTCCATTGTCTTACTCACTTTAAGGAAAACATTCCAATTCATATATAACTTACAGCCGACATTTTTAATTTATTTGTTCTCTACTTTATCTTCAGGTCTTATTGAATCAAAAATACTGGATTGTGATTAGTATTTAATCAAAATACCCTATAATTATTTTTTGTTTGATTAAATATCAGTTAAAATTTCTAACGTGAGTTTTTAAGTTCTGAAGCTAAGCCCAAAGGCAACCAAGTCTGTAATAATTAATTGGCCATAGTTGTTTCAGACAACCTTCATTTTCCCCATTACTTTTAGAAACAATACCCGACATTTTAAACGAAATTGAACGAAATCCTTAAAATAGAATAATTTTAACATTACTAATGAAGCAGGGATGGATTTATTTGAGTCTTCGACGACAAGAGTATTTAAAATACTAAAATATATTCTCTTATTTAGAAGACAAAAATAAATTAGTTCTAAAAAATGTAAAAAAAAACCTCTGGCTCAAGAAACCTATCTGGTGGATCCTGAGCTGGGGATCAGACCAGCAAGCTTTATTTAATTAAAAAATAATTTCAATTTTCGAAACGCGAACGCTATTAAATGTCACTTTAAGGGCTCTTGAATTAAAAAAAAGTTATTTAAAAAAAAATATTTTTTCTCTGAAAAATTCGAACCTTTCATCATCATTAGGAAATTTTCTCAGGATAAGGAAAGTATATCTGTGCTCATTAAATGTATTTATTAAATTGAAAATAGATTGGAAACGTTATTACAAAACGTAAGAAGGTGTATGCAAACCTGTCACTCGTGGAACCCTTTTAGATGATACAACCATTTGGAAGCTAATGGAGAGAGTCAAGAGAGCGTGATGGAGGAGTCGCTAGGCCATTTAATAGAAGAGAGGAGTCACTTAAGAACTTGTGAAAAAAAAGAGAGAAGAAATTTAAGAGAGAAACGGCAATAAAAAAGGAATTAGAAATAATACAAATAAACCATCTTGGAATGTCCCTGCACTTAAAATAGGAACTTGAGAAGCCGCTATGTAAGGCTAATATACCCTTTGGATGTTGCTCCTCTTCTTAGTACTCCTTCACTGTCTTAATGATTATTTATTCCTTCTATTTAATGATTATAGTAATAATACATTATAATGTAGAGTAATCTTAGAGATTGTCAAAAACAACAGACTATTTTCGTATAGAATTGTATAGAAAAGTCGCAATTCAAGAAAAGAAATTATTCTCTCTGTCTCTGTATTACACTGGTTCTTCAAGTGGGAGCCGCCATATTTTTAAATAATAAAGTTAAATTAAAAAATAATAATAATATATTATAATATAGGCGCTCCGGCTAGGGTTGCCTTTACTTCGTTCATCCACTTCTGAGTCGTCCTCGTTTCTGTTTTCCAATCAAGAACTCGGTTCGGTCACAGCTCGACAAACATTCGTCTTACAAGGCCGCACCACCTTAGCCTTCGCTGTCCAATTCTCTGGTTCACCGACACAGTGGCATCCATCCTGTCCCGAACGACCTAATTTTTAATTCTGTCCATCCTTGTCACCCGCAGACATCTTCTCCAAAAGTACATATCCACAGTTTGGACCTTTGAATAGAGCTGGTATGACATGGTCCAGGTTTCAAAGGCGTACGTTAGGATGAGTTCTATGATGGCGTGGTAGATTCTTCGCTAATTTTGCCTTAGGGTCGTGTCGTTCCACAAAACAGGATGAAGCATGCTTGTGGCTTTCCTAGCTTGTCCACCAATCTCCGAACGTCATGGTACAATTCTCCCACCTTTGTACAGGTCTCACAGTCAACGCTTAGATTACCGTCGTCTTTAGCGCAGAGAGTCATATATTCGGTCTTTTTGAAGTTTATTTTAAGGCCAAAAGACTCATAGCAGGACCATACTGAGCACATCATCATCTATAAATAAACCATTCTCCGCGCAATTACAACCTGATCATCGCCGAAAAAGAGGGAAACCAGCTGTTCATCTTCGATGAATGGTCCCACATCACCACACCACGACAGCCACGTGAAGGTAGATCTTGAAAAGGGTCGGGCCATACTCTTGTACTCGAGAAAGGCTCTGACAGCCGGCTCTCTACCTTTACCCGGTACATTTCTTCTGGGTATAGGTGTTTCACTGCATCTATAAGGTCCTCGTCGATGCCAGCCTTTCTGCCAGCGTTGTCCACATTCTTCACCTATCATTTACTTGTGAAGCTATTATTTGTCATGCATTTATTTTTATGTATGCTATTGTACAATTCCATAATCGATTTAAGTCATAGCAGACAATCCCTAGAGTAAAAATGATTTAAACAAAAAAATTAATATTGGACATAATATACGAAATAATTTACTGATGGAAAAAAACAGATTTTAGGAAATTACTGCTAAATATATTATATTATAAAAAAAAAGCATAATTAAGGTAAAATAATTTATTTTTTGAAAGATTATATTAAAATTACAATAATAATTGAAAAATATGTACAGTGTAGTTATTGTTTTGTTAAATTTTAGAAAGTAAACCCAGAGGATGAACGAAAATTTCGAAATGGTAGTTTGTTTTGAGTAAAAAATGTAAACGTTATAAAAATAATAAAGATATATTCAGGGAAGTTGTGTTTGTTCACAAAAAAAAATAATAATAATTTAGCCATCATTTTAAAGATTACTTTCCCCGCTAATGACGAAAAATAGTTAATTAATTCTGTGAGCAGCATCCGTATAATCTATTTTTTTATATTGAATTGAATTGAATTTAATAAAGCCTTTTATTACAAAAAGTAACAGAATTTTACTATTTTTACTATACATTATTATGAACTTTTTTTTCTGTTAATTTATGTAGGCCTTCCCCTTAGGGAGTGATGGTCTAACTTTCCTGGAGACCAATTCCTACTGGGAAGTGGGATACGCAGTTTCTCTCCACAGTTCCTTCCAGGCTTCTTTGTCTATGGCTGTCCTCATCCAGTTTGGACCTGCAATGGCTCTTATGTAGTCACTCCAACGCCTTCTTTGTCTTCCACGTTTTCTTTTCAAGTCATAAGGAGTCCATTCTGTTGTCGTTAAGGACCATCTTCCGTCCGTAATTCTAGCCAGATGGCTAGCCCATCTCCATTTAATTTCTTTTACAAGATTATTTATGTTTTTGAAGCCTGTTCGTCTCTTTATGTCCATGACTTTGATGCGGTCCTTTTTCTTAATGTTTAGCACACTCCTTTCAATAGAATTTTGCCAGACTATTAATTTATTTTCTAATTTCTTTGTCAGAGACCATGTTTGACAACCATAGCTTACACAGGGCATTATGCAACTTTCAAAAATAATCTTTTTGTTTTTAATTTCAAAGTTTCCTTTCATAATAGGCTTGAGGATCCAATATTTTTTCCATCCTAAAGTGGTTCTCCTCTGGATCTCTTTTGATGTCCTTTCAGAGAAAGAAATGAGTTGATCTAAATAAATGTACTCTTCTACAAAATTTAATATTGTATTACTCCAACTGATTTCAGTTTTTTCACTGTTCGTTATCATAACTATCTTGTCGTCATCTTGTCATAACTATGCTAGTAAAAAATTTGCAATGGTTGGACAGAGCGAGATTGGTCTGCAATGTTGTTTTTATTGCCTTTTTTATGCATAAGAACTATTTTTGCTGTTTTCCATTGTTTCGGGACTGTTTCTTCCTCCAAGATGGAATTGAACAATTTAAGTAATTCTTCGCATACTACTGAACCGCCTGCTAGGAGGGTCTGTCTCATTTCTTATATTGTCAGGTCCAGCCGCTTTATTTTTCTTGAGAACATTTATGGCACTTTCTACTTCTGATAGTAGTATTTCAGAGACTTTTTATTCGGACTGGAAGATCAAAGAATGATATTTATTTTTATGCTGATAAAGTTCTGTAAAGTAATCAGTTGCCACACCTAATATATCTCCTCTGTTCATTACTAGCCAATTTTTATTATCCTGAATAGAATAAGACCATTGATTGCCTGAAGATAATTCAGATAGTTTTTTTTTGGTTGATCTGGTTGTATCAAGTATACTCTTAATTGTGTTCTCTCTTTATTGGTTCAGGTCGGATTTGATCTTCCTCCTAATGAGTTTATTCAGCTCTGTTAATTCGATTTTATCTTTTGAAGAAGCTGGTGTCTTTCCTTTTAATTCTCGTCTTTTGCATAATAGTAACTTTGTCTCCTCCGTTAATTTGCTACTCCTGGATCCGCTTGATGCCACTTGTGTTGGTACATATGCATCTTCTAAAGCTGATGGTCGTACATCATCTGGACTCATGGATGTTGGTTACCAAGCGTTTCTGGTTCTCTAGCTAGGTTAGCTTTTAGTTTGGTTTTAAATATATCAGTGTCTGTTTGGCTTACGATTGTTTTTTATTACTTTGAAGGGTCGATCTTTCTTGAATTTATTTATTTCAATGACGCCTCTGATCATTCTATGGTCAGTATGGTAATCGAGATTTTGAATAACATGTACAGTTTTAAGATATTTGATATGGTTAATGAGTAAATAATCAATTTCAAATTTCTGATCTCTAGGTGACTGCATGTCCACTTATTTTTCCGTTTCTTACCGAAAAAGGTGTTTCCTATTTTGAGGTTCTGTGAAAGAGCAAAATTCACTATTCTATTTCCTCCTTCATTTCTTCGTCCAGAACTACAACTTCCCAATACTGCTTCTTCTTCAACAATTCTCTCACCAACACGCCCATTGAAATCTCCCATTATCACTACATAGTTGTTTTTCCTGCTGGTGTTGTTAAGAATTTCTTCTAATTGTCTGTAGAAATTGTCTTTATCTTGTTCTGGGGAGTCTGCATTAGGAGCACAAACCTGAACCAAAGTTATAGTTTTACTTTTTCATAGAGATAGAATTAGGGTGGCAATTCTAAAGTTAGTCTCTTCAAATTTTACGTTGTTTTTAAATTTTTTTGAAATTAAAAATCCTGTCCCATGCTGGTCATTTAAGGATGATGTGTGCATAAATATATTACCTGATTTAAGTTCTATTATTTTTGGGCCCTTCCTACTTACTTCACATAAACCAATAATATCCCATTTTATTTTATTTATAGCCGTTTCAAATTCCGTTAGCCTAGCAACGTTCTCACGTTTAAGGTGCAAACGTTGAGGGTATTAGAGCTAGATTTTTTATATACCAATAGACCAAAAACGGCTTCATCGATTTTGATGAAACTGGCCTATTGTCTTCTCCTGTAATCCCTTTAAGTATCCATATATATATATATATATATATATATATATATATATATATATATATATATATTGCATTCTCGAGAAACAGTAGGAAAAAGGTCTGACGAAAAGTATATTTTATTTAACTCCAAATAATATTTTAATAATAATATAATGATAATAACATTATTATTTTATATAGGATACTGCGATTCCTAAAGATAATAATATAAGCTCAATGGGGAAGAAACTTCGAAAATATCAGGAACTTGCGATTGAACTGAAAGAATTGTACAATTTGGAAAGCGTGGTGGTAACGCCAATTATAATATCGACAAATGGACTGATTCCCAAGTTAACAATGACCGGGACAGATGGTTTGGAATTGCCTCCGGATATACTAAGAGAGTGGCACTGCTAGAATAGTGCGAACATTTTTAAATGCCTGAAAATATTAATTTCTGAAGTGGTTGGACTTTCCCCACCACAGTTCTGAACCCGCAAACGCGAGAAAAATCAGATAATAAAATTTTAATAACTTGAAAATTATGCATTTATTTGTGATTTATATATATATATATATATATATATATATATATATATATATATATATATATATATATATATATATATATATATATATATATATATATATATATATATATGGTTATTTGAAAGCTAATTAAATTCCATACAAAACAAAAAAAAAACACAAAGATAACGATCAATTAACACAATTACTTTTCACTCATTTCTGTTATCAATTCCTCTTCTCCAACTCCGCCAGGCGCATTCCAATCAGCAAAACGGTAAGACCAACATCCATTGACCCCGAAAAAAATCCAACCAAATCAAATCAGCATTTCTCATCGCAAGTGTGTACCGTATTCTTTTATAACTGACCAATATACGATGCCAATTATTTTAGGAAATAAATATAAAGCTTTAAAACCAGGTCATTTATTTTAATACTCTTTTGGCTTCGGTTAATATTTCTCAATTATATATTTTATAAAAAAAATATATTAAAAAATCATGAGTCAGAAAGTAGAGGAGAAAAAAATAGGCCGAAAAGCAAACACAAAACTCATTGAAGGGACAGACCGAATATGCCGCATAAGCCGTTCAAAGAAATAAATGTGAAATACAAAAGCTCTCTTCGCATAAATGGCCTATTTCGAGGGTCCATAACATTCCCGACTTGTTTGAAAAAAGGAGTCTCATAACAAAGCCCTTTGATTGTCATTTTTTTTTTTGTCGCGTCCCAATTTATTCTTCATAGAATCTATTATCAGGAATGCTTATTTTGAACTAGACATATATATATATATATATATATATATATATATATATATATATATATATATATATATATATATATTAAAACTGTTTAATTATTTTTTAAATATTACAGTTTGTTTGTTATGGGCAATCGGTGATAATTTGCAAAGCAGAAGATATTTCTGAACTTGCCGACCTACGAGCAACCTGTCGGAAAGAAAAAAAAATAATGAGATAATGTTGAATAATAATGAACAGATGGATAAAGACAGCATAAAAGCATTGTGTGTAAAGTTGTTGGACTCATCAAGGAACCAATCACTAAAAGTTTTATTACCTTTAAACTGGTTGTAGGTGAGAAGAGGGCGTAGGAGGGAGGATATGTTAAGGCTTATCTTTTGGATTTAGGTTTCGATAGACTACAGTATGTAGGAAACTAAAAACACAAAAAATCAGAAAGAATGCTTAATAATTTTGCGAAGGTAACATTTACAAATAAAGAGAAGAGAAGTAACACAAATAAATAAAACTGAAGTAGAGTTCATGGGGTGCAGTAAGAAGATAAAAAGCAGAGAGAGAAAAAGGTCAAGAAAAAATTATGAAGAAAAATGTTAAGAAACATTGTAAAATAAAAATTAAGAAAAGTCTATTATTTTGAACTGATACAAATGTAAATATTTTAATTTTATCATTTCCATTTTGTAAACAAATATAAATTTCTATTAGCAAGCCAAATTTTTAATTTAACACTCATTGCTATAAGTTATTTACTTTTGAGCTACAAAATTTATCATTACATAATATGATGTAGGAAACAAATGTTGGCTTTGACATCGAATCTAAGGATAACTAAGCTCTATAACTATCATGATTAATTATACATTTTTAAAACGAACTTATAATTGCCTTGGCAGTTCCTTACTTTCCTTGTCTTTAAAGTAGATATTTTCAATCTTTTGCTCTGCCGTCAATATAATTCGTGATAAAATTTTGAAATTTGGCCTAATTTCAAAAAATTACCCTTTGTTTGAGAATCACTCAAACGCTTACGTGCGCTAATAATAAGAGTTGAGGAATAATAAGAAGAAGACGAGGGATCTAACTAATTACTAGATATAAGCAAACACTTGAAACTTAAGTCAGAAACCAGGTGTTTCTGGTTACTTAAGGAATAAGTACTCAAGCTATAGGATGCTACAGTCTGTCCTTAGATCTGAAGCTCCTAGATCTTATATTTTTTCACTATAAACATGTAGAGGTCAATAGTATATATAGAGGATTAGAATCTGAATAAAGTCAGTGTTTAACCAGCCTTCATGTGTATTCTTTATCTCCCATTTTCATCTTTTTTTTGTTTTGCGTGGCGAAGCTCTTAAGTTATATATATATACTGTTTGATTGCTTTATTTTTTATATTTGCACCTGTCGAGTGAATTTGCTGGCAATAAATATGCTATATTGGCACGACAGACAGGATAAAGAATAGTACCCAGCGGCACCTCTTCCTGTTGTGATTATCATATATAGTTAAGCTAGGAGATTCCTCTCCCAGTTCCTCTTCAGGCTTCTACGAGTGTTGGTAGTAGCCATGTCTTGTATGAGTGCGTTAGGATGTCCATGTAAGTGATTTAATTGTTGGCATATTGAGTTCTGTATGTAGCTGTTGTATAACAAGGGGCTTTGATGATAGTCCTAAAATTTAATTTTTATTTGTATTGTTTTATTCGTAATTTTTACGAAAATTGTTTGTTAATACCCTTATTTATTAACAAATTATTAAATAGTAAATACCGATATGAATGTATGTACTATGGTACAAATTGGTTAGCCGAAAAGGGTACTTTACTTGAAGGTTATAATAAACTTACATGAAAAATTATATTAAAATTAAACACAGAAATCATATGTTTCGGTAATAAAGGTTACAAACTCAATTTGATTTCCAATCCAATTAAACATTTTTATTACTTGTTTTAAGTGTTAAATTGAAAGTAAGATACACGTTGAGTGGGTTTTTCTGCTTAAAATTGTTGAAACTGTCGATTCCCAATGCTTTATCTAGTGATATTGACATTTCTAATGTTGTCACGGAACACGAAGAAATATCTTGGGAACTTGTAACCAACTGAAAGAAAACGACATATAATAACGGAATGAGACCTCCAGAAACAAGAGTATGTGTATGTGTCAATAGATGAATGTTGCGACGCCGATACTGCAATCTTCGGAAACTAGTAACCCAATTAAGAATCACTCTTTGAGCCACCGATTTACAGTAACTGTTAGGATTGGCTACATTGAGATATAGCCTAAACTAGGATTGGCTACACTGAGATATAGCCTAACCTTAACCTTCCTTCAGTGTATTAATTAGAATTAAATCATATGTGTTGTGTGTTAATTATTGTAAAAATAAAAAACATTTATAATTGGCTTATTTTGATTACAAACATGGCGCAGTCGTAAATTCAATCATGGAATTTAATAAGCCTTTAACACTGAATGTTTACGGTGACAATCTCGCCGAAAATTATCGTAAGTTCCGCCGAGAGGTCGAGGTGTACTTCGTGGCTACAGAAACTGGGAAGAAACCAAGAGAAGTCCAAGTAGCTAGACTGAAAAATTTATTGGGGTCTGACGGCTTACAATTGTATGAAACGATTACAACTATCAATTCAAGCGATGAGACAATATTAGGAATATTGGATGTTCTAGAAAAACATTGCACGCCAAGAAAAAATGAAACTGTGACTATTTTTAAGTTCTTCAATCGGAAGCAGGGTTACAATGAACCATTTGAGCGGTTTTTTACTGATTTAAAAACATTGATAGCTCCCTGTAAGTTTGGCGATCAAGAAAATAAGTTGTTGAGAGCACAAATAGTTCTCGGGATTTTCGAGAAAAACACCCAGGAAAGATTATTGAGAGAGGATTGTTCTTTAGAAAAAGCTATAGATTTTTGTAAATCAGTCGAATTAGCGGAGGCCAACATGAAACTGATAACTGCGCGCCCAGGGACCGAAGCGGCTGAGGCTTTTGAGGTTAAGTCACAACCATTGGGCAAACCTATAACCAAAAGTTCTTCAATACAACTCAAGTCATCGGACCGTTGCTGTAATCGTTGTGGTTACATGCATGCTTGGGGGCGATGCCCAGCATTTGGTAAACAATGTTCTAATTGCCAAAAATTCAATCATTTTGCAAGAAAGTGCAACACGAAAAATCTCAAACAAACAGAGTTAATTGAAGTTAAACTTAAAGACGATGAAATTTTTAAACTAGACTCCCTACAACTTTATTCCTGTGAGTCGAATGGGAACAGTATTGACAATGAGTGGCTATCCGAAGTGAGGATTAAAGATAAAGTTATAACGTTTAAATTGGATACAGGATCTCAGGTAAACGTTGTTCCTATAGGACTGCTGAACAGTATTGATAAGACATTAAAAATAAATAAAACTGATGTCTCACTGGAGTGTTTTGGAGGATCCATAATTCGACCACTTGGAACCATTTATCTTCCTTTGGAGAGCAGATTTAAACTCATAAATGCGCAATTCATGGTAGTGGGCGAAGAAAGAAGACCACTTTTGGGTCTTAAATCATGTGTCGACTTGGGACTTCTACAGAGAGTGGAGGCTCTGAATATTCCAAATTCAACCGAATTCATCAGACAAAATCAGGACGTATTTAACGGTCTTGGCTGTTTTCCAGATATTTGTAAGTTAAAAATTTGTAAAGATGCCACTCCCAGGGCACATCCAGCTCGTAGGGTTCCATTTAAAATCAAGGAAAAATTGAAAAGTTGTTTAAATGATTTAGTAGAAAAAAATATAATTGAGCAAGTGAATGAGCCCTGTGAGTGGATCAATAGCCTAGTAATAGTTGAGAAGCCTGACTCTTCTTTGCGTTTGTGTATAGATCCCCAACATTTAAACAAATTTTTGATTAGAGATTACTATGAAATTCCTACTATGGAGGAAATTAGTTTAAAGCTTGCCAAAAAGAGTCATTTTTGCTTATTTGATTTGAAACATGGTTTTCACCAACTCCGTCTGGACGACGAATCCAGTAAGCTCTGCTGTTTCAGCACCCCATTTGGAGTGTATAAATATTTGCGAGCCCCTTTTGGACTTTCAGTTTTGCCTGAGTATTTTCAGAAATTAACATTTAAATACTTTGGTCAGATAAAAAATGTTGTTGTCTATTTTGATGACATTCTGTGTTTTGCCAATTCAGCAGAGGAACTTAAAACCACAGTTGATGAAGTGATATCGGTAGCAAGAAGCTACAACATCAAGTTTAATGCTGAGAAAATGCAATATTTTGTAAACGAGGTGAAATATCTCGGATTTTTATTTACTAAAGATGGGTATAGGGTGGATCAAGACAGAATTGAATCCATCCTGAATTTAAGCCCGCCAAGGAATGTGAAGGAGCTTCAAAGAATTTTAGGAATGATTAATTTCTTGAGGAATTTCATTCCTAATCTTTCTGAGCTGTGTGCACCTTTGACATCATTATTAAAAAAAGAGACGGTTTGGTTTTGGTCTGATCAACACGATGATTCTTTCAACAAATTAAAAACAATCATTTCAAAGATTACCTTGCTTGCATCTTTTGACCCAGCTAAAAAAGTAGAAATTCAAGCTGATTCAAGTAGCCATGCTTTAGGATGCTCGTTAATACAAGAAGGAAAGCCAATTATGTATGCCAGTAGAGCTTTGACCCCATGTGAGCAAACATATGCTCAAATTGAGAAAGAATTATTAGCAGTTACATTTGCTTTCTCCAAATTCCATAATTATGTTTACGGACACACTAATGTGATAGTATTCACTGACCATTCCCCTTTAACTGCAATTATTCATAAAGATTTAGACAAAATAAAAAACAATAGGCTTAAACGTCTCAGACTAAAGCTCTTACCCTATAAATTTGAACTAAAATATTTGCCTGGGAAATCAATGGTAATTGCTGACCTGCTATCTAGAAATTGCTTAGTAACAGCTGTTAAGGATGATGAGTCAATGATGGATGTTATTCACACAGTAGGAGTCCAGTTAGATTGCTCCGAGTCGCAGATGAAAAGTTTGAAAACGGAAACTAAGTCAGATGCAGTTTTAAGTAAAGTTCTAAAATTTTATATGGAAGGGTGGCCCAATTTATTACGTGAATGTGGAGACCTAAATCATTATTATAAAATAAGAAATGATATAACAGTTGAAAATGGATTGATTTATTTTGAAAATAGACTAATTATTCCCCCTTCTTGTAGAAAACGCATCCTGAAACTGCTTCATGAAACACACTTAGGACTTCCTAAAATCAAAGACACGGTTAAGAAATTTTTCTATTGGCCTGGGGTCATGTCAGATGTAACTAATATTGTAAACACATGTAATGTGTGCCAGAAATTCCAAAGATCCAAATCCAAAGAATCACTGCTTCCTCATGAAATCCCATAAATCCCTTTCAATAAGGTTGGAATGGATATTCTTGAATTTGGTGGTAACTATTATTTGGTCGTGATAGACTATTATTCTCGGTGGATTGAATTGAAAAAGCTAAAAGATAAATCATCCAAAACAATAATTCAGAGCCTCAAGTCTATTTTTTCCTCATTTGGAATTCCAAAACTTGTCATTGCTGATAATAATCCTTTTAGCTCTCTTGAATTTGAAACCTTTTCAGATAATTGGAATTTCAAAATATGCACCTCTAGCCCCTATTATCCCAAAAGCAATGGCCTCGCTGAAAAAGCAGTTGGTGTGGTGAAATCAATGTTAAAAAAGTGTAGTTATGAGAAAAATGATTTAGAATTGTATTTGCTTAATTATCGGAATTCTCCTGTTGCAGGACTTAGTTACTCTCCTTCTCAACTCCTCCAAAGTAGGATCCTTAGATCAAAGCTTCCATTAAATGATCATCATTTAATGCCGGTAGTAATTAACGATCCTAAAGTTTGTGACAAGGATAGTCAGAAAACTTACTACAACCAGCATAGTAAAAAACCTGATGAATTTGTGGTGGGTGAGCAAGTACTGGTTCAGGACAAGTTTAGTAAATTATGGTCAATAGCAGTTGTTGTGAAAAAACTAAATTTTAGATCATACGTTGTGAGGATAAGAGGAAAATCATATAGGAGAAATTCAGTTTTCATAAAAAAATATAAGGGTGACTTAAATATTAATTGTACTGGAAAACATAATAAATATTATAGTGATATCAACTATGATGAACCTGTATGTGAAACTAGAGATAATTTAAACAGCTTAAATAATTATAATTGTGATGTAGAAATAGATCCTGATTTGACTACAACCAGATCTGGCCGTATTATTAGAAAACCTCAACGACTTAATTTGTAAAATATCTTATGAATATTGTATTAAGATTGGAATTCATGTATTTATTTTATATATATTTTTAGTTTTAACAGTTTGTGAAGTTTTTTTAGATTAATCAATTTTGGTTAGATTACCTTTTTATATTGTTAGCTTGAGGGGGGAGATGTTAGGATTGGCTACATTGAGATATAGCCTAACCTAGGATTGGCTACACTGAGATATAGCCTAACCTTAACCTTCCTTCAGTGTATTAATTAGAATTAAATCATATGTGTTGTGTGTTAATTATTGTAAAAATAAAAAACATTTATAATTGGCTTATTTTGATTACAAACAGTAACTAGGTGTACAACGAAGTCATGTGTCGTCCTCATCAGATATTTTTTATTACACTTCTATTCATTTATTTTTCATTTGTTCAGTCATTACGACCGTCAATCGTATAGGGTTTTTTGAAAGTATGACTGTTTCAAATTTAGTAAAGAGTCCAATACTTCTATAGATAGATTGTGAAGATTATTGTTTTGAGGAAAACTACAAAACATCATACTAATTAGGCATCCCGTGGAAGACCAAAATCGGGTCTGACTAAATTTGGACAAGGTTGGAAGAAATAGATACAGTAGTTTTAATAGAGACCATCTGCGGGCATCCTGCAAAAAGTCGGACCGATTAAAAGATGGAACAAAAATGAAATATGTTTTATTTTTCTTCTGATCCGATTGTCGGCAGTGGAGAAAGAACACATTGTTTAGGAAGGAGGATCCAACACGCCAGATTTTAATCGGTTTGTTCATTAGCCTACCCCTGGCTAGGTTCTCATGTAGTTTGCGATTAGAATCGCGATTATATGATTAATGTCTATGTTATTATAATGAAGTAGAAAAGTGATAAACTGTACGATACATCTCATTTACATTACCACTGTATGTATGTGAGAGATATTATTTTAGTTATTATTAAAACTTGTCGAGATGTTTCCTGAGGCCACTGTGCAGTCTGTAAAGTTGGACGGCAGTAAGGAACCAATCCACAAACACTAATAAGTATTTCTTCGTTCTGCACAAGCGCTTCCGCACAGCTGGTGCAGTGAGCCCCCGATAATGGACTGGAAGGTGGAGATACTAATTGCCTATGACCGCCTCGGGTACAGACATTTCTGTCTGCTAATATAGCGTGCAATTAGTTAATTTAATTTCATTCATGTATTAGTTATTTATTTTCGCTGTATCAATAAACTGGTTAGAAAAAAATAAATTACACTATATTTTCCAAATAAAAAAGACGCTGTATACAAACAGCTCTTTAACCGCCTTCTAGTTGTTTGGAAACTTCCTGCTTTACACTGACTCAATCAGTGCAAAAAAAAAAACTAATAAAAAAAAACTGAAGGTGTCTTTATTAGTGACGGGTATTTTATTTAGTTTTTTTAGTTGGTTACTATTTACACGATTTTCGTGGACCCGTTTCCACTCTCCCCGCTGCCATGGAAACATTTTATTTTTATAAGTGTTGGGGAAAAATCATTCATAAGACGATGATGTATGGCTAAAAGTCCATAACAGTATGAGATTCCTACTCACTATAAAGCCAGCCACCCAATGTTCTCAAGAAATTTTTATTTATTTAGTATATATTGTTTTATTTTGGTTTAATTACTGTTAATTAGTTTGTGGCCAGAGCTCTTATCGTATGTTTAAGATTATTTTATATTGTTTGGATAATTTATATTCAATAAATGAAGTTACTGCCGAAAGAATATTCTTTCATAACTTTTTCAGTTATAATTAATATTAGTACTAAAGATAATATGGGTCTTTAGTCATTGATGTAGGAGTCTGTTCCTCCGTTCCTCTGTCTGTTCCTCCTACTAGCACTTTTATCATTTTTCCTGCCAGGACATTCTTGAATTATTTTTTTTTTTTTTACTATTTTTGTTTCAATTTCGACCACCACCTTAACTATTTTCTCTGCTATTCTATTCTGTCGGCGCTACAACTCGACGCCGAGTCATGGCCTCCTGTACCAGCCTCCACCGATTTATCCGAACTTGTGCTGCTACCATCCAGTTCACGCCCAACATGGATCTGGAATCACCAGCCTCATCGTCACTCCATCGAAGCCGAGGTCTGCCTCTGCGTCTTGATCCGTGAAGTACCTGTTCTTTATTTTCTTTGGATGGTCATTCTCAGCCTTCCGAGCAACGTGCCCGGCTACTGAATATTTAAAATGTGAATCTCTGACAAATTTGAACTTTTTTCAAAATCACTTTGAAACTATTTTCCACTTGCCACACATCCACTACTGTTAAGATAGGGCAAGTGCGTACGAGATACTTCTAAATTGTGTCATCACTCTCATAAAAATAGATTTGAATGAACTGAGGGCTTGAATGGTTAATTTAAAAATCATCGTTTAAAGGACATTTTTTTTTTTTTTTTTGTTAAGGAGAGAAATCTTGCTTTAAAGATAAAAATTTTAAAGTCAAATGATTAATGTCATTTGTAAAATCTAGCCTGCACTTACCCAACATCATAATACATAAATGTATGATTATAAAAAATAACATTAAATTTACAAAGAAGAGACTTTATACATATTGAAGTTAAACTGTTTAATACAACTTTTCCAGTAAGTATTTGACTACTGCTTATGTTTAATTTTATTTTATGTGGTTTATTTTTTTTCTTATTTATTATTTTGATATTATTTTATTATTTAATTTTCTGTAACATTGGTGTGAATGACCTCTTTAATCACTATTAACATTGTCCTTTATTGAGACAGAATGTAATATTACTCAATAAAAGCATTTAAAAGAAGATAATATTTGATTAAAGCTGAGTATTTAGTTGATGTTTACACTTGGTAGAGTGAACATCGTGCGTGGACTGTGATCATGCTGCGCATTACCTGCTCTTCTTATCAGGGAGTACCAAACTGTTTCATACTTTTTTTCTTCATTTATTTTTTATTCAGAGCTATTAATTTGATTTATTTTGTTTTATTATTTCGTCCTTTGACTGTCGCTTTAAATGACGTCGGCTGTAGAGCCGAAACCTCCTGACATACAGGAAAGTTTTTTTAAAACAAAAGGAAAATGGTCAAATAAGTACTTATTAATGAGCTTTTGAGAAAATTTCTCAAATAAAACGTTTAAAGACTTCAGCCCTTTTAGTATTTGCCGATTCATCAAAAGTTATTGTCCTCAAATTAACATAAAATTTTAAAAAAATGGATCAATTTTACTTACTGTGAAGAATGAAAAAGATTCCGTGAATTTAGGTAACATAAAATCATTTAAAGACATTCCAGTAATTTTTGAATTACATAAATCCCTTAATTTTTCACGTGGCGTTGCCTATGTCCCTGAACTACTAAATTGTTCTGAGGAGGAAATAGTTTCCGAACTCGAGCAGCATGGCGTGGTAAATGCAAAAAGAATTTATAAAAAAACTAACAACGAAAAAAGAGGTACTCCGTTATTGATATTAACCTTTGAAAAAAGTGAACTCCCAGAGAGAGTATTATTAGATTTTTTGTCAATAAGAATCCATTTTATGTCAACGAATATGTCAACGAACCAAAACCTCTTCTTTATTTTAATTGTTATAGATACAGACACACAAAGAAAAATTGTAAAATTGTAATATTGTTAACTGTGGAAAATGCGGAGAAAACTCACACAATTCGGATAACTGTCAAAATCCCCCAAAGTGTATAAATTGCTTAGGGAACATCCAGCATTTTATACTAAATGTTCGGTGTATGAAAGAGAGAAAAAAATTGAAAAGCTCAGATCTCAGGACAAAATTTCTTATCGGCAAGCGGAATTCGTTATTAGAAGACACGACCCGACTGGTAACGAGCGTTTGCCGACCGTTGCCGAAGTTGTGAGAGCTCAGCCCACCGCTCTCCCCACTACTCAACTTCATTCTTCTGTCACCGAGGCACTATTTCTAAACTAACAGCTACTGTAGAAGTACTTTCTAAAAAAATAACGGTATTGGAAACGAATTTAATTAAAAGTAACTCAGAAGCTAATTTAATAAGCTCTGAAAAATTAGTTGTTAATTTGCCAAAAGAGAGTCTATCTGGAAATAAATCAATCTGTAGTGCTAAGGAACAAATGGAGACAGACGAAAACATTATTAAACAAAGCACTGCATCAAAAACCTCTAAGTCGGATATAAATTTAAAAAGAAACAGGACAACATCAACTAATTCCTCTCTTAGTGATCAAAGTAGTATATCCTCACAAAACAAACCTTATCAAAACAAAAAACTAAAATGGACAAGAAGTATTCTTAACCGTAAACATTCTAAGCCAACGACTCTAATTATTCCAGCTGTACACTTTTAATTAAAAAAAAAAAAAATAAATAATTTTAAAACTTTTCTATGCAATTAAACCTTCTAGAGCTTTTCACCGTTACTTTATTGGTAATGTTATTAATTGCAATATTGATTATTTTCAGCATATTAACTATCTTAAGAATTTTTCAGTTCTTTACTATAAGTCTTATATATTTCTGTTTTCACTTGATATTTCGTTTTGTAATATTTTCCTGTTTGCAATATAGGCAGAATCCTTATTACTACTATGATACATGATTATTAATAAAAATTTATCACTTAGTTTTCAGGCTCTTAAGTCTGTTTATTATTAATTATCTCTTCTCTGGACCTTTTATTTACATGTTTTCATGCATAATTTGTCATTTAATTTCATTTTTAAGTAAGACACTCTATGAATTGTGTGCTTATCTGTTATCAGCGTCATTATTACTCAAACACTTTAATAATAATTGTCTTTGTCTCCTAATTTAGGGCGTTCGGCTTAGTTAAAACTCTTATCGCAAATGAATATTTTGCAATGGAATTTAAACGGTCTTAATCATAGAAGGAATGATTTGAAATACATACTGAATCAATATAATTGCTCTGTAGCTTGCCTTCAAGAAACAAATTTAAAAGCTACTGAAACTTTTGAATTGCGGGGATATGTGATCAAAAGAAAAGATTATACTGAGGGTCGTATTGCTTGTGGTGGTGTATGAATATTAATTAAAGATAATGTTCCTTTTACGGATATAAACATTATATCTGATCTACAGGCTGTAGCAGTGAGAATTTTATCACAACCTCGCCCATTCACGTTATGCTCTCTCTACCTCCCTCCTGGCCGAGACTTCACGGTTCAACAATTAAAAAGGTTGTTAGATTCGATGCCAGCCCCAGTGTTCTAGCAGGAGATTATAACGCTCACAGCTTAATGTGGGGTAGCGATCATCTAGACAAGAGAGGAAAATTGGTAGAATCTTTTGTAGAAACTTGTAATCTAAATGTAATTAACAATCATATTTATCAAACTCACCTTTCTACCCGTTCAGGAAAACTGTCAGCTTTAGATCTCACAATAACTAGCCCTCAACGACAAGCTACAACTCAATGGTATACCTTAGATGATACTCACGACAGCGACCATTTCCCCATCATCTTCAAAACTCTTGACAAATGCTGCTCCCATTGTAGACCAAATAAATGGCAAATTAAAAAAGCTGATTGGCTTCACTTCCAAGAGATAGCTCAGCTTACGGATATAGATCTGTCCGATTTAGACGCTGATCGAATCATAACACAAATAAATACAAAATTGCTCCAAGCTGCCCACGCTACGATTCCACTCAACACCACATCCGGAAACGCGCAAACATTTTCTGGCCTCCCCGTACCCTGGTGGAATAAAGAATGTAAAAAAGCAATCAAAAACAGAAAAAAGGCACTTAAGAAATTCCTGCGCAGGCCATCCTCTAAAAACCTAGAAACGTACCAATCTGCCAAAAAACATGCAAGATATGTAATCAAAAACAGTAAAAAATTATCGTGGCAGAATTTTCTCAGTAAGGTCACATGTAATACACCAAGTACGGTATTCTGGCAGACAGTCAGGAAAATTATCGGACAAGGGTATACTCCTCAAATAAATTGTTTGAAAAATATCGATCAATATGAAACGGATCCTTTCACTCTGGCAAATACACTAGCTAAATATTTCCATTCCACCTCAGCATCCTCGAATTACTCCGCACAATTCCTTAATATAAAGCAAATAACCGAATCAGTACCTCTAGTTATTGCAAATGACCCCCTCGATCCTTTAAACCACTCTTTCTCCACGTCCGAATTTCTCGCCGCATTAAATTCCAGAAAAGATAGTTCACCAGGTCCAGACCAGATCTGCATTAGTATGATAAAAAATCTAAGTCCCTCTAACAAATTATTCATTCTGAATCTATTAAATAAAATATTTCTATCCGAAAAATTTCCAAACATCTGGAAAACGGCGATTACCTTTCCGATTCTAAAAAAAGACAAGGATCCGATGAATGTTAGGAGTTATAGACCGATCACCTTAACATCTTCCATTTGTAAACTGATGGAGAAATTATTAAGCAATAGGCTGACATGTTATCTGGAATCCAAAAATGCGCTGCCGGTATGGCAGAGTGGATTCAGGAAAGAGAGAAGCGCAAGAGACAACTTGGTTCGACTAGAATCCAAAATTTCAGATGCTTTTATGAACAAGGAGAAAATTCTAGCAGTGTTCCTTGACATAGAAAATGCGTTCGATAGGACATGGAAAAGGCTCATAGTTAACACCCTGGTTGGTATTGGTTGGTCATATTCTCGCTTTCATAAATAATTTCCTCACTAACAGAAGGTTCCGGGTCAGAATCGGTAACGATCTGTCAAACGAATTCGAACAAGAGAATGGAGTTCCACAGGGCTGCGTCTTGAGTGCCACACTCTTCTGCATCTGTTTTAGTCAGGTGTTAAATATGATAACGTCACCAGTTGAAGGTCTGCTGTATGCTGATGATTTGGTTATCTACACAAAGGGTAAATATGTAACATCCATGCTAGAAAACATCCAATCCACTCTAAACCGCGTCAGTAAATGGCTTAGTGAACATGGTTTTCAAATATCTACCAGTAAGACCGTTGCGATAATCTTCAGCAAAAGACAGCCGAACACAATTCCATCTCTACTCAGAGATAATAAACCAATCGCTTTCTCCAACTCTGTCAAGTACCTCGGAAAGATTTTCGATAAAAACCTTAACTGGATGCAACACATTAAACAAATGAAAGCAAGTTGTCTTCGATCCCTCAATCTTTTGAAAATGGTCGGAAACACCAGCTGGGGCGCAGATCGTAAAAGTATATGTAAGTTGTACAAATCATTGATAAGATCGAAGCTAGATTATGGTTGTTATGCTTACAATTCAGCGTCGAGTAATGTTTTAAAAATGCTTGATGCAGTTCAAAATGCTGGTATCAGAATTGCCACTGGTGCCTTCCGTTCCAGTCCTACAAGTAGTATTGCTGTAGATGCAGGTGAGCCTCCTCTTGACATACGAAGGCAACAACTCGATCTCATCTACTTTTCCAAAATCATTTCAACGGACTACCACCCATTGACTGATCTATTTCCAAATAGACAACCTCTTTCTCAGCAACAAGTTACTTTGTCAGGGAGACCATCTTTTGCGATTAGGGTTTCGGCTTTAATCCATGACTTGCGTATTGAGCTACCGGCGTTGCAGGGAGAAGCAATATCACCGACTTATCCTTGGGGACTTCCCATGTCCAAATTTCACCTATCTCTTGTGACACTGCTTAAAAAGGATACGTTGCCATACGAATACAAACAGAAATTCCTAACTTTAAAGCAGAAAATAGGGGATGCTGACTTCATATTCACAGATGGGTCAAAGAACTCACTAGGTGTAGGCGCTTGAGTGGTTTGCAATGAGCGCCAGCACATGTTTGCCTTATCGTCAATGTCCAGTAATTTCACGGCGGAGATGGTTGCCATTGAAAAAAGCTTAAATGTGATCGTACCAACTAAAAGCAAAATATCTATCTGTACCGACTCCCTAGCAGCTCTTCTCGCCCTAAGAAACATGTTTACACAGAACGTCATAGTACAAAATATTTTAATGGAAATAAAGTCCTTAAACAGCAATAATATTACAGTGATTTTCGCATAGGTTCCTGGACACTGTGGAATAGAGCGAAATGAGAAGGCGGATTAGTCTGCCAAAAGAGCGATCAATGATGGCATACCATATCAAAGAGTCCCCGTCAATGACTTTGTCTCTCTAATCCGGCAAAAAGTGAAGTTAAAATGAAATCAAAGGTGGCTAGAGGTGACTGAAAATAAACTAAGGGAAATTAAACAGGACGTTTCCTCATGGACTTCGTCGTTTCGTGATAAACGAAGAGAGGAGGTGATTCTGACTCGCCTCCGTATAGGCCATGATAATGACTGACCCATGGCTACCTTATAGCACGAGACTCACCGCCTGAATGTCAGACCTGCGGAACTCCCCTAACAATCAAACACATACTGACTGAATGCATTGCGTACACCTCTTCAAGACTGCTATACAACCTACCAGACCAGCTTCACGCCATTCTCCAGGACAACATACAAACAGCTAATAATCTTTTAGAATTCATCAGACACAATGAACTACACCATAAAATCTAATTCTTAACTACCACCGACTTACTGATTTCATCACCCTTTCAAGTATTAATGTGAGGCAATAATGACCCTAGTGGTTAATGCCGTTTAAAAAAAAAAAAAAAAAAAAAAAAAAGTTGAGTATTCGACTTCAGTAAAGTGAAAAAACTTATTGATTTATCCGATGGAATAAACCTCTAGAACGTTTATAGTTAACATCAACCGTGGAAATGAGGTAGCTGAGGAACAAGAGGTCCTAAATCTGTTTTAGTATCTCAAGGTTTAGGGTCCGTTTACTGCTACTTGTTCCGATTTCGAAATAAACGAATCTCTACTCAATGCTCTCATTATTATTCTAGTGCTATTTTCTAATGTAAGGCCATTAAAATTATTTAAAAATTAGGTGACAAAATATAATCTTATGAAAGTTCTGCTACGGTACTTATCAGTTGAGCTGTAAGTTTTATAGTTCCTTTACGAGAGCTTATCCAAATGTTCTGGAGGGTGCAAAGTGCCATCTAGAAATATTTATGGTTATGCAGAAATACATATATTTTACATAATTAACAAATTAACACTTAAATGACGCTATCAGCTAGGAAGAAGAAGCTAAGATACAACCTGTTCAATGTGTCATGCTACAGCTTGATAATCGAGATTTCAGGTTAACCGGTTAATTGAATATCAATTATCATATATCAGATACCAGTTAAGTGTAAAAATTAAAGAACAACATTTAATTTTAATTGAAGTTTAAAATCAGTTATTATTATTTTAAAGCATCTGACTGGCTAAATTTTTAAGTTTTTTATGTTCTTGCTATTGTAGAGGCACTATTTACATCCTGTCAGTTCTTGAGAGTTATATTAATCTGTGCTCAGAAATATTTGTAGGTTGAAATTATTATAGAATACGTGTATAAATAAGTATGAATCATTACCTAGGGGTAATAAATGGAATGGCGGAGTAGAATGGTCGTCAGTGTCCGCCTTAAAAATTTTAAAATAATAAATAAATACAATAAAAAAAATAATCCTATAGCTTAAGTTGCTGTGGTAAGGCACTGGACTCCCGGTCCGATGTTCGAGTATAATTATCTATAATTATCTGCCATAGCCGAACCCAGAGTCAGATAAATAAATAAATTATAATCTATGAATGCTGACCACATATATTTTTTTATAGTGAAACCTTTAATTTAATGAAATTATTTAACTAAAGCTCCAAAATAAACATTGTTTCGTGAAATGGTGTTTCAGATTAATAATATCATAGTGTCGAAGAATAAATGAAGATGCACCTTAAGTATCTGATGGTTTCATAACAGAAGCAGTATTGATCCCGTAAATATTTTAACATACTTCACGAGATTAACATACTTCTCACGTTCCGATGGTATTAAAACGGTTAAATATCTAAATAGCAAATGGGTATTTTCCTCCCTTGATTAATATATTTTTCATTCATTTTCTGTTTCGATGAATAACTATTCATTGTATCACATCAGATATTTCTGTTGGGATTTTTTCATATTACGATACTTGATATAAACATGTTTAATATCAAATAGTCTTCCATTTTGTGAAGACAGACGAGTAGTTACTACAATTTTTGTGTTGCTAAACTATGATAATAATCAGATTGAGTAAACCTCATGGTAAACCTTTCAGTAACTACATCACCACCAACTGTACCCAACTTACCTCTCCCCTCTCATCTCCGTCAAAACTCTAATTTGAAATGCCACATTAAAAACTATCCTCTTACCTAAGTCTCGGTACATTCTTTGGAAATTTGTCCAACTGATCTGAGCTGATTAACTTTTAAAGAATTCGTTCATTATCAAATCCAACGATGTTACCCATTAAACCGTCGAGGTCTAATTAATTAATATTTATAATTTGAATATTTATCTCTACACACTTATAAATTCGAAGTTTCAGAACTATTGAAAATTTATTTCCAAGTGAAGCAGCGGAGTAAAAAGATGTATTCCAGAGGTCAAACATTCAGAAAGGAAATGTTTGAAACATAAAAACTAAGGAGTAAAAAAAAACTTAAAAATTTAGCCAGTCAGATGCTTTAAAATAATATTAACTGATATTAAACTTCAATTAAAATTAAATGTTGTTCTTTAATTTTTATACTTAACTGGTATCTGATATATGGTAATTGATATTCAATTAACCGGTTAACCTGAAATCTCGATTATCAAGCTATAGCATGAAAAATTGAACAGGTTGTATCTTAGCTTCTTCTTCCTAGCTGTTAGCGTCATTTCAGAGTCATAAACGTTCAAGAGGTTTATTCCATCGGATAAATCAATAAGTTTTTTCACTTTACTGAAGTCAAATACTCAACTACTGTTAATAGTGATTAAAGAGGTCATTCACACCAATGTTACAGAAAATTAAATAATAAAATAATATCAAAATAATAAATAAGAAAAAAAATAAACTACATAAAATAAAATTAAACATAAGCAGTAGTCAAATACTTACTGGAAAAGTTGTATTAAACAGTTTAACTTCAATATGTATAAAGTCTCTTCTTTGTAAATTTAATGTTATTTTTTATAATCATACATTTGTGTATTATAATGTTGGGTAAGTGCAGGCTAGATTTTATTTCCCTCCTTTATTAAAAAAAAAGTCCTTTAAACGATGATTTTTAAATTAACTATTCAAGCCCTCAGTTCAATCAAATCTATTTTTATGAGAGTGATGACTCAATTTAGAAGTATCCCGTACGCACTTGCCCTATCTTACCAGTAGTGGATGTGTGGCAAGTGGAAAATAGTTTCCAAGTGATTATTTTTACTCACGTGATCATCGAAAAATGTACAAATTTGTCAGAGATTCACATTTTAAATATTATACGGGCACGTTGCTCGGAAGGCTGAGAATGACCATCCAAAGAAAATAAAGAACAGGTACTTCACGGATCAAGACGCAGAGGCAGACCTCGGCTTCGATGGAGTGACGATGTGGCTGGTGATTCCAGATCCATGTTGGGCGTGAACTGGATGGTAGCAGCACAAGTTCGGAAAAATCGGTGGAGGCTGGTACAGGAGGCCATGACTCGGCGTCGACAGAATAGAATAGGAGAGAAAATAGTTAAGGTGGTGGTCGAAATTGAAACAAAAATAGTAAAAAAAAAAAAAATAATTCAAGAATGTCCTGGCAGGAAAAATGATAAAAGTGCTAGTAGGAGGAACAGACAGAGGAACGGAGGAACAGACTCCTACATCAATGACTAAAGACCCATATTATCTTTAGTACTAATATTAATTATAACTGAAAAAGTTATGAAAGAATATTCTTTCGGCAGTAACTTCATTTATTGAATATAAATTATGCAAACAATATAAAATAATCTTAAACTTACGATAAGAGCTCTGGCCACAAACTAATTAACAGTAATTAAACCAAAATAAAACAACATATACTAAATAAAATAAAAGTTCCTTGAGCACATTGCATAATAACATCCATAATCCAATGATATTAAGCATCACCATATGGTCAGCTACCTAGTTAACTAAACCTCCCATATCAGGTCTATATAATCAATCAGTCAATATATATAATCGATAGTCAATACATCAAGACTCTATACAGGGAGATGGTAGAAGTGCTGTTACACCCGTTTTCATGTTGACAGATAGCATGGCAGTGGCTTAATAAGGTGCCCAATGAAGTAGGCGCAAAGCGCATAGCCGTCCTGCTCCCACTCCCGCGAAATAATGCGAGACAGCAGTTCTACAGGGTGGCTGGCTTTTTAGTGAGTAGGAATCTCATACTGTTGTGGACTTTTAGCCATACATCATCGTCTTATGAAAGATATTTCCCGTGGAAGACCAAAATCGGGTCTGACTAAATTTGGACAGGGTCGGAAGAAATAGATACAGTAGTTTTAATAGAGATCATCTGCGGGCATCCTGCAAAAAGTCGGACCGATTAAAAGATGGAACAAAAATGAAATATGTTTTATTTTTCTTCTGATCCGATCTGATTCTGAGTGGAGAAAGAACACGTTGTTTAGGAAGGAGGATCCAACACGCCAGATTTTAATCGGTTTGTTCATTAGCCTACCCTTGGCTAGGTTCTCATGTAGTTTGCGATTAGAATCGCGATTATATGATTAATGTCTATGTTATTATAATGAAGTAGAAAAGTGATAAACTGTACGATACATCTCATTCACATTACCACTGTATGTATGTGAGAGATATTATTTTAGTTATTATTAAAACTTGTCGAGATGTTTCCTGAGGCCACTGTGCAGTCTGTAAAGTTGGACGGCAGTAAGGAACCAATCCACAAACACTAATAAGTATTTCTTCGTTCTGCACAAGCGCTTCCGCACAGCTGGTGCAGTGAGCCCCCGATAATGGACTGGAAGGTGGAGATACTAATTGCCTATGACCGCCTCGGGTACAGACATTTCTGTCTGCTAATATAGCGTGCAATTAGTTAATTTAATTTCATTCATGTATTAGTTATTTATTTTCGCTGTATCAATAAACTGGTTAGAAAAAAATAAATTACACTATATTTTCCAAATAAAAAAGACGCTGTATACAAACAGCTCTTTTACCGCCTTCTAGTTGTTTGGAAACTTCCTGCTTTACACTGACTCAATCAGTGTAAAAAAAAAAAAAAAAAAAAACAGAAGGTGTCTTTATTAGTGACGGGTATTTTATTTAGTTTTTTAGTTGCTATTTACACGATTTTCGTGAAGCCCGTTTCCACTCTCCCCAGTGCCATGGTAACATTTTTTTATAAGTTTTGGGGAAATATCTTTCATAAGACGATGATGTATGGCTAAAAGTCCACAACAGTATGAGATTCCTACTCACTAAAAAGCCAGCCACCCTGTAGAACTGCTGTTTCGCATTATTTCGCGGGAGTGGGAGCAGGATGGCTATGCGCTTTGCGCCTACTTCATTGGGCACCTTATTAAGCCACTGCCATGCTATCTGTCAACATGTAAACGGGTGTAATAGCACTTCTACCATCTCCCTGTATAGAGTCTTGATGTATTGACTATCGATTATATATATTGACTGATTGATTATATAGACCTGATATGGGAGGTTTAGTTAACTAGGTAGCTGACCATATGGTGATGCTTAATGTCATTGGATTATGGATGTTATTATGCAATGTGCTCAAGGAACTTTTATTTTATTTAGTATATGTTGTTTTATTTTGGTTTAATTACTGTTAATTAGTTTGTGGCCAGAGCTCTTATCGTAAGTTTAAGATTATTTTATATTGTTTGCATAATTTATATTCAATAAATGAAGTTACTGCCGAAAGAATATTCTTTCATAACTTTTTCAGTTATAATTAATATTAGTACTAAAGATAATATGGGTCTTTAGTCATTGATGTAGGAGTCTGTTCCTCCGTTCCTCTGTCTGTTCCTCCTACTAGCACTTTTATCATTTTTCCTGCCAGGACATTCTTGAATTATTTTTTTTTTTTTACTATTTTTGTTTTAATTTCGACCACCACCTTAACTATTTTCTCTCCTATTCTATTCTGTCGGCGCTACAACTCGACGCCGAGTCATGGCCTCCTGTACCAGCCTCCACCGATTTTTCCGAACTTGTGCTGCTACCATCCAGTTCACGCCCAACATGGATCTGGAATCACCAGCCACATCGTCACTCCATCGAAGCCGAGGTCTGCCTCTGCGTCTTGATCCGTGAAGTACCTGTTCTTTATTTTCTTTGGATGGTCATTCTCAGCCTTCCGAGCAACGTGCCCGTATAATATTTAAAATGTGAATCTCTGACAAATTTGTACATTTTTCGATGATCACGTGAGTAAAAATAATCACTTGGAAACTAT
The DNA here is from genome assembly GCA_948150685.1 of Rhaphigaster nebulosa. Taxonomy (NCBI): domain Eukaryota; kingdom Metazoa; phylum Arthropoda; class Insecta; order Hemiptera; family Pentatomidae; genus Rhaphigaster; species Rhaphigaster nebulosa. The sequence goes on from OX411308.1 coordinate 163,116,920, forward strand.
TTTCCACTTGCCACACATCCACTACTGGTAAGATAGGGCAAGTGCGTACGGGATACTTCTAAATTGAGTCATCACTCTCATAAAAATAATAATGTCCTTGCAGGGACAATAGTAATAGTGATGCAAGAAATCATTCATACCGTATTTACAAAAAATTAAAAAAAAAATAAAATAAAATGATAATTAAATAAACTTAATACAAGATATAATGTAAACTTATGTAAAATAAAATAAACGTAACATCTTAAGCGCACGCATACTAATAAACACTATTTACAATCGGTCTGTGACATCCCGAGCCAGGCTTGTCTCCCCACTTATGGATGGAAAAGCATGCCCCAGCGCTCCTCACTCAATCGCGTCATTGGCATTGGAAGCCAATGGAAACTGAGAGAGAGCGCTATAGCCGCAGACATACAAAACTTGAGTGGAGATCTGGCCATTGCCAGAACTCCAATATACTTATTTACAAGATATCTGAGGGTCACTGCCGCTTCAGCCTTCGAGGAGGATTGTAGGGATGGGTGGAGCTAGATAGGGATTGTACCAAGGGATTAGGATGATGAGGAAGGTTTTGATGAAATTTGGAGAATTTGGTTGGAATGAGGTCTAAAACAAATTGGATATTAAAGTCATGATGTAGGGTATTGTTGGTTACTTAGTATGAAGCATTGACTATTGTTCGAAGGACTTTAGACTGAAAGAATTGGATGCGTTTGATGTTCGAAAACTTAGCTGTTCCCCAGAGTTCGAGTCCATAAGTCCAGATAGGTTTCAGAATTGTCTTGTAAATTAGCAATTTGTTGTCAGCTGAAAGCTGAGATTTTCTGTTTAGCAGTCTTTATAATTGACCAAACCGTCGATCTTGTCTTTTAAGTCGAGTATATGGGTTCCATGTTAGTCTTTTATCAAGTAGGAAGCCAAAATAAAATGAACTGGAAGACAGGATCTGCGTGGGAGGATAAAATTGACATGTTTGCATTTAGATTCGTTTACTTTGATTCGCCAATTATTACACCACTGTTCGATCTGGAAAAGGTGCCTTTGCACGTTTAAGGATGCTGTTTCAGGATCTGAGTTGGATGATAGGATGGCAGTGTCATCAGTAAATGTTGCCAGGAAGGTTTTGAGATGAATAGGAATGTCAGCGGTAAATAAAATGTAGAGGATGGGTCCTTGAGGAACAGGGGCCTCAACTGGATCATGGCTGGAAAATTCTGTTCCTCAGCGGACTCGGAAGGAACGGTTAGAGAGATAGGATCGGAGGACTAGGTATAAAGATTGAGGTAAATGGATTTTTAGCTTGAATAGCAATCTGTCGTGCCCTACAGGGTCGAAAGCTTGTGCTATGTCCAGAAATGTACCGGGACAATATTGTTTGCAATTTAGAGCTGAGGAAATATGGTCAACAACTCCGGAGTCTTTGTTGAACAGTGGAATGTTGTGAACGAAATCCGAACTGGTGGGAAGGAAGATTTTGAGCTTCTAATATGGTTATGATTCTTTTGAGAAGGATCTTTTCGAATATTTTTGAAAGGATTGGGAGTAGACTAATTGGTCTATATGATGTAATTCTGTTGGGAGATTTGTCTGGTTTCAGAAAAAGAATGATAGCGGAATGTTTCCATAAGAGAGGAAAGTGGGTAGTACGTAGGATGGAATTGTAGATGTATGTAAGGAACATGCTTTGGGTGGAAGTTGTCGAAGGATCTGAGAGGTAAGAAGGTCGTCCAGGGAATTTACGAGAAGTCAGTTTTTAAAGAGATATTTGACCTCAAAGGGATTAACATCGTTATAAGGTAAGGAGAATGGGATTGGTGATATAAGGAATTCTTGTACTGATGTTGTGTTGGTGAGATCGGATTCTGGATGAGGAGTGAATGCATTGGAAAAGTGTTTGGCAAATTCCTTGGCTTTATCTTCATCAAACGCTGCCCAGCAGTCATCAATAATAGTCATCAACGTTGCCCAGGAGCCACGAGAAATATGGTTCGATTTTAGATTTTTTTTAGTGATATACCACAGGGAATTGTCCCGAGCAGAGAGGGAGGATTTTCATAGATGGCTTAATCTCACTAACATTATAAAATATTGCAGTAGATAATAGATTTTTTACACAAAGTAATTCTTCCAGAAATGGTGAACACTTAAATTTATCAATTTCAAAAGACCCAATTGTTATTTAAAAAGGTGCTCACCAATGTAAGACAACAAAACAAGCTTTCTCAGGGGAAAGAAAGGAAATTATGAAATTTGCAATGTAAAAATTATTTTGGGAGTGGCCCCCTATTTAAGAAAACTATGAGGGTTAATGAATTAACTAGTAAAATTTAGGATTATTATTATTATTAGTAGTAGTCTCTGAAGATGAACGATTCTGAAGATGAGAAAAAACAGCTCGAAACGCCAAAAATAATTGTATGAAAAAAAAAATTTGTTCACATATTAAATATAAATTGTTAAATAATACATTAGTAAATACTCTCTAATAAATAGCAACATTTGAATATAAAGGTAAAGTAGGAGTGACCATTTTTGAATATTTTTTCATCTTATCGTATTTGATAAATATCTTGCTGTGCTTTTCTATATTCATTTTTATGAAGTACCAAGAGGATTCCAGAGTGCACCCGGAAATGTATCTGCTACATGGACCTGAAAACGTTGTTTTTTTTACTTCCCGGAAATGCCCAACTTCCTGTCTCTCTCTAAAAGGAAATTGACAAAACTTTTAGGTTTTGATCACCATATTGAACTGTTATTGTTTCTAGTTTAATATAGAGAATGACAGTGTTATCAAGTCATTACATGACTTAAAATGACGGTTCACTGTTTAATTTTAGAGATTGAAGATGCTGTAGGAGGCCTTAATTTCATTGATAAGGTTAATATATATTGGGCAGATTCCATAAATAAATAATAATTTTCTAGCTTTATGAAAATTTGGAGTGTTACCAAGTCTCGCTTAATGAACTCTCTCTATGTGATAAATCTAGCTTAAAAACGAAAAGTTGCACGAAAATGAAATTACCTATTTAAGGTAGGTATTATGCCTGAAATTTTACAGCAAGTTTTTCGCCAAAATTGATTAAAAATGTACATGTTTTTACAATCTTCTATAAAATGCTGTAATGATTTTGATCAAACTCGTTACATCAATGTACAATTAAGTTGTCCTTAATATCAGCCAGGTTTTATCCTCATTGAAGTAGTTTGATAGGGATTAAATTCAGAATTTTCAAAACAGCTTCTTCTAAAGTACTTTTACTCTTGTTTATATGAAATATTTTTTTGATTTTTTATTAAATTTTCTTAATTAATCCTGTTGGTTTATTATTTTCAATAATGCAGCTTTGTAACCGACCAAAAAAAAAAAAAAAAAAAATACTTCCCTCCCCTCTCCCCCCTAAAAATTGAAGGCTTTTCGCTTCGTGATACGTAGAATCCAAATATTGAATTTTTAAAAAAATCAACTCTACGGCTTTTCTCCGAGGCTACTGGACCATAACACAAAAATTATGCCGTTTATGGTAAATTATGAATAAAATCATATGAAAGATAATAAAATTACAACGAAAAAAATAGAAAAATCATCGAAATCGGACCAGTATTAGCAGAGATGTAGCGTATTGAACTTTGTCGACTAATTCCCCGATGCTCGTTGTCTAATTCTCTTGACCTCCTGAGTTATTCTTTTTTATTTTTTCTGTTTCTACGCTTCTCTCTTCCAATCGCGGATTCCCAGCTTCTTTGCATCTCTCTCCACTTCATCTATTCTTGGATCCATCCACCTCCACCAGCTTCTCGGTCTTTCTTTCCTTTTTCATTTTCCCACAGAAGTGCACCTCCAACATTTCCTCTGTAACCTTTCACATTCTATTCTGGCCTTATACCTGTCTTTTTTAGCCTACTCAAGGAATGTGGTGTGAACGGATACAAAAGATATTTTTGAAATATAATTACAGTAGAACTTTCTAAATAACACTCCCGTTATTACGCTCTTTTTCCTTCGTTCCGGTCCAGTTGGTTGTTTTCCTATGAAGTTGTATTCTTTATAAAGACCCAATTTCCCGGGAACAACCCTTTGAAGGAATTTTTTCTTTGATTTTTTTTTTTTTTTTTACATTTTTAACGTTTTGTATTGTAAATATCAGACAGGTTAACTTGAAGTTTTAAATACAATACCTGATGGAAACAGGAAAGTGGTAGGAAACAACAGTTTAATTGATTCCACGAACGTAGTTTTCAGGAATGTTTAGTTTCTGTATGGGTGAGATATTAAAATTAATTGAAAGGTTCGTTTAATTGAAATTTTTATTTGTTTAGATTTTATTATGGTTTGACCAGAGATAACTGATGAACTGTTGCTGAATGAATGAAAAAAACAAGTGAGTTCTTATTTCTGAAGAAAGGTTCACAATAGTCTTGATGGTTTCGATGACAAATATGGAACCTTCCAAATATGGAATATTAAGACAAAATGGAATCAGTAAAAACAACAAATGCTTTTACCGCGTTACAAACGATTCGCACATTTTTTTTTTTTTTACTCTTCTGAAGTTAAAAAGGAATCTTTTGAACAAATATTTTAATTTAGAAAATGTTGTTTTTAAAAATACATGATGTTGCCTTAAACAAAAAAATAAATCTATGATTGCTTTAAACCAGGAACATCAAAAATGTAGATTTAAATGTTTTTTTTTTGTTTTAGTTGTTTTACATGATTAATGTGCTCTTTTTTTCGAGGCCCTAGGAGAGCGTTATAACGAAGTTTTACTGTATTTGGAAATAATGCACCATTGTTTTATAATTTGCAGCGTTTTTTAATAATTATATAAAAAATTATGTATATGATTAATTAATGAAAAATTAATAAAAATAATGAAAAATACCGTTTTCAACGTAATATGGTAATATTTAATATAGTTACTTTAATATTATTTGGGAATATTATATTACTAGAAGACACATGATTTTATTATATTTTCATGTATTCCTAAAAAATTGTAGAAATCAGGAATGGTCTCTTGTTGCATAGGTCAACTCACATAAAAATTTCCTGAACAATAAAATGTACATCAAATATTTGTATTTATTTACAGATATTTACATGTATGTTATTGATGAAATGAATCTTATGACTACCTGTACATCCGAAATTGATTAATTCGATAATTATATAAAAATTTGGAAATATTTCAAAATAGGTTTAAATTTACTGCCAGTAATCTCCAAGAGGAGAAGAGAACTCTTATAGCTGCTGTAACGTGGCAGTAAAGTTCTAGAACTCTAATTGGCCTCTATACTGGCTAGTTTTACTCTGGAGAGAGTATCTACCACTCTCGAGAGTGAAATAATAGATCGTGTAAACCTTAAGGCTTACAATTATAATTTTATGTAAATCGTCGGATGAGAAGATTGAGATAAAAGAAATTGTTGAAAAAAATAACAAATAAAAACTCTTTTAAAACTATTGAAGTTCTAAAGCAGTGAAGCAGAGACTAGGAGCGGGGCAATAAGAAACTTCGCTGACCACTATGGGCTACCGCAGTCTGTGGTCTCTGCCTTAGTTCGACAATATGTTGTGGTTTAGGGCTCTGTGGTATCTCAGGGGACTACTCCAGGTAGAAATCGTAGGTCTTGTAGCTACAGAATCATTATAGATATCTCTGTTTGCTGATCTAAGGGAAGATTTGCTGCGTCTGTAGACTCTATAGAGCGCTCCATATTTTTATAGTACCGTCAAACAAGGCGAGAAAGATTGCCGGGATGAGAATGGCCAAAAGTAAGGAAAATGTAAAATTGGTTTTAAAAACCAGTCATTTTTTTTTTCATTTACTGTTGGTTTATGTGAGCTTAAATAATTTTATACAAATTTGCGCATTTTAAATTATTATATTATAACAATTTCTATGCAGAAAAAAAAATAGATCTATATTTTCTATATTGAGTGATTTTTGTTAAGTTGGCAATACTTGTTGTGGTATAACTCCTTAAACCGATTACCGCATCATTAGTTGTGGTGATAGAACAATTCCTTCTACGAATAAAGGTTAAGTTTTTTTTTTCAATTATTTTGTGAACTAAATGTAAATATTAGCAAATTTTCTAACATTAGCGGAAGATCTATTCATTTATGGGCTGACTGTGGCCAAATGGATTCATAGCCTTACTCACCCTGCGCTCAGCATATAATTATTTAGTCAAGTACTTCCCCCCAAAAAAAAGATTAAAGACGGAGGCTAAGATTTGATGAGGACGAATTTTAAGAACTCCTGCTTTTCTTGTCAAATATTTTATTTGTAATTTTTTATTTTTATACGAAATTAGGTAAGAATATTATATATTTTTTATTATTAATTTGAGTGAAACTTATATTCTGGATTAGCATAAAAATAAAACGCTTAGATTCCAAATACAGGATATAAACCAGCCGCAACTTCAATATTGAGAAAGAAGACATGTAAAGAAAAAAAATTAACATTTTTATAAATTTAAAGGATTACCTTTCTGACTATACTCAGCCTTTAAATATATGAGTTTGTATGAAAAAAAGTCGCGGCAATCAAATATAGACATATGTTACTCTCTCACTCAAATACAAAGTCTAAAAAAATCTGAAAATATAAGAAATATAACAAAAAAGGGTACTGTAAAACATCACCCCAAATGGACGTATTTTTAAATCAAACGGTAACTATACTGCAACAGAGAACCCCAATTTTGGCCATTCTTACCCCGGTCGACGGTATCATTTTTTATGTGACGTTGTGAACACTTCTCGCTTTCATTTTTAAATCAATAGAAGATAGCAATGGTTATTATTATTCACACATGGTTGCTGTCAGAACTAAGACTCCAAATCTGTCTAAACTCATCTCTGGCCCAATGTATTTACGTTTAAAAACTAAAAGTTGTAGCAAAACTTCCTCTACCCTGCAGTCGGTGGACTGCAAAATTACTTACATCATAATATGAAAATATCTGATGTGGACACCGCATGACTTTCTTGTACGCTAATTAAATTATAAATCGGTGGTTCAAAAAGTGATCCTGAGTTTGGTTAATAGTTTCCGAAGATAGCAGCATCACAGAAATGTTTAATATGACCTTTTCGTAAAAGTACCACTTCCAGCCATCCAATTTTAACTGAAATCTGGCGTATTATTTGCATTGATGCAAAAGTCTTATATACCGAATTTGAGATGTTTTGCATTGCATTTTAATATATTTTTTGATGAAAGTCAGTTATGACCTAAAAATAAAGTATCACTTTCGGTTTGCCAATTTTAACTAAAATCTAGTATGTTATTTTTGTTAATATATCAATCTTATATACCAAACTTAGAAGTTTTGCATTATATTTTAATATAATTTTTGATGAAAATCTATTATGACTTTTAAGTAAAGTAACACTTTTACTCGTAGTGACCAAAATGAGAGGTTCGTAGGTTTTATACAAATCTTCAATGCAAAATTTTAACTTTCTGTGACTAACCATTTTTGAGTTATGCGAGATACGAATGAACGAGCGTGAAGACGTAACGGCGAAACTGGTCAAAACGGATTCAGAGATGGTCGAAATGTATATTTCCGTTGAAATCTGAAAATAGAAAATTTTCGCGATTACAATACTTTCGTTACTGCGCGTACAAGGAAGTAAAAACGGAATTAAGGAGTTTTGCAGATTTAACTAACTTTAAACCTTAACTTTAATTAAACTAACCTTTAAAGGTTAACTAACTTTAAAGTTATCTAAAGGTTAACCTCTATGGGACTCTGGCTGAAAGTAAGTGTTGAAAAGCTGGAAATGGTTTTAATCTGTTCATTAGACCCCAGATAATAAAAACCTATGTTTTCTCCGTTCTAAGTGGTGAGCCAAGGCGGGGAAGAGGAGCGGGATAAAGCCCGATATTTTCGGACTTTTTTTCAGTTTTTGGTCAATAACATTTAAAAGGCGCATTCTAGCGAAAATTATATTCTGTTTCATCTTAGATCCCTTTCTGGTCTCAACTGGGGGTCCACATGTTTTTCGATGTTTAGTTTTGATTTTTCTAACTAACCGAATCCAACGTTTCTGGTATTCATTTTAAGCAAAATTTAACGTTCTTTAATTTATAATAGAACAAAATTTTCGCTAGGGTGAGCCGTTTCAATGTTATTGGCCAAGAAATGAAAAAAGTCTGAAAATATGGGGATTTCCATTTAGAACGGGGAAAACTTAGGTTACTATTATCTCACATCTAATGAACTGATTAAAACCATTTCCAGCTTCCCAACACTTACTTCCAATCAGAATACCAGATTAACTGACCTATTTTGGAAGAAATCCTTTCACCACATGATAATAAATAAAATATTATTTAAAAAAAAATAATTTGAAAATGCACTTTGTTTCGGGATTCAACGCCTCAACTAGTCATATCAACTCTATAAATAAACATGACCTGAATTAAACATTGTTATTTTTGGTCCATAAGCGTAATTGATTTGATAAAAAAAGCCTAACATTACCACAAAAGTCCAATAATATAACTTTAAGACTTTCCAAAAAAAAGATCAAATCTAAAGAAATAGAGTAAAGATATGTTTGTAGAGTTATTTATTAGGTGTGGCTAAAGGTGACACGGAAGAGGGAGGTAAATGTTTGGCGAGAATGTTTGCTGTACGGGGCTGAGAAATTTGTTCGTCGCTCTTACAAACATCGTTCCATATTCAGGAGGCAATCTGTTCGGCTAAGAAAGCGGCAATTTTGTTCTCAATCTTACCTTATTAGACCTCTACTTAATTTAAATATTAAATATCACCTTCTGGGTTTAAATTGACTGAAATATCGAATACAAAACACTTAATAATTCAGTAACACATAACATATTTAAAAATTAATTTCGAAATTAATCTCGGCTAAAATATATCAAATTTATGGCCCAGCTTGATACGAAACATGAAAAAAAGAAAAGGTTTTTTATTCTAATTATAATTTTTTTATCTTGATCTTAAAACAATGATTTAAAAACTATCGTTTTCATTTTCACTCTATTCCAAGGAGCTCTCTTCCGCATGAACTAACCGGCATTATTCTTTATAATACATTATCGGTACATTTGTAAGCATAAGCTCCAAATGGGCTTAAATAACACAATTTTAAGTTTTATTTCGAGTTAACTTGTTTTTTGGGGTCTTTTGCAGCGCTCAACATTGACACATTTTTATTTATTAATTTGCTCTAAGCCCACTCGCGGCTGCTGTACGATCAATCAACCTAGAGACAATGACACATAGGCATTAAGGGCTAGAAGGGCTTAACAACAGATCGTACTCAATGCATCTAGTACCTTTACCATTGTACCTCAAATCTTGGTAGGAAGGCCCGTGAAATGGTTTAATGACATGCCCAATATTAACTTTTCAAATGAAAATTTTATCTATTAATGTATTTATGTAACATGAACAGTATATATAATTTATTTTTATTATTTTCTGCTTTATGAATCCGTATATATGAGTATATATAAGTTAATGTCCGGTGGACAACAATGTAGACCTTAATACCATCTCCGAATGTAAATAAGATACAGATACTATATATAGAGGATTATTGAGGAGAATAAATCGGTTTTAGTTCTGATCTCGTGAATGTTATTTCAAGCTCCCTTTTCCTTCTTTTCTTTATATCATTTGTTTTTTTATTGTTCGTTTCGAGCCGAGGGAGCTTAACGGGAGCTTATATATATTCTAATTCTAGAATGTTTCGAATATCAGAATGCAAAATGGAATTTAGGGGATCTCAATTGGGGAATGTGATGTTAATTTGAGGTGGTTGCCTCCAGCGACTCTAACTCTGAAATATCCAATGGAATGGAGTAATTTTTTTACGTATTACGATGGGAAATGAAATTTTCCGAAGTGCCCCGATGGCGCTACTCGAAAAAAAACAAAAACGATTTTTATAAAAAATTCCAAATATCTCTGAAGGATAGCATATATAAAAAAAAAAAAATTCAAGATAACGTTGTAGAAAAATAAAACTATTTTCAAACTAGTCTAGATTCATTCCTGAACGCTAAATATTAGAGTGACAAAAATAAATAAGAAAACAGCAAAAGGTATTGTACTTGTGATGTGCACACGCAATAAACACTATTGGAAAGTCATAATTGCTGCTCCTTTTATCAAAAAGTATTATTATTTTTATTGGGTGATTATTATTACATTTATTTGATATATTTATTGGATAATAAAAATTCATTTAGAAAAGAAATAGCTGGAATTTTGTCCGAAACACTATTTTTTTGACTTTTGGAACTTTTTAGTGTTATATTGTTTATTACTGCCACTCTATTACTTAGCGTTCAACAATGAAAATAGACTCATTTGAAAGTTATTTTAATTCTCTGCAATGCTCACTTGAATAATAGAATTCTAAAAATATGCTTTCCTTCAGCGAAATTTGGAACTTTGTTTAAAAAGCGTGTTTTTGTGATTATCACTCCCTCGTAAAGTTTCCAAGCTATTAGGCAGCCTTCTAAAGAAGAGATTGTACATCTTTCATAATCCCAATCTTTCCGACTCACTGGCTGGATCATCTGAGAGAGATTTCGCTACACAAGGACACTAAGCTCTTATTCGTTATATTTTTATCAGAATTTTTTTCCAGTGGATAGTACCATAAAACAATTGGAGAATATTTTCGGTGAAAAAGATTATGGGATCTATTGTATTATATTGTTTTTCTTTTAGAAGTAATCCTATGACGGCACTCTTTTATTTATCTATTGCTGAGTTATATCACTCATTTTACCTTGTTACATCCAAATTTTCAATATCCTAATATCTGATTTTTTTTCTTTAAGAATCATTTACCATATTTTAACTATATACATCATCGTTATTATAATCACTCTTTCCTCTATGATCGCTTATGGCGTGTTAGGCATATGGTATTTACTATAGTTATTGGATATTGCATATCGCTGTTGTAGCCGTGACACATCCAATGTAACAAAATCTCCGTTATGTGATTTTGGTTTTATTGGAAACAAGATTTTATCGCCTATGTGCTAGTGAAAAGTAATTGATCAAAAAGAATCCTCCTGCTGTGTCTAGTTTTTATCGCATTCACAAAGAATTACCGCTAAAAATCACCCATGACGTACTTATAAGACAGTCTTTACATAGATGGTTTTACAGTTATTTACATACCATTTTGGAATGTTTGTAATTAGTTTATAAAATAATACTTTATAAAACGGTTCATAAATCAGCTTTTCGTTTGTCCTGTTAAATCAAGTATTTCACATAGGAGGTTTCACGGCGGAAATGATGGTATTCCAATAAGCAATTCAGGACTTTCAGAGCACTACGAAGGCGTGACGTCATTTACCTAATTTTTCGAAGCATTTGCCGACGACCTCATCATAATTGTTGCCAATGACCGGGATCTGCAAAGTAGTGTAAACATCATGCAAGAACAGATATTCAGCATCAATATAGATATTAATCCAGAAAAAATGAAATGCATGATAGTAGGATGAAAACCCCGTAGAGTAATTAGAGTCCTGAGGTTGCAGGGGCAAATCTAGGATTTCAAATATTTATATAAATATTTCGAATTTCAAATATTTAGGTGCCTGGTTCAATGAAAGGGGCTATATCGACGGAAAGGTGACAAAGAGGTTAAATGCAACTGGAAGAATGTTCCACTCGATCTGTAGAGATTTCCTCAACAGAAAAGAAGTAACCAAGAACATTAAGATGTCCGTCTACAGGTCAACGTTCCTTCCTATTCTTTCCTATTTCTCGGAATCATCGACCTTCACCTCAAACTTAGGAGCCAGATCCTATGGAGATGCGGTACCTGAAAAAAGTCCAAGGGAAGACCAAGAGAGACAGGATGCGCAACACCATTATTAGACTAAACCTCGAGGTGCAGCCAGTGGAAAGTACTCTAGAGGAGAATATATTACGATGGTTTGGACACCTCCTCACGATGAATCCAGGAAGAATCGCTAAAATGATCTAGGAGACACGAGAAGAGGGAAGAAGACCAAGAGGAAGACCAGGGATCACCTTGGAGGAAGGTGTGCGGGAGACATTCAGAAAGCGAGAGCTGGGCTAGAACAGGAGAGATCTGGTCCCAGCTCTACAGAGGGCATCCTCACATTGCACAGCGGAAGATCGGAGTATGATGATGGCTATATGATGGCTAAGGCGCGGTAGATCTACTATTTTGCATTACATACTGGTATTGTTGGCTTATCTTTAATTTCTAATCTTTTTTATCAAGGGGTTAATTTTTAATTTTTCTTTATGTTACTTATTGGTATAATTTTCAGTTATGAACCTTTGCAAGCGACCAAGACCAGAAAAAAAAAATTCAAGTTTCAAGATACGTATAATCTAAAAATCGAATATATAAGAAAAAATCAGTCTGTCCGCGGCTTTTCTACGAAACTACAGCCGATTTTATTAAAATTTGGCACCTAAGTCACAATCGCCCCAGGATTATTCTTGGAACAAAATTCTCATCAGCCGTTTTGTCCCGAAATGGCAGCCGATTAGGGGTTTTAAACGTTCATATCTCAGCCATTTACAAAGATAGAGAACAAAGTAAAGTCTTTTGGAATCAATAGACCAAATGATAAAAAAATAGATACAAAATTTCAATTTTTCAGTGATTTTATAGCTTAAGATAGAAGAAGATATTGTATAAACTAAACTAAAGTAATCCATTTTTCCGTGCGACTATGTTTGTATTATCATGTTATTGCACTGTATAATTTTGTGGTTTCTGGCAAACATATCAAACCGTTATTAGAAACTAAAACATTATCATTTCTCCTTTTTTTTTAACTAACTTCACAAATCATTGCTCAGGCCAAGATTTCGCTTAACAGATGATTTAAATTAGCTAAAATATGGACTCAATATCAACAAGATCGAGTCGATTTTGAATGCACTATCTATATTTGTTTAGTCATTTTTAGATTGGTCTGCATTTATGTAATGCTTTTCAGTCTGAATTGGTGAAACGTTGGCTGGATGGTTATTTACTGAAATTGTTTTAGAGAGACATTTTTGGGTTGGAATCTTTTATTAATACTATGACCGTAGTTATTGTCTTTTTTTCTCAATCAATAAAAAAGATATATTTCAGAATATGTTTATTAATGATTATGTTTACTAAAATTTTTAAAATTATTATTGATTTTGGAGAACTTTCTTTGTTGCAAAATTCGACATTTTGGAAGATGTATAGTTGTATACTAAAAAGAATGATCATTAGAGTGAAAACGTAATTGAGGATCGCATTATTTTTTTTCACTCATTCACGCCACTGATAATTTCATTGTCTAGAGATTCTCTTCAAAACTCGACTTTACGACGTCTGAAAACAATAATCTGCCATACAATAGGGTCGGACGGATTATGGCTATATAAATTAATGTCTTTAAACAAAAATATAGACTTGAGACAGATAATAAATGATTAATCCGGTATGTTTCACTTCTTGTTACTTTTTTTTTATTATTATTATTTTTTTTTTTTACAAAAGTGTACCGAAATCCTAAATGCCTGTCTAACGTAATTCCAAGATAAACGATATTTTTAGAGTTATTCATATTTGTATAGTTGGTTTTCGGAGTTATTTATTTTAACTTTAATCGGAGTTTCTTCTTCCCTCATTGGATCGAAAATACTATGCCCATCGTTTTATCTGAATTTACATCTATTTTTATATTTTTCAGCTCCTACCGTTTTTTTAGAGCCGTGCTGGCATATGAGCTACTACTTGTGTCGGCAATATCATCAGCAAAAGCTGTTCCTGTGTTTTTCTGTTACTTGGATTCAACAATTTTAACAGCATTAATGGAACACTATACTTTGTAGCTATAGTACAACGCCTTGCAGTACAACCCCGTTCGTGAAGTGTATGGAACCAGAAAGTTCTTCTAAATGTTTCACTGCCAAATAACGGTCACTTAAAAATGATCTGATGATCCAACATTCGGAGCACCCAAGAGATCACATTTATTTATTTTTTTCTATAGCTCCGACTTTACTGTTTACAAATATATATCATATTAAAAATCTATATATACATATGTAGAACGAGCTATGTATTTTACCTATAATTGGCTTCAAGCACAAACCTAAAATATTAATTTAACATTACAAAAAAATAATAATAAAAATCAATTCTAATTTTCCAAACGTTTATTTTTTTTTAAATCTATGATTCTTTTTACCGTCCCTTCTTCTGTCAGGGGTAGAAAAAGTATGAATTATTTGGTGATAAAAAAAAATAAAAGGTGTTTTAACAATAAACGTGAATGATTGTGTTGGCCTTCTTTTTTTTCTAAGAGCCACTCGCTGTATTACTTTTTGTAATTCTTAATTCCCTTTTCAGCAAAGCTTTTGAAGCATCATTGTTTATAGTATATTAGGGTGAGTTTTTCTTCAATACGATTTCGTTATTTTATTTTCTCCGATATCCTAAACAGGATTAAAAATAATTATCTAAAAAATGGTACAAAACTGAGAATAGAAAATGATACAACAAATAAATTCAAACGAAACTGACTGGAATAATATCAATAGATTTTTTTTTAAACTGGTGGTAAATACGAAGTTAGTGCTCATTGAATAGATTTCCCGGTAACTTGGGGGCTGATATTTTTGATATGTTAAAACATATTGTATCTTCTCTTTTTTTTTAAAGCTTTATTTCTTCATTCACACCTGCTTGTGTTTTACCAGTTAATTTGTTGGATATAAATTGGGTAATATCTTGATTTGACAGCTATAGTTAAGCATGGAGCTCCGCCATCCTACATCTTTTCAGTCTTTTACACGTGTTATCGAGCATGTGGATTTCGGTCAGGCTGTAAATGGGTGAGTGAGTATGCCCGTGTAATTTTTGGTGAAAATGTGAAAGTAGATCCGTATGTGTTTGTTAACTGGTCTTATATAATTGTGCCTACGTTTCGGCCTAAATTTTAGGCCATCTTCAGGGCTAAAAATGAAAACAAAATAACAACAATGAAAAAATAGAAAAGAGGCAGTACCAGTAACAGTAAAATTGATAAATGATAAAAACAGAAAATACAAGTAAGATAAAAAGTATAAAGAATAAAAAGAAAAGGATAACACTAAATTACATAATACAAAAGACAATTGAAAAAATAAAATCAAATAAAATAAATGAAATAACAATGTAAAAATTAAAAATTAAAAACAATGCGATATTTACACAGGGAATAGTGAAATATATGAAATCTATTAATTAAAAAGACACATCATATGAAGGTTTGGTAATGTGTAAAGCATACATGCATAGCAAAGCATAAAGCATAAATGCATACAGTATATAAAAGCATACAGAGATAGTTGTAAGTTATGCAAAAGATGACTATGATGTTAAAGAAGTTGACATTGTTGTAATTGATTTTTGTAATTATGATCCCCCTCCGTCCCATCACTTCCAATATTAATTCTCCCTCGGTCAAACTCAGCAAATTCTTACTCCCCTCCTTACAAATCCTTAGCCACAACAACCCTTATGACGTCCAAAATTCCTTTCACCTACGCGAACAATTATTATCCTTTACGATTCCTGACCACTACATACTTACCTCCTTCGACGTCGAAAGTTTATTCACCAACATTCCCATAGATAAAGCCCTCCGTATAATTGAAGACAACTGGACATCCATTGAACCCCATACTCCCCTTAACCGTTCCTCATACCTAGAATCCCTACAGCTGTGTTGTAAATCCGGTTACCTTACTTTCCATGGACAGTTCTTTAATCAAATTTCAGGACTTGCCATGGGAAATCCTCTTGCTCCTGACATTGCTAATATTGTCCTTAATGACCTACTTAATTCCGTAACTCCCCTATCCCCAAATGACATTATCTTCATTAAAAAATATGTAGACGACCTTCTCCTCATCCTCAATCCTGATAAAATTCCTGATATCCTATTAGCCTTCAACTCTTACCATCCCCGCCTACATTTTACCGTTGAACGAGAATTACAAAGTTCCCTTCCTTTCCTTGATCTCCTCATTATAAGAAACCCTGACAACTCTATATACACAGACTGGTATACCAAACCGACTTACTCTGGCAGACTTCTAAACTACTATTCCCAACATCCTTACCACCAAAAAATAAACGTCGCCAAAAACCTCATACATCGATGTCTTTCCCTTTCCGACTCCCACCTTCATGATACCAACATTAATCGTATCAAACAAATCCTCTTAACCAATAACTTTCCCCTCAATACCATCAACAAACTCATCCACAACTACAAAAACCCTCCCCTTCCCATCACCTCTACCACTACTTCTTCACCACCCACTACCACTCCCTTCTATAGATCTCTTCCATACATCCCCGCCCTTTCTGAAAACATACAGAAATCCTTACGCTCCTCAATTCCCAATCTGCGAATTGCTTTCAAATCCCACAACAAACTTTCCAACCTCTACACACGTGTAAAAGATCCCATTCCTCTTAAACACCGTTCCCATGTCGTATACCGCATCCCCTGTTCCTCTCCCAACTGTAACTCTACCTATATCGGCGAAACTAAAAACCTCCTTAAAGATCGCATCACCCAACATAAATATTCCATCTCTTCCCGTAACCAGACTGCCTCTAAACTCTCAGAACACGCTTTATCCTTAAACCATACTTTTGATTTTGACAGTACTTCAATCCTCGCCACAGTCCCTAACCATGACAAACGACTCCTCTCAGAAAGCATCTTCATCCAATTAGAATCCCTTCCCGTCAATCAAAAAACTGATATACAAAATCTTTCTCTAACCTACTCCCAAGTATTCAATTTATTAAAAAAAACATAACTTTTCATTACCCTTTTTTTTTTTTTTTTTTTTTTTTTTTTTTTTTTTTTTTTTTTTTTTTTTTTTTTTCCTCTCCGTGACAACTCCTTATACAAAGTATTTATTTAAAAAATTTCCGTGGTAAATTAAACCCCTATTGTTATTATTTAACTTATACTTATTGTTTACTTAACTTTAATTTTATTATTATATTATTTTTTTAACTCGTCACGACGATTTTTTTAACCCGCAACGACTCCTTATACAAAGTATTTATTTATTTTTTATATTTTTTATTTATTTATTTATTTTTTTTTCCTTAGTAAATTTAACCCGTAATATTATTTAACTTATACTTACATTTAACTTAACTTTAATTTTTTCAAATTTAATTTTTTAACATTAATTTTTTTATATATATAGTTTTCTAAATATACTTATATCAATACGTTTTTACTGTTTTCAAATCAATTGTTATGTCTTTTGATCACACCGCATTTAAATTTAGTGTTAGTTTTATTTCAAATCAGTAAGTTGGTAACATTGTTTTAACGGTTTTCCTAATTCCCGGCAATCCATTATTAATATTCAGTTGGCGCTAGACCACACGCCTCGCTGGTATGTAATTATCACGTTTTCTTTACATTTCCTCCTCCTCATTCTTTTCTATCCTTCTTCTTTCTTCACCACATAGGATTTTTATCTATTTTTGTTTTTGGGGCTTACATTATTTTATATTTTACTCCTTCATCTCATAATTACAAAAATCAATTACAACAATGTCAACTTCTTTAACATCATAGTCATCTTTTGCATAACTTACAACTATCTCTGTATGCTTTTATATACTGTATGCATTTATGCTTTATGCTTTGCTATGCATGTATGCTTTACACATTACCAAACCTTCATATGATGTGTCTTTTTAATTAATAGATTTCATATATTTCACTATTCCCTGTGTAAATATCGCATTGTTTTTAATTTTTAATTTTTACATTGTTATTTCATTTATTTTATTTGATTTTATTTTTTCAATTGTCTTTTGTATTATGTAATTTAGTGTTATCCTTTTCTTTTTATTCTTTATACTTTTTATCTTACTTGTATTTTCTGTTTTTATCATTTATCAATTTTACTGTTACTGGTACTGCCTCTTTTCTATTTTTTCATTGTTGTTATTTTGTTTTCATTTTTAGCCCTGAAGATGGCCTAAAATTTAGGCCGAAACGTAGGCACAATTATATAAGACCACACCTATTAAGTCTATTTCTTTGACCGCACCCCCGATCAACTTCTCCCTTTAAATAAAAGACAAATAATTACATTGACTAAGAAATTTGATACATATACCGCCCCTTAAAGGGTCAAGTCAAATTCCGAAGTTTACACCAGTTATGAAGTTGTAGTTTGTGTCTTTGATATATTGTTGAGATTGTTATATCATCTGCACTGTCAGAGTTTCAGAGCTGTTAGGAACATTGTGATATATGGTTGAAATTAATGGATGGAGTACTGACCCCTGTAGTACTCCTGCTAAGGCTGGTCTAATGGGCAAAAGTTGTTAGCATCGGCAGACAGATAAATTTATCAGAAAGGAAGGATCTTTCTAATTATCTATCTTATCCTAATAGTTCAAAACTGACCAGCTGCATATTAAGATTGAATCTCTTTAACGTACTTACATTGGTATAATGATTATTATTTATGTTTTAAGGGATATTGGAAAATTATTCTAATCTCTTGACATATTCTAAGACTAATAGGAAATCAGAGTCGGGTGTAATAATAATCTATTTCTGTCCATAGACTTCTTATAACGTGCAGTTTATAATGACTTTTAGCCCAATGCATGTTGTATTATGTATCATTTTGTCCTTTAAAATTGAAGTTACCGATAAGGGATATTGCGCTGATAGAATTCACGTTTTTTAAATTTCCTGAGACAACGTAGTGGCTAAAACATCTGCACTTGGAACGTATCCAAATACAGCAACATATACTATTGTGAAACATATTTTTCACTCCGCGTGTTCTCAGGCAGCTAACACATCTTCTCTGCAAATAATGGAAAAAAGAACTTAACAAGTGGAAAAATCTAGGTGGAGATGGATGAATGGGAGGGGGGAGCGAGGGGCACACGGAAGGTGTTTTCCCTCTTACCCTTCTGATTGGTGGCTCCCCGAAAGTATCGAGCGAGCCTATTGGCCGCACTCCAGGACTGAGGAGTCAGCTGACCAATCCGTCCTCAAATGCCTTCTAATATAAATTTCAGGAGTAGGTATCTGACATTACAAATATTACAGTTGTATTAACAAGGGAATCCGTATTCCTACTGATATAAATAAAATAAAAAATCTTGATTGCAATATAAAACGTGATATCTAAAAGACACCATTTTATGGATCATTAAATTAAAACCCCAAAAAAATTCTATACAGAAAAAAAAATATTTATATCTAAACTTTAAAGGGGCCTATCAACTATTAGAGTTTGTTATGTTGTGTATGATAAATTACAGAAATTGTAATGGATTTAAAAAAAGTTGAAAATTTATAATTAAATAATTAATTATTACAATGAAAATTATAATAATTCTAATGAATCATTATTATAAAATTACTTGAATGATTGAATTAGTATGCCCTTTACAATCTACCGTGAAATAGTTTGTAATGTTTCTTTATATGCTGAAGTTTAGTTATAAAGTAATTCTGCTAATGTATCATGCAGTTTTGGTTATAGTTCTATAACCTTTTGACTGTAAAATTTGAATTATTATTTATTTATTTTTTTGTATCTCCTCTATGCGAATATTAAGTTATATGCGTCTCAGGTTTAAGTTTCTTTTATTTTATATTTATTTTCATGCCAGGCCAAATCATTGTACTTTATCCGTCTGCGAACGATGTTGAGATAAATTGGTGATCATTTCATGTTTTGAGATTTTTCTAGGCTAAGTTGAATTTTTCAAAGTTTGCATCAATCGTGAAGTTTCGCTAGGTGATTTAAAGAGGTAAATATTATAATAAAGAAAGGTGTTAATAGATATATTTATATTCAATTACAGATAGACGTGCATCAACAATGTATTTACACTTAACAATTATTAGACAATGGACAATATATTTATTACTAAATGTCCATAATATTTATTTTCTGTTACATTTTACAATTGTAAACGACTTAAGGAGATAAAATGATAGATCTCTCTAATGATGATTTATTTTGTTGGAAGCTCACGGGTCCAATTTTTAGTATTATCAAGGATTGTAAAAAATTAAGTAATATTGCATCCGAGGATCATTCTGGGACGACCTCGTGGGAACAATTGATAAGGTGGGTTATGCTCCTTACTGATGGGGCTGCACCTCATGGCTACTCTCTTCTATCACTCTGCTGTTCTCGTCTACCTATATTTATTTTATACACACACACACACACATATATGTATGTATATATATATATATATATATATATATATATATATATATATATATATATATACAATGTATTTATTTCAGCCAACAATACAAATAATACAAATAAATACAAACAATGTATTTATATATAGCGAACTGAAAATAATAAACCACAATGTAATAATTTTGCAGCGTTTTTTATTTTTTTTATTTACTTTTAACATTGCTTTTTGAAGTTATTGGTCGCTGAAGAGTCTGGAAATACTTTTATTTTCATCATAACAGTAAAGTTGGATTTAATTTAATTCATTAAATAGCTGCTAGAAGGAAAAGGAATTCTAGTCAAAGACGGAAGCTGAGTCAATCAGGTAATTGCTATCACAACTCCTATAAGAGTTTGTTCGTGGGTGCTTCAGAAGTAGATGTGGGATAAGACTAGTTGAATTGTCTCTATTCTATCATCAAACTGTCTTTTACGATAAAATTAAATTTATATTTCAGAATCTTCATAGTCGATGTTTTAAAATATTGACTGAGAGCAATATACTTTATACTTTTATAAAGATATATTAATTTTATTATTATTATTATTTTATTTTTTTTAAGAAGGCCAGCGCTTTTTTTTAAAAGAAAGTGTATTTTTTCTTAAGTAAACATACTTTGTTAAACCACTAAGGAGATACGACTAAAAAATACCAACAAGATGGAATTTTATTAATCGTAAATAGAGCTAATATTAAGTTCACTTGATCGCACATTCTGCAGCACTTACCTTCGTGTTTAATATAGGAAACGCCTATTGGGGTTTAATAATAATTTACAATATTTCAATAGACTGATACAAATCAGCCCAGATATATGCAGTAATAAAAGGAGCAGACTAAAAAGGAACAGGATGGGAGATCCTTTCCTTGATGCTCCATCCTGAAAGAGGAGAGTTCCGGAGGACGTGGGTCGTAGAAGCCCACCTAACAGCGTAGACTACCAAGCTGAACAGAATGTCCGTTAGTGGAACCTATACGCCAGTGACTTTCTGGACCTTCCTCTATGCCTGCAATACGGGCACGACATTGTACAGGGTAAGAATGCACTGACATTTAAGAGGAAGGGAACCCACTCGCAAGAAATGTTAGACCACCTAACCGCAAGAAATGTGCACTAACAGAAAATTAAGAAGCAGAAATAAAGCACTGGGCAGGCAGTGGTGAAAGTCCAGTGCTCCTCGAGGGATGTTGGAAGATGGAAGAAGACTTGCTACGACTAAGTAAGAAGAGATAATGCCCAGGACGCCTAAGGTCAACAACGAATCTTGAACACAGATGGTAGGCGAGAGTAGTGGAGTGATAGGGGAGAGTAGCCATGAGCTGTAGCCACATCATTAATGTGCATGACCGTATCACCGTATCAATCATTCCCACGAGGTTGACCCAGCATGGTCCTCGGAACTCAACATTACTATCTGCCATCATTCATTTCAAGTGAAAACCGGTTAAAGTTTTCCTAAACCCATATCTCGCCCATTTATGAAGATAGAGGAAAAATATAAAGTGTTTTGGAATCATTATACGAAAGCCTTTTTTTAAAAAAAAAATCAATATAAACTTTTATATATTTCCTGCATTTTTTGGATTTATAACTATTTGAAAATAATTAACTATAGTGTAATCATTTGCAGCGTTTTTAATCATGAAATTCAATCAAGTATTTACGAATTTTCATTGTGTCTAGATTGTTCGTAATTTGATAATTTGCTGGACGTAGCTTCTTTGAAAACCAATTCTGAAATGCAAAATAGAAAATGACAGCTGCTTAAACATATTAGTACAAATATGGTTAGTGAGGCGGCTTTAATGAGCTAATTTGTTTTATTTCGGCTGAATTGGAAAGGACTGCAATTAGGACACCATTGTGTTCGGGAGGGAGGGATAATGAGCGATGATGGACTAGACAGGGCACTAATGATCATTAATTATCCTCTTTGTGTCCTACCATTCGTTTACCCTACAATGATTAGTCCTATCTATGTCCTGTCAGGGTCCCCTCTTAGCCCCTCTCTCCCCAATTTCGTTTGTCAAATAGTTTTATCCTTATTTAATCCAATTTAAAAAAATGTTAAGATTGTATTGGAAAAGGTTATAAGAAAATTGTTGAGGTTTTTCTTCGTTCCCCTAGGTCCAAATGATGTGGCCGAATTACAATTAGTTTTTTAACTAATAACGTATAAATAATTTTTGTAAAGGCGTCCACTCATGATCACTCCAAACGATGGAACAATGAAGTGGAGCTACTGGAGTGCTTGGAGTGAAGAAGATTTTAACTCCATTGACCACCACTCCGCCCCTTCATTCCATTTTGTACTTTACAGGTTATTAATGCTCACGTTTATTATAGACGTAGATTATTTATAGACTATAAATATTTCAATGTATAGATTAATGTAACTATTAAGAATTATGGAGCGTCATATAAGAATACCTCTATAATAGCAAGAACATTGAATAATTAAATCATTATTTCCTATTAACATATAATAAATAGTGTAAATTTTGAGTATATTACAAATCATAAATCCACTAAAAATGTTTATTTCCTTTTAATTAATATTTATAAATTTTAAACATAATTAATAGTTAAACTATAAACTAAATTGTAAGTAATTGATATAAATATTTTGTATATGATCAATATAATCAACTAAATGTAATAAATATCAGTATTTTAACCTCAAACCATTGACGATATGAGAAAAAAGTATTTTTTCATTTCTGGGATTTCAAATTATAGAGAGTTGTTTGGGTAGAATTGATTAAACAATATCCTGATCTTGTTTCTGATATGATATCCAGATAAACAATATCTGACGATGTTGATCATGGGGGAGAGAGGGGACGTTGTTCAAACAGGTCTGGAAAAATAATATACAAAAAAATAATTTAGACGATGGACTAATGTTCAATGCAACAACCCGCCTCCCTTATGACGGAGTAAAGATTCGAAAGGTAGAGTAATAGTCATTGTTTACATGATGATAAATAAAAATTAGATTTATTTCTGTATAATATGATGTATATGCACAATGAATAATTAGCTTGTTTTAATCTTGATGATGTTTTTAAATAGAGACGAATGATACTGTGCACCGAAAGCTTCTCACAATGAAATAAAACATAATGAATTTGAGATTGTGTTTAGTAATCTTCCTTGATCAATTGTAAAGAAAAACTTTTGCATTTTAAATTTAATTTTAAAACAACTTAATATAGGTAAATAATTTTTTTTAAGTACATGTATGCCATATCTCTTGATTATTAAAGATTTTAATTATTATTTCTAGCTTATGATATATTATTGCTTTATTTTTGTACTAGTTAATTTTTCATTAATATAACTTTCTGCAATGTAAGTATTTGAATTAAAAAAAAAAAGAAGTGTAATGATAATTGTGCAATTAAATTTGTATAGGGTTCTTATTAAAAAGTAATAATTAAATAAATAAATTAAATAATCAAAATCGTAAATTTTAAATCTACTCTATTTACTAACCAACAATTTTTACTATTGTTAATAGTTTATCATTCGACTCCATCATATTTCCACACTCACGGTTGCTTGGATTGATTGGAATTGGCGTGATGGAATTCATGAATCACTGAATTCCAGCAGCTCGACATCATTCCGAAAAATCCACACTGGATTCCTTACGGTCATTCTACGTTCCACATGGCGTGAAATGATTGATCATCAGTGACCTCCTTTAAAAAAGTGTATTATAATTATTATTACTGTAGTACACGAACCTGCAAGCGAGTCCTGGTTTCCTCCAGCCTGGCCAACATCAATCGCCAACCCTCTCTGTCGCTGGGTCATTCAGCAGTTAACTCCTGCTTTTCTTTGACTATGTTATCTTGATCTGCCGACTTATCTTGGTCTTCAGTACCTTTAGAATCAAATTAATGGCGACATATATATCAATGAAATTTTATAGTCATCTCTTTATTTAGTTCTTTTATTATTATTATTGATTATTTTAAATCTCGATTATTTGAATAGGTATCTCGATAATTCATATTCAATCCTCAGACTCTCGATAATACGAATTATCGGGATTCTACTGTATAACAAATGGCATAAGGGAACGCAGTAACTATCCAATGTGAAAATTTTTATATTCACATTTAATACAACTGATTTACTAAATTTAATATTTTGAGTTGCTAGAAAAAATGTTTGTAAATTTAGAATAATATAAATTGGATACAGAAATTAATCATTATTTCAGTTAAAAAGTAATAGAAAAGTTGGTATGTAATAATGGTTAACTGGTATACTTTGCGGACCTCTATTATTATGCAGGCTTGCATGAATAACTAAGTAGGGCTTAGAATAGTTTCGACTAAATATAATAAATTAGATTTTTCAAATTAAATAATTATTTGAAAAAATTAATCTCTGTTATTAAATGCTTTCTATAGTAGCTACTTACTCCATTATCTTTCTAATTATTGATACATAAATACAGTATCACTTCTCTATATATAATACGATAGTATAGATACCTTTTCCGTCTCTCAGGAGCGATGGATTTTGATGAATGAGGTATCAAAAGAAAGGAACTTCACAGTTAAGTGACGAATTCTAATTTCAATTGTTAAATTCTTCCTACGGCTTAAATAAGACAGATAGAAAAATTGGGACGTTTCAAAATTTTGACGGTGGTTAATCGGCGGATCGATATTGGATGGATGGCGTTTTAAAGATTTTGACGCGGGCATCAAGACCATAAATGTTTCCTTTTGGAACGTATTGGTCCAGCGTATTAAAGCCCTAAGCCCTACCGTTTTTGAGATAACGCACGCAATGTCCGCACAGACCCTATAGCATTGCGTACGTGCCGTTGTGGCAACTTTATACCAATTTGAAGCAATTTGAGTCTGTATACTAAAACTTTAGTTATTTAGTTAGTTATTTATATAAGTGGAAAATTATATATTCTTTTTCATGATTAACGCACTGCGGACACTGCTAAATATGAATACTATACATAGAAAATGACGTAGTTGAGTCTTATTGCTTAACTACAAATTGATAAATTATTTGCCACTTCTATAATTTTGTTTTCATTGAAAACTACTTTCGAATGTTATACATTCATCTTCAGTTCTAAAAACACACAAAAATTCAAAAATTAATAATTCAAAATATAGTTTGGTATTATTATACATATTAAATTAATTGTAATATAATGTAATTAAATGTAATAAGTAATGTTAAATGGCTTAAGGGTCGGGGGTTTTCCAGTAATTCCGGTGAGTAATTGTTTTTTTCTGTTATAGATGGGAATAAATATAAGAATAAATTGATGAATTAATGTTGTTGTTTTTTCATCTAAATAAATTGCAAAGTTGGAATTAACTGTCTTATTATTATATGCACGTATATTATCTCTGATTTAGTGATCTTCTAGTTTTTTCCGTGTATTTGTAAAACACCGACCCTTAAACCGTTTACCTATAACACCCCACCTTTCTTTCATTGTTAGTTCAGTGCGAGAACAAACCAGTACAAAATTTTTGTTTGATATAATCTATTTTAACTTTGGTGAGTACCAACATATATTTGATTTCTTGTGTTAATTAAATTCATAAATATTTTATAATATTAATTTATATTAAATTTATTTTTCATATGTAAATAGTACCAAAATGTATTTTGAATTGCTTATTTTTGAATTTTTGTGTATTTTTAAAACTGAAGATGAATGTATAACATTCGAAACTAGTTTTCAATAAAAAAAAAAAATTATAGAAGTGGCAAATAATTTATCAATCCCTAATTAGATTGATCATTCTATACCATCATGCGGATGTCAACTGATCATTGCTTAACTGTTAAACTGAAGGAATATTTTTCAGTGGGGTATGCTTAGTAGTTATAAAGTACAAACTGTTACTTCAAGTCATTATAAACTATGTGGCTTCGCCAAATATTTGTTTTAAATTTACTTTCTTGGTAATATCATATTCTTTATACCAATAAATATGTTTCCCAAATATCGCTTATATTTCGAACGCATTTGGGATTAGAAGAAGGATAGATATCTAATGCGAGAGTTCTCGCTCGGGTATACTAGTATACCTATAATGGTCATTAATGCAAAATCATAATAAAATAAAATGAAACAGCTCTTTGAAGTTTAAACGTTGAAGTAACAAAATGTCTAACAATCGTGTGAGCCTGATTATTGTAACAAAGTTCAGCTCCTTACCAATTCTGTACATTCCGTGCACCGGTAACTTTTAACTAACTTTTTTTATACTGGACCTCAGTAAGCCATGTTACACAGTTAGGCAACAAATGAATAAGGTTCACGCAAAAGCATTGCTTCTTCTGTCCAACGACACTTTCCTAACTTATTTAATTAAAAATAAAACGAAAACAAATAAAAAATTAGACACCTCAATTCTAGGCTGTTACTATATACTGAATATAGAGTAAAATTTCTAAAACTAACTAATATGTTCAAATTCTGTGGAAAAAAAAGGATCTGAAATGTGTATAGTAATTATCTTTCATGTGATGATTAAAAGATAATTTACCTTATTGTGGCTTAACTGACAGGATGAGTGTTTTTTACTATGTAGCTGTGAGAGAAGGATGCTTTAAAAATTTAACAATCTGCCTTCAACAACATTTGGCGAATTAGAACTGATTTATAGTAACCCTTCCGCCGGAAACAAACCTCCCAAGTATTCGACAAAGAGCCCTGCCCGAATACTGTGCGAAGAGAATTGCTAATTCCGTCCCGAGGCAAGGCTATTTTACGGATTGAGTTATAGGCTGCCATACAAATTGTGAAGGCCCAACTCCATTGAATAAAAATTAAGTCTGACTTCTTTACAATTGTGATGTTAGTTGAGAGAGGAGTTTGGCTCAATCGTGGTTATTTCGACAAAAGGGGCTAACAGAAACATACGCACTTACAATATGTTTCCTTTATTGTAAACTTTTTAATTATGTATGTTCAAATAAGTAACACTGTATTATAACTAGATATTGATTTCTCGGAACGCCTTGTGGCTACGAAATTGATTCTGTAGGTGTGAGAGTTAAAAGAATGACTATGAGATGGAAGATTATTTTTCAGACGCAGAGTGTATTAAATTGTCTAAAACAAGAGAAATCTTGAAAAAATTACTTTATTCTAGGTAGATGACGAAGCGAAATTTTTTATGATTTTTTTAATGTATAATAAGTTAAACCTACTCATTCGTTATTAGAAACAAAAAGTAATAGGTAAAAATTTGAGAGAATTAAATGAAAAAAAATGAATTGATTGAATCAAATCTAAGACAGTTCCTAGTAACTTCGTTCAGGACGATAGGCGTCTATAGTGCTTATATTTGTACATGTATTTCCAATTAATAGTTATGGAGCATGATCCTCCAGAGTTTCATATCATGAAAAACTATACTTCCATATCCACTGGTAAGGCTGTATTGTGTGGAAGAAGAACAGAGGGAGCGGTATGAGCTAATGAGATTCTGAAGAAACCTTCCTCAGTTTTTAGCCGACCCTCATCAGTGCTAGGATCAGATTCCTAACCGAGAAGGAACTGCGGGTTTTTCGTACAAATGTAGTAATTGATAAATGACAAGAGTAATGACTGATCCAATGATACGAGATAAATAAAGATACAATAAATAAGAAAATATTGTATAAGTATAGAGAATAGCATATTACATGGCAAGATATAAAAAGTAAGAAGACAGAATTAAGAAGAAAATTCATAAATTATAAAATTTATAATAAAGATAAAGTTAGTTATAATGATAAAAATACTATATAATACAAAAATAATGCATGCCAGAGCAGAAAACTGGAGTAATCCCATGCTTGGATTGGAATATCGACGCGCGATATATCTACATATCGGAGTCGAAAAACTGATATATTATATCGATATCTTAACATCCGATGTATCGATGATATCGATATTTTACAACGATTTATCGATCACACCAAATGCTAAACTATATTACAGTAGGATCTCGACAATTCATACCCAGTAGTTCGTATAGATTTTCTGGTCTCTTGAAAGTCTCCCTTTATTTCGTATAAAAACACTGCAATCCGGTACCCCCGAATTATAATTCGAATTTCCAAATAAAAAATCTGGTTAACTCTTAATATTTTCAAGAGGAGAGGTGGGTGAGTGAAGGAGGAATTGTTTCTCTGAATTTCGGTCGGTTTAACCTTTTTTTTTTCTATTCATTTCTCTTTAAATAAAATTGTAAAAAAACCTGTAACCGTACTGTTAGCCAACATAGATTGATCTGAAAAATTAAATTCGCTCATGACTGGCAAATCCGCGAATGCAAGGTGCTTTATAAAGAAAAACTTTACCGAGGTAGTGATGCAACTCTTAGAAAGCATCAAGGATGGGTAATCACCTACCTCAAAACCAAGAACTCCCATGACTTTTCAAGATTTCGCCTATTTTGACGAAGGTTTAGCAGTGGCTTGGAGACGAGGAAATTTTGACTCCGTAAAAAAAGGAGATGAAGAAATTGATGTGCCGAAGATTAGTTCTAAAATGGCGAAATAATGCATCTAAAACCTGTGTCATTTCTTAGCAAAATCGGATGTTTGTGTAAACGTATTTTCTGCTCAGAGCATGCTTAACGAAGCCATCGAAGAGATCCGTCTTCAAGGATTGCACCATAAGAAAATAACCGACTTTTTTTGTTGATCTAACTATATCGTTTGTATTTCCATTCATATAAATACAATTTTGTATTAATTTTATTTCCTATTTTTTACTACCGATTATTGGAAATCTCGATAATTTGGATATCTTGATAATTCATATTTACCTTTCGAACCCTTGACCATACGAATTATCGAGATTCTACTGTTTTTTATTTTAACAATTTTCTTTATTCGGTAAAACTCTAGAATCGTTACCCCAAAATGGCGGAGGTCTAGATTTTTAAAATCAGCCAGGTCCTAACAATCTAGATGTCCTCCATGTTGGGGTTACCATTCTGGAGTTTTACCAGTAAATATAACAATAAACAATATTTAATTATCAAACAATAATTAGTAGACAAGATTTACATACAAATAATGTTGATTAATCCTATATAAAGAAAAATTGATGATTTATACAAGTGATGATGGTACTGAGATGTATATCAAATAAATTACATGCTTTTAGATGAATGTTTTGAGAATGCGCAATACAGTCGGAAGAGTTATAAGATAAATACAAATTTGAGAAGTTTGAAGGTTTTACTATTGAAAAACTTCTAGAAGACTATAATATATCAAATATGGCTAAAAGTCTTCAAAATAAAAATATATGTTATAACATTTATTTTTCATTGAAGTATAAATCTTTTCTAATTTTTTTTTATAATGATTCATGGCTACTAAAAATATTGCTTTAAAAATAATAATCATTATATCATTTCATAACCTTCTTCACAGTTTAACATCATACTCATTTGTTGCGCTTTCTTTTCCTTTTCTACCATTTCCTTTATATATATCGATATATCGATATTTTTCTAGCGATTATCAGTGGATATCGATATTTGGTTTTGAGATATATCAAAATATCGAATATCGATATTTTCCTATCGATGTTCCAACCCTATACCATGCGACATATCTTAACCAACACAAAACACTGTTTGTTTATTTACTTTACTGTACTAAGGCACATTTAACGTGATCTGTCGTGAATGTAAACAATATAATAAAGTCTTCATGTCGATGTGTTTTTTCTAAAAAAAGTACCAGTTAGCAAACTTTAAAGGAAACACAAAAAACATTTTTTCCCAAAAAACAATGCATATATATTTTTTAATTTTATTGTTTTTTATATAAGTATGGATGTGATTAGAGTCTTTAGTTTATTATTGTATCTTACTTCGACTTATATTTTTTTACTTTTATAAATATTTTATTTATTTATTATATTTTAATGTGTTTCGATTGTATTTTATTTTCGGTATTCAACTATTTTATACTGGTATCCCATTACTTATGCCTAAGATTGTGGCAGATTGTAATATTTATCAATAAATAATTGAACAAAAATCTTAATTGTTTATAGTAGGAGTTTATATTGCAAAATATTGTTAAGGCTTCGAGCACTGGCCAAGGCCCGAGGGATGAGGAAGCGAAAATGAGAGAATGACTTATTTTTTGCATATGTCATCAATAACCGATTTTCGTACCATTTCTATTTTTTTTTCGACATATTGTGAGCGGAAATCGATAGAGATGGTGTTCAAGTCTCATCATAAATTGAAACCTAAATTTAGACTATTTGGCGCTTAAATGTTTTTCTAAAAACGATGTCGGTGTGCCAGAATCTGCTTCCATGATAGCCTCCATTGTTTTTGCTATAACTAAACGGATATGATAGGTAATAATATATCGCCTCAAAATCGTAAAAATGAGCCAAGTGACAATTCTTCAAATTTCGAGGACAGCCAAAACAACTCAAAACGTTTTCATTTATTGATCATAAAATCATTTGATGGGCATTTAAATTTAATACAAAACAAAAAATATCATCCAAATCGGTCTAGTATTTGCAGAGATATAGAGTTTGGAACTTTGCACACGTTATAGATTTTTCTGCACACATTCTTATGGACGCTAGTTCGCTATAGTTTAGTTATTTGATAACTCGAAAACTATAAATTGTCTGGAATATTTCAGATGTACATCTGAATGTTAATTTGATTTTTTACAAAACTAAGCATAAAAAAATAATTTAAAAAAATAGTCGGACTAATATAAGGGCAGATACACCTGATATTATTTTACTGTTTTTATCAATAGAACTAATATTAATGAAAATATTGATGATTATTTGATACTATTATTTTATCCATAAATATTGACTGCCAGTTTTTGAAAAAAAATTTTAAAAATATTGGTTGCAAGATTTTACATAGGTGGTTGTTTAAAAGAAGTAGGTTTGGCCATAAAAATGTTTTTAACTTTTAAGAAAAAAACAAATTTTTGTCATTCACGATATATTTATTCTGTCAATAAGTAGTTGGTCTATCAAACCACGAGCGAAGTCAGCCAAACTCTCTGAACCTAATCCGACTCCAAGCATGAATTTAAGATGAATTTAATCTAGGAGTTCCACTACTTCATTTGGATTTTGTTTTTGTTTTGAATAATTTGTGCATATGAATTTCGGTCACGTTTTATATACCTGTATTAGTATGCCGTCGAGTATATCGCAAAATCTGTCATATGCGAATCTGCTAATTAACGGAGCTCATCATTAAGTAGAGTTTTGTCTCCGAGGAACAAGGCTTTTATTTGTCATTATAATATTTTCGACTTTAATGTTTGAATTTTTCGTCTTAGAGTCTTTTAAACTGTACTGTGGATCTTTGGCAAATTATTTATAGTTCAGCCGCAAAGTCTTTATGCGGTCAATGAAGAAGTGAGTACAATGGTCCTAGTCTGTTGTTTTCTTGTAAAGGAATCAATTCAGAGAAGGGAAAAGATTTTATTATAATTTAAGTATCAATATTCTTCTTTAAATTGAAAAAATAGTACAGATTTTGTTGAGGTTATGGTATTAGGATGTACCAATAGTCCTCTAAGCGGGTCTATGTTTGACTAAGAATAGCTGAACGGATGTAGAAGATGGCTTGATAGGAATACCGAAGGGTCAACCAACGTTACTTCGATCAGCGAATTTTCGCCTTGGACGTCGCAGCCACTAACGGAAGATTTTCGTTTCCTGATTGCGTTGGGAAGATGTCAAAAATAGGAGACAGATTTACCATTGGTCTCATCTCCGGAGAGATCGAGAGGAAACTTTGATTTTACCTGCAAAACTCTGCACTATTATACCATTATTTCATACTATGGACATCGAAAGTTATTATTTTGGATTAAATCAGTAAACCACTAAAATACTTGTTTTCCTCCCTATTTGTGAGCTGAACAAGTCTGCAGCAGGAGAATAAGATTTAAATTAAGTGGGTTATTCCGCTTAAAATGTCGAAACCGTCGATTTCCAATGGTTTATATTGTGACATTGACAGTTCTAATGTAGTCACGGAACACGAAAAAATCTCTTGGGAACTTATTACGTACTGAAAGAAAACGACGTATGATTACGGAATGAGACCTCCAAAAACAAGAACTTGTATTTGTGCCTCAATAGATGGATGTCGCGACGCCAAGTGTCGTTTTTGAAATACTACAATCTTCAAAAACTAGTAACCAAATTCAGGATCACTTTTTGAGGAACCGATTTATAGTGTAATATGCGTACAAGGAAGTCATATGTTGTCCACATCGTCTATTTTTTTTGTTGATTTAAAGTTTCTTAAGTGCTTTCCCAAATTAGTTTTAAATCTTAAATCTTGCAAAATTATTAGGTTTTGTTCACTAATTATTTTAATAAATAAATTATACACTTATTTGAAAATAAATATATGCTTACTTGATGGTTTTCAATCAGTTAAATTAGTCACTTATCCAATTGGGTAATACAAAAATAATTACAATAATAATCAATTACGATATCATTATTTTGATTTGGGATTTAACGCCGTTACTAACTCCAAGTATCGCAGACATGGTCTACTATTTTGATTTCAACAAGAGTAGTTAATTGGTTTTCATTCAGAGTGATTAAAAGTGGCATTACTAGAAATTTCTGAATTTTGGCCAGGCTTTTCCCTATTCGGACCACTTCGCTTGTTCGTAAACAAGCGATCTAAGCAGTAAAACAATAAAATGATAAATTTAAACTAAATTACGTAACTAAACGCACTATTTAGTGTGGACTGTCTAGTAAAGTCTAACAGCTAACACGGATGAAACCAACGACACCTATAAATCTTGAAATTCTGACAATGTCTGAGTTCGGATTGACTTTACAAAAATTGGCAATAGATAAGGAAATTTATTCGATTACAGTTTGATGAACCAGCTGATGAACCATGATGGGTTTAATGGAATTTTCACAAACTTCCTGATTCCAACTTTTTTCGGTTTTAAGGCACAAATACTTCTATGTGCGTCGACTGGTCACTTGTGCAATTTATATTTTAGAGGCTATTTTATTTTATAGATACATGACTTAGTGTGTGTAATATTCCGCTTATATCCGAAAAATTTATGTCTTGTTAAGTTTTTGCTATCCGAAATTAATAAAATCAATTCTACTAATCATTTAATCATATTAGCTAATGCCTAGCATTAGCTAATATGCTTATATTATTGCATCGTATACATCGTATATTTTAAATATATATTCTTTAATTAAAAAGGCCATTGGATAAATATATAAGTTAATAAAGTCGAAATTAATTTCAAATTATAAACGTATTCTGAGGCAGAAGATTATGTACATTAATAAATTGAAAGCAAACAGTTAGATTGATCGTTTGAGCTCCCTCACTCAGAGGTGTTTAGGATTTCCAAAACTTAATAGGAAATTGGTTGGTTAGATCCAATCAAGTTTACTGACCTTGTTTATTATGTTTAACGGCCATATCATGTAAAAAGGTTAATTTTTAAAAATCATAGCTATTAAAAATGTGAAATAAGTAACACATATAATTTATTTTGTGAACTATATATTCTTTGTATATTTATTTTCATCATTAAGATTTTACATCGGCGTTTCGAGATAGCTTTCCCCATCTTCATGATTTTCTAGCTAATAATATTATACTTTATATAATATTACATTCACTCCTTCATTCATTACATTCAGTCTAATTTACTACCTTATATTTTTCATTTCTGAACTTTACCTGGAAGGTAAAGAAAACTGCGTCCATTTCCCTCACTATACTGGAGAGAAGTTTGAACAGTTGTTTTCCTACTAATAAAAGTGGACTTAATGTTCTTTTTAAAGCATGTACTCCCCTCACAATTGGTCTAGAACATAGTTAGTTATCTGGATCAATGTGTAAAGCAAAACAGTTAAATACAATATATTTACCTCCGGGGTACATGATTGAAATTTATTTAATAATGAGAAACTTGATATAATTATCACTTGTTCAATGTCACATAACGTTTGTATATAAAATTATTTACATAAAAATTTAATTCTTCCCAAGACAATAAAATAATCATCAGGAAAAAATAACTTGTAAATAATAGATCTCCATGATAAAAAATATAAATACGTTCATTAGTCTTGTTAAAAAATATAAAATGACGTGTTCATTAATATTATCTTATTAATCGCTATATTTAGGTGAACCTTTTTCTTCTGTCACAAAAAAAAATATCTTATTAATCGCTATATTTAGGTGAACCTTTTTCTTCTGTCACAAAAAAAAATGAGTAAAAGAGCCAAATGGAAGAACTTATATTTTACATTTCAGGATAAATAGGGATTTTAGCTTGGAATAATATCTTAAATACTACTAAAATAAATTTAATTTTTCTCCGATTCTCTATAATAGACGCTTCCTGGATTTAAAATTAGTTATATCATTGTTTGATTTTTTTTTTTTTTTAAATTATTTATAACACAAAACCGAGTCGTCACACACAAAACGTTATAACATAAAACTCCGTTAATGATCTTAAAATATAACATTCCATAACACAGTAAAAGGAGTTTTTTAAAAAAGAGATAAACCTACACGTAGTCCATAAAGATGTACATACTCTTCGTGTCTGTTTCGGTTCTTAAAAATTAAAATATTTAAAAATTGATAAGAAAGTAATAAATGTTTGTAGCCCTAAAATATTGTCTACTTTATTGCCCCTCTATACTTCTAAATTGTTCATAATGGTATAATTGTTGTTAATATATATATATATATATATATATATATATATATATATATATATATATATATACATATATATATATATATATATATATATATATATATATATATATATATATATATACACATATATATATATATATATATATATATATATATATATATATATATATATATATATATATATATATATATATATCATTTTTGGTCATGGAAAATCTGTCCAGAAGAGCTGGGAGAAAACTATTTTATATCTGACAGATTGTCCTTACAACTATAAAATAGTTTTGATCTAATACGGTTTTGAAATTAACTAATTGTATGCTTAGTAGTTTTTACAAACTAGTTTGTTATGCTTCAGATTCAAATACTCATAATTAAGAATATTATTCCAAAAATGTTTCTCGTACTTAGAGAAATTCTGGTTTTAACTAACTAAACTTTATAATATTTTATATTTATTTTTCAAAGTGCTGCTCGTATACAGAAAATAAGATAAGTAGTTTTAAATGTTGAGAGTAGTAGACAAGTGGAAGGCTTCGAATGGAGAAAAGCAAGAATCTTAATATAACCACTGCAGGAGGAAGATGTATTCTGCATGCAGATGGAATGCTGCAACTTGTAGAAGCAACTCTGCAGCACACTAATGCACTCCTCAGAAGAGTAAGTGGTCTTTGTGGTCGTGCAAACAGACCAATGCATCAGCAAACTCACTGTCTCAACACTGAATTAATACTCACTTTCCGTTCGGTTTAATTATATGGGCTAAATATATATTAGCCCAGAGTAAAGTCCATTAAAGTCGCTTACAGAGTTGTCTTTGCCAAGAGGCAAACTGTACTCAACAAATATTATTAAAGGTAATCCTCGAAACAATTTTTTTTTACATAGCTTCTTTCGAGATAACGAATAGGACCAAAATATTACTTTTTTAATTTGAACAGATAATGAAAGCAGACGGAATGTGTTCCTTAGAGTATTATTATTTTTGTTAGATAGTCCATTGATACTTCCGTGCATTTTATTATGAAAACTTTTGTAATGTGTAGGTCAAATGTGTTGATCGATTGTTTATGGTGTATTTCAAAATATAGATTTTCCAATTTAGTAATAAGATAATCACCAAAAATATGAAACACACACAAGTAATTGTGAAAAAATAAGTTTTAATTAAAATCTAATGAAAATATTTTTTTAAATAATATTTATTTATATATGTGCAAAATTTTGTCATCGACCATTAGAATTTAATAATACATACAGTATAGTTTTAATTATAATTTCTGAATAATAAAAATATTATAAAATTGATATATTTATTCACACGTGTAATGTAACGAAGTTACAGTTAGCGCATTACATGAATGGCTAAAAAAGAATGGTATAACAGGCCATGGTAAAGGATAGTGCCTTGCTGCACCTCATTCTAAGTTTGATCCAAGTACCAAGGTCACGGAAGGAGATCTTTCATCTAATTTCTTTTTGTTCTCATTATCGTATTGATAGACATATGAACTGCAGCGTTTTCTTTGTTACGTTGGTTTTGTAGGTAATTAAATTAAATTTCAAATTATTTTGTAGAATTTTCCATGTTTAAATTTTTAAATTTTTAACTAATTTAACTAACTAATTAATTTTTTTCCCCGAGTATGTATAATATATAAAAAGTTAAAGGGCATTAAGAAGAAGACTTTAGGCAAGTTTCATCAAACTGTTTGAGCCGTTTTGACGCTAAGGTCTACATAAAAACATCATTTTCGGCTATTGCAAACAGTGTGTCCGATTCGGGACATAGGTTGACATCAGGGGCTGAAATTATGCAAACCAAAAAAATAAGCAACAGAATCGATCTAACTTATTGAATTGAATCCTGGTACAGACACGCTGACAGACAGACCAATGAACGAAGATGCGTACTATGATCGCAGAGGGCCATAACTTTATATTGCTAAATTGCATGATTAGTGTTTCTGGGGTTTTGAAATAAACTTTGAAAACAAATACCACGATTCATAAGTCAAAAATACCAAGAGGTAATGAAAAAAATCACAGCAGCGTGGGAACAAACTTTGTAGTAACGTAACTCATCCCAAAATTAATGTGATTAAAATGAGATTCCTAAAATAGAAAGATAAAAGGGCTTAAATTCCTTTGCTGTCTGACTTTTTTTTTTCTTAAGATAATCCAGACTCCTTTTAGTCGACGGTAGAATGGTCAGAGAGGCTAACGAGACTTCTGGTGGTGGGGGGAGAGCCTTTCAGCATTTTACTTCCGATAAAGAAAAGCAGCTGGTCAAGTACTTTATTTTTCCAGTCTCTCAAAAAAGGATGGCTGAGAGTCCTTTTAGTTATCAAACCTCATAGTTCCGTAATGTCTGCCTCATCACCAGGGCCGGATTTAAAGTTTTGGCATCCCTAGGCCCTAGAGTCTTTACTACTCCTCTTCCTACTGTTGAAAGGGAGGGTAGAAAGAGAGAGGAAGTGTGCTCGGTCCGATGATTTTTCTCAATAAAATTATCTTTATTTAATCTTTATTTATAATCAATGATGATTTTAATTTTATCTCATAATAATATCACTTGCGAAAATATTTTGTGAATCAATTTTTTGTATTTTTGATGTATTAAGTAAATTAAATATACCAACAAGCTATTGGAAATAAGTTCAATCTCTTCGATAGTTATCAACACAAAATACATGTGTGAATTATACTTAATTGGTATATTAAAATTAAACTGATAATAAAACTGAATATTGAAGTTTCCTTTTAAAATATGAAATTCAGAGAGTTTGTAAAATTAATTTAAAATTGAGTTTATCCTGTACCAAGATTGACATAGAACATACTGTACTTGATCAAACTATAAAAGAAATAATAAGAAACCTTTGATAAAAATTAGTACCTTTTTTGATATGTAGGATTTTCCTTCAAAGTCAATTTATAAGGCCTTCCTTTTTTTTTGTTTTTTTCGAACGAATGCATCTATGATGTAATCATATCTTGGATCAGTCTTTCCTCGATGGTGATCAGGGCTGATGCTGTCAATCTCGTGCTGTCAACTGTCGTGGCTGGTTGAATATCTTAAATAGCTCTTCAGATGGTGAAGGATGAAGAAGGATCTCCCTCCTGTTCATATTGCGACAGGTGCACTAAGAACTATTCTTAATGCAATGTTCGGATAGATTTCAGATGATCGGACAACTGCATCAAAATGTCGCAAAACATTGACAATGTCAGTTAGGGTGCTGTATTTGGCACCAAAATGGGTTTGGTAAACTCAATAATTGCTTTGCATGCTTTGCTAATAAATTAAAGACAAACTAAAAAATGCGAATTCTCGATATTCGAGATGTAATTAATATAGTTGCCCCAATTTTTTATTTTTATTTTATTTTATATTGCACCATCCTTTATATTTAATTTATTTCGAATATAAAAAGATGTTTTAATAATATGATTTTCATATTTATTAAGATGTTCATATAATTTTTTTGATATGTCCCTTTTATTTACCCAAGTTTTTCATATCTTTTGTATTTGATCTTGAAATTTTGAACGCTTATTGAATCGGAGTTTGCTGCATACGATTCAGCGTTAAACAATACATTAAAAAAAATTCTCTTGTAGTGCTATTCAGATAATAGATGACAGGCTAGTTTGTTTTCGCAAAAAGGTCGGTTTTTGGCCATTGTGGGACGCGACCGAGCAGCGACCTTTAATAGTCCTCAGGCATTACTTTCTACCCCGCTGTCTACCTGCCTATGCTTACTCTAACTCATTGAAAAACTACGTACACCAATAAACTATATTAAAGAAAATTAAATGAAGACTTTTCTTAACTTATCATGAGCATTTTTATTTAAAAATTTTCTTTTTTTAGAGTGCGCCTCCTGTCATTGTGCACCCGTAGGCCTGGTTCTAGTAATAAATCCGGTCCTGCTCGTCACAACGTATTGATGTTCACCAGATCATGTTTACATAAATTCTGAAAATTATTTTGTTGTATATCTGTTTCGTAGAATTGTTTTTTTTTTGTTTTTTTTTACAGAAATTACTTATTTGAATGTTTCGTATAATATAACGCATATCAGAAACAAGAGAGAATAAATTTGAATTCACTATGGATAAGGTTTAGCAACTCTATAATAACACTATCTAAGGATATTACCTCTTTGGACCGATCATCTCCATTTTTACATTAAGGACCGGGACAAAAAGATAGCCCACCCTCTACCTTTTTGTTTATTAAGCTTTAAGCATTGTTATTATTTATTTTTTTACCATGTATAGCTCCAATTACTTAAATTTAGTTGTACTTTGCCCAAGAGGTGAACAATGAAAATAATTTGTAAGAATAAACAAATAATATTATATTTTAGGTGGGTGGCAAGATAGCACAGTTATAAATATTAAATACATTTATTAAGTTGTAATACAATAATAGCTTTTATAATGGTATTTATTATGCAATTAGTAACCCGTGAATGCACCACCTTTCTCCAATGCAGCAATCATCCGATCGGGAAGTGATTCGAAATGGCGGCGAATCAGTTCTTCAGGGATTTTGGCCCATTCCTTCTGTATTGTTGTTTTTAACTCCTCAACGCATGAAAACTGATGGCTACCACTGTGCACATTCCTGGCAAAGTATCCCCAGATATTTTCTATGATATTAAAGTCTGGGGATCTTGCAGGCAAATCCATAACCTGTATGCTTTCTTTTTTTTTAAACTCTTTTACTGATTTCGATGAGTGTACTTGGGTGTTATCGTGTTGAAAAATAACATTATCTTTCTGGTTCTGTTTCAAAATATTTTTTTAGCTATTTTTCAATTTATTCCAGATAATCTTTGCTTTTACCAGAAATAATCACGGTATCTGTTCTTTGATCATACCCGATGCCACCCCATATCATCACACTACCTCCTCCCATTTGCCTTTTAGAAAATACCTTTTCTTCTTTCCAAAGATCGTGATAATAGTAAGCCCAGCCATCTGGACTATCCAAATTAAAAATTTTTTCATCTGTAAACAGTACTTTCCTCCATTAGAAAAATATTTGGTTGGGCTATTTTTTTGTCCCGGACCTTTTCCTTTTTTTTCCGCTTTTTCCTTTTCCGCTTTTGTTACCTGTGATATGTGTGTCAATGTGCTTGCACCGTTATATATATTTTTTATTATTAATTTAATTAACATTTTAATCATTAGTAGTAAGTAGTATTGAATTGTTGGACATAATAATTTTGTATGTGTAGTTTAGTTGTAGTGAATTGATTGCACATCACTATTGTAAGCTGTATTTACATTCTCTTTATATGTTTTTTCCTTGGCATGCTAGCAGTTATTTTCTTTTAGTTAATTCAAGAGAGTATTTAATTTTTCCTTTTAATTCATTTTTATAATTTGCACTGTATTTTTTCAATATTTTAAATAAATTTGTTGTTTTCTTATGTAATATGCTTACTTAATGAACCTATTTCTAACAATCCTTTCGTTTTATAATCCTAACGTTAATGACGGGGAATGCTTGTTATTGCACAGGTGCAAAATTATTCAGTTCACGATTATAATGAAAGACCATCATATTATATTACTAGACTAATATTACCATACTGTTACCATACTAATATATGTTTTTCCAAGGATCATTTCTGAGAGTTGTTTAGGTAACGATCTTTAGTATTATGTCTATCAAACCATCGAGTTAGTTAACCACACCATTTTTATCATGAATCATTTTTAGAAGTAATGATATAATTTGATTTTTAATTCTACATCTAAGGCAGATGAAGGTATTGAATTATGTAACAGTATTCTATATTGTATATGGTCAATATATTGTTTTCAATATTTCAATTAATTAACGCGTCTTGAAATCGGCCGATTTATAAAAAAAAAAAAAAAAAAAAAAAAAAAAAAAAAAAAAAAAAAAAAAAAAAACTTTGTTGATGCCGTTCTTTATTTTTTTTAATTCTCAAGGCCAATTCTTATACGAATTGAGTGTTTTACTAAATAGATTTTTTAAATTCTCTTGGACAGAATGCATAGATTGAACAAAACATATTCAATGCCTACAGGGCATTATATATTAATATAGCTGACCTCCTTAGATAAAGTATCAGCGTCAAAACTACGATGATTTTTAAAAAATTTATTTGGAGGTTCTGACGTCTTCTGTACTTCTTACTTAAAACAAACTATCTGTTTCGTATCTGGTTTAATTATTACGTAAATGTTTGTCCTAACTTCGTATTGGGTTATTTTGCTACGTTAAAGTGTCTTATCTAACCAGCACTAACTTATACTGTCCTAATCGGTACTAATCAAACATACCTAGGATATGTTATCTTAGGATCTCTATTCTATCCTCTATGGTTCCATCTAATTTTGATAGTCATATGCTTACTTTGAAGTTTTTGCACTTACGACTTTTAGAAATAACTTGAGATGCGTTATTTGCTATTAATCAGTGGACCATTCCGTAGAATTTTAATCTGTTATATTTCTCTAAGGGATGATCTAATAACCTTCTCCTAAGAAAAATAAAGTATAATTGGTGATTCCTACGCATTATTCTCCCGTTGGTGTTTGTGTAATATAGGCTTTCACTGCCCGTTAGGAGAGCATTGTTTCGAGTAAAAAGGTAGATTGACGGAGATAACTACGCTAATAACATGAGTTATTAATAAGATACGAACCATTTTTAAAGATTTGTTATAAAAAATTTCAATAACTTTTGTTAATTTATAATTTTTTTCTAAATTTATACTTCCTATATTTACCATTATAACCTAAGCAAATGATGTCTTATCCTACATCCTTTGCTAATTCATAATGACCTATCTGACATAATTAATTATTTATTCAGTTAATCTTGATTCAAAAGCTCTTTAATGAATCATGAAAAATAATATAGCCTTAAACAAGATATTGATTAAATTTTGAAATTTAAGTGACAAAAAGCTGTGAGAGGACGAAAAAAAATAAATAATACTTCTCTTTTCTCAAAATTATTAAAATTCAGTTAAGACAATTCAGCTAAGGGAACCAGTACGGTTTTGTAATTGTGCTCTAAGAACGCGGCTTTAAGAACGAAAACATTACAAAGAAAGTAGAATATAAGGCCTAATTCCGAAGAGTTGCGTGATAAAAAAGTTGAAGCTCTATAATTTTCAGTTTTCGTTGAGGACGTACAGCTAATTATGTTGCAGAGTTCGCGTGGTCCGTTTCTTTCTCCTAGCCTTCGATCATGGAATATGATAAAGAATATAGGAAATCTTTTCTTGATTTATTTTTCGAAAGTTATATTTTATATTTCTCATTTTTATTCTAAAATCAAATATTTCACTGATAGCATGAGGAACTCCCGGAATATCGTAAAATGTTCACTAAAATATAAGATAGACATCTTTCGTTTGTTTTGGATTTTTTAAATCCTGATAATAATTTTTCGAGGATCATTCAAGTGGAAATAATTTTTTTTTTAAACATAATATGTTTTTTATCTTAAAAGTTTAAATTTCATCTACCATAGGTAAACATAATTTGATATTAAGATGACTTTGATATGTCAGGCACGGAGAAGATTACCCAGTAGTATTTCTTACAGCTCTTATATTTTCAGGGTTAATGATTCAGTAACTGCTGATCACGAAAGATCTTTCATCCACCTCCTCATTTCATCTCATTTCAATTTAGTTTATGATGAAAGCGGTAAATGATATTTATTGATTATTGTCAATCATTATGAAGGATATCAGCAATATTAATCAAAAGCTCAACTATCATAAAGTAACCCCCAACGCTCCGAAAAATTTATATTCCTTCTTTTTAAGTTTAGTAGGGATAATACATAGCAGGTTCAATAACATTTCACATTCCGTATTTATAACTATAAACTTCTTTTAACATTAAATAGTATATATTATATTATATAATTGTGTATAAGCATGTGAACAAAAATATTACAAGTAGCACTAATGCCCTCCAAACCCTCCAGCCAAAGAAGGACCCTGCAATATCTTATCATCCAGGTCTAGACCGGCTACTGAATACAGTATAATTAAGCTTTACGATATTGATTTTATAAAATATGTTACAAAAATATTGATATCAATATCACCATTTTTTTATAAAATATAAATATTAATTAAAAGAAAATAAACATTTGAAATGGATATATAATTTATAATATGCCTAAAATGCTCTATTTTTGATTTTTTTTTGGAGAGTGATGGTTAGGATACCCATAATGGTCGATGGGACCCTTGAAATCTTCACTCGAGTCGTTCCACTTCATTGTTCCAGTATTCCATTCGGAGTGATCGTCAGTTTACGCCGTAGCAGGGGGTAAATTTCAATGTGACCGTCACAAAATCATTTATCCTCCTCAAAAAATAATAAGAATTTCCTGGATCAGCGAAGGGTATCACTTGCTAAAGAGGGAAACTGGGAGATGGGGCGGAGGAAACTGGCTTTAATTTCCTTTAGGCCGGGAGATAATTGATGCCGCGGGGAAAAAAAGGACAAAGGAAACAAGAAGCGAGGTATTATGGAAATAAAAAGGTCCTCTGGGTCTCGGAGCCTAAAATAAATTACCCAGCGATTAGAAAATGGGTTATTGTTTCTTCTCCACGGTGGGGGAGGGGTTGGGGATTGTGGAAGAGGAGAGGCTACAATTAAAAGTTGCTACTTTACTGCTTAGCCATCTTATTTATACCTCATGGATAATCCTGTATTAAACAGAACAAAACCGTTTCTTCTTTGCCTCTTTATTCGGACATAATACTTTTTTTAATGATATTTTCTATACATTTATAATTTAGAGCAGATGTTGCCATACTTTCTGTTATTGCGAACAACTTCCAACTTCCACTTTTCGGACAACTGGACATAACACTATCTTATCTTACGATAGGAAATAA
The DNA here is from genome assembly GCA_948150685.1 of Rhaphigaster nebulosa. Taxonomy (NCBI): domain Eukaryota; kingdom Metazoa; phylum Arthropoda; class Insecta; order Hemiptera; family Pentatomidae; genus Rhaphigaster; species Rhaphigaster nebulosa. The sequence continues at coordinate 163,160,933 of OX411308.1, forward strand.
AATAATAGTGATGGAAGAGAGAACTGGAGAGAAATTCATTGAAAGTTCCTAAGTCGAAAACATTTGGGTGTTACGTTTTTTCCATATTTCCAGCCCTAGAAAGATCCGTCGCTAAGTCCGATTTTTTTTTTTTTTTTTTACCGAGCTTTAATTTTAACCGATATCGTTAGATCCGTTGGTAACTCCATTAGAACTAAATTGCTAAGTCTGGAGGCCTGATATCATGGTCGTTATAACCAGAACCTCATATTAAGCGATGTAATTATAAGCAGAAACTGGTGCATTCCAAAATGATAACCGATAACAGATAAAATTTTTATTTCTCGAGCTTATTTATTCAAAGCCAAAAAGTTTCTTCAAACAAGTGATTAAAAACCTTTTGGGGCATTGAGAGAAATGTATTGAAGCTCACTGAAGTTATTTTAAAAATTTAAATTTACTGAATTTAAAAAATAACGTTAAAATTAAAGTTTGTTTTTATTTCATTTGCCTCACAATCTATAAACCGAGATTTCATATGCTTCAACCCAATATCAACTTAGGATTATTTATCTGAGCTCAGTATTGGGAAACCACCCAGGAATATAACAATTTAAAGGCATTAAATAAATAAAAAATTAAGTCTAACCTTAGCAAAAGCTGTAACTGTTAAGGTGATTTTCACTATGCTACAATACTTACCATCTACCTTATTTTAGAAGACTATCCGCTATACAATAAGTATTGTTATAATTTTTTTTCTTTTTTAATTTCTAATTTTCTAATTTCTAAAAAAAATTGATCTATTTGATAAAAAAAAAAAAAAAAAAAAAAAAAAACAGGTGCAAAAGAGATTGAAGAAGGGCATTAATGACCCAAACCGTTGAATATCCATTAGAGGCGTAACCTAATCTAACATCATTATTATTATTATGTTCAGGGCTGAAAAACTCTTCCTTACCTTCACCCAGACGGATTATAAAAAAAAAATCTTCTTAGCGTCTTAGAGAGACCATATAAAGTGCAGCCTTCTTACATAGTACATTAAGTCTCTGGTATTGCTCTAATAATACCTTAAGGTTTAAGTATGTCATGCACCTTGTTAAGGTGCCTTTATCCTGTTTTCTGACGTCAATACTTTCTTGCTGTTTTTCTTTGCCAAACACTTAGAACCAAAAAGTAGTTGGAATACCAAATCTAAGCTTGGCAACTAGCGTACACCTGCCCCTATTACTGCTTCCTTTAGCAAATAATTCATTATTCCTGCTGCCTCTTTGTGGAATTCCTTAGCTATCTCAGTCTCTATTTATAGCGTATTTTAGACAAAAATAATTTTTCAGCTAATTCATTATATAATCTTCCATACCTGCGTAAAGAATATCAATTCATCCTTAAACAAATTCCTATTTTTAAAAATTAATAAATAATTCAAAATCTATTTATGTTTAGATATGGGTTGAAAAATGTACATGTTATTTTTAGATAAAAGTTATTTTCATCAATTCGATAACTATCACAGTTGTATACCAGAAACTGTACGTATACTACTATTTATTGAAATATTCATAGAATGAAACATTCCAAATTTATAGATCCGAAAAATGTACATTCTGAAGAAAACAGACATTATTCTCATATATAGTAAAGCATTTTACGACTTTATATATATAATCATCAGACTAATTTAATCTGGAAAATGTGACATTTTCCGATTAGGAATAAGGAACAGGACTCGGATATATTAGACGAGAAAGTTTTGCTGCGGAGGCAATTACTAAATGTAGATTGTGGAAACTTTATCTAGCCTTCTAATAGAATTATCAAGTACCTACTATGTCCATAAATTAATTTTTAACCTCTTGATATAGTTTATAATTATCGATTTATTTATCCATTGAGATTATTACTTTCTCAAATTGATTAAAAATACCAATATCATGAACAGGTTTTGCTGAAAAATCATAATAGTATTGAAAATCAGCGAATCGATATAGTGTGAACAATTATATGAATAAGTATGTCAGAAATTAAAAATGAGTAAGTTTACAGTTATCTGGAAATTAGCTTCCACGTCCCCCTTCTTCTCAGCATAGCCGTTTCATATAAAAGTATAGGTATACTATAGGCTGTATTGATATAGGAGTCTGTATTGGTAAAGACCAGACGTACATACTAATCCGCAACAATGATGAGTACTTCAAAATGGTAGGACCTAGCGCCCACCGTCTTGAAGGACGGTAGGTGTTTTAATAACGTTATGTTCAATTGGGGTCGTGCATGTAGAGGCAGTACCTACCTAAAAACATTAATTAATTAATTGAAGACAGATTTTTAGGTCCATATATTAATACATTTCCAAATAATAGAGTTCTCAATGTGAATATTATAGCAGTTACACTTCCTCGTTCGAATTATTCCACGATTTAACTCCATAAATATCTACATACTTTAATAGATATATCGCTCATTTGCTGCAAAAACATAATAACTCGAAAAAAAAATAATTTTTGAGTTGATACCACAGGTACAATTGCAATGTTGTGAAATTTTAACTTATAGTTTGCCATTTCTGAGCTTTTGAGACCAATTGTTTCATTTTTTGTCGTATTCTCTTCGACAATAATAGACTCCGAAGCACTTTATCGTCGGAGGAGAGTGGGGATGCATTTTAAATCTTCTTCATAACTCCTAGAGCACGGTTTGGGAGATTTCGGGGATCCCTGATATATATATATATATATATATATGGTATCCCCATAAAAAAGGAAAACTCTCGGGAATGTTCCTGTTTTAAAACCTAAAAATGAAAAAATACCTTTTTGAGCAGTTGATGAAGATACTACTGATTACATAACAAAATGGATTTAAACTAACCTAATGGAGAATTAGATTTTGCCAATATTAGACCAATATTAGATCGATAGAACAAACACACGATTTTTAGCAATTGTGCAACGCTAATGTTAACTACATGAAGTGTTGCTTGTATTAATGCTGGGATGGGACAACTAGACATTATATTCGATAGATCTCAAACTACATGAGGCAGCAAATGAAAAAAACAATTTCGTAGGAATTTTACAGCATTTATTGATTATAATTAATAAATCATTATTTTATTGCATCAAACAAAATTAATAGATGCCTACTGTATATTACAGCTTTCAATGTTTTTGAAACGTTAGTTCAAGAATCAAAAACTGTTTTACAGAAATTTTTCGAATATCCCACCTCCAGTAATCTCTGTAGTAATACAAGCAGCACTTAATGTATTTACTATTTGCGTTGCATTGCGAATGTCCACTCCTACAATTTACCAAAAATAGTGAGTTTGATTGATAGTGTGATTTGAAGGATCTATCGAGCTGAAATTGGTTTCATTTAATGGCCAATGTAATTTTCCATAATGCTAGTTTCGATCCGTTTTTTTTTTTTAAGCAAAGAATCGTTTTTTCATCAATTGCCAATAACTTTCGGAAAACAAATTTTTTTTTTCATCTTTTTTGTCTAAAAACTAGCCCAGACTTCATTTGCTGACTGTGCTCATCGAGACTTTTTGGTCAACTTTATATTTGCCATAAAATTCCCAAGGATTATTTTTTTTTGAGGACACACTGTATATACTTTATTTGTCTACTACATTTAGGCTCCAGCGGCTCTCTTCGGATGAAACAAGTTTAAAGTCTGTATGTTTTTTTATTGGCAGAACAAAACCATAGAAGTGGGAGTAAATGTCAGTCGAAATTTTGGCACGTCCAAATGTTTTTTCGCTGTTTTTCAGATATTGTATACCTCTACAGTCCCTCCAAATTGAGTCAGAGAATTGAAAATTTGTATGCGAATTGAGTTGATGTAAGAAAAGTGACTTTTGGGAGTCTTAACTTTTTCCTCCCATTCGCGCAATTTTGATATTTTCAATTTTGCATTTTACTGACAGGATGAATGTTCCTGCATCGAAAATTCTCTAGAAGACTAATCCTTCCTCGGATCAAATATTCTACGCAATACCTCGTTCTCGAGACCTCAAGGCATGCTTCTTCCTTCAAAGTTACGGTGCCGTACAAATCTGCAAAATACCGAAAAATGCAAAAAGCTAGATATTCTGTGGTTTCGCCTTAATAACTATTTTTTTTAGTTCAGTTTAATGCAAAATGGATGATAACCAATCTTGGAGAGGATTAAATTTCTGAAAAATAGTCATTAAGGCGAAAATACTAAATATCTAACTTACGACCACGTTTCACAATAGGAAGGATGTTAGTTTCGTAATTTCTTTTATGTTTCCGTGCAAAAACCACAGGCAAAAAAATTTAGCAACTAAGCCTTTAAAATCGCCTTTATTTCCTTCTAAATTTCGTTTTTTCTTGTTATCGTAGTCCCCAAATACTTAAATTTATCTTTGTGTTCAAACGCATACCTTCTTATATATATTTATTTCGAGGCCTTCACCGGTTTTCATCCACGTTGTTTTATTTAATTAGGGATTGATAAATTATTTGCCATTTCTATAAATTTGTTTTTATTGAAAATTAGTTTCAAATGGTATACATTCATCTTCAATCCTATAAACACACAAAAATTCAAAAATCAGCACTTTAAAATACAGTTTGGTATTATTATACATATTAAATTATGTGACGTCAATATACATATACTTATACATTAAATTAGTACTATAAAACATTTATGAATTATGAACTTAATTAAGACAAGAAATCAAATACATGCTGGTACTCACCAAAGATTAAGAATAGAAATGGCAAATAATTTATCAATTCCTGATTAGATTTATCCTTCTATACCATCATGCGGATGTCAACTGATGATTTATACTACTTATGCACACAATTTTAGAATTTGCCATTGCAGACTTACTATTATATTTCTTCTGACTACTGACTAACATATTCAAGTAAGAGTGTAGATTACTAAAACGAAAAAGGCCGAAATCGAATGGCGGATTTACGCACTAGAAGATTAGGAACTTGCCTGGGACTGCAATTTTTGAGAAGTGGCAAAATTTGAGTGAAATGAAAAGTTTTAACGAAACGTCAACTGGTTGTTGTATTTATTTCTATAGTTTATCTAAAACAAGATTTAGCAGTGCAAAATATCACCAAAGTATAGCTGTCAGTTATTGAATTTTCTAATCAACCCGTTTCTATTATTGTAAATTGATTTTATTTTATTAACTTTATATTTTTCAGTGAAAAACTTTTAAGACTATTACCAAAGCTCCATGATATATCAGCAACTTTACGTTACATACAGCCCTCAAGATATCTACAGTTAACGAACACATACGGACCTCACGGATTTCACGATAACATACACGGACATCCTGACACACTCATATAAGATATGGCGACAACCAGCATGCCTGACAACACTCGCAGAAGGCTGAAGAGGAGCTGGATGAGGGATCTCCTAGCCCAGGGGTCGGCAACCTTTTAGTGACCAAGAGCCAAATCTATATTGAAAAAAAAACATGGAAAACATAGAAGTGCCTATTTTATCTTATTCTGTGGCACTTTGAATATTATGTGTAGAGGGATCAAATGCCTTAAAAAAATCGTATCTAAAATTTGGAATGGTTACTGAATTTTATTTAATATTCAGAGAGTCACAAAATGTTCTAAAAGAGCAGCAGCATGCGGCTGCGGAGCCGCATGTTGCCGACTCCTGTCCTAGCCTAACTATATCCGATTATCACGACAGGAAGAGGTGCAACTGAGTACTACTCTTTCTCATGCCTTTCATTCCACGTTAACATGTTGTTAGCCAGCACATTCACTGGTTGTCTCATAGGCAGGTGTGAATTTAAAAATAAAGCCAAAAAAAAAAAACCTCTGTATTTTAAAATGATGAGAAATGTAGTCTTTTCCATAATTGTTTCATTTCATCTTACCGTAATAAATTATTTTCAAGTCATATATGTCTGAAGGAGGTCGGGGTGGTCGAGCTGATTAGCGCGCTTGCACCTTCACACAAATCCAAAGGTTGTGAATTTGAATCTCGGCACCTGCATTACTTTAATTGAATTAAAGTAATAATTCAAGAAATTTTTCACCTCTCCCTCCGGATATGTGAAGCCCGTTAGCCTACTGGAGATAACTCACATAGGCCGGGCGCAGGAGTGATGTCCCTACCCTGTATAGCTTAACTGAGAATCGCGGTGTGGTCTTCCAGGACGTAAAAGGCCGCCCGGAGGTTTGGTCCATGGACAGTCTGCTTCGGAGAAAGAAATATAGGTCCTCGTGCGCCTGCTGACTCCGCCCAGCCATAATCCGGATCTTGACCGGTTTGCTACTGTTCTTGAACCCGAGTGAGTCGGTGGGAAGGACACTGCCGAATTCGCCCCAAAGGGACAGGTTATGGAGCCACGGATAGCCTGCCGCTGCACCATGGAAACCATGGTTCGTAGCAACGTGAGGTTGATGGACCCCCTCCAGGCTGTTTGTTCTCCCGCAAGTAATACATGTCTGTATGAATGTATCGTACAGTACATCGCGCGGCCAAAGATCTCCATGGTCTATAGTGCCAACAGAAAAAAAAAATGTCAAATATAGGATATCAAACCCAAGAAGCATACTCAGTATTTAAGGATTTTCAAATTGCATATAGAGTATTGCACATATTTTCTACATCCACGGGTTTTTCATTTCGTGCGAAGAAATTGCAAACTGAAATGTAAGATAGGATACTCATATGACGTGTAGAAGAGGAGAGAACAGGTAATAATTTCGGGTACTATTCAAGCCCTGAAGGAGCTGGTACCTACTTTCATTCAGTCGAGTCAACGAGTCTTGAATAAATCATGTGACTTCTATCAGCTTTCAGGACCTCGACTCGGAGTAGCCTACGCCCAATAGACGGATTATTCTATCTCAAGTCCTATGTCGCTTTTGATGAATTGCTCAATCCTTAGAATATTCACATAATATTCGAAAATATATATTATAAATCTGATATTTATTACTATTGTATATTTAAAAAAAAATAATAGACGTCTGAAAAATGCCTATGCCTATGAAAATAGTAAAAAAAATTTGTTTTATGCCAGCAGGAGTTATTGTCAGGTGTTCTATAAATATCATTCCACTCAACCCCTTAAACAAAAACCTGAGCTATTGTAACTCATTAAAGGTCGTAAGGGTAAAGTAATTAATAATGAAACACTGCTTATTAAACTATGGTTATTTCCATTTTCACTGTTAGCCCGGCACTAGTCGCGGCCTATTTGAGAGATCAGTATAGAATATTTTTTAATCTCTCTTACTACTTAGTACTCCTGGGGCCTGTACTCCCATCCTTTCTATCTTTCTAACTTATTATCTTCATACAGTCAATGTGATTCGCTGAACTTGATAAACTTTTCAGGTGTTCTTTTGACGCATTTTGATGTCATAGTTCGCCGCGATCAATCAGGTATTCCCTCTATTTTACTATTTCTTTGTTTATAAACATTTCGCATAGAACAATAAATTATCAGTGATCAATTTTATTATAATTTTAGACAATTAAGAAATTATATTTGTAACACGACTTGGTCTGTGAGATCGCCGCGACTGTTATTATCGCAGAAACATTCTAAACATGACTGCACGGTGTGACTTGTCAGCATGAGTAAAAAACGATTTTCTAAACATATTTTTCATTTATGGGACGCAAACTTATCTCTTCTGCACTGCAGCATGAGGCGTAAATCGAACTTTAAGCTCCACAACCTTAGGAGTTCTACCACGTCTGATGAAGAGTAATGATCTTGAGACGTCATTCGTAAATCTCCAACTGACGGCATTGTCGCGAACTCTACTGGGGCTAGTAAGACTTTTTCGGAAGAGATTTTATAGTTTTTTTTTTTTGGTGGAAGGTAGATTTAGGATGAATCGTGAGAATTTTTTATTCAAACAGCAGGAGGCCTAAAAGAGACCGTTATCAGGCTTCAAGGAAATGTGGTCTAAATAACACATAATGTAATTGCGTTTCTGATAATTGGCGAATGTATGTAATTATATTTATAATTATATGTTTTTATTTATGTATAAATTTAATAATTTGTATAGGATGTATAACATTAGTATAAATGTTTTTTAGCCGATTTAATGTACTGTAATTACGGATTGATAAATTATTTGCCACCTCTATAAATTTGTTTTAATGAAAACTAGTTTCGAATGTCATACATTCATCTTCAGTTCTAAAAACACACAAAAAATTAAAAAATAAGCTATTCAAAATATAGTTTGGTATTATTATACATATTACATTAGATGTAATATAAATTAGTAATATAAAACATTTATGAATTATGAATTTAATTAGAACAAGGAATCAAATAAATGTTGGTACTCACCAAGGTTTAAATGGATTATATCAAACAGAAAAGTTTGTACTGATTTCTTCTCGCATTGAACTAACAGTGAAAGAAAGGTAGGTAGGGTGTTTATAGGCAAACGGTTTAAGGGTCGGAGTTTTTCCAGTAATGCCGGTGAGTAATTGGTTTTTCTGTTATAGAAGGGAATAAATTTAAGATTGGACTATTGGAGATATTTCCACTATGATATTATTCCATTATTATGACCATTTAATTCTTGTTGAGTACCAACATGTATTTGATTTCTTGTTTTAATTAAATGCATTATTCATAAATTTTTTATAGTACTGATTTATATTACATCTAATTTAATATGTATTATAATGCGAAACTATATTTTAAATTGCTTATTTTTGAATTTTGTGTGTGATTTTAGAACTGAATATCTAACATTGGAATCTAGTTTTCAATAAAAAAAATGGATATAAGTGGCAAATAATTTATCAATCCCTAATAAGATTGATCCCTCTATACCATCATGCGGATGTCAACTGATTAGCGTACTGTGTGTGTATTCCTGAGGATGGTGCACTACCACGAAACCGTGGCATGAAAAATACGATAGAGTATTGTGAAATTCGAAATAGGATGTATTTAATAATGATCACTTTTTATTAATAAGCAATTTTTCTCATTTGTTATTATACAGGTGCACTAGAGAGACGAATTTTCAAATAGTGATCCACTAATAAAGGAATATTTTCGAAATTCATCTATTGCGCATATTGTTTTAGCAAAACTTTGATGTGAAGAACACGAAAAATCGGTTTTTTTCACATTCGATACTTTACAGTTTGCTCGACGATATATCATTAGAGGTTTCGTATTATTAAGGTTGAAACGTAACATCATTAATCATGCAGGTCATGCGCCTATTGCTCTCGCTACAAAATTAGATCCATTCTAATTCCTAATTTATAATTAATTTTCCAATTAATGAATCGTCATTGTACTCTCTTATATCTAATTATTAGATTAATGATTGCCACAAACCGTTACGATCTGCTAGGAGACCTACTGCACTGAGGTCCTTATGTTAATTTATTAAATGTTGGCATATGTTTTTCTTTTTTTGTATTATTTTATTTTTTTAACTTTTGCATCAATATTTAATCTTCCATCTATACTTGAGAGCATATTTGCTTATTACATTATCAGATGGCAAATTTTTATAATGGTCAAATATGTAACACTCATATAAATAAAATGATATTTAATTAATGTCATCCTCTAAGCTTCTTCTAATGGTTATTTAAATTAATGTTAGAATTTGATGGCGAAACTATACAGGCCGTAGCAGCCAAGTATTTTATCATACGTGAACATATGAATTAATATGCGAATTTCAGAGTGAAAATTTGAGATAGTGTTGGAGAGTACTAAAGTAATTTTGAATTTTAATTAAGGGTGAGCTGAGTTGACCTAGACTGAGTTAGTTGTAAAACAGACTAGACGTTCTATTTTTCAAACTCAGATACTTCCGAGATTCGTCCATCGCAAAACCACATATGCGATTGAACGTAGCAACGTGAGCACTCATAAACAATAATAGATTATGGGTCTAGACAAAATGAATCGGAGGTCTAGGGAAGCAGATGATGGTCTAGGTAGATAGAAAATGGGAAAAATATGGGAAATTCATAATATGTACAATAAAAAAAAATTGCTGATTTTGTAGTCAATAGTGTTGCAAAAACTGGCGTGAAAATTTTTAAATGTATAAGTCAAGTGCTGCTTTTGCTTTTTGGTTTTTTGCGTCTGTATTTTTCTTTTCCAGAGCAAATTATGAAATTTCAAGTTTCAAATTTCATTTGATTGTTCTAGAGAGATCAATGATTGTTCTTAGGAAGATAGATATTCGGCATTTTTGATTTATCAACAGACAGGAAATAGAAGATCCATGGAGATTCTGCAGTGCGTTTTTCATTTCATACATCAAACATACGCCAGGAAGTTTTTAGTAAAAGTCAAACTAAGCTTAGCATTAAATAATCATGAAGGTCTAGAGAGTTTGCACCAATAAAATCAGGCTCATTTCCGTGGCAATTTTGCTAATAAAACAGCTTCTTTTAACGTTATCTAGATAATTGAAAACAGCCTTGACATCACGAAAGTGTGTCAATGTTTCCTTCTTCCTTGTAAAGAAGAAAAAAAAAACTTTTTTATAGCCACTAATTCAAAATTTATTAATTGTCTTGGGAGATAGACTTCAGACCTATGTCTACTTAAATAATTATAAAAATGTAGGTAAATGGATGAATTGACTAGAATCTAAGATTATTTGTGTACTACAACGTATAACCAGACAGTTTGTCAATTTAAAATAATTTTATTAGTCCATTAAATTTCTATTAATTTTTTTTTTCAACCTATCTTTCCTCTCGGCATTACGGGTTTCGGTAGCACTACCTACCGATGAGTATCTTGATGCGTGTTCATTATTCTTAATTTAATCTATTAAAATAGGTTGGTCCCACTATTTCCTTCTAATCGTATACAAATGATTTATATCATGGGTAATTTGCCTGATTAACTAATTGAGGAAAATAACGATCTGTGATTTTCCTCATAGAGTCCGGTTTTCCTCATTAGTTTGGTTCTTATTATCTCAAACTATTTTGCTTTTTGGTTTCTATTGCAATTTATTATTACAAATATCTATTACAAATAATTTTACAATTAAAAATTATTTCTATTACAATTAAGGTGAAATTTGTTTAAGTGACTTGTGGCTTGTCAAGAAAACGAAAATAAATTAATTTGTTAGAATACCTAATTAAAAGAATAATTATATCCCATTATCTGGAACCTATCCATAACATATTTTAAACACATCTGTGAAGGACAGATTGTTTCTGCATAATCCTTTTGCAACAAATGATTTTACCATAATAGGGTATTGGCCCATATACATCACTTTTTGTGCTCCTTAATTGTTTGCTAAATAAAAAAAATAATTGTAAATTTTGAAATGTAATCTGATGCGGCCGGGTTAGTTGTGTTTGTGCGTCGTAGTTTGGAGATTCCCGATTTAGACAATCATAGCTGTGCCTTGCGGGTTGATAATAAATTTATATATATATATATATATATATATATATATATATATATATATATATATATATATATATATATATATATATATATATATATATATATATATATTAACAAGGCATTGCTTGGATTAAAGATGACAATAAAATCAGATAAGAGTGACGTAAAAAAATAGCTCCGTGGACAGTTTAACGGATGTATCCGATGATATTAGAAGATGCTGAGGGAATCGAAGCACTCTACCTCGAAGGGTTTATTGTGCCGAGACACGGCTGAACAGTGACGTAAACAAGGAATGGGAAGCTTTTGTGCCGCCCTGTGAGTGATGAATATGGCCCTGTTCCCCTCCTATCGTCAGGAGGAGGGAGTGGAATAATATGTATTGGGTGTCGGGAAGAGGAGGTATCAAACGCTAAACTGATTTGGCAACAACAAAAAAAAAAATATAATTTTTGAATATATTATTTAAATCAGGAGTTCTCAGAATTTATGCCACTGAGTATCACTTCTACTTTTCAGATAACTGAACGTATTACTCATTGTCTTAGAACCGGAACGACGATTTTTTTTCAGGGGGACAAGCTTGTTCAGCTGAATTTTGTCACCCATCCGCCCCAATAAAAATCAACAGTTTTATAAAAGTGTTTTAGGCAATATATTAAAAAAATAAATATCATCAGCTCATAAAATTAACTCATTTTAACGAATAAGGTCAAAACATTTAAAAATCATAAACAAATATTTCTTACTTAACCTAAAAATAAAATTTTATACGAACTTTGGTGCCCGGTGCAAATGCAATGTTTATCGATTTCGCATAACAACAGCAACAGTAAGATTCACATAACAACGTCTAAAATTCTCAACACAAAAGTGTATCTATCAAAAGTAAGAAATTTGGAAATTCTTAAGAAAAGTATCAATCTTTTCAAGGAAACATGTTGTTTATTTACAATCTGAACATCAATGTAAGGCTTGGTGGAATCCAACTTGATTCTTAGATTCTCTTCAATAATTGAGTGCTTTCGCCTCTGCTGCGGTAACCATCCTGAATTACTTTTATTAATTGTACATCAGTTTTATTTATCTCATAATAGATACAATCAATATTATAAAAAAAAAAAAAAAGTTACCTCTAATTGAACGTGTTAAAAAGATTATTTTATTCACCACTCTTTTTGCTTGTTTTAGAACCATCTAGAACGTCCTCCGCCGTACGCGTGTCACGGTCTGGCCTTATTTAAGTGATCTGTTACTTTTTTCACAAAAGTACGACCACACCTTGTTTTTATTAATCCTAGAGAACTCGCCTGATAAGCGAGACTTGAGAAAACACAGGTGAGACTTTCTCTCACATTTGAAGTTTTTACTTTTTGCAAGCACGCCTCAATTCCAAATCATTAAATAAAATCATCATAATGTTTTTTAAGGACATAGAAATATGTTTAAAAAAATATATATTAAATTAATAATCATGCAATAAAAAAAAATTACTCCAGCAAGCAATGTGTGCCTTAGCGTTTTTCTCTCTCCTTTTACCCCGGGACAGATGTATCACAGTATTCTGTTTTCGTGTATAATACTTTGTCCTTTATATATTTTTAAAAAGAATGAAACATATTACACAGTTATTTACTCACAAAAAAATAAATATAAAGTAAAAAAAAATAAAAGAAATTTGAATTTGAATGAGCATTAAGATTAAATTTCATAGCAAGGCTGAATGTGTTCCGAGAGAACTCGGTATCAGAAAAACCCTAACGATTTGTGAAAGCATTTGTTAAAACTTTTTCCTGAGGTCTGAAAACGCACTGAAATTGAATTTGGGTGTGCAGACTTTTCCCTTACTCCTTGACTCCACCTAGAAAAGAGCTCCTTTTTTTTTTTTCTGCGGATAGCCAAATTTTCAAATGTGTCAGATAAAATCTCTCGAGTTAAATAATATCAATTTACGTTCAAATATTTAACTGATTATAGGATGACTACAAAAATAATTTGCAATTCAGCCACCGAATTATTTATTCTTTTCAAATGACACTGTCGACAAGCCAACACTGTTTTGGTCCAAAATACAGGTTCCTGATCGTAAGAAAATTAAATCAAGAGAGGTTACAAACGAAAATGGTTTTCAAATAAATACAGAGAAGAAATAAAAATGTTGAAAATAATGGCAGTGCATGGTGACAAATCCATTTCACATGGCCTGCCTGCTCACGCCACTTGATTAATCATAACCCTTCTTCTATAACTCTCACTCACAACACATTAGGAAATAAAATAATTGAGAACAAGAACCAAACTATATAGTTATCTCGACAGGACATGCGATTGTTCCTTTCTTCGTAATTTACATACAATAAGCGGGGATTAATACAGTAGTCAATTTTTAGGTATTTATTTTTTAACCCATCATTAAATTATTTATTTGAAATAATTATTAAAACGCACTATTCAATAAGCTATGGATTTTGTCAACACTATGTACTCGTATTTGAAACTGTTTTCGTTTTGCCTATAAATATGAATTTGCACCTGAAAGAGTATGTTGGCAATCAGCAATTTTCTGGCTGAATACCAAGAATCTTTGTGGATATATCTAATCTTAATTAATTAATCATAGTGTTTATTGTATAATTTTTATTTTCATAATTATATATTTACATTATAAAGCTATACACGCGTTTATTTAATTACATAAGAATTATTATGCAGTTAATTTCAAATTCAGAGTTTTTCAAAAAATACTTTTGTTGTTATAATTGTTTCTTTTTCTCGAACATTTTGGTGTTATGTATAAATTCTGTCATATGTGTTAATTCATTAAGTATTTACTTATTAATATTTTAAATCGACATCCAGCAGAGTGATATTCCATTGCCGTTTTACTTTTTTTCTTTTGTTTTGAGGCTTATTGTAATTGTGTTTTTTGAAAAAATGAAATTAATTATTATTATAAATATGAAACATATTAATGTATGTTGTAAGCAAATAGCAATCGAATTTTTAATTTTACATGATTACATAATACAAATATATTACTTATTATATGCATTTTTCTTCTCCTCTTCCACCCACCACCAACAGTGTCCCGCTTTGGGCAGAAGATGTCTGGTCACGTTAGCTCTACAGTGCATGCTTTAGTCTTACGCCCATAATGTGTTTGAGGGGAATTGATTCAATTAATAAACAAATAAATGTAGTTCTATTTTTTCGTATTATTTTATTACATGTCGTTGGTATTTTGAAGAATTAAACATATAGGTATTATATACTTGCAGGAGCAATTGATGTTTTTTTTTCTTCCCGATATTTATTCCTCATGTTATATTGGCAATCAACAAAATTAATGTATTAATACAATAATAATAATTTATAATAGATTTTTTTATGATGTATTTAGTCATAGGGAAAAAGTTTATTTAAGAGGTACGATAATGTTGAAGAATTCTTTTCAGCCATTGAAGATAGTGACTGAGAGGTAATAAAAAAAATTAAAAAATAATGCCAAGATCTTTTTTTTTAGACATGATTTATACTACTTATGCACACAATTTTAGAATTTGCCATTGTAGACTTACTATTTTCTGATTAACATATGCAAGTAAGAGCGTAATGCGTTATGCAATTAAACAACTTAAATATAAAAATTTTCTTCACTTAGCTTTTAGCTATGAAGTAATAATAGGATCAACTGGAGATGGCGGACATTATCTTGCATATCTTTAGGGAGCAGCACAACAAATCCGCCCTTGCAGAAATCTGGTCATTTTAATGACAGTGTGGGATTAGTTATTCCATTATGTATGAGTCTAAAACACGGATGGTTTCATAATCCAGTAAATATTACTTGATAAGGTAATTTCAATATGTAATTAAGTAGGTAAGCATGATTTTTTGCGTTTCTTAAAACTTACAAATTGAGCTTGTCTTGTTAGTGTAATCCGTCCTTCAATTTAATTTTAATTGTATTCAGATTTATGGAATGGTTACAATACGAAAAGAACTCAGTAGTTGATAATAATTATAGTTTGACCAATTATAGAAATATAAATAATAATTATAAAGGTAAATATAAAAAAATTAAATTTTTTTTCAATTATTCAGGATTATATAAAATTACAAGAATTGGCTATACCAATTACACCAACCCAAATTCATCAACAAGTACTAATATTGCCTGGAAACAGAATATTCCAACACTCTAATGAAGAACAGAGGTAGTGAGTGATGGTAAACAATCATTCATGACATATAAACATGTAGGACTTAACAAATTGTTTTAAATAATGCATTGACTAATGCACCGTCTCAATATATCCTACAGTTATAATTTGTAAATGTTTTCCAACTTATTTTACTAACTTATTACTGGTATACCTATTATACACAGTATATACATAGATACATACAGTAAGTACATACAGGTAAACAGATATATGCGTGTATACATACGAGTATAATTTGTTTCTGGCCTGTCCATGTAAATATATTGATAAAAGAACTGTGAAACCTACAACAGGCTATTTACTACAACCTAAACATTTATTTTTCTTTTTAATTAAATAAATACATTTTTATGAGTATATTTGTTATTTTCAATTATGAACGTTTGTAAGTGACCCAGAAAAAATAATTTTAAACCTCAAAATTTGAGGATTTGAGTTTCAGGACACGTGGATCCAAAAATCGTACTAAAAAAAATCGTTCGTCACCAAAACAATATGACCCCTTGGATGATCCTAGGATGTCATCAGAATATGTCAGGAACCGAAATGAGACTAAGAGAATGATCAAATTAGCTAAAACGAAGACTTGGGAGAAGTTTTGTCAAGAGCTTGAACAATACTATAGAGAGAATATTAGGAAGTTCTGGCATATTATGAAAGCCCTGAAGGTTAAAAAGTCAAAACCAGTCAGGAACGTTAAAGACAAGCATGGGAAGTTGGTGACCGAAGAAAAGTGCTGAAGTTCTGGAGACAGTTCTTTCAGATGAAATTTAGGATCTCTGTAGTTAGGATGAAGATCGTCTTCATCATAACTACAGAGACTGCAAAAGGAGAGGTAGAGTAGATGGCACTCATCCTGAAGATATGGACGATGCGATTGGGGAAGACGAGGTGGAGTTGGCAATCAACAAAATCCAGCTAGGATAAGCTCCAGGACCAGATGGCATAGCTCTGGAATTTATAAAATATGGAGGCAATGAAATGATTAAATGCCTTCAAATGCTGTTCCAGAAGATTTGGGACCTTAAGTTGCTGCCACGAGAATGGGAAAACAACATCATAATCCCAATACACAAGAAAGGTAACCAAAGCGATTGTGGCAATTATAGACCAATTTGCCTATCCTCAGTAGTGTACAAAATATATACTAGAATATTAGAGCAGCGACTACCGGGTATTGTGGAAGAAGATATTGAAGAAGAGCAAGCGGCTTTCAGACATGGAAGACAAACTCAGGACCACATTTTTTCCTTAAGAATGATAGTAGAGAAAGCGTGGGACGGGGGAAAGGCAGTCTACTTGGCATTCCTGGATCTGAGGGCGGCTTTTGATCAGTCCAGAGGCAGGAGATATGGGACACTCTAACAACAAGAAAAGTGCCAAAAAACTTGGTGAGTGCAATAAAATCAGTGTACCAAGACCCAAAGGGCATTGTAAGCCTTAATGGTCAGACATCGCGGCCTTTCCACTTTTATAAGGGAGTAAAGCAGGGAGACAGCCTAAGCCCACTACTATTTATCCTCCTTGTGAATGAGAAATGGAAGGTGTGTAAAAAAGCACTAGTAGGTTTTTGGAACCTAACTCCAGTACTGGCTCAAGCGATGATATACGCGGATGATATCGTACTGATAGCTGACTGACAGGAATCCTTGGAGGAATGGAATGAGGAGCTGAAGATTAGAGGTTTACAAATAAACCCTAACAAAAGCAAAATCATGTATGTCGGAAGAGAATACGCAGAGCCTCGGATTCTGTGAAATGGTGAACCCCTTGAACTTACGAATACTTACGTATCTAGGAACCATAATAAGAAAAGATGGTAAAATAGACCAAGAGGTTCTGCCGAGTGAAGAAGGCCAATGGAGTGTACCATCAGATCTCCAATACTTTTATAGGCAAGCAATAAGCAAGTAGAGATACCAAAATATGGATTTTTAAATCTGTTTTTCTCCCAGTTCTCCTTTATGGATCAGAAAGTTGGACGGCCCTCGACAAGCACGTAAGTGGGAAAACATCTACAGAAATGAGATTCCTCCGTAGAACTGTTGGCAATACCAGGAGGGACTGCGTCAGAAATGAAAGAGTTCGGGAGGATCTGGGTGTTAAATCAGTGCGCGGCAACTAACACCATGCATGAGCGGAAACTAAAATGGTATGGACACGCCTGTAGAATGGACGATACCAGAAAAGCCAGGTGGTATTTGAAAGCTAGGCCGGAAGGAAGACGGCCTCGTGGCAGACCCAGAGGCATGTATTCTGATTACATTGGAAAACTGGGGGCAGCAAGAGGACGCACCATTCCGGAGATGGGAAGACTAGCCAGGGACAGGGACCAGTGGGCTAGATGGACTGAGACTGCAACTCCACGCTTCACGGCACAAAGGAGTTACAGGAAGAAGAAGAAGGATGATCCTAGGAACCATCTGTCATTTTGCTTGGTATAACCATATCTCGGCCAAAAGGTAAATTTTCATTTTATTTTTTTTTATTGGTATAACTATTTGAAAATAATAAACTATAATAATAAATAAGTATTCAATCCATATAAGTATTTTTTTTTATTATGATTCCGAAATACTTTTTAATTGTTTGTTCCGGTTTTATATTTGAAAAAATAAACCATTGTGAACTAATTTGCAGCGTTTTTCTTTGTTTTCACGTTGACATAATTCATAATTGTTTATGGAGTAAAGAAAACAAAATAATAATAAACAAGATAACGACAAGTGTAACATATAAATAAAATCACCTTTGGTCTGAACAGACTCGATACAAGAGGAGTTGTTTTATTTCTGTTTCGGTACGGTACGATCGGTTTTCCCTCCTTTATCCTGGAACTTTGGCTGCCATACATTTCGTTAAGAATAACAGGATATTTTTCTCACTTTTCCATACCATTCTATAAAAAGCAAGCAGTGGAACAGTAAATATAAAAATATTTTTATATTTACCAGGATTACTACATGTAGTAAAAAGCAGTACAAAACATCATCTATACGTTTCGAGATTATATTATACATTGGTAATCCAGATAGGGAATGTAGAAGTGAGGACATTTTATATATATATATATATATATATATATATATATATATATATATATATATATATATATATACATATATATTGATGGATGTCTATTTATAATATATATAGGTATATGGTGAACTGTGTGGTATGGTAGGTATGAGAAAGAAGAGGGTAATGAAATGTTTTATTAGATTTGACTCGTGGTTCCAAGACACTTTATGTCTTCAGTTGGTATGCCGAGTTGAGGTGCCCTATCTTTATTTTTCGTCTACATTATTTCCATTTTGTCGTTATTTTTCAATCCTTCGAGAAAAAAAGCCTTCCTGTATTGTTACTTTGGCATCTCTTTGAATTCAAACCAACCAATTTGTTAAGTACTGCTTCGTATATTAAATATTTTATTATTTGCACATCTTTTTCACAGAATTTCTTATCTTTTTCTATGTGCTATTTTTTCTTTATAGCGTACTCTAAACATCTTTTATTTCTTCCTCTACTCCATGACGAATTTAACGAAGCTTGTTACAAATATTAATCAATATTAAATCTATAAATCTAATCAGATAAATTTACGAGTAGACTATGCGATAGCAAAGTGAAGCACGAGCCGAAAGTTCAGTAAGCAACAAAATTTTAACTAATATGGTCGATCATTTTTTTTAATAAATGTAAAATATTTTTCACTACAGGTTTATCTTTACTGTAAACACTTTTTTGTTTTAAGCTACACTTTATGGGACCAAATAACTCTATGATAAAAGTCATTCCAGAAAT
The DNA here is from genome assembly GCA_948150685.1 of Rhaphigaster nebulosa. Classification (NCBI taxonomy): domain Eukaryota; kingdom Metazoa; phylum Arthropoda; class Insecta; order Hemiptera; family Pentatomidae; genus Rhaphigaster; species Rhaphigaster nebulosa. Next base: position 163,180,373 of record OX411308.1, read on the forward strand.
TATTTAACAACATATGGCAGATAGTTTTGGAGAAAGTAACTGAGCAAAAAAGGTTTATAGTACATTATTTTTATTTTTGTCATGCTAATTTTATTTCATTTTTGGGGGAGTCGAGAGGAACGGGCCAAACTCCAGGAATGGGTTGCACACAGGAAAATAATAAAAAAAAAACTCATATTTTCTTATCCGATTTTTATTGGTTAAAATTTTATTAGCCAATTACAAATAAACAAAATTTCACAAATTAACAATATTTCATAGATGTATTAGCATTTCGGTTATCGAAGTCTTATTTTAATAAATGTTCGAAAATACCACCATTAGCTTCTTCTTTAAAGGGCGACAGTTCTCCTCCTGATTGTTTCCTTAGTCCTTGAAATTCAAATCCTAAATAATCTAAGTATTAGTCTCCTGCAACACGATTCTCTAAAAGGAAAGGACCAATTTAATAAACGTCGACAATACCACACCACACGCTTACCGAAAACATGTGTTGAAAATTGCTTTCGACTTTTGCGTGAGGATTTTCGGTGGCCTACAAGTGAGAGTTATATTACTAATGTCGTCACATTTAAATGTTGCTTCATCCGTGAACAGTATGCGCGATACAACATGAAGATTGTCATTTATCTGCCGACAAAATTCAGTACGTTTAGGATAATCTTTCGGGTGCAGATGTTGCACTCTCTGTACATGGTAGGATACAAGCCTTGCTCGTAGAATGTGTTTGTGGAATGTCCAATTGAGCGGCTATTCTTCGTGTGCTGATTGTTTGATCTTCTCCGACTAGATCAAGAATATTTACTACTTCTTCTAAGCCTTGGAGAATAGCTCGTTTTGATGCTATAGCACTGGAAAATGTCCACTTTTCCACACTTTGTTGAAAATTCCTTTTTATCAGGGTGTCTGTGATGAGGAAGCCGTTGCAAATATTCCTCAGTAGCAGCTGTAGCACTCCCATTGCAAAAACCATAAACAAACAACATATTTGCACATTCTCTACGTGAATAGGTGTTTGGCATTTTGTAAGACTTTAATAATACAAATGAAAATAAAAATTATATCTCTGTGATGATTACTGGGACATGTTATTTTTTCTAATCTGATAGTAACTTCAAGGCAAAATCATAATTGTAACTTTTGTTGTAAACAAAATCATAATGCTAATACATATATGAAATATTGTTTATTTGTGAAATTTTATTTATTTGTAATTAGCCAATAAAATTTAAACAAAATGAAAATAGGTTAAGAACATAAGAATTTTTTTTTATTATTTTTCTATATGCAACCCCCTCTTGGAGATCGGCCCGTTCCTCCCGGCCCACCATATATTAGTAGCGTTTTTTTTCACTTTTTTTTAAAAATTAATTTAGTTATTTGTGTTTCAACAAATCATGCACAATTTCACTGGTAATCAGCAATATTTATTTGAAACGAAATTCAACAGATGACAAAATACATAATGAAAGTGAACCTATTACCCCTAATTCATTAATTAAGATAATTGTTAAAGAGAAAAATATATAGACATTAGAAAAAATGATAAAATAGTAAGTAGTTAAAATGCAAAATGAAAAGATCCAATAAGAATTTCTTCTCCAATTTAGGACCGATTGCTATTCGAGGCACGACCAGGAAAGAACTTGCCCTAATTGAGTAGCAAACCGAATGAAGCGAGTAAGTACTAGAGATGGCATGAATTCAAAGGAGGAAATGAAGATAATTTAAAGATGTGATAGAAGATAGAAGAAGAAGCCGAAAAAAAGTTGAATATTTAGTGTTAAGAAATATAATAAAATGCAGAAAATAAATTAAGAACCGAACAACGTAACAGTGAAGAACAGTGTAATATTTAAAAAAAAATGAATTAAAATGTAGCAATATTATTAATGAATAAAAATAATATTATTTCCTATGTTTTTAGAAGATATATAATCGGGTACATACAGCATTCTTTATGGAATCTGATATCCAACTTCAAAAAATAAATTTCTAACAAAAAATTAATGTCTTCTGAAAAGTTCATATGGTCAATAATGAGATCATTGTAAAAAAAGGGAATCAGAAAAGCTTCCAATATTCATTGGTTTAATTTTTTTTTTTATTATTATTATTTTTGTTTTTTTGTTTAGGAGGTGGTAAGCCTACATAAGCCACTAATACATACAGTCAAATTTTAAAAAATATCAAAGCAAATTTCTAAACAGCTCATTTTCTTAAAAATCGCCGCTACTGGTATTCCTGTTGTGATTACAACACCATTATGGGACATTGAAAAAAGAAAACATTTAACTATTGCTAAATATCTTCTAACTCACTCCTATTCCACTTTAGAATTGTCGATCGCATTATTAGATCTACCATTTTTAAATTCTAAAATTTGACTAATATCATATCACTGACACCTCTCTCCTCCCCCGAATGAAAAAAAAAGAAAAAACAATTATACCGATGATAATTAAAATCCAATACCATCCAATAAATTGACTTTCCTCAAAGAGCCATCGATTTTTCGTTGTTAAATCTAAACGGCTTCTACGTCCGACCAAAGGAATCAGAAATCGCCGTAAAGGGAAAAAATCCCAACCGACATTGCTTGTTAACTTTGACGCTACGATTCCAACGGTTGACGCGTGGCGAAAACTTGAGGTTTGCAGATAACATCTACTTTTTATACGCTAATTTATAATAATTATAACACATGCCAACAAAACAATTTTTTTTGATAACTTTTTTAACTTTAATAGTTGATCTTTACAGATTTTTATGTGCTGAATCTTAAATCTGGCCTTAGTTTTTTTGTATCACCCATAGTTTTCCAGCAATATGCTTTGTATTATATAGTATAAACCCCTATCTAAACCCCTATAGGGTATACGGGAGAATTAATGAAACACTATGTTACATCATAAGCATGGCTTGTAGTTACAGGATCTACGAGGTTTTTTCATAGAATGTCCTTCTCATTCAGGTTTTAAAGACTTCCTCACAGGCCAGTTCTTTCTGCACCAATGTTGATCCCTAGCCCTATTGTCCCATTCGCACAAGTAACATGGAAATTTGGTAAAACCACCTTGCAGACCAAGGAACATGCATGTTATTTTTAAATCACCACATATCATCCAACCATGAGCAGAATAGACTATTCGATTTAACACTGTTTCTAGGTTTTCATAATTTTCTTTATAATCACAATTCTTAAATTGTGGGTGATACAGCTTTTTTAATATCATATTTGGATTCAGCACCCTAAACTATAGGAATAAGGTATTTTCAGTACAAAAGTTTTTTCATCGTTGGCCTGTTTAATTTAAGAAATATTCCAAAAATTGCACTTTGATTTGTTATAATTGATGGATTTAGGATTGAATCTTTTATTCTGAACGCCATTATTATTTTATCGTCTTTCTTTTAAAAATATTGCCAAACCTGTAGGTATAGGATTTTTTCTGAAAAAAAAAATGCCAAAAAAGTAGTCTCTGAAATGATTTTACAACTATTATGAAAGGGAAATTGATTCTATAAATTCGAAATGTTCATTAATTTAACAATAGAAACATTGACTTAAATATCAATATAAGTATGAAGTATAAAAATATTCATACACGGTTTATATAAAAAACAAACATAAAAAACTATCGCTTCTCCGAACAAAATAATCACAAACAATTTCAATTGGGGTGTAGGTAACCATATCTTGGAGATAGATATTGAAAGAATTAGTGATTAACTGAAAATGAGTGTCCTCATGAACAAAAATGATCCACCACCTTAAGAATTTATCTCTAAGATAATTAAGTCTCTTAGGGATTGGTCACCATGCGTCACGTCGACCTATGGGTCACCTTTCGCGTCAAAGTTAAAAAGCAATTACGGTTGGTGAAACTATAGTAGTAGGCCTACAACGTTTTCCTCTGGTATTTTGTAATTGAAACATCCATTTGGCCGTGAGAAGCATTTGAGCCAATTTATATCACTCACGCTTTATATATATTTGTAATTCATATGTATATTATCAGAGTGGTGAATAATTCATAGTCTACTCATCACGTCAATTTGAGTCGAATTTCATTAACGTTGGTTAAGTGTCAGTTGTATATAGTACCATTTATAATGCATTTCTCTAAAATTTAAATGGAAATTTTAAAACTAATACAAACGCTGTTTAATGCAACATCCATTATATCAATTCCCACAAACGAGTTTTACTTTCACTTAACTCTAATGGAATAATAATTCAAATAAGTATTGGCTTTGATGATTTCAAAGCTGTTATATGTATAATGTTTACACTAGATTTTATTCCTTTAGTTTTTGATATTTTTGTTTTAAATTTTGACCATATCCACCTTGAGCATTGAGCATGTCAAAGCGGAATTAACTACCCCACTCCAAATGTCCCTTCCTCCCAAATCTTTTCATTCTTCTGATATAATCAATATCATCCACAAATTGCCTTCCAAAAAAGCTCCTGGCCACGATCTCATCACATCCCAACAGCTCCCTCGAATATATATATATATATATATATATATATATATATATATAAATATATATATATATATATATATATAACTTATGTTCGTTCCGAGGACTTAAAATAAAAAAAAGGAAAAAAGGGAACGAAATGACACGCACACTTGTTGAGAAAAGACTGACTTTATTGCCTTAGTAATCCTCTATATATAGTCTTAGGGAGTGTTTACATCTTAGAGTTAGGATTAAGTTGTATAAAGTTACACTGTGTACCTTAACTCCCCCCTGCCAGTTTACGAACACTTCTCGTAAACTTTACTCCTATAATACACTCTGAACAACAAACAAAAACACGAAACAACAACAGAATAAGAAAAATGATACTCTGCCATGTAAACACCCAAAAATATGAAACATAATACAATAATACAACTAAATACAAAATTCTTATAGCTAAACTTATGAACTATTATACAAAAAGAAATAATGAACAACTTAAGAAATCGACATCTGTCAAAATGAACATAAATCATCCTTTGATACATCCGAACTGCTCCCGTAGAAGAGAGGATACTCACTCATGCATTATCAGGATTGTCCGGGCTCGCCCAGCGGAATCTTTAATTGTTCAATGTGAACGGTTCTCCGTTTCCTCGGTTCTTTGATACTCTGGATGGTCACTACATTGTGTTCACGTATCACTATCACCTTGAATGGTCCCTCATAACGTACCGCCTCTTTAGTCCTGTTTGATGCCAATTTTCGGTACACGATAGTCCCTATCTTAACATCCTCCATCCTGTCCCGTACCCGAATATTTTCCCGTGCCACCCTTCTACTCTTTTCCGCCGCGATCCTCCTGTGTGCTTTCTCCCGCAGTTTTACGAGCGCTACCCTATTACTCACTAATCGCTCTGCCAACCCTTCGTCTACTACCGTGCTCCCTCCGTCTCTTCGCCGCTCTCGAAGCCCGAAGATTACTTCAAACGGGGAAAACCCTGTAGCCATATGAATCGAATGATTGTATGCTGCTACCGCCTTTGGCATCGCGCAATCAGCCTCCAACCCCTTGTCTACGTGGAACACTCGCAGGTGATCTCCCAGCGTACTGTGCAACCTCTCTATCCCTCCCCTACTCTTGGGGTGTCCCGGTGTGTTAATATGCCAAGCTATCTCCAATGCCTTCGTCTCGTTTCGCAGACTCGCATTATCAAATTCTCTCCCTCCATCGGAAGAGATCGTATCCGGTATCCCATAAAATTGGAACCATGTTCGTAGAGCCGCGATCACTGCCTCTGCCGACCGGTCTTGTACAGGATATGCCATCGCCAGCTTGCTAAATACGTCTAGCACTGTAACCCATTTAAACCCTTTCCACGTGAATGTATCCACCTGCAGGTCGCTTAACGGTGCGCTAGGTGTCGTCGTCTCTTCTTGCTTCCCAGTTGGAGGGTGACGATCATATTTCGTAGTTTGACACACTACACATGCCCTTAACACCTTCTCTATCGTCTTTCGCATTTTCTCCCAGAAGTACTTCCTTTTCAATGCTTGCAAGGTCTCGTTTACTCCTCGGTGGTTCGTCTTCCCCTGGTGGTACGCCAGAGTAACCTCCTCCTGCCGTTCTGGATCTCTGATCGTCTCCACCATGAGTTTGCATCTGACGAACGTCCTATCGATTCCGATTTTCTCGGTCTGCCATAAGCGCTTTATCTTCTCCCAGACCGATGCGTTTCCTACATACAGATAATGGATGGTTCCTGGTCTGGACGCGTCTTTCAGGGCCCTGCAAATCTGCTCCTCTCTTACTCCTGGATGCGACCATATCGTGTTAATACTATACTTGCCATATTTTGAGTAATCCACCTTCATCAATCCCGACGTCCGGGTTTTCCAGATAATCTGACGTTTCTTGTCATTGATGATTTCCTCCCTCTCCTCCATATCCGTTGGCCTGTCTTCCGTAACACTTCCGTCCTCCGTCGACATCCTTTCTTCTTCTGCTTCCCCTGACTCTGGTTCCCCTTCACCCTCAGGCGTCCATTCCCTTACGAATCTCTGTAGCTCTCCGGAATGTTCCCCTCTTTCTGTCTCTATCGCATTGACCTGCAGCGCTCGAGATAGCCAATCTGCCACAATATTCTCTCTTCCTGGTTTATAAGCCACCTCCATGTTATATTGGCTCAGAAACTCTTTCCAGCGGGTAACTCTCGCCGATGATTCTTTGAGCTTTCCTACCCACAATAAGGGTCGATGATCCGTTTGGACCTTAAATCTCCGCCCAAAGACATACGCCCTAAAGTGTTCGACCGCCCACACAATACCCAACAGTTCGCGTTCTAACGCGCTATAACGCGCTTCCGTCTCCGTGAGGCGTCTGCTGGCATACGCCACTGGTTTTTCCCCCTGTTTTCCGTCCTGCGACAGTACCGCCCCCAACGCGTATTCGCTCGCGTCTGTGGTGATAGTGAATGGTTTCGAGAAATCAGGGAACGCAAGTACCGGTTCTTCCTGTAATCGCGACATACACTTTCGAATATTACCCTCAATCGTAGGCGTTATCACGACTTTGCTCCCTTTCTTCAGAAGGTTATTAAGGGGTACTAAATATTCCGCCATTTCCGGGACGAATCGTCGATAATAATTTAGCGTTCCCAGCAGCCTCCTTATTCCTCTCACATCCGTTGGGATTGCCATCTTTTGGATAGCCTCAACCTTCCGCGCATCGGGTCGTACTCCTTCCTTTGATATATTATGCCCCAGGAAGTTGATCTGGTCTTGCCCCAGAATCGATTTCTCTACAGACAGCTTTAGTCCGAATTGTCTCAGCCGGTCGAAGACGCATCTTAGATCTGCTATATGTTGCGCTTCATTCTTACTGAAGATCAGCAGGTCGTCCATGTAAACCTGGCAGACCGATTCGTCCAGTCCCCGCAAAAACTCGTCCATGAGTCTCTGAAACGTTATGGGCGCGTTTTTCAACCCAAACGGCATCCGGGTAAATTCGAAATGACCCCTCTCGAAAGTAAAAGCCGTCTTATGTTGGTCCCTCGGGTGCATCTTTATCTGATGGTACCCAGCTTTTAAGTCCAGCGTGCTAAACACAGCCGCTCCTCCTAACCTATCCAATATATCTTCGAATCTCGGTATCGGGTATTTCTCGTCCAGGGTGTTCTCGTTTAGTTTCCTAAAATCTACCACGACCCTATACTTCTCCCGCTCGCCGTTTTCCGGACTCTTCTTCTTCACTGCCCAAAGGGGGCTGTTGTATGGCGACGTGCTGTCGGTAATGATACCTTGTTTCTTCAAACTCTCCAGCTCTTCCCGGATATGTTGCCGTAGAGCTTGCGGGTACCTTCTCTCCTTGACGTATGTCACCCTATCCTGTTTCAGCGGGATCTCGTGTACCGTTTCCCCCGTTACACTCAATATATCTCCCTCTTGGAAAAAAATATCCGCGTACTCATCTCGTAACGCCTGTCTCCAGTCTTCCCGGTTAATAGCCCCGACTCTAATTTTGTCCTTTTTCAGAACCCTCTTACACCTGTACTTCTTTGTTCCTATCCTAATAATCCATTTCCCGTCCTGATTTCTTATCCGCGCTCCCATTTTCCCTAGCAGGTCGCACCCAATTATTCCCCCGTATTCCCGAGGCATATTCTCCACTACGTGCACCCTCAATTTTCCTCCCTCGGTTCCCCATTTATTCAAATCTATCCCCACTTCCCCTTCTATCTTACATGGACCATTCAAGGTGATTAATCTACATCCACATACCTGTACCTGGGGTATCCTCTCTCCTTTACACAACGCCTCTATCGCACTCCGACACATTATCGTATTTGAACTGCCTGTATCCACCAAGCACCGTACTCCTCTCGCAACTCTGATAATAGGCAACCCACCACACTCACTCTCTATGTTATGCACTACCGCGTGGTTGCCTCTCTGCTCGCACTTTTCTCATTCATTATCTCTCGATACCCTCTCCTGCATTGCTCTTCGTCCGCCGCTTCTTCTGCCGCTCCTTCCTCCTCCGGCTCCTCTGTTTCCTGGTTCGATTTCCTCTTCGTCCGTCTCCGAGGCTTCCGATGACCCTATCGACTCAGATGGTGATCTGCTCCTCTTCCACATTCTTTGCGCATTCACCTCCATGGGTTCCCCTCGATTTGCTTCACCGCGTCTGCTCATGTAGGGACACTGCCTCGCAATGTGTCCTTCGGTGCCGCATTCGAAACATCTCGTTCGGGGGCACTGGGCTACCAGATGTCCCGTCTTCCCACATCCATGACACCTCCTGTCTTCCCTTTTCCAGATCTTCTTCTCCGGTCCTTGCCTCCTTTCTCGTGCCATCGTCCTCTCCCGTCCAACGAATTCCGTCTCTCTTCTCCTTCCCATATCTGGCCTAGGTTTGTTCCTACTTGTCTCGGGCCTCCTGTAAGTTACCCTACTCCATCCCGTTTCCGCTTCCTCTCCGAATCTCGCCTCTTCATCCCTGGCACTAGCGTCTACCATCTCCTGGGCACATTCGATGAACGTTTTGTCTCTAGACAGCCCCTCTTTCTTTCCCGTGTCTCTCGCTAGCTGCACTTTCAATATAGTTGACAAAAACGCCATCCTGCCCTCCACCTCGGCTGCGTTCAGAGTTTCCCTCATCTTCTCGGTTATCCTGTTGTATCTGGCTAATAGCGATCCCGCATACTGCCCATTCGTTTGGTAAGGCTTCTTCGTCTCCCTGAACATTCGAAAAATATCCTCTTCTGGGGCCCACCGGCCTCCCCCAAATGCCTTTTTCAGCCTGTCCTTCACTATGATCCAAGGTGTATCCTCGTCCGCCTGAATTAGGTGAAGTATGTTCCTTTTTACTCGACATACTAACGCAGCTCTCAGTGCGTTCGCATCCATTGGGTCTATGAGGTCTTCCGCCAACTTTGCCTCTATGCGTGTCATCACACGGTCGCCTCCCTTGAGAAAATGATTTAGCTCACCGATTTCTCCGTTGAACCTTTCTAGATCTGTGATCGCCTTTCTTAGATCCTGCGAGGTCGCCGTCTTTATCTTTAGCCATTCTAGAGCGTTTGCTTGTGCTGCCGCCAAATTCGCGTGCGCCGCCGCCATGGTTTCCGTTGGCAACGCTGGGATGTCCTGTGGTAGTATCAAGGTTGCCGGCCGCACTATCTCATCTGGCATACTGTAACCTTCTCACTTGTCCTGGTCAATTTAAAAAAAAACAGACGCGAACAGCGTGAACATAAAAAAAAACACCAAGAGAGAAAAAGAAAAAAACAACTCTCTATTCCGAGTATGGTCTCCCGGGTTTCGGCACCACTAATGTTCGTTCCGAGGACTTAAAATAAAAAAAAGGAAAAAAGGGAACGAAATGACACGCACACTTGTTGAGAAAAGACTGACTTTATTGCCTTAGTAATCCTCTATATATAGTCTTAGGGAGTGTTTACATCTTAGAGTTAGGATTAAGTTGTATAAAGTTACACTGTGTACCTTAACTTATATATATATATATATATATATATATATATATATATATATATATTTATTTATAATGCTGCACTTCGATCCACTTATTTTCCCGATGCTTGGAAACTGTCCATAATAAAAATGGTACCAAACCCCCTCCTCCCCAAAAACAAGCCACCTGTATATTCATCCTATTACCGCCCTATCTCCCTTTTACCTATCATCTGAAAAATCCTAGAAAAACTCATGCTCAAACGCATTTACCCAATCCTAGATTCATTTATCGTGATTTCTGACCACCAGTTTGGACTGCGAACATCTCATTCTACTATCCAGCAGTGACATCGTGTTGCGGATGTAATATTCTCTTTATTAGAGCGCGGAATGTACTGCACCGGAGTCTTTCTTGAGGCTGAACAAGCTTTTGACCAAGTCTGGCACCCGGGACTGCTTTAGGAACTCCGTCAATTCCAGTCCGCTGATGTCCCTCAAGGTAGCATCCTAGGTCCTGTTCTCTAAACGGTTTATACAGCTGATACCCCTACCCCGTCCTAGTACTGTCCTCACTACATACTACATCAAATTTTGATAAGAGGGACGTAGCATTTTCGCTTGTTCGGTTAGAAATGTGCTCTTGAAATATGAAAATGCAGTCTGAATAAATAGAATACATAAATATAAAATGTAACCATATTAAATATAAATAATGAAACAATGCAGGGTCAATGACGTACGCATGATGGTATAGAAGGATCATTAATTAGGGATTCATAAATTATTTTCCACTTCTATAACTTGGTTTTTATTGAAAACTAGTTTCAAATGTTAAAATATGTTTTTAGAACTGAGGATGAATGATCTTCAGTTCTAAAAACACACAATAGTTCAAAAATAAGCAATTTAAAATACAGTTTGGTATCATTATACATATTAAATTATATAATTTAATAGAATAGTATATTAATAGAATACTATATTTTGAATTGCTTACTTTTGAATTTTTGTGTTTTAATAACTGAAGATGAATGTATAGCATTCGATACTAGTTTTCAATGAAATCAAAATTACAGAAGTGGCAAATAATTTATCAATTCCTAACTGCACAGGGTTTCCCAGCATGGAAAGTAAATAATTAAGGGAGGGATAGTCTATCAAAAATGTAGTTCACCGCCTTCTTATCTCAATCCGTTTTTGAGATATGATTTTTTAAATGTCTTTCCAAGAAAACAACGTTTCTTCCAATAAAGTTCCAAAATTCTCTATTAAAACTGAACATATCTGAACATACGATGAACCAATAAGATAGTAATCAATTTGCAAAAAAATAACGCTTCGTTAGGCATTAACGTAAATAAATATAAATAATTAATAATGAATAATTTTCAGAAATACTCGGTTGAACCTCAGGGAATGAATTTTCTGGTTACAATCTTGGGAAATTAATAAAAGTTGCTTCATTTTATCAGCAAAAGTACAGTTTTCCAAAAATGTACCCAACATGGCGAAGGTAGTCTGATTTCGAGGAGATATTGAGGTTACAAGATCAAAAAACGTTAGATACCTACAACAATACGAGTACCTAGTATTTTTTTTTGACCTGGTTATGTTATCTCGTTCTTAGTTTTTCCCTCAAACAAATTTCTGAAGTGGATTACTATTGCAAACACAGCGTTTTTCGTTTTGAATGTTTTTTATTGTTTGTTCAACAATTTTACTTTTTATTTGTTTTAATTAATTTTTTTAAGGAGTTAAAAGGTGGTTATCGCAACGCCGTAAATGGTTTATTGTCATCAAAATTCGGATGACAGAAATTTTTTGTATGGTATAGGAGGTGGTCTTTTAGGCAGTGAAACAAACTTCTTCTTTGATTCCTCGTTTCTTTGGGGACAGTAGCAAAACAGTTGGAGACAGTGATTTTTTCTGACGATGGGACAATTGGTTTTGAGGTATTCTTTGGGAATCCATATCCATCGCTATCCTGGATATATTGGATTGGATTGTCTCTTTTTCCTTTTGTGGTTCTTTTTTCTCAATGCCAGTGTTTTCAACCGCGCCTATTGTGGGATTGTAAAGGGAAGGGGCCATATTCACGGATCTGCTAAGTGAGGCGATGTTGGTCTCTGGGAGCTCATCCAGCCTCAGATCGGATGTCTGATCCAATATAGACACCGCTCCCGCTCGGCTTAGATACCGTGGTTCAGTTTAACCATGCCCAAAATTGTCACCAAAAGGTACATCGCTATTAACTTTTACGGTAATAGCAATAGCTATAAAGGTATTATTAAATATATATATATATATATATATATATATATCTATTATTAATTTTTTTTCTAAGCCTCATTGGATGAATTATACTCATTCAGAAGTATAATTGGGTTAGAAAAGATCTCTTGAACTGAATCGGATGCATTTTAAGGGAGGAGGAGGATGAGGATAGGAGAAATTTTGGAGATTATGAATCACTATCTTGTGACAGGGTTGATTAGTTGTTTTGAATCAGTCGTCAGTTAATTTTTGTCAGTCTAGTCATGTTGACCATGTTTTTGTCAGCGCTTTGGGCGTCCTGTAGGTGTTAATGTCTGGAATAGTGGATTTGTACAGTAGTTGAGACTATCAAAGAATTCGATATTAATTCGGTGAGATGAAGTCGGTCACATCGGGAGTTCGAGTGCGGTATGTCGTAAGTCTGTTTTCGCTCTCTGTAGTGAAGTATGTCTTACTAGGCACGCAATTCTGAAACAGTTGTAGCCTCTTTGCCCTTGCGGGCGATATGTTTTTTAGCATCGATGCTCCATAAAGTAGGGCCGGCCTTATAATGCCTTTATAGATCATTAATTTAAGGCGGAGTGATAAATTCGGTGATGTTAGCAGGTGTTTCAGTCTAAAAGACTTGGTCCTTACCGACCTGTTTTTCTTATGGCAGGAACGGGATAGTGTCAGATGTCTGTGGAGGGTGACGCCCAGGTAACTGTACTGCTTGCTGTCCTGTTATCGCTACCCGCAACTTTTATAGACCTTAAGTAGAGAGCGTTTATTCGTCTGAAAAGAGAAAATAACACAGTCTGTCTTCGTGGGATTAAATGTTTACATAAAACTTTTAACTTGTTAAAATATACGACATAATCACTTGTTCAATGAGAATAGAGATATTAGGCATTTATTTAAAATATGCTACATGCTAGATGGCATCGGTATAGAACTGCCCTTTTAGATCATCCGACAGAAGGAGAAATACAGTTTTGAGTAAATATGGACACTGCCTACAGCGATAAGGGCTATAGCTGAAGTTAGACCAAACAGAAGAGGTTCTTTGCGCAGCCAACCAGCTTGCCTTGAGCTCCCTCATATTTTCCTATTGTAAAAAGTTTCCAATTGGATTTGGCTTTCTAACCTTATCTCTCAAAGTTTAGTAATAGCTTTTTCATTTCCCTCAACTCGCCTCACTCCATGTAAGCTTTGTTAAGACCATATTAAAGTACGCATATATATATATATATATATATATATATATATATATATATATATATATATATATATATATATATATATATCTCTTTGTTTTCGGATCATGTATTTTTTTAAATGTTTCAACAATGCATGATGTTCAATTTCAAGGACCATCTTAAAACTTTAAATAATATATTGGTACATTAATCAAAAATAAAATCAATAAAAATAAGCATTATATCAAATTCAGTACTAATTTTAATGTATTGTAATAATAATATTAGAATATTTTTATTAATTAAATAATAATCTAATAAGCACTAATTGTATAGATGCTTGAGCAAACACAATAATATTTAAAAAAAAAACTTTTCAGCGTCTTCAAAAAAAAAAAATATATATATTTATTTTATTTGTATCTCATTTTTAATCGCATTTTCTCTGAAAAGAATCTACTTTTGTACTGCATGGATGGTCATCGGAATGGAGTGGGTGTGCTTTTTTAAATTTCTTGTATAAGCACTAGACCAACGGTTTTGTCTGATATTTATATATGTGTGTTTGAGTATGCATATTCCTCCGCCACATTTGGGTTTTTAAGGCTTTGCGCAGCTCTACAGCGCCTCTTGATTGAGTTAGAGAAAAATGTCTGACAGTGTGAAGCTTCCACGTTAAATTAACGAATATGGATATTGTTATAATGGTAAAACAATAAATACACAAGAAACTTGTGAGATTAATGAAAAAACAACACCAACCAAAAAATTTGTAGTAATCGAATTCGGCCCTCATACACAGAAGAATGTAACAGTTTTTTTTCCATTCCTGATAAGCACTGATTTTCACATTCGTTAGTTTACCCTGGGAACGACGATATATATTGACTAACTAAACATTAGAACGTATCAACTCAGAAAGAATGAATAAAAGAATGACGTTGTTAACTAATTATATGTAACATGTATATTATATACTATAGATCCGAGGTTTTTGATAATGAATGATTTGTCTGAAAGTCTTATTTAGCTTTGTATACACTTGTTTCTCTTGCTAATAAACAGGGTTCGAGCGTTCTACGAGTTCTAATGTTCACCCTAGGTACAGTTTATGATTATAAAAATATAAATTGCCATTAGATGCAAATATGGAAGGTATTAAATAAAAATACAAGATTATATTGGAGAGTTATTCTCTTTGTTCTCTGAACCAAGTCTATTCATATGCTTAAGTGTTATATATTTCAATATTTATCAATGCATATACCAATATATAATAATATATAATATATAATAATATATATAATATATTATATAACCAATATATAATATATATATAATATATAATAATATATATAATATATTATATAACCAATATATAATATATATATAATATATAATATACCAATATTATCCCGTAACTATGGTAAAGAACTAGTTATTTACAACGTATCATTGATATTTTCAGTTGATTTGTTCAATTGAGTTAATAATTATTATTTGTTTACCGATATTTTCTCTAACTTCTTTACCACGACGGTATTTGCTTGTGAGCAGATCCGCTAACAGCCATTGTAAGAAGGGAAATTCCAGAGGCATCCTCCAGTTCAGTGGACACATTAGAACTTCTTTTCCAGACCATCTACCTCAGTTGGGCGAACCACCTTCCTCCACTTTTATCTTCTTAAATGCTCTTCCTTCCAGCCCTGGGCCTCTAAAGTGCACATTTTTCACCGAAGCTTTTTCGCAGTGTTTTAAACTATACTATTGTGTCTTGATTATCATTATGGGGGGTGGCTAAACTGAATTGTGCTTTTATTCTTTTTATTCTAGCACTAACTAAGATGTACTCGTATAAGTACTTTGCGTCATAACTTATTTCTATTAGCTGAACTGAAACAATTACTTTGTTTTAGGAGTCGTTGATTGAAACAAGTAAATATATGTTTTCATTTACAGTAAACCATATTTAAATATCATATATTCGTTTCAATCATTCGAGAAAATAATTCGGTATTTTATGATAGCTTGTTTTGTCTTTATGCACACGAAAGTAATTATGAAGAAAGGTATAAATCGAATCACAAAACTGAGACAATTTATTTGCGAAATCGATTTGTGCTGTTCTCAATTCTAAATGCTGTAATCTAGGGCCACTTCTTATTACCATTCTAATGAACATGAAGAATGAATATCAAGTATGGTTAAGAACCGAATGTGGCGATGTTTCCCGAGGCCTACCGACCAGTGCCGACGAACAGCCAGTCGCCTGGCGGTGGACTAAGAGTCTGTATGTAGTGCTATCGAGCTCTGCGGGTTCACTTTATCGTACGTCAAACGGTAAGTCTCAAAAGGAAAAAAATAAAAAATAAATAAATCTGCCATCATTTTAATTGATGTACCCCTGATGGATAAGGATTTTGGAAATTTACTAAATTTCAAGGGACAGATAAAAAAAAAAAAAAAAGAAGGAACAATTGGTTTTATAAAAAAAAAATCATATAAATGAAATAATTTAATATTATGATTAAAAAATTATAAAAGTATTATAAATTAAGAAAAACTGTTTTTGAATATGCCAAATCATAAAATATTATATAAATATACGTTACATTTAATAAACATATGACACTAAAATATCCGCTAAATACAGCTCAAATTCAAAAAACACCAAAAATTGTTTTTCCAAAATTTAGATTTATATTCTCATGCGCTTTTAGAGTCAGAGGGTTTATATATTTTCAACATTATTTACAATCAAAATAGCTTTCCATTTTGTGAAGAGAATCATGGCTTCAGTTTTTCACATTAAAAAATTGAGTATGTGGCTTATGCATATTCCTAACATATCATTCATTTTTAATTTCATTTTAATGAACATTTCAGTATCCTAATAATAATTTTACAGCTTAGTTTTATAGAAAAAGTATTACATATATTATTAATTATCTTTTCAAGGGGCCTTCGTTTCTGAACTTTTAACAATATTAAAGGATGTGATTTCTAAAAGATACTAAAAGCATTTTTCGAAATAAAAATTAAGAAAAATTGTTTTTATATTTTAATTATTTTCATATTTAGTTATATCATAAAATATATCGATATAAGACATCATTATGTAATGATAAAACAAAATAATAAAAGATAAATAAAACTTAACTATACGCAAATAAACAGCTCATTTTCAAAAAGTACCAAAAATCATTTTTACAAAATAAGGATTTATATTATCAAGGACTTTTTGAGGCATTGAGTTATATTTTTTCAACATTGCTTTCACTCAAAATGTACAATATAGGTTTAAATTTTTGAGAGAAACGTAGCTTTAGATTTTTTTTTTTTTAAATAATAACATAAATGTGATTTTAAAATGTTCCTAGCATAACATTTCGTGGGCTTGGGGGTAAAAGTGATCAACTGCATTTTTATGAAGATGAATGTTTTTGTTATTTACCTATGCCGCAAATTTTATTTAAATACCTCTTTGAATATTAAAAATTAAATTAGAATTAATATCAATGATTTTCAATATTCAATCAACTGATTACAATATTTATTTCAGTCGTTTACCACTTGAATTCAGTATTCAGTAAGTTCAAAAAGAACATTGATTTTCAGAATGTACTGTATCCAATTTAATCGTTATTTTATTCTAAAAATATAAATGTGTGTTGCTTATCAATAACCAATGAAATCTAAAGTGAAGGAAAAATTTTGATTTTTATCTTTGCGTGAATCGTTCCATAATTTAATATAAACTGTAGCGTTTCCTTTAGTATTTTCAATTGTGTTCCCTTTTCTCAGAGTCATCGTTTCAGAAACAGTTCCTTGGAATTGAACTCCATCAATATGTAATGAACGTACTTTCATATTAATATACATTAAATATAACATAAGTAAACAATTTTTTGTCTTTCATCTATTATATATATGTGTTATCGATCTATGACTGGTAACAAGAGTTATGACTATTATTAATTGTTTGCTTTATTAGTTGTCTTTTTTATTAGGCGTTGAAATATATTTGTATGTTTATTATAGATAATATAGTTTATATACAAACATTTCCTGGATTTAAATTACTACTTTGGGAATGGGTTTAGGAGATGTATATACTAAATTTAATTACTAAATTTAAATTTTACATTAAAACAAAAGGAAATGGTTTAATAATTATCCTCAATGAAATATTCCTTTCTTATTTTCCATAAAATATATGGCTTAAATAAATATAGTGATAAAGACTAAGATATTTATCATGTCTTAATAAGGATGCAAATGCAAAATATATAAACCTTTCAAGGAAAACAAAATTATTAATTGAAATTCGCCATTAAGGGTGAACCAGAAAAACCTTTCAACCTAAAACACCTTCAATGTTTTCAGTCATCGTTGGATCCTACGTCGTAATGAGTTAAAAGAGGTTTCGATAAATATACATAAAATTTTCCGCTTTTCGATTTAACGATTCATATATCTGGACTTATATATTCTTTCCTTGAAAATATAAGACAGAGTAAAAATCTGATCAAAATCATTCCATATTTTAAGGAACATATACATGCATATTATTAACCGAGTAACGTATAAACGATACAATAATATTTTCCACCACAATTACTGAGTATAATTCATTTATTAAATCAGATACAATATTTATTGAAAACTAATTTCCATAACAATAGTTTATTTACACATAATGTTTTAATGAAAGTTTATATTCTGAAAGAAGAAATGTTAAAGTATTTTAGGGTGTTTTAAGAATTTAAGATCTTATTATGCTTAATGAAGTTCTTATCCTTTTAGATCTAAACTCTAATTTAAGGAGCGTGCGGATAATTAATATTTCATGATCCCAAAAAAATAAAGTAATACTACGGACATCAGTTTTTCTACTCAAAAGCAACCAAAAATGTAAATTAATTTAAAAAAAACCTTCATTCCTGAGATATTTTACAGTTACTGATTTTCCATCTATGAACTTGTTTACACCCAAAAAGAACGCTTCTATTAACAAAGAGTCCAGTGTATACCATCACTAAGATCTGTTTTAAATAAATTTCCTAGCATTCGATCATCATTTGCTATCCCTGGCTTAAGATTATTCTTGCGTTTTCCGGTTCATTTACTGTTATATCAAATTTTAGTGAAATTAGTATATGTGTCATTCTTCGAAAATAGGGAGAGGAAATATTACAAGGAAATAATAACAATAAAATTTTAAAAAATCATAGTTTTATTAAAATGTCTTTAATTTCAATGATTTTAGTTAAATTACTACACTATTATAAAATTATTATTTTTACTATTATTAAATCGTTACAAAGCGTATGAGATAAATTAATTTTATCCTATTAACAAAGTAACTTTGACATATTGAATGAATTACAATTTGTATAATAAATAAAATGTGAGGTGTGAGGAAACAAGGTTTTGTGCTTTTTCTTGTTTACTGATTAGACCTTAACTTTCGAGCCTCCATGTTTATACCACACCAAACCCCATAAAATTAGATGAACTACGATAGAAATTGATCAATATTTAACTTGCCTTATCTATTCTATAAGGAGGAGAGGGAGTGAGGTTCACCAAACACGCAGTACATTTTTAAAATTTAACATCTCATAGTCATAGATTGTCAATGGAGGTTTCAATCTGGCAAGATTACAATCTGGTTCGAAAGGATCTGGCAAAGCTAGCCAACTGTTTTCCTCAGCTGTAGAAGACTGTGAGTTTACTCGGCGCTCATTTAAAAAAAAAAAAAAGTGAGGTACATGACCAGGGGGCAAACAATTAATTTAAATAATTGTCAACGTAATTATTCTATGACGAATTTGTTTTTCTATTTTGAAAATACTGAGATTGTTTTCACATCTATTTTGTTTTGATAGCGATAGGTTAGGTTTTCTGGCTATTTAACAGAGTTCATGTTTAAAATTCAAGTAATTTGACCTAAGAGGGAATTAGGATTTTAACGTTTAAAACATGTTTCTATATGCAAAATTACTATTTACATGAAAACTAGCCTCTGATAAAGCAACTTTAGACCATGCTTTATCAAAATCAATGAATAAAATTCTACAAGACGGATCAAAATAGTCCGATTTCTTAATGCGACTCAGATTTCCCTTTTTTTCCGAAGAATGGTACAATATATTGCAATGTATTGAGGATACTGGGATATAAGGGAATAATTAAGATTCACAATAGTAAGTAAATAAGGAATAAATTAAAGAGATGCCAAAGAAATTAATGAAGAGAAATATCAATATTAACCAGTTTCTTTTTCGGACAAAGGAATACGGACGAAGTCGGGCGTTATACCTGGAACGGGGGGGAAGGGGGTGGGGTGCAATTCAAGACAGCCAATAGGCCGCTTAAGATAAGCGAAAGTAAGAGCACCATAAAACTAGAGATAGGCCAGGTCGATATGGTATAATAAAATCTGTCGCCCAAGGTTACAAGTCCTTTGAAAATATTCTCACAGCGTCAGCCAATAAGATGTCCCAAAAGGAGAGTGGGGAATAATTTATCTTTTCAAGAAGAAGTAGGAGAAATGGTATAAGAAATGGAGGAATGATAGTTATGGAGAGTTCTGGATAAAGAGTTGAAGTGGAGAGTTCTGGTGAGAAGTTTGAAGTGGGTAGTTCTGGGAAGAAGGAGGTTCGCAGAGGGTACAGCTGAGCAGCACATCGAGACAGGAGAGTAGACCATAGAGTAACAATAAGATAAGTGCTAGTCCTTTGATTCATTGTGTACATCAATGCATAATATTATGTGGCATCCGAGAAATATTTTAAATAAGCAAGACTTCTCCCAGTATTCTCAAATACATACGTTACAGTCCGTAGATTTTTACAATGAGAGTAATTTAGATTAGAAATTAGTAAACCAATAGTTTAATAAATAACGTAACATCAATAAAGTAAGATCTGTAACGAAATCTACAATTCTATTTACCCTGCATGCCATCATCTAGTTAATTAAGTGAAATGGTGAACACGACACCCTTGGAAAGGACTCTAATGGTATATATAATTTTCCAAACTAGTGACCATAGCAGGAGGGTCTGCTGTCTCTAGCCTTTTATGTTAAAATATAGTTTGATTGATCGGCTCCCTTCTGGAACCGATGCAAATAGAGATTAAATTAGATCAGTAAATTGAGTAAATGTGGTTTCTGGAACTCCCACCTGCCTTAGAAAAGCAGTTTGCCAGAAACACAGCAATATATTTAGTTGACATCGGCATGATGGTATAGAAGAATCAATATATTTAGGGATTGATAAATTATTTCCACTTCTATAAATTTGTTTTATTGAAAACTAGTTTCGAATGCTATAAATTCATCTTCAGTTCTGAAAACACACAAAAAAGTTTACTGATAAGCAATTAATAATATCGTTTGGTATTATTATACATATCAAATTAGATGTAATATAAATCAGTATTATAAAACATTTATAATTTATAATTAAATTCATAATTCATAAATGTTTTATAATACTGATTTATATTACATCTAATTTAATATGTATACTATATACAAACTATATTTTTAATTGCTCATTTTTGAATTTTTTTGTTTTTAGAACTGAAGATGAATGTATAAAATTCGATACTAGTTTTCAATAAAACAAATTTATAGAAGTGGCAAATAATTTATCAATCCCTCATTAATATATATTTGTTAATCTACAAGATATTTCTAAATATTTTTTAAAAATTAATTTTCGGAGATTTAAACCTACATCTCCTCACTTGCAGAGAGACTGAAGAATGCAGTCATGACTAACTGGGATCTAACAGTAGTTATCGGGTTTTTTCCAAAGGGGGTCACTAATAATCACTCCACTGCATGCCAAACGGGACGTGGAACGACCGTGAGTGTAAAATCCTATTCCCCGTGGGTGTGGATTTTGTGGAGTATTGCGGAGCGGCCAGAATTCTATCGGTCCTAAACTCCCTAGCCTTCAACCGACCGTGTGTGAGGAAAACGGCTGGAGTAGAACTATTAATTGCACAATTTGTTTTACTCACAACAGTAATGGATATTGTTGGTCAGTTGATTCAGTGGTTATAGTTATAATTGCCGCACGATATTGGTTTCATAGAATAAGTAACGGAAAATATCATAATGAATAACTTATCTATCTGTTTATTTTTTTTTAATATTAATCATATTAAAAAATATATATGAATAGAAAATTAACATTTTTAGTAGATTTATAATTTGCTTAAAATTTCCATGATTCTTTTTTCATTTTGAGTAAAGATTAAATTATTTAATGTTCTTGCCCATATAGAGGAACTATTTATATTCCATTCATTCTTAAAACCTATACTGGTTTGTAAAATGTAAACATCATAAAATACTTGTTTACAAACGTTTTCCATTTTATTGAAAAAATTGAATGGCCTAAATTATTCATTAGCTATTGTGGATAACAAAGCTGCTAAATCCAACTTTCTGATTCAATTTTGATATTCAGAGATAATGTTTCTTACTAATGCGTGAAATTTTAGTATTTATGAGTTCGGAATAGTTTCGAAAAGAGCATGTAGGAATATTTTTTACACGGTTTTATATACTTTGCCTAGACCTTCAGTACAATACCTAAGAATTTTATATAATTCAAGTTGTTCATGAAATGAAGGTTGTTTGAATAAATAGTTTTTATTTTATGAATAAAAAGTTTTTCGTTTTATGACGTAAGAAATCAGAATGTTATTTCTAAGACTTACATACTTGAAGCTTCTTGAGAACGGAATAACTTTAAAAATGGCCTGTAGGAGCGTGAATCCCTAACCGTTGGTAAAAAAAATGGATAGGATAGAGTGATTGCCAGCGGGGCTCTTGGAATCGTCTTCGCTCCAAGCACTCCATTCGCTCCACTTCATCATTCCATTATTCGATTTGGAGTGATCCTGAGTGGCCGCTTAAACAGTATCTGAGTTTACTGTCAGCGAAAATCGCCTATTACAAAAGTGCGTAACAGATCTCAACCGTCTCACTTTAATCTGTACGATAACTCGTCCTTTATGCCCTAAAAAAAACTAGGGCGTTAAGCTCAACAAACAACAACCGAACAAAAAATTTATAACTCCTAATTTTTATCAATTATATTTTTTTTCTATTAGGCTGCATACATACTTATTTACCAACAGTCTATTATGTACAATGACAATACTATAAATATATAAATTATGTACAATTGAAACACTCTTCATTATAGTTTTCCGTTTCTTTTTAATTACATCCCGTTGTTAATATTAAGACCTGTAATACAAGACCAAGATAAACACGTAGAATTGTGAATTTATTTTTCAGAAGAAAACTGGGTTAAAGTTTGTATTTTGGAAACCCCTAGTCTCAGCAAAAAGTTATTTCCAAGGGAGTAGACAAAACTTTGAACTTGTCCAGTGGATTCATTTGAAGTAATGAACTTTCTCACTAAATCACTGGCATCCTAGTTTCTGAAAACTATAAGTTTAATATTAGCTCATTTTAATCGTGTTCCTTATTCAATTTCTTCACATTGTTATAAATTTTGAAAAGAACTTTTAAGCTCCTAAAAAATTATTAAACATATATCTATTCATTTATTTATTGTATACATGCATCTACCCATGAAGGGTCATTAGCATATTACATGGATATTTTTAATAAATTAATATTTACATAATGATGGAATGATTTCTATAGAAATCATTTATTTACATAACACAGTTTTAATGAACTATATAAGGTTACAGATTTGACACTTTTTTTAGAACTTTAATAAACTTTGAACACACGTTTCACTGTTACCAAGAGCGATGTCCAGTCTGCTGTTGATGTTGCAATGTCTCCTTGCATCCTCAATGGTTTTGCAGTCCAGCTGAATGTGCTCCACGGCCAGAGGTACCTTGCAGGTTATACATTTCGGTGAGTACAGTCTTTTAAGAAGAAAGGTGTGCGTCAAGGCTGGATATCCGCTACGTAACATAGCCAAGACTACTTCTTCGCGGCAGTTTCTCCTTTCGACAGTTTTCCAGACCTCAGGGGTATCTTTAACTTTTCCCAATTTGTCACTTGCCCTGCTCCACTCATATAAGCAGATATTGCCTCGAAACTTGTTACTAATTAATTGTCTGTGCTATCCTCCGTGTTGATTAAACTTTCAATTAGATCTCAGCCTTTTTTAAGGAGTTTTGAAATCTTTAATTTTAAGCGCCGATCTGTAATAAAACTTTTAGTGTCTGCCAGCATATTCCTCAGGCCCTCTGTATTATCCGTGAATTCATATGCTAATTTACTGAAAGTTTTAGTGTTAGACGACATGTCTATCAGTTTAACCGTATTATTGAAAGAGGTTGAGTATTTCTGCCTATTTTCTTCGACTTGCTGCCGGGCGGGAGGTTAATTACAGTATGCATACCTACTTTTTTTTACTTTCTTTGATTTTTTGCTAGCAGATTGAGCAGTTTCCATGGGTGGGAAGTCTTCGAAATTAAATAAATTTGCAATGTTTCTTAGAATCTAACGTCAAGTTCAGCTCTAAGGTAGATGCCGTGGAAGGTGGAGGGCTAGAATGACATCGTTTTATTCCAGAATAGATTTAATCGTTTCTTTAATAGATTTAATCACGGCATTATTTTCTTTATTATGGTTGTCACCAGGGTTACCAGATGGCTCTTTCTTGGATTGGTCACTGATAATGTCTGCATTGGTTTCTGTTGAGGTGAGAGTGACGACATGGCAACTGACTTGGCCTGGCTGTACAGTAATACCATGATTAAGAAACATGTGATTATTTGTAACTAATGCGGGACAATCAGCACATGTTTTTTCATTTGTATTGGAATTTAAATTTGTTAATATATTGGTTTTTCCATTACTATGAGATTCTTCAATGCCATCGTAATTTTCGCACTCAGGGCAATCAGTTGATATGACCCGGTTGCTTACAAATGAAGTGTCTTCACTGAAAAAAAAATCGATAAGAGATATTGCCCTGTTTTATCAGTAAGGATGGTGGGAGTTTACTAACGTCGTGAGGTGGAATGTAAACTTGCCGACGGATACATAGTACATGGGCCAACCTTGGATCTTGGTACCCAGCCCTGAGAAAATTCATGGGTGAAACTAATGTCGCATTTATTTATATGTATTTATATATTTATATACTACGAAAAGCCACTGTTTTTAACAATCTCCGAGTTCATACCCGTTGAAGCTATTAAGCCCAGAAAGCCTATTAGGAATGCCGTGAGGAAGGGTGGATCGGGTAAGGGGGAGGAAGAGGGTTGAATTTTTACATATATTGTAACTCTCTACAAATAATACTATTTTCGACGAGGATAGAGGTCCTTCGAGAGGTCCTTATAACAAAAATAATCGGTTTGAACACTGATACTGGCTCCGATAGTCCGTTCCGATTGTTAGGGAGGGAGGGTCCCGCTACGATTGTTACTTTGTTAATGTATACATATATTGTAACGCCCTACAAATAATACTATTTTTGGCGAGGATAGAAGTCCTTCGAGAGGTCCTTATAACAAAAATAGTCGGTTTTTAAAGTCTATCCTGCCTTTATATTAAATCGGAACGGACTATGTTAGCGAGTAGAGGGACATTAGAATAAGTAGAAAACTTGGATTTTTTACAAGAAGGGCAATACATAAAGCATACCTAATAATTAAGATTGTCTAGTCCATTTTTTGCAAAATGCATTTAGTGCTAAAATACAATTTGCCTGAAATCGCCAATTTCGAAAGATGTACTTGACCGATTTAAATTTTTTTTTGCTCTCAATCGACACAGAATTTGATGCTCTTTCAACTTTTATTTTATGAGTTTTTCTCTTAGAGTACTCATTTCCAAGCTGCAGGCTCATATATAGTACTCTTGTCTATGGTATTGGCAAAAGTAGCGTGTTTGATTGTAGTTTTCGACCATACAAATAGTTAACTCCTAAAAATGAAATAAATATGCATTTATTACCAGTGCATTTAAGTACATTCTCAATAGTCTCGTGAGGAATGAAAGGGCAAGCATTTGAAATTATTATGCGTTTGGTCGGATTAATTAGTCGTTTTATAAAAATTTCTTTGTTGTCAATAAATATTGATATATAATTCTTTAAAATCTACTGCTTCTTTGTTACTGAAATGTATGCAAAATCGGGAGTTGGATATTCTTGAGGTGTAACGGATGAATTTCGGATCAATTAAGGCTGATATTTTGAGAATATATTCTTTTTGCTTAGTACCAAAAGTATGTAAAATTATGGCATTTTCTCGTTTAGAAAATCGCTCCGTAGCGGTGGTTTTGGCATAACTGGCGGTTGTTTCTGTAGGTTTGAGGTTAAGTGGAAATTTTGATTCATTGCTTTTTTTTATTATTTTCTAGTGCTATTTGCTTCTTACTTTTCGTTTGCATCATATTGGAAAAAAGAGAAGACATTATAGGGACTATTGATATCGCTGCAGAGCCAAGAGCCCTGGGTGCCTATAATCACCTGACTTCTTATAAATATCTCAGTTTTCTTATAAATATCACTCGCCCTTAAATTGTCCAGATTGCACAAATAAAGTTTATAAAGGCATTAGCAACACTTTGAAATAAGTAAAACTTTGAGACAGACCTGAAGAGACTTCTTCGTATAGTGCCTTCTGAATACGATCTTCTGTCAGGTCGTTGGGAGAGAACATTGGACTTATAAAGATTGCCCTTGGCGCTGTCAGCGTTTGGCATTCAAACAGAGTATGTGCTGCCTTCTTTTTTGCGTAAGTTGCAGAGAATACGTCACACAGTCCTCACAGTCGCAGCTGGAAGATTATTCTGGAAAGTCATATGCTTGCTCTGATATCCAGATATGACTCGGTGCAGTGATTTATTAATGGGTAGAACCTTTCACCCTGGGTCCACCGCGCAGGATCCTTTTCATTCCATTTACATTGTCCGACACACAGCCAGAGTCCTACGCGTGTTCCAAGTCCACCACATCAGTCACAGAGTCCAAACTGACACCTTTTGCACCATTATCTTCCAAGTAGGAGCCTAAATCGTTAGTGTAAACCAGGAATAAAGTTGCAGAGAGACTCTCCTCCTGCATCATTCCTTCAGTGAGTGATTATAGAAAATTCAGCCACACTGCAGAAATTTGCTACAATTTGAGTAAATTTTCTGCTGAACTCCACCCGAAGCAACTTAGAGAAGAGGATATTATCGTTGAACTTATCTAAAGCTTTGGTGAAATCAACTAAAACAGTGAAGATTTAATATGAATAGGTGCAGAAAGTGAGAAAATACCGTTCAAATACACTCTGCCTCGAGGAAAACCGTTTTGATTTTCTCTCATTATTTGGTTCGCTTCAAGCCAATCGGTAAGTTTATTATTGAGAATTTGAGTAAAAATCTTACCTGTGCAACTTAACAGGACATCTGTAATTCGCATGGCCCTCTGGATTTCGTTTTTTAAAAAGTAAAAAGAGCTTTGTTTTCGAGCAATGGTCTGGTGTGAATTCTGATTCAATGATTATATTAAAGAGGTAAAGAATTTCATCAATATAAGATTTTGGTAATAGTTTGAAAAAAATCGTATGGAAGGCCATCTGGTCCTGGGGCTTTATTAGGTTTGAGCTTTGCTAACACTCTTTGAAGCTCGTCCTTATTGGAATGTCAAAATGTGGGTGAGTAACGTCGTGGATGTCTACTATAATTGGTTCCTTAAGGGTGGATATGTTCTTGTTGAATTGATACCAAGAGGTGACAGGTATGCAATAATCTACTGGTGCCTTTTTTGTCTGAAATTTTTTAACAGTTTTACGTTTACGGAAGATGTTTTTTTCTGAGATTTTTTAAAGCTCTCCGTAGGCTTCCTTTTTTAATAATATACTGCTCGTTAAGCCATGCTTTTCGATGGCTAATTTTGGTTTTATTTAGGATCTTTTTATGCAGAAAGTTAGGTTGCAGCTTTCGTCCACTTTTTTTATTACTAATATGAGAAGTTTATTAAGTTCGTTTTCATTTCTGGATTCTGTTAGTTCGATGGGTTTCAGAGTGTTCATAATTTTTCATTTTCTTTAAGTTGTTCCATTTGTACAATATTTGTTTATTTGAAGGTATTTTCTTCTCTTCAGCTCTATTGATATTGTCAGCTAAGTTAATGTGTTTTAACTCTAACGTGCAGATGAAGTGCGCATGTATTGTATATCCAAAAGTTCTTGACAATTCCAAATCCGGCATAATTTGACCAGATGGTGTCTATGACACTCGCTCCGTTGGGACCTGCATGTGTAAATTTTGCTGGAAAGTCATGCAATTATCTGCCATTAATAACATACATGCCATAACGTTACTTAACTTCAACTAAATGCTAGCGTCTGGCGTTTACCTTCAAATCTTCTGTTGATTTTAAGCTGAAGAGTTCGACGTCTTCATAAATTTCTTCAGAAGACTGATTTAAGCAACCTATGCGTCCATTGAAGTCTCCTCCTAGGAACGGCGGGAGCTGGGAATACTCTTCTGTGATTAGTTGAAGAAGATCGTTAAGAGATTCTATAATAATTTCTATGGGCTTTGTAGGACTTAACTAAAAGACACGTATAATCATATGTATCTCTCCCTTTTCAGCGAGGCATATTATCCAGCAGGCAGATATATCCAAAATTTTTACATTGTAGTGTTTTTTTATTAGGTTAGAAATTCCTTCTGAGTCTCTACCTTTGGATTTTTCCTTTAGGGTCGGACTGAAAAACTGTAATTTTGAAATATGGGAACAAAAAATTCACATTTTTTTTACCATGTTTCGGTAATGCATAATCATATCATGCTCTATTAGGTATTCTAATTTGTGGTGATTTGCCTGTTGCAAAGGAGTGATCCCTGACAGTTCCAAAAACAGATTCTAATGTCCTTCAGTTGGCAAATTTCATTATTTTCTGTGGTGGAGGGGAGGGGCATTACCTGTCGCATTAACTGTTTCGATTTGTGCAATGGCCTCTTCGTTGCCATTAATCGGTGTAGTGCTAGTATCCAAGTAGATTGGTTGATAGTAGCCGTTTTTGTTTTTTTTTTAATGAAATTCCTACTCGTTTGTGAATTGCATCTTTTTCTGGGTTGAAGATTATATTCTGGACGTTTTCTTTTGGTGTACATTGGAGAATTTTACTAACTATGGAAGCATTAGCTTCGGTTTCTTATTCATCTGCCTTTTCCATTTTTTCAGCATCCTGGGTTTTTTTGTTCGGGTCTTGTATGTAGGTTCTTGATAAGCGATATCCACTACCGTTTTAATTTTCTCTGAAACAATAAGTTTGTCTAGGACTAAGCGGGCGGGTATTTTTTCAGTTTTAGCTTTTCTGTAATATGGCAGAAGGACAGCACGTTTTTTTCTAACTTCGGAGAAAATGATCTTGTGAGATCTTAAATATCGAATTTGATAAGTTTTTGATGTTTCTTTAAATAATGTATTTTATTCTACGTGATACCAGTCTTACGAGAAATGACCTATTTTTAATACCTCTTTTCCAAAGAGGTTCGACGTAGTCAATATGGAAATATGATTGGAAGTCTATTTTTACCTAGTATTTTAATAAGTCTACTAGATAGTCTTTCAGTTCTTCATTATTTGTGTAGGAACTATCACTAATATTATATATGATAAAATTCTTTTCCTTCTGGCCAAGCCTTTTTCTTCATCCAGAGTAAATTGTTTTTAACTTTATTTACCTTTTGCTCCATACGAATAAGTTTAGAAGATAGCCCTGAGAGGTACCTTTCATCTCGCTTATTTCATTTTTTATAGCTTCAGTGTTTACTCTATATTTTGAAAATGCCTCCTGAATTGATCTTAGGCCAGTTCTTCTTCCTTTCATCTCTTCTTTTAGTTCATTATTTATTGCTAGAAATGTATTCTCTAATCTCTAGTCTTGCGATGTCTTGTTATGCTACCATATTTATTAAAAAAACATTGTTGTACTTCCTTTGGTTTGAATATTCTATTTTTCTATTATACAGAATATTTTCAATCGAATAACGGAAAAAGATGAATTTTCACTCTCTATCCTTTATGAATAAACGGTGATTTTGGCAATAAACCGTAGCTTGGGTTTTCCTCTAAGGCTAACTCATTTGATAAGGTAAACTACCCCGAAACGGACCAACAACCCATAAAGAGGTGAACTTTGCGGGACTTAGGAATAGAGCTCATATGAGGCTGATGTAAATGAACTAAAACGGGCAATGAAGTTAGTCGCTGAGTAAGTTCTATCTCTCCTCTCGAGTTTCAAATCGAATCTATTTGATACAGGACTGAATCTCTGGCAAATATTGCTCGCTAAAAGGTTCTAGTTTATATTTGATTGTGGTTTCGTTTCGATCAGAAGAAATAATTTGCTTTCCGCTAATGTAGGAAAGATGAAAAATAAATTTATTATGTAAAATGTTTCTGAAAAATAGTCAAAAAGATAGATTATTTTTTTATTTAACATAAGTTGACAAAAACATTTACAGTAAAATGGAGGTCAAAAGTGAATAAAGAAAAAAAAATTCGTTCATTGGAAAAATAAATGAGAAATGAAGAATATTGCATAATAATATGATATTATAAGTACATAACAAAAAAATATGACTTTTCCAATTCTCAAGAAGTTATTGCTTTATATTTTAACTATGCTTATATGCCCGACTAATCGTCAAGTAAAATACTTTTGTACAAATCATTCCATCGATAAAGATTTAATACAACGCATCAATCTCACTAGTGATCGGCCTGGCATGAGGGATGTGAATGTCGATATTTTGAACTCGATATTTAATTTTTTTTAAACCTCCTTTGAAAGGGGAAGGCTTTAGGTATGTTGGAAAAATATAGAAATATCGATGTTTTAAAAGAAATATATCAATATTTTTCCGACAGTTTTAACTCGATACATTGATATTCGATATTAAAATTTCAGTGTCAGAAACCGATATTTTTTCCAAACAAGAATTAATAAACAAGAAAAAAAATATCTATAAATCTGATAGGTTTCAGCCATTATCAATTTAATTGTGATTTTCTTCCTTATTTTTTTTAATTTGTTTTTGTTAAGCAATTTCATTAATTTATCGCTAGTTCTCAGTTATGAGTACTTTTAATAATAAATGTTAATGAGCACTTTGATAATTTTTTAGTTATTCGTAGCATATTTATTTTCTTCACTCCTTTTAATTTTTTTTTTTTATGTTTAAGCAATATAGTTTCTCTCGTTCCTAGTACGTAATACATATTTTTTTTATTGACAAATGTTTAAAAAAAAAATTGTGATAAGCCATTTATAAGTATTTAATTGTTGCTATGAAAGCTACTATAAATCTAACACATTAATTTATGTTATCCTATCCTTCAATTCAATGTAAATACTCTTCTTCTGCTTTCAAAGATAAAAAAAAAACAGGGAGGCCCGATATGTAGAAATATCTTTATTTTTTATTTATTTATCGAATTACAATTTAGTTATATTTGAAAACTCTCTGTAAGATATTTATCGATATTTTTTTTTAGATATTTACATCCCTAACCAGAAAGCCTTAAGAAGATGACGGACTAGAACACAGCCACTATAGATATAGATACTAAGATATAGCTACCAAGCCACTATAGATATATAGATAGTAACACGAACACACCGCACTACATTTTTTTTGGTTGTTTGTCGAATCTGCCGTTCTTTGTTAATTTTTGTATTTGACTTTATTTAATTTTTTTAATGAAAAAATATCGGTTTTCGATACTCAAATTTTAATATCGATATTACAAAATATCGATGAATTTAAAAAAAAAATATATCGATATCTTTCCAACATACTTACGCGGCGTCGATCAAATACGGTAATTTACAGATTAATCTTCGAATCCCGAAATGGAGGACACTTTACGAGGAAGGGCATAAATCACAAGAGAAGGACTGTCCTCCTTAAAGGAAGATAAGTCAGTCACCTTTTTTAGCACATTGACGGAAGACATACTCATAAATAAAAAAAAAAACATTAACAAATCTTCGCATGTCAAACATCAGTATGAGGTTTAAACTATTCTATAATATAAAAATACAAAAATAATAGAAATCAGTTAGAGAAAAATACACATTTGGTAGTTTAAATTTGTTAGTTTTAACAATACATATTCCGTTCTTAAACACGATTAATAATATTAACGGACCCAAAGGTTCGATGCCGATAACATTAAGGATGTTTGCCTGTATATTTCCCTCCACTAAACTCCCAACACCGATCAAACACCCCTATCAAAAAAGCCCTATCTACGTTTCGGCCGACCTCTAGCACATATACTCCCAGTTTAGCGTTCATTAATGTTTCAGTGATTCGTTCTTTATCATTCCGACAACTTCAATTATCTATTATCACATCAATTTTATCTACTGGGTGCAGACGGCGCACAGTTGTTGAAAGGTTGATAAAAACTATTTTTTCAATGTATTTGAAAAATAATAAAGTAACTAGTAATAAAGAAAATACGTTTGCGCAAGCATATGCGAAAGTAGTGCTTGAAATTTAATAAAATTCATATGGGACCATCTATGTATTGATATGCACAATCACTGAAAATTTCATCATAATCAGATTTACGGTAGATTTATGCGCGCCATATGAATTTGAAAGCTTCGGTAGTGAAAAAGTAATGAACAAATAACAAGAGTAATTCCATTTTCATAATCAAATTGTGCATACTGAAGCGAACGCAGCTGTATCTTATTTAATGTTTCATTAAGTTTCTTGTTTTAATAAAAAGAATTATTATATACCTGTGGTTGGCTGCATTCAGAAGATATATACTAACAAAAGTTTGTTTATTTTATTGTATTTAATCGGGATATTATTATAGCCTTAAAAGAAAAATTATGTTTGTTTTTCTATCACTCGCAGGCCTAGGGCAGAAGCTGAGAGTTGAGATCGAAAACGAAGATTACATAAAACCAAAACAGAAGAACAACTGGCTTAACTTAGATTTAAGACTTAAAAAATACTAACTGGGAGTCAAGTTTTATTCGAAATCGAGCTATATTCGAACAAATGTGGTAATACCAACATAACTACTTTCATGTTTACTATTATTGTATTACCCTTAAAATCCAAACTTAGTTAGCATGCTAGAAAACCTATGATATACAGTATACTTCGTATGGGTGCCAAGCAACATGGGGTTTGTCGGTAACGAGTTCGCAGACATTTTAGTCAATCAGACACAATGCCAGGCTGAGGCACTGCCATTTTAACGCCTAAAGAAACAAGTTTTCCCCTCAAAAAGGAAATTACAGATGGTTGGCAGTCCATCTGCAACGAGAGCCCACCAAACAAACTAAAAGCCATTAATAAATCAATAAAGCCATGGACCACCTCACATTTCTAATTGTAGAGAGGAGAGTGCTCTAACCAGGCTGAGAATAGGACACACCAATTCGAACCATTCCTATCTTATTAGCAAGCAACTGCCACCAAAATGCCAACATTGTGATAAAATCCTCACGGTCAGTCATATTTTTCAGGAGTGCCAATTTTTATCGCGATACAGGTCAACTAAGGAACAGGCGTACACCATTTCTAGGATTTTTCTTTTTTTTGCCCATATTCTTCTCATTCTTTCTCCCATCTCCCTCATTCATTCTTCTGTCCATTTCTTACTTGCTGGCTTCTTCTCCCTTCCAAGAAGCTTCATGTTTTTCACTATTTTCCGGAATTTTTTCCTATCTTGGTAGTCTTCCTCTTTGATATTTTTTCTACTTCTTTTATTTGAACCGGATACACTTTTATGTTCTTCAGTCCCATCTTCAGTCCCAACTTTATCGAATATTAGCTTGTTCAACCTATTCCGATTCGTTCTCTTCATATCCCCAAAGAATTTTGTGTCTCCTTTTCTTCATTGATGTTTCCAAACTTTCAATATGTTCATAAAGCTCACTATTCTTTTTTAATCGGTATTCTTGTCCCACCTTTCTCAGTCCGTATATTATTCTCGGTTTCTTTCTTTCTATTCTTAGTAACGATTCCACTTTGGTAAATCTCATAGTTTTCGCCACGTAGAGTATTATCCGTTTTATGACTGTTTCGTAATGTATAATTTTAGTTAGGGGTTGATACATTATTTGCCACTTCTATAATTTTGTTTTTACTGAAAACTATTTTCGAATGTTATACATTCATCTTGAGTTCTAAAAACACAATTAATAAATAAGCAACACAAAATACTGCTATGTTTCTCTAGTTTAACTGAGCTTGATTTCTCTTTAGCTGCTAATACATATAGTCTATATATAATAGTTCTATATATAATACATTAGTCTACTATACTATATATATATATATATATATATATATATATATATATATATATATATATATATATATAGGGATGCCATTGGGCAATCAGTGAGGACGATTATCCCCAAATTAAATAACCTTATGAATACTTTTGAATATCTTACCTTATCCTTAGGGCCTGAATTGTGGTTACCATTATTTAATAATTAACCAAGATAATGTTCCTACTTTTAATTTTAATACTAATGTTAATCAAAGTTACTGCTATCTTAATGAAATATATTCAAATTAAATATGGGTATGGTTACTAAAGAACGACCTTCTTGCTAACATTTATCTTTATTCCTCAACATTAAAACAACAAACTATTACAATAAAATGTTAACCATGGAATGATTCAGCCTAGACTTAGCCATTAATTATAAATCTGTTATCTGTACTAATTGGTGTTGATGATTCCTCTGCTTCTCTCCCTCGGGTTCCCCTGCATATCTTCAGTCATGGAGCCAGAGCGCATTTCTCATCTTCAGAGTCTCGTTGTTCCGCCCTTGAGTCCGGCGAGGTCAGCGTTCAGCCAAGCCCAGTCTTGCATCAGCCCTCATCAGTCTAGAAGTCTCTTCTTTTTCCCTCCTTGCTTCTATCTCCCTTTCTCTCTTGTTCTGCCTAAGAGGGGGTCGAAAACGTTGTTCATTGGCCAACTAGTTTCATAGAGGGAGGAAATTCTGGGATTTCATCGGATGGCTCCACCCCTTGTATCTGCGGTACCATTATCCAACTAGTATAATTTAATCATACCTTTTCCAGGCGGTCTCCACTTTTTCCTCGAGGCCAGCCAAGCCTAAGGGGACCAGTTCTTAAAATTGATTAGGTATCCCAGCTTTTGGCGTTGTTACAGTGTTAACTTCTCGGTAGGGTTTTTAAATTAACTTATGCCTTATCTCTTATGTGGTGACATCTGTCATCGCCTGTCAGTTACCCTTCTTTCTACCTGCTCGTCCCTTATTTCTTTTGTTCGCACCTGGTCTGTTTAAATTATATAACGATAATATTGTCCAATATCAATACATATTAATACAGTTTTGTATTATTATACATATTAAATGTATATAGTAATACCAAACTGTATTTTGAATTGTGTATTTTAAGAACTGAAGATGAATGTGTAACATTCGAAACTAGTTCTCAATAAAATAAATTACAGAAGTGGCAAATAGTTTATCAATCCCTAATTAGATTGAT
The DNA here is from genome assembly GCA_948150685.1 of Rhaphigaster nebulosa. NCBI lineage: Eukaryota > Metazoa > Arthropoda > Insecta > Hemiptera > Pentatomidae > Rhaphigaster > Rhaphigaster nebulosa. Next base: position 163,215,322 of record OX411308.1, read on the forward strand.
CCTTCTAAGCCAACATGAGGATGTCAACTGTCTAATTTTAGTTATCCTGGAAAGATTCTTTTTGTAGTACAAACACCTGACTAAGAACCTCAATTTATCCGACTTTACTTCCCTAAATATATTTACTTAAATATATTTTAATTTAAAAAAAAAATCTGATGTGGACACCTAATGACTTCCTTGTACGCCTATTCGGTGTACAAGTGTTAGTATTTCGGTGGCTCAAAAAGTGACCCTGAATTTGGTTACTAGTTTCCGAATACCAGTATCTCAAAAACGACACTCGGCGTCGCAACGTCCATCTATTGACACATTCAGATACACTCAAACACACACGCACTCGCACACACACACACACACACACACACACACACACACACACACAAGCTCTTGTTTCTTGAGGTCTTATTCCTATATTATAGGCCGTTTTCTTTCAGTTGATAACAAGTTCCCAAGAGATTTCTTCGTGTTCCTTGACAACATTAGACCTGTCTATGTCACTAGATAAAACATTGGAAATCGACGGTTAAATGTTTCAACATTTAAAGCGGAAGAAACCTCTTATATCTTATTTTGCTACTGCAGAATTGTTCAGTTCACAAATGGGGAGGAAAATAAGAATATTACATTTTAACACTTAAAACAAGTAATAAAATTGTTTAATTAGGGTAGAAAAAAATCGCGTTTATAACTTTTACCACCGAGACATATGATCTCTTTAATAAATGTCGATATACCTTTTGATGTAAGTTTCTTAAGACCTTCAAGTGAAGTACCCCTTTCGGATCTTCAATTTCAACAAACATCAGTTATATTACTGATATTGATATAGAAGTCTAGTTTACCGAATTTGAGATGTTTTACATTATACTTTAATATAATTTTTGATGGAAGTCTGATATGACTTTCAAGTAAAGTACCACTTCGGGTTTGCCAATTTTCACCAAAATTTACTATCTTATTTATATTACTACACAAGTCTTAAAAACCGAATTGGAGAAGTTTTGCATTATATTTTAATATAAATTTTTATGAAAATCAGTTTGATCTTCAAGTAAAGTACAACTTCCGGTAATCGTGAAGTGACTAAAAAAGGAGGTTCGCAACTAAATTATGTATTAACCCTAAATACATAGTTTTAACTTTCTATCTTCAATCTTTTTTGAGTTATGCGAGATACGTACGAACGTACGTACTGACGTCACGACGAAACTAGTCCAAATGGATTCAGGGATGGTCAAAACGGATATTTCTGTTGAAATCTGAAAACCGGAAATTTTCGCGATTACAATACTTCCTTTACTGCATACAAGGAAGTATAAAGGAACCACAGGCGTTGATAATCTTGCTATTTTACGCCTTATTACCCAAACAAAAAAACTTTCATGTTTTAACTCTTCGGTATTTGATTCGGCCTTTGAAGCAAGATAACCTGCAATTTTCATAAGTATTTAATTTCATAACAGGTGAAAATATATCAATTGACAGCATCCTATAGGATCTATTGTGCAAGAGATAGGTGACATGTTAATGCATGTAAAAATAAAGCATGTTTTTCATTAATTAAGAACTTAATATTGTACTTGATAATAGTTAATTTACAATAATAAATGTTCCTTGGCTATTCAGGTTAGCCATTGAGCGGATATAATTGGTACCATTATTAGCTTATCGTGGATCTGATGTTCTGTCATGTGAGCTGGCTGTAATCCTAGCCATTGAAGCCAATAATATCCCACGGTATAGCAATCAACCATCCGTCACTCCAGCAATAGCTTAATATTAATCCCAATATGTTTTCACTTGCGAATGAGACGTACTAGAACAAAATGATGGTAATAATGAAACGACAAGCAACATAAAAGATTAAATAGAGCGTTCCGAAAGCAAGATGTTATTTTATGGAGAAGAAAATTTATCTTCTTTAAGGAAACTCCCCAGGAAATTCTCGAGAAAATCTGGTTATGCGCGATAGAAATGAGTTATTGGGATCTGATGCTTACTGCTTTTCTTTTTATCACTTCTACCAAGTGATACGTACCATTATTGAATTTTTTTTTTTTTGTTCAGTTAATGTTAACATAGTTTATTGGTTATTTTAAAAAACGAAAAATGGAAAGAGAGAAACAAATGATCACATAATCAACACATATTTAACTTTTATAAATAATTTTGTTCCTGAAAAGATAAAAATTTTAGTGACTGAAAGGAATAAAAATGATAATTTTCCTCAAAGTACTGTATAAATTAATAAAATTGTTTTCTTGAGAACCTTTTTTAATCTATGACTAATTATTATATATATATATATATATATATATATATATATATATATATATATATATTATAAAATCCATTTTTTTATTACTAGCCTAATCTTTTTTTTGGGCGTCTAATAAAAGATGTAAATCATACACACACAGAATAATAGAATTTCTAGATTTATAAGTGCGAGCAATGTTTCATTAAGGAAATTCGTAAATTATATTTTACATTTGATATTTTAACATTTTCCGCAACGGTACATTCTCTACTTGAAACCTCCTTCGTAAATCTAAATAATTTCAAGTAAGAAATAAGATGCAGTGGAAGAGTAATTTTTTTTTCTATGATACCAAGATTTTTGACCAAGCAAAACTATTGGAGAAAGAAAAACCAAAAAAAATATTAACTAAAAACTATCAGAAAAAGTATAATTGCATTTCAAGCACGATTAGATTTTTAATTTTTCGACTGACCAATGTAATTATTATATTCGCTCAATTTTGTTTACTTGCGATCTTACTGGGTAAATTTACACGTTTTCAAGACTCCTTAGTCACAAAATGTGGTTCTTAAAATACTTTTATGTCACTATTTAGCCTATTTACCACTACCTATTATTTAGAACCACTACATATCTTAAATTGGCGTCCCTTTATATTGGTTGTGTGTACATGCTTCGACGAAATAAATTAATTAATTACGAGTTGCACTACATAATTGCATTCAAACGGAAGGTCATTGTAATTGTTGGTGAAGGTCATTAAATTACTTTACTCGTTCATTAAGAGATCCTCTCACCGCCCTGTTAATTGTTCTGGTGTTTTGTTAATTGTATATATAGCGGAATTTGAAATTCATACTCGTAAGCAGACGACGTAAAATTCTGTTTTCACATTATGTATTTCATTACTGAAAAAAAAAATTAAAAACTAAAAAGCATTATAGCATTCCATTCATTTTTTTGTTCGTATTTTTAAATGACATTTGATTTTCAATGATAACGAACAATATATTAAATTTCAATAACCCAAAGCCTTTGATAACTCGATCCTCCCGCTCTTCCTCAAAGCTAGGTAATGATAATTTGTAGTAGTGCATATCGAATTCTCTTTAATTATACTGCTTATGTAATAAACATTTGTATACATCGCTGCCTTAGAAGAAGGGTGCCACAATACGAAAATTTTGGTTTGAGCTTTTTTTTGCTTGGAGAAATTCTAATAACATATATTTCTTAAAAAGAAAAAATGTCAGATTTTTAGTTGATAACGTGATAACAATTTATTTTAATTTTTTTATTTCTTGTTCGCAGTAGCGAACATTTTCGGTTTTCAGATTTCAAGGGAAATATCCATTTTAGCCATCTCTGAATCCATTTAGACTAGTTTCGTCGTGACGTCTGTACGTACATATCTCATATAACTCAAAAACAGTTAGCCGTAGAAAGATTAAGTTTTGTATTTAGAAGTATTCTAAAATCTCATTGTGAACCTCCCTTTTTGGTCAGTGCAAGCTTACCCGAAGTGGTCCTTTACTTGAAGGCCATTATAGATTTGAATAAAAAATTATGTTAAAATATAATGTAAAACTTCTCAAATTTGGTATTTTAGACTTACATATAAATATAAATAACATAATTAATTTTGGGTAAAATCGGCATACCGAAAGTGGTACTTGAAGGTCATATAATACTTTCATCAAAAATTATATTAAAACATAATGTATAACATCACAAATTTGGTAAATTAGATTTTTATACCAATATAAGTAATGTAATAGATTTTGGTTGAAACTGAAGATCCGAAAGGGGTACTTTACTTGAAGGTCATAATAAACTTACATCAAAAGGTAATTCTCTACATTTAATGCAGAGATCATGTGGTTCATTGGTTAAGGTTATAAACGCTATTTTTTTCCACTCCAATTAAACTATTTTATTACTTCTTTTGGGTTCTTCCGCTAAAAATGTTGAAACCGTCGATATCCAATGCTTTGTCTGGTGACATGGACAGTTGTAATGTTGTCAATGAACACGAAGAAATCTCTTGGGAACTTGTTACCAACTGAAAGAAAACGACCCCCAGTAACAAGAGCTTATGTGTGTTTGTTTGTGTGTGTCAGCAGATAGAAGTCGCGATGCCGAGTGTCGTTTTTGAGATACTGCTATTTTCGGAAACTAGTAACCAAATTCAGGGCCACATTTTGAGGCCTCGATTTATAGTTTTTTAGGCGTACAAGAAAGTCATGTGTCTTTCAGATCAGATACATTGGGTGTCCAGATCAGATATTTTATGAAAATCTGTCACAATTCACGATTCATGTTTAAATGATCAAACAATTAATATTAACTTATTTTTCAGCAAACAAGATAAATAAGTATTGGCTAAGAAAATTTCCATCTTGTTTGGGACATCGATAAATCTAAATAGGCAAACATAAAACGCTTCTTCTGAAAAATTCCACTTTTTCCTATTGTTGCACTCTTCTGCATAGACAACGATACACACACAAATATATATATATATATATATATATATATATATATATATATATATATATATATATATAGTAATTTCCTCTTCGTAGCTGTGCTGTTAAGGGTATTATATAAATGAAACACATGGTAGAAGTCCCCTACTTAATTTAAGTCCCCTACTTCGATCCAACCTGGAATCTTGAAAGCGAAAGTACAAGAACAAAGAGTGATGTTGTAAATTAATAATGCCAATGTTACTAAATAATGTTTCTAATATTATAAAATAATTTTAATTGGTTAATGTTGTAAAATAATTTATTAGAAATGAATTGTTAATTAATGTTGTAATCTAAATGCCCTGATGATAGGGAAAATTGGTCCCAAACGAAATTCGGATGTAAAAAATAATAAATGAAAATTAATTTAAAGGAAGATATTTATTTACATTTTATGCAATAGTAAACACTTTATTCTTTTTATCAACTTTTAACAATTTTTTTTTTTCAATTATAATTTTCTATTATTTGAAACACACTAAGGCCATACTTTCATATTTTACAATGCTTTGGCTCTCATTAATGAAGCTCTCATTTATGAATGGGAAAAACAAGGAAGGCTGAATCAATTTAAAAGTATTAACTTCAGAAAATAAAAACTTAATATTTCTAAAAGCACTTAAACCTTTATTAGATGGTATCAGTTACCTCTCCTTCAAGTTTGAAGATGAATCAAAGCCTTATCGGTATATTTATCTTATAATCTTTTAATTCTTCATTCGGAAGAATGTTTTTCACTTTGAAGAATACTTTCAGGCACGGCCGAAATGCCTGGACGTTACATAGTCCACTTCTACCATGTGCTTTATTTCAAGTACCTACTTTAACTTGTCCCTTTACTTCTTCCGTAAGGTATTTTTATTAGACGCTTGATCGCCTCCAAAAATTGAATTACAGATGTAAAAATATTTATTACATCCAGTACCTGAATACAAAGGCTGGCCTGAAATATTAAAACACCGATATCAACGATCAATTGTTAAAGTTCGCCTCTTTAAGAAAGTTTTCTCGTGATTAGACCTAGATTGTATGACAGACTTGTTCGATAACAACTGCTATGCATAAGGCAGACTTGTACTGACATAAATCTAAGTTCTAGTGCATAAATACCTTCCCTGGAGGAGGCTGAACATTGGCAAGCTATCTGGATCTCCATAGCGAGGCAATATACAGCTAATGTGCAAGGCCATCAGAATCTACCCCCAGGCATCTACATCTTTCAAACTCCACCGGTGTTAGGGTTCTTCTTTAAGTCCTTGTGGTGAGTGTTATCGGAGCATTAGTCAATTGCCGTTTAGGTTAACAAGTTATATTAGATACGACAATGATGTACCTATATAAATTTAGAAAAAATATAATTTTTTTTCCAAAAATAAATAAAAGTTTAAAAAAAATTGCTATATGCTGCAGGTGAACAACTTAAGGAAGAACGGTTTAGTGCGCAAGCGCCAAACAATAACCTTTTTTTTATTGAAATAACAATCAACCCAGGAATAAGTCCACGCGATTGGAAGAAGAGAGAAATGATTTATTTACAGCAATACTGCCCTTGGGTTGTTACACAAACAGCACAATCATCAATTCATTGATAGACATAATATATATAACATTTCTTTTCCGTACATTTTACTTCTAAACACATTATTATCATCATCGCTACATTACCATATTATATCTATTCTTGTTTTTTTTATTTTCCTTTTGTTTGCTATTCCCTATTGTTTCGTAATGTCTAATTTTAGTTAGAGATTGATCAATTATTTGCCACTTCTATAATTTTGTTTTTATTGGAAACTAGTTTCGAATGTAATACATTCATCTTCAGTTCTAAAAACACACAACAATTCAAAAATAAGCAATTCAAAATACAGTTTGGTGTTATTATTCATATTAAATTATATAAAATGAATATAATAATACCAAACTTGAATTATTGAAATAACAATCAACCCACGAATTAGTGCACACTCATCAATCCATTGTTAGATATAAAATACATAACATTTTTTCCCTTTCATTTTAGCTGTAAATACATTATTATCACATTACCATATTATATCTATTCTTATTTTTTATATATCAAGGTAGCTGTCTGAAGTTATTTAGAGGTAGTAGGCGTTCCCCTCCTTAAGTGCAACATCTTAGTCTATGTTCCGCCCACAAGGATATCTCTTAAGTTTTTTGCATATTCATTCGTTGTTGCTTAAATATTTCTTAACTTCTGTGTCGATTCATTTTAATACGATGTATTTTTATATTCTACATATTTCATATTTAAATAAATGCGTTTCAATATTAAAACAATAATGAGATGTGAGAAAAAAATTCCGAGTTTGGCACTTAAATTAGGACAGCTAATCAACTCCGCAAATTGCTCTCCTCTAAATATTCTTATTAATCTCTTCCTCATTGACAGTACCTTCAGAGTAAATTTTTCCTATCCGTCCCTCTTTTCTTTGTCTGCCGGTGCCCATCAGGGGTTTCCAGACGGTGGAACGCGCACCACTGTTTACAACAAGAGATAACAATTTTTTTAAAATTATTATTAAATGTACCAATAATAAGATGAATAAACACGACCTACATTTAATAAAAATAATTCTGGCTGGTTACCGTAGTAAAGGCTAAAACACTCAGTGTTGAAGAGGACTTAAGAATAGTTGAGCTCCATCAAGCCTAGCATTTATGCTCTGATGGTAAATAAACAACACGCTACCAACTAAAAAATATTTATGATTTTCTTCACGATTTTCAAACTTATTTTTGACAGATATGCTTTTATGAACAGAATTTTCGTTCATAATTCTGTATATATTCTATATTATATAATTTACGAATAATAATAATAATAATGAAAACGAAAAATGTCTTTTATTTACGGAGAAATTTATTAAAAAAAGATTTGTTAATTAATACTATGTTATAACTATACTTTGTCTATTAAGAATCTTTGCTATTTACATAACTCTCAATTTAAACTTCCTATTTAACATGATAGTATTTTTATACTGAAATAACTTATTTTTAACGATAATCTCGTTAGCCATTCTCGATTGTTTAATAATAAATCTATTGCTTGTTTCTAGCTCCAAACACATTTACCTAAATAATTACTTATGTTTAATTCTTCTATCTACTGTACGAAATTCCCCTTCATCTTAATTTTAAATGCAAATATAATGTATCATAAGATATAATTTCGATTTGATTGTGTTTTCTCGTCATCTACTGACGCAGGATATGATAACCCAGATTCTCAGTCTCTCAAACCAGAATTCAGGTAAAAGGACTCTTGATCGCGTTTTAATACCTTCAGTTGCCACTAGATAGGGCAGGCGGCAAAACTCATTACTTAATAATTTATCTCAGGAAAACATGATTCCTGTAATAATTTATGACTTGTCGTATTTGAAGGAGTAAGAATTTTTTTAAAATATTTAACAACTCCTAAATAATAATAGAAATACCAGAACCAAGTTTATTAGATAATACTTTTTAAATTTTGTAGATAATTTAGCACATGTAAACTGTTTATACATTTGAATATACATTTTTGATATTATCAAATGTTTAAATTGTTATTCGATTATTGCTTAATTGACTCAGATTAAAAAGGAGTTTGACAGGAAATTTAAAGCTCTTTCGAATTGTACAATCGAATTTTTTGTAGCCTCAGCATATTTAAACTAACTAGGCACAATTATTTATCTTTAAGGGCTCGATTATATTTCACATTCACTGGACAGTAGACCCTACACAAGCACAGGGAGCCGAATATAAATATTTATATATAGATCATCAATGATTCATTGACCAAGTCACATTAAAATTATTTGTAGTGAAGTAAATGATTCCCAATATTATTTAGATGCTGAAGAGGAGGACGGAGTATCTCCGAAACTTCTAAAAGTAAATAGAAAAAACTATTGCGCTTTTTAATTGACTTCAAGGCAAAATGAAGATAAACATATAATATGGAAGGTCAGCAATTTAAAATAATTAATATATATATATATATATATATATATATATATATATATATATATATATATATATAATAGGTATATACATGGTGTATCTGATTGAGTGGACCATGGACCAGGAGGTAATTCCACACCTCCTTTGCAACAAAAAAGTTCATTTGGGCGCTATGGTCCAATTCTGAACAAAGAACGAGTAAATATAAATTTTGTTTTATTTTAAAATTGGGATATTTTTTGTTGAAATGGAAGCGACGAATAAAAAAACATTTAAGTTAGGTAATTACAAATTGCAGCATCGTAAACTAGATTAAAAATTCTTTAGAAAGAAATATAATTTATGTTTGTTATATTCATTTGAAGGAGACTTTTGATCGCCTAAAAGTTCTGCTAAGTTTTGTTTTTCGTAAAACTATGGATTATTCACGAATTTTTTTTTTTCACCAGCCTCCTACTGGACTACATATTCCGCTCTTATAGAAAGACTGTAGAAAAACGTTGTTTAATAAGCTTAAAACTCCATGTTTATTTAGTTGATATCAGTGACTGAATACGCTTTGTCCAATTTTGTAAAAAATCTTGAGATGTAAAATTTTCACTCTTTAAACTACCAATGATTTCAATTAAAATAATTACAATAAATTATTTCAAAGATTTTATTTTATTATTTTTTTACCTAATATTGTAATAAATTAATTACTAAAATACAATTTGAATTATACAAAAATGTGTAAAATATTATATTTAATGTGGATGTAACAATTGAAATTTTTTTTCATAAAATTTTATAATATTACTTATTATATTACTGTTTATTTTTTTTATTTATTAATTTGTTTCTTAACACCTTTAAGATTTATTATGTTTAAGGGCGCCTGAAGGTTTTCAGAGTTAACATCTCTTTATTTGCTCAACTTTTCCACCTATATCTTGTTCATTATCTCATTTTTGTATTTGCCATTTTTGACTTTTCTTAAAAATAAATCTGCTTGTTTATGATTTAAAAAAAATAATAATTACTGTATTATGTTTTAAAAATAAACTCGAGAAATGAAATTTTTTTATCTCGTTTGCATTTTGGAATATTTTGTTTTTTTGAAATTGCGCCAAGATCTCTGAAAAAGATGATTCTCGTATACAAGTCAGGTGGATATGTTAGAACTTCAATTTTCAGGTTACGTAATTTTATTTAAGTTGATAAGCCTTGTCGTGAAGAAGTATAGGTCCTCTCCTCTTTACAGCGGGCTGGAACTTTTTCTTTCAATTTTTCATGAAATTTTTCTATTTCTGAGCATTAAGAGATCTCTGTAATAGTCTTGCATTTAATTCTTCATCATCGAGTTTAGTTCCTGGCTTTCCACAAGATTCATTCTCAAGACTTGTATTGCCGGATTGAAGCCTGAAGAACCACCGACATACAGGACTTTCATTCACCGTGGCTTATCACCAAAAGCTCTTAACGTCAGAGATGTCTTGGTAGTATAATGTCCAAATTTAAATTCATACGTATAACATGTAACTTTATGACTAAAAATTTAAGAATGACTTGGATATTTCACAATAAATTACATGAAGATGAAATAAAAATGTTTATAGATTAATTTGCTATCCACTGTATTACTGTTTATAAACAAGAGATATTTTCATATTTTATTAATTTCATCGAAGTAAACACATACTAATTAATTCATTATATGTTCCATTATTTTACTAAAAACATAAGTTTATGATTTTTCTTCAATATTGATTTTTTTTTTTTATGTTGAACAATTACAAATACAGATGATTTAATTTAATTGACATTTATTTGTTACTTTACTTTTGTTTAACACATACAAAAAATAATCAGTTATAAAAGCCAATAGCTTCCCACCTAAAGTGACCCATAGTCTTACCTAACATAAAAGCCAGATATCACTGTCGCTAAAGGAGAGAGCTGTCCAAGCAGAAAGTCAGGAAATGTCCTATATTGCCAAGTTTCTTTTTTGACTCAATAAGAAAAAAAAAAAAAAAAAAAACTTCCAGCCTTATACAATATATTACATTTGAAAGGAAAACTTTATAGGAAAGTGTTTTCTATTTTTTGATGTGAGAAAAGTTTCTTTTGAATTGGACTGATTATTTATTAGCGGCTTGAATATCTTTGGGGGCAGATTTCGTCAAAAATGATAATTCGCATACTCCAGAGATTAAAATCAAAGCGTTTAATTCGTTTACAATCAAGTTGTTCTGTTTTTAAGGAGATGAAAAAAAAATCCGTAGGTACCTCTCCGTTCCTCTGCCTCATTAGGAGTTAACTTTTAAGTTCTAGCTGCTGATTTAGACATTTATTTATTGTAAATTAAAAACTGGCACAAATGTCACACACTGACTACTTTTAAAATATACTATTCTTGATGAATCACAAACACGATCTATACATATATATATATATGTATATATATATATATATATATATATATATATATATATATATATATATATACTATTGTTATTATTATTTTATTTATTTTTTTTAGCATGCTCTTAATTATTCATTTCAAGTGATTAATCTAGTATAGTATATTTTGAAAGTATCCTGTAACACTAGGGAATATAACACTACCAATTACCAAAAAATTTCAAAATCAGCAGCTATTATAGTATTTAAAATGTAACTCCTAATGAGAGTTACCTACTGATTTTTTTTTTGTCTTCTTAAAAACAAAACAACTCGGTAAACGAATTTATTTTAACCTGTGGGAAATGCAAATTATCATTTTTGATGAACCCTCAGATTTTGCTTGTTCAAGTGTTTGAGTCATAAACTTCTTTATTTCTATATTTTATCTTACTGTAATGCCTTCGTATAACTAGTATTATTTCACAATTGTTACCACATTTTTATAATTAGGATCGACATTGTAGAAGGCGCTGGTAACTCGTTTTCTGCACAAGTTCAACTGTTTCCAGTATTATCTCATTTCAGTTCGAAGCATGTGGGCGACTACAAGACATTTTTTACGAACAAAAATTTATAAGTATTTCTATTCATTCTAGTGATAATGAGTTACTATGTGATTTATTGGAAATAGCGACAATTAACTCTAACCCAGGTGATCTAGCCTACAGGAGCATAGGAAAAATTAGTTTTTGTCTCAAGGAGGGCAAAAAACGCAACCAGTTCTGAGCAACAGCAGTCAAAAAGTCACCAGCGTTTCCTATCATCAGTTACTTTAGCATGATGACACTTGAGAAAGAAAATTTAAACTAAATATTTTGTTAATATGAAAACAGCTGAAAACTGGAAAATTTGACAACCCCGCTATTTATAATTGTTTATTAAGATTATAACTACAAAAAAAAACTACAGCCAGCTATTTGTAAGCAAATTATCATTATCGATTAAATCCACCTTTTATGATAAATTTATATATCCTTATATGATCTAGTAATAAGGAGAACCATTTCTTCGTTGAAGAATTTTCCACTGAAAGCCTTAGTTAACAATTTGAATAAATTATTTCGAAATCTGACCCGTTTAAAAGAAACCATAAAGAAATGACTGTATCATTTAGATTCTATTCAAACTTCCCGTCCTTGGCTAAACAATGCAGGCTGAAGGCTCGAAACTTTTCTTTATCTTCAAAAGTCTTCGAGGAAAAGCTTTTATTTCCTCCGTAATATAAACTTTTTAAAGGACAATGCTCGAAACTCCATCTTAAATCCGATACTTCTGTGAAAAAGACAAATCATTCATGATGTCAGTTGAGAATATTCTTGACCTTTCTCAAATTTCAAGCTCCTTTTTCCTTTTCCCTCTTAGGCAAAATAAAAATCGCCACTTCGTGACTTTTTTTATATATATACCATACCATATCACTCCAGTCTAAAATTGAGTTGAAAAAATAAGTTTCAAGTAGAAAATTGGACATGACCTAATATAGTGTAAAATATAATGGAGGACGGTTGAAGAAACACTAAAATTGAATCTTAAAATCAGAGATCATATCTACTTCGAGTCATTGAATAAGAATTTGAAGTCAGATTTAGGAGATAAAAAATGCTGTGTTCAATATTGTGACTAATTTTTAATCCGGCGGTGGACGAGCGGACAATTCTTGGTCGATTACAAAGATTCATTATTGAAATTAATAAATCAAAAGGTTAATATTGAGATATGCTTGTATTATTAGAAATCTATGCAGCTGTATGACCTCAACAGAAGTCTTGGGCCAACCTGAAAAAAAAAAATCTATGCAGTTCAACACTGTTATGTCTCGAAATTTTTTTCATAGATTTTTTGACATTTTTATGCCTAATCAATAAACTTTTATAAAAAATTATGATGAAATATAATGCAAAACATCTCAACTTAGGTATATAAAACTTCAGTATCATTTTAATTAATATAGTACATTTTGATTAAAATTATACACCCGGAAGTGGTACTTTACCTGAAAAGGTTTTGATTTCTTACCTGCCGCCTTCTTAGGTGGGAGGAATACGAAATTGATATTTTCATGGATAAGCAAGTTTCAAGGTCCGTACTAACCGTTTTTAACATTTTTATAATGGAGTGTGTGTCAATAGATGGACGCCAATAGATATCTTTTGAAATTTTTAGACAAGTTTTTGAAATCCTGCGGTCTTCGGAAACAAGTAACCAAATTAAGGATCATATTTTGAGCCACCGATTTATAGTTTAATAAACAGATTATTTTTAATTTCATACAGACACAGACATCAGATATTTTTAATTTATTTTATAATCAGGCAATCGTATTATGTAGAATTAAGATATAGTTCTATGGTTCCGCTTTAATAATATGTACAGACGATGAAATATTTTATGATTCTGAAAACAACTGAGCTGACAATAAATTTGGTTTATTAAAACTGGCATATCCCATATTGGTCATATTACACATATGCAAAAGAAATAAAGTTTATATTTTATGCTCTTTCATTAATATAATAAGACGTGGATTAGTACAAAATTAAAAAAAAAAAAAGGAAAAAAAAATCATAAATAATGCAAAGTCTTCAAAAGAAAACTTCAGGTACAGAGCAGATGCAACCTTAATGAAGTTCCTACCGCTCTTTTTATATTTCCCTGGAAAATACCAGCCATAGAATATTTTCCTGGTTCTTTGTCAAACATATTCTCCTGACACGGCGCATTTAAATATAGCTCTGCTAGTTCAAGTTGCCCTAAAGAACGTAAAAGGCTTGAGGATCTCCTCTGTTCTGGATTTTTCCTTTTGTATAAAAGAGAAACTTGAATTACAGATTAAAAAAAAAGGCAAAATGTCTTGGAAATAGTAATAAAACCATTTTGTTTTATTGAAATCAACAAGACATAACTGGTTTTTCCCTTGCAGTTCGGACTGGAAAGAGGGATGCACTTTTATAAAACCGAAACCATTCCAACAACGGTCCCTCAATTTTCTGGGGTTTGGATCTTTTTAGTTTATTTCGTCTTGAAAGAGTGTCCTTTTTCAATGCATTTTGGAGCGAATGGTAGAAACTATTTTGTGACTGACTCCGAGTTTTTCTCTTAGCCCGTTTATTAGATTCGCCCATTTATAACGACAAAAAAATATGGTTATTCTTCCAACAAAATCGTATTTCGAGAAACGGACGATTTAAATGTTAGATTTAGCAAAACAAAACTTTTTTGAACAATGCAAAATAACAGTGATTGAGGAATGGTTTGGAGAGAGATTCATTGAACGTTTCACACTGGAAACATTGGAATGTTACGTTTTTTCAGCGAATTCTAGAACGATACGTCGCTAAACCCGATCTTTTTTTTTTCTTTTTTTTTTGTGGTAATCTGAAATGAGTTTTGTCCGTTGTAAACTGCATTGAACCTACATTAAAAATTCTAGGGGCCAGTGATTACGTCATTATATATTTATTAAGTAATACTGTATTTAAATTTTTTTAATAATAATAATAATAATAATAAGACATTTTATGAGCTACGGTTCTGATATTCGGAGAGATATGCTGCTGGCTGCATTTCCCCATCCCAGGCATGCCATACCCTTTCCAATTTTCATCATATTTGCCAATTTTCACTCTCATCTCACTCATCAGGTGTGGATGAAAAAGATTCAAAACACAAATGAGCATACTAAATATCTTTAATAAACTCATTAATTTCATCAGATTCGGTTCAGAAAAAAAAAAGTAATGGATATTCAACGTGTCCATCAGTATACATAGTATGAAAAAATGCAAGCATAATTCAAGGATTTCAAGGCAGTTCCAATTTTCAATTCAACTTTAAAACATTCAACTTTAAAATTCGAGGTGCTTTTGGTTAATTAATTGGATTAAATTTAAAACAAAATTTGAACCTTAAATGATTGGCTTATGATAAAATATACAATTCGGATTTGAGAATGAATTTGAATAATTATTAAGGTTGTATTCCTGTTCGAGAATGAATTTTTTTTATACATCTTCTCACACTGAGGGCTCGACACATTAACAAAAAAAAAACTAGGATATACATTACAAAAACAACTTAAAGTGTAAATATATAAATTTCACGTATTGGAATAAATTTCACCACAATTTTATTCATAAACTTATATAACAAAATGCTCTTAATGTAGGAATAATTGCATGGAATGAGATATGGCAATGGGAACAATTAAATCAACCTTCTTCTTAATATTTTATAAACTTAGTGCCGATGGAAAAATGAAAGCATAAACTAAACGATAAACTAAAAACTGTGAATCATAGGCTGTTTTTTTCAAGCATAGTTCCCGATTTTTTTCCGACGCGAAAAATCCGAGCAGAATTCCCGGTCTTCACGGAATTTAAAGCTGCTGGACACTCTCATATTTAAGGTTAAACCTTGAAAATTGAATGTTTCACAAACATTGATGTATATTTGATATTTCTATATGGGATATAGGAAAATATATGATAGGGTAAGAGGTAAAATATTATTTTTTAATAAAATTATAGTTCGATATACTCTCATATCGCTTCGGTCTTTTTTTCTGGTGTTAATTGACTATAATTTTATCCGATAGACTGAAAGTAAAGTTAATGTTATACTTCTTTGACATCGTCCATTCAGGAACATAATGATTCAAACTAATTTCTTGACTATCATAATTTTTTTGGATACCATTTGATAATGGTATATAGTAAAATTTCTACTAATACCTAACTAAAAAGGTATTAGACCGAGCTCATCGCAAATATATACATTGGGCATGAGCTCTCTCGAAGAATATTGATGCGGTTTGACCCTCTCAATCTTGAAGATTCATCGATTGAGTTAGGGCACAACTGGCCTAGATTGTTTATCTTGCACCGCCTCAAGATTGTTTACTCTCTCAGTCCAAAATTTATGATGGACAGGGAATCAATCTTCGACCATACAACAATGTAACATGTAAAAGCTCTGTTTCTGACATAATCAAACCAGGGTTTTGCCCAAGGAATTTCCTGTCAGGGTTTCACTATTTACTACTTTTGTTCAAATTATCTAGCTGCTTATAGAATTAATAAAATCTTTACAAATTATAAATTGGGAACCAATAACAGAATCATAATAAGAAAAAGTGTAATTTTAATAAAATTTTCAATGATTAATTGATTATTTATTTATTTATGCTCGAATAGCCCACCAACAGGCATAATACCCAATACAATATGGTGATGTATTTTTACAATAATGCATACAAACAGATAAGTAATATAAATAAAAGACAAAAAAAATTGCAGCATAGTATAGTTTTTTATAGTTTGAAGGATATTATTTTAAATAATGCAATCCAAATTCTCGGTGTGCTTGAACTGTTACTAAAATCCATTTGGCTTTTATTTTTTAATAGAAAAAGTCGTAGGTCTACTTCTATAGTCTTCACCAATCGCTTGAATTGATTTTGATGGATTTTTAACGTTGACGAGATGCGTGTGGTTGGCGCGAGCGAAAACTTGGAGCATGCTAATTACATCGACTTTTTTCTTCGCTCATTTATAGTCATTAAAAGTTACGAAAGAACCCTCTCCCCCCCCCCGTTTCTAAATCGCATTTCGAAATCTTCAAAATTAAAGGATTTACAATAACTTTGAAATGTCTGGACGCCATTATTATTTTTCTTTAGACATGAAACGAACTGGAATCTTGTAGACATGATACATCATTTTTATGAATTTTAACACCCTCTTTCTATTAAAAATATTGCCAAGCCAGTAGGCGTAGTATATTTTCTGGACTAGTCCGCTATTTGGACTCAGCGGCCATTAAAATTTGTATTTCCGATGAAAAATCGAATTTTATTTCACGACCCCAATTCTTTCACCTTTGGGTAACTTTGGTGGGTGGGAACAATTTTTTTTTTCAAAATTGTGGACATTTATAAATAAATTTTCCTTCATTTGATATTGAAATTTTCGAATGGGACCTTAATTATAACCCATGGAAATTCTAGTCCTGTTTCATCATTAACCGAAGAGAAATTTGAAATAAACAAAAAAAAATTGCAGGGTTCTGCCTCAAAAAATGGAGCTAAATTCTTTTTAAAAAAACCCTTCATAGCCTCCGCCATTGTATTTGATGTTTGTATCTTAGTCACGTAGAGTCTGAAATTAATACAGATTCCTAAAAATAAACAAATCCAAAAATAAATATTGTTGACCTAACAATTTTGCTAACCCTTCAAATTTTTTTTAAGATTCAAATAATCGCTCATAAATTAGGAACTCTTCAAACGAATCAAACCAAATATGGGGCATGATAAAGGTCCTTAAGCTACACGATTTGCTTTAACCGTGGTGTTTCTATCTGTTGTAGAAACGTTATCCGCAAAAAACTTTAATTTTGTTTTTATATGGTAATCTCTTTTTTTAATAATGACCTTCAAAGATAATGTAATATATTTTATATGTATGGAAAGAAGAAACATCCCTCTTTTGATCGAGTTAAAGAACGTCGATATCTGGTAAATTTAAGTCGAGATATAGAGCTTCAAACCCAAACGTAATGAAATAAACAAAAAAAAAATTGCAGGGCTCTGCCTCAAAAAATGGAGCTAACTCATGCAGTGCAACTTGATGAAAGCTTTTTAATTTCTTAGTAACA
This sequence comes from Rhaphigaster nebulosa, assembly GCA_948150685.1. Taxonomy (NCBI): domain Eukaryota; kingdom Metazoa; phylum Arthropoda; class Insecta; order Hemiptera; family Pentatomidae; genus Rhaphigaster; species Rhaphigaster nebulosa. Next base: position 163,233,196 of record OX411308.1, read on the forward strand.
ATAAAGATCTCAAAAACTTTATAAAGCTAGAACAAATAGGGTCGAAAAATATTTATTTAAAATTCAATGGATGGCTTCCACCAGACTTTCATTTTCAGAAATTCCAGTGAAATCAATTAAATCCACTAAGAAACTTTTTACATGATGAAATCCTGCAGTCGGGATGAATGACTCTTCTCTAAATTTTCTTTAGAATGACTCTTCTCTAAGTTGGTTTCTCTAAATTTAGAGGCACCTGATAATTTCTTGTAAAAAAAGTCCTTCATAGCCTCCGCCATTGCATTTGATGTTTGTACCTTAGCCGCGTAGAGTCTGAAATTAATACAGATTCCTCAGCAAGGTACTCCGTCTCATGTTGTTATTCTGTTTTTCATTTGTAGTTCTTAAAACAAAAAATTAGAAGACGATAAATAAAACTTTTCCTAGTTAGCCTGAATTAATAAATTAATAACTTGAGTACCTACATTTAAATTGTAATTCATACCTTTTGAATGAGAAAAAATAGCTGTTAATAAAATACTTTGAATGTACAATACCGAAGTGTATAATGCGCATTTGTGGGGATCTGATCCATTTGGGATTCCTGGACTGAAGCTTTTTTATGATGTTTTGAAAATGTTTTTGTAAATAAAGTGAAGGTTCACCCACAGCATTGAACCTTAAGTGGAGTAGTACAAACTAATAATTAGTTAATTAATTTGATACCATTCTACTTCAAAAAATTTTGAAGTGAAGTATCATAAACATTATATCAAAAGTACAAAAAACAAACTTACCTCATTTTCTCAGGTCATGGCCGGACATGAACATGACTTCCTTTTACGCCTATTAAACCATAAATCAGTGGCTCAAAAAGTGATCCTGAGTTTGGTTACTAGTTTCAAAGAAGATTGCAGTATCTCAAAAACGACACTCGGCATCGCGAGATCCATCTATTGACACACATACACACAAGCTCTTGCTTCTGGGGGTCTCATTCCGTTATTATATGTCGTCTTCTTTAAGTAGGTTACAAGTTCCCAAGAGATTTCATCGTGTTCCTTGACAACAACAGAACTGCCTATGCCACTAGATAAAGCATAGGGAATCGACGGTTTTGAACTTTTAAGCGAAAGAAGCCCCATAACTTATATCTTATTCTCCTCCTGCATATTTTTTCAGCTCACAAATGGGGAATAAAACAATTATTTAAACTCAATTTTAACTCTTAAAATAAATAGTAAAATTGTTTAATTAGATTGGAAAAAAATCGCGTTTGTAATCTTTATCATCAATCTCTGTATTTAATTTTAATATAATTTTTTATGTAAGTTCATTATGACCTTCATGTAAAGTACCCCTTCCAGCTCACCAATTTTAACCAAAATCTAGTACATTATATATATTGATATGAAAGTCTTATTTCCCAAATTTGAGATGTTTTATATTATTTTATTTTTTATATTTATAAAAAAAATATAATTTTTGTTGAAAATTAATTATGACCTTCATGTACCGGAAGTACCACTTCCGATTGGCCAATTGAGACCAAAATCTAATATGTTATTTAAATGAAAATATAAATCACAAATACTAAATTAAAAAAGTTTTTAATAAAATGCTATATGTTTTTTGAATAAAATCTATTTTGACCTTCAACTACAGTATCACTTCCAGTGATTATGTAGTGACAAAAAAGGGAGGTTCACAACTAGATTTTACTACAATCACAAATACAACATTTTAACTTTCTACTGCTAACCGTTTTTGAGTTATGCGATATCCCCAAGTACGTACAGACATCACGACGAAACTAGTCAAAATGGATTCAGGGATGGTCGAAATGGATATTTCCGAAAATGTTCGCAATCACAATACTTTCTTAAGTGCGTACGAGGAAGTAATAACCGACGTACTGCCTGGTTATGGCAAGTTGTTCTTAAAAAAAAGGCGTTCTATTTAAAAAATTAGTGTCGGACTTCGCCCCATGGCTTAAACCCCACTTACTCTACTATTTATTTCATATATATGTAAGTGAATGTAAAATTGGGCAATTAATTAAAACATTAATTTTTACCAGGATTCGTTATTGTTTTTAAAATTAAATTACGCTAATTAACAATTAAAGTAGATACAAATAATTAAATTTCAACGAATCAAGATTGTCGTTGCTTCTGGAAAAAGCGAGAAAAACTTTGGTAGCAGGGATAGACGTTTTTTATTTTTTTATATACATCCATTGCCTACTGTTATTATTTTCGATTTAAAAGTATAGAAATATGTTCGGTGATGTACTAAATCCTATTTTCTAAATAAAATGCAACCTGAAAAAATGCAAAGGTTGAGTCTTGAAAGGATACAAGCTGACAATATATACAAGGCCCAACCCATTCGTTTTATCCTTTCTGTTACTGTTTTCCTTAACAAATGCATTGCCTCACCATCCATTTCCTACCCTTTAATGCCGTTCCATCGCCTACACCTACTGTGAAAGGGGAAACAAACTGAAAAATAAAGGGAAAACATTTAAACGCAACCCTTTCCAATCTGAAGCTTTTGCTTTGTTTGAGGACATTTGTATATGCATTGCTTTTATTTATTCATCCTACCATTACATCGTTTAGTATTGTTTTGAATAACTTTTTTTCCTGTTTTGTTATCTTCAGAGGCTCCAATATATTGTTTTATTGCATGAGATTTTCAATTGTTAATTGAATTCACTTCAGCATATAGTCATTTCATCAGATTTGCATTCCACTACAGTTTATTTAACAATTGTTGATTATATTGAATTATAATGTTAGTTGTTAATTTGAACAAAAGATTCTAAAACAGAGGGCAGGGAGGCATCCCCATAAATATACTTATTAAAATGAAATTGATAAATTTTAAATTTAAATGTCGTAGATGCTTACATCAATACCAGATTAAATTTTTACTATTTATATTTTTATTATTTTTATTGTTATTTTTTGTTAAATGTGAACAATTTCATATTGAATGTTTAGTTCAAAATGAGGAGAAAATTTGAACATTTTTAATTTTTTGGTTAACACAAGTTCTCTGATGTTTAATGTTGTTAATGGCCCTTTCGTGACAAGGTGCTACCTGAGTTACAATTCCTTGGACGTGAGATGTGGAAGCTCTAAAGTCGGAACCTTTGTTGGTATCCTGCCGTATTTCGTATTTTACACTAATTGCTTTTAACTCCATTCTAGGAAAGTGTGTTACTTCCTCACCCGCATTGCGCTTGCCTTTCTACCCTTGTCTGAAGTTCGGCACTTTGAAATATTGTCTTTAGGAATACAGGATTACTACCGGGAACAAAATATCCAAACTAAAAAAAAACGGAATTTTTTAAAAAAAGGAAATAAGTACTTCTGAAATAATATTTTTTTTTTTTTATCGGATGTCCAAAAAGATAGAAAATTAAATCAGTATTGTTTTAATAATTACATTAATAACCACGTTGGCCAGTAATCTAGTGTTACTTTTTTTTTTTATTATATATATATATATATAACATGCACCGCTACAGCCGGTGAAGGGTCTTGGGTTCATTACTTGTTAACCCCTTTAACGACGATGGACTGCTTTAGAAATCCAACGCTTTCTGAGAGATCTTTTATTACCTACTCCTGTTAATATATATCGCAAAAATTCAATTAATTCAGCTCCTTCGATCTCATTCCTCGTCTTCTGACCCTTTTTTTGCTAAATATTTCCAAATACCTGGGATCAGTCCCAAATCTTTTTTTCTGCGTTCCTAATTATCTATTTGACTTCTTATAATTATTATTTAAATAGACTTCCTTTAATTTTCATTTCTTATTTTTTTTTTTTTTTTTTTACAAAATTTTAATTAGAATAGAGCTATTTCATGAATTACCACCATGGGAAAAATATTTAATTTTTGTTTCTATCATAAATAGCACCGATATTTGTTATATTATATACTATACAGATGTCTTACAGGGATAATCCACGGCTGAAAACAGAATAAATAATTATCTGCAGAATAAATAAACAGAATAAATAATTATCTGCCACAGCCGGTTTCGAACCCTGGACCTTGAGATTAGTAGTACAGTGCCCTACCCACTGAGCTACCCCGCTCCTATATATATATATATATTATATTTTAGGATTTTTAATTTTATTGGAGAAGTTTAAATCGATGCTACTGATACCCTGCTTAGTCAATTTGGCCGACTTGAAGTGAATAAGGAAAGAAGAAATACATTTAGAATAATACAATCAACCTTGTACATTGGCCGTTGTCAAATTTCGTACATAACAGAATGTCAATCCATTTCAAATCATCCAGACCATGCTGCTCGGCATTTTTGATTTTTAAGATTTTTTTTCTACCATTTATTCCCTTTTATTTAATGAGTTCAAAAGTGGTTTAATGAGTTTTTGTTTTGCTTCGATATCTGCGTTTTTACAATACTTTGAGACATTTTCCCAAAACATGTTTTTTGTCAGTTGCGAAGCTAACTTAAAATGGGTGCATAAAAACGTAATAAGAAGTAAGCGTGACAACGTGTTTTCAATGGTTTTGAACTCGCCAGAAGATGGAGAATAATTGGTTAAAAAAAAACATAAGAATAAACAATGTCGATCAACATAATTAATTCACATTGGATGGTTTCAAATGGATTGACCCCATGAGTAAATTAAATAAGGAAAGTGGGGAGTGAAGTATACCTGACTAACATTGTAAATTTTATGGTGAACACTTAATGTATCGTTACACTGAATCCTCTATACAATAAAGCATTATTAATCAGATCATTCAAACTTAGTATTTATTTCAAAAATATAAAATAAATATTACCAGATCAACTGAAATATTCTCAGGAACTCGGAAGATCCCAAATTGATGGAAATTTGCTCGAGTTGACCCTTTAGCCGCATTTCCTGCAGCCCCAATATTTCACTTCCCGCCCACCGGATTTTTTTTTTTCATTTTTCCTCAGCCCTTATGATATATAACTGCTAAGAATATTACTTCTGTTGTTGTTTTTTCGTCAGATTTAATGGAATAAGTTCGTTTTTTTCTCAATAAGAACAGCTCAAAGAAAATCATTGGTTTCTTAATCTATTCCATTTCTTCATTTATTTCTTGTTTGAATTTGTTATAGCAGGGTCTCCTTTCTAGAAAGCATTTAGTTCCTTGATTTTTTTTTTCAAGACATTCAGTCATTATTTTTTCCATTTAGTCCTGCAAAAAGTATTGGAAGGACGAATTGATATATATCTTAATGAAAACAAAGATATCTATACCCTGCATAGAAAAATCATTCAGAAGGAACTGAAATAAAAAAATCGGACAGAGGCTGTTTCCACCTCACACTCACACACACACGCGGTTTTAATGGCATAGAATTATTTAGAGTCCGTATTTTTTATTTTAAATGCATGTTATTGTTGAAATAAATTTTTTTCACTGAAAGGCTTTTGATGATATTTTTTTTTTTCGTTCAGCGCGTAATGCTTATTTTTTAACTTCTCTTCTTCTTTTTTTCATCTGTTTTCGCCTATTTAAAAGCGAAATTTAGTCAAGTCAATATTTTTTTTTTGGGGGGCAAAAAATATGAGTAATCTATTGCGGGCGACCAAGATACACGAAATGCAGTAGATGAATAATCTCTTTGATAGCCGCTCGGTGAACTGTGTATATTTTACCGGGTTCGATCATGGGCTGGTTTTTCTGAATTAGCTTGAATATAAAAATATTTTCCATTGAATTTATTTGCATTATAACATTTAAATTGGAGAGATAAGGCACATGTTCGATACAGAGAAAACGAAATTGATAATTTGTTGACGCTTTTTTAGTTCCTATATTTTTTTACAAAATGAAAAACACCGTGTATATAATTCAATGAAAGAAGGCAATTTATCTTGCAATTTTTAAGAGTGGGTTGCATGTTTTCAGTAAACTGGAAATAAAGATCAAGCTTTCTAGGGATTAGAGGCAAACACACTAAAAGTAACTTCTAAATCATATTATCAGTCTTTGTCCAGTTTTAAGTCATGTCTCCAATTTCAAGATAATGTTCGATTTCTCGTTGTAGCTAGTTTAAGTTGTAACTACAAATTTAACATTGTTTTATTTCAGTGACCATCACTTTAATAATTATTATTAGTACCTTATGTCTGCTCTGTCTTTTTAAGTCGATCATTATTTTACATTTTGTATTTATTTTTGTTCAAATTCACCTTTGTTTTTTTTTTTATTTATTTAACGTCGCTTCGACTGCTGGAGCCATTAGCGACGAAATATTAAAAATATTGCCAAGCCAGTAGGCGTAGTTTATTTTCTATACTAGTCTGCTATTTGGACTCAGCGGACGTTAAAATTTGTATTTCCGATGAAAAATCGGATTCGATTTTATTTCAAGACCGCAATTCTTTCACCTTTGGCTAACTTTGGTAGGTGGGAACAATTTTTTTTTTCAAAATTGTGGACATTTATAAATAAATTTTCCTTCATTTGATATTGATATATACGTACGTTCTTTCTAAGATTACTGAAAGAAAATCTTTAGTTTAATGAAGAATGAAAAATGAACATAACTCAAAGAAATAATAAAAATGAATACGGCGGTAAAGGGAAATCTTATGACCTAATGTTTTTTTCACACGGCGTTAGTTCTTTTGTTTGTTGTAAGAAATTCTAAAACCGTGTAACATGAAGAAACCACGCCACAACGCAGCATTGTCACATCCCACTCATAAACACTACTACTACTGCTTACACGTTCTTGATTACTGCTTGGAGATGATGTTGACATAGCCACCTAATGAACTGATGTGTTTTACATTACTTCTTAAACGTTTGTTATGAAATTATTGTTATTGTTAATTTTTGTTGCCAAGTCTATTCCTATAAAGCATATGCAAATATTCTATTCTATTCATTGATTTAAATTCGCCAATAGTAAACCATTTTACCAAGAAATCGATAGCATAGCTAGTAATAGAATATTGCTAGTAAATGTTAAATAAAATAAAAGGAAATATAGATAACATTAACAAGTGTGTAATTATAGTTAATGTCATATAATTAACATGTATACAATAGTGACATATAATAGGATAGGATTAGATTAGCAGAGCAAACAGCATGTCTAGCGGATCAGTCATGTGAACGCTGGTAGTGCAGATGGCCTGAACAAACAACGTTACAATTTCGTTCTGACACAGCCATTTCACCACTAATAAACACACATATCGCAAGTAGATGTAATTTTAAAGAATATTATTTATCCATTGTTCGATTATACCATTATTTGATATTATAATGAGCAAGTATGGAATTTGGACAATTTAATGTTCAAACATTATTGATTTTTTTGTTCATAAATTTACCTTTTGTAGTCCTCATTTCTTAAACTAATGCAGTTTCACATAGAATAAAAACTAGAGTTAATTAAATTTATCATATGAGTATAATAATGTATAATAATATAATAGTGTATAATAATGTCGACTTAAACTTAAAACTTTGATGATGACTGGGAAGGCCAGAACCATTAGGATACCTGCAAAAGTCTTGGAAATACCCAGGGGACCCCATTTCGGTAGGCGGTATGGGTCGAAAAGGCTGGACATTACTCTTAACTGATTGATAATTATTTGTCAAAATCTTCAGGGAAGGCCTGGGAATTAGCATTATAAAGCAGACTTCTGAGAGATCACTTCGGGAATTATATAAAAAAGTTATTATTATTATTATACGGCGCTACGCCCCAAGTTTAGACTCTCCTGCTCCAGCATTGACCGCCAGTTTTCTCGATCAAGTGCTGCTGCCTTCCAATTTCGGGTACCGAGTAGGATCCTGGTATCAGTAGCCACTGATTCTTCCCATCTAAGCTTTCCAAATATTTGCTCACCAAATACCTTCCGTAGGATTTCTTCTGGGTTCTTCCTTATGACGTGACCAGCCCATCGTAGTCTGGCTTGTTTAATGACCTATATCTATACCATTATACCTATTCTTGAGCTCGTTAATGGTCCTTCTTCGCCAGACTTGTTTTATACATATTGATCCGAATATTCTTCGGAAAATTTTTCTCTCAAACCTCAGAAGTCACAATCCCATTACTTTAGTCATTGTCCACATTTTTAAACCAAAGGTAAGGTAAGGCGGATCAACGTCTTATAGATACTAATCTTTGCCACCCTGGACAGAGTTCAGTTATGGAGATATTTCTGAAGAGCAAAATAGCATCTGTTTGCTGAGAAGATGCGTTTGTTCATTTCTTCATTGGTATTATTTTAAGAGTAGACTTGGGCTCCTAGGTACACGAATTCTCGTAACCTCTGAAATGTCTGAGGACCTATTTCTACTATTCCTATTTACCTTCCTGCTCATGTTGTAGGGTGGATGCATGCATGAACTTTGTCTTCATGTTGTCCACCCTTAATCCCTTCGTTCACCCTTAATATCGATTCTTGCAGCTGAGACCTCTAGGACTTCGAATGCTGAAGCTACATCTATCCATCTTCTACCCACAACGTCTAAATCGTCGGTATACCCAAGAAGTTGAACAGATCTATTCAACAAGGTTCCCCCAACCTGTATTCCTGCATTCCTTATAGCCTTTTCTAATAAAAGACAAGCTAGACCATCGACCTGCCTGACACCAATCTCTGTAGTGAACCCTCTAGATAAGTCCCCACCAACTCTTACATAACAGATATTGTTTTCCAAAGTCATTCTCACTAGTCTCACAATTTTAGGTGGAATGTTGATGTCTAACATGGCAAGATATGCCTCCTGATTATTAATGGAATCATATGCTTGTTGGAAATCTACGAAAATATGGTGAGTTGGGATCTGGTATTCCGCAGTTTTCTCCGGTAGCATCCGGATGGTAAAAATCTTGTCGACGGTTGACCTTCTCCTTCGGACCCCACTCTGGTATCTTTCGATTTCCTTTTCGGCAAGATGTAGGAGTCTTCCATATAAAATGGTGGACACGATTTTGTATGCACATGGAAATAGAGATATGCCGAGATTGCAGCAGTCCAGTGTATCACCAAAAAATGGTTTTCTTCTATTCCACCGACATTCTTTCTTCCATCCATATAACAATCAATAACCTCTGTAGTAGCTTAACCAATTCACTTGAAAATTCACAATTAAAGTGGTAGGAGAAAAGATATATGAAAAAATATTTTTTGAAAATAGAACGAGAACACAGTTAGTTAGTCTAGGATGGAAGAGCCGAATGGTCAGACCAGTGAAGTCGATGGTAAGACAAAAGACGTTGGCACATAAGGGAATAGTAAGAAGAACGGTACCCTGGAGAAATTCAGTAGAAGACAATTAGAAATTAGATATTTCTCTGAAATACAAATACTGATTGGGTTATGGCCGTTTTATGTACTTATCCGGCAACTGTCCGGTAAAGACCTTTAAATTTCCTACCTGGAAGACGATCAATATTTGAACTATGAAAACGTACCCGCATAAAAAGTATCCTGCACACTTGAGTCAGACGTATGGTACAGATTGGATTATTTTGCTTTGAGGACTTACTTTTTTTTCATTATTATATAACTCAGAACAGATTCCAATTTTTTCTTTCTGACTTGACAAGATTGGTAATCTTAAGGATAACTCGACTAGCCCTCATTGTTGTCCGTTAGGTGTTTGTCCTAACGTAACTTTTTGGGCAATCTCTCAAACTTCAGTATAAATAGGTACGTCAGTAATATAAACCAACTGAAATTTTAGTTACCAAAGAACTATAAGAACTCAAAACAAAAGATTCCACGCTATATAAGTAGTTCCTCCCAAAAACATAAATTAAAAATGTAATAAAATAAGCCTTACATCGTTTCCAATCTTAATAAAATTACTGCCCAATAATATCAGATAAATTACTTTGAAAGTTTCTATTTGTTTTCTTGAAATTGAGTTAGAAATTATTTTTTTGATAGCGTTGTTAGAAGTTATATCTCAATTTATAGCTCTGTTTGCTTCAGCTTTAGAAAAGCTGTATTTCCTCATAAGTAGATTATGAATTAGAAGAACTTGAAGAAAAGAAACTTTTTAGAGTTCATTTGATGGTAATATCTATATGATACTGGCAATCGTATAATAGAAATACTCGAAAACCGAAAAAAACAAAAAACAAATTACGAGATCTTATTTAAAGGTGTAAACTCTAGATATTTTTAAATTATCGAAGATTTGCAATAATGTAAAATAAGAAAAAAAAAGAAAAAAAAAAGTTGGGTATTGAGAACAACCTGATTTATTACGTTAAAGAATGGAAAGCATTCTCTCAATCCTAGAATCGATTTACGGTCGGTGTATCAGCTGTGGCAGATTTACGCACAGGAAGGCTAGGAGCTTAACTTGGGATGGTAATTTATAGGCAGCGGAAAATTTGAGTGAAATGATATTTTTAGTTTCAAATGAATTTGTAATTATAAAACCAAGCTGACTTAAGCACACATGAAAATGATTTGGGTGATGACAGTCCGTATAATAATATATATAATATAATGATATAATATTATGTAATATAATAATATAATATAATATACTAATATACTATTATAATATATGTATATATATATATATATATATATATATATATATATATATATATATATATATATATATATACATATATATATATATATATTATTATTATTATTATTATTATTATTTTTATTTCATACAATCTTGGCTATTGCCAGAAACATTTACCTAGCCGGACGTTCAAAGCTGTGTATTCATTGTCCAATGTTCTTATTGCTGACCACAAAGAAGAGTTATATTGTAAAAAGCTGTATTTTAAGTTATTTTCTTGTTCTCTGCAGCTCCTTAACAGACAAACTAGCCCCCTTCCTCCTTTCTTTCGTGGCAAGTACATCCTTTCAATTGAAGATTTGGGATGTCGTTTTCTAGCTGAGGTAAAAAGAACTCTTACTAAACGATTCATTTCTTCAAGTTCCGTGTTAGACCACTTTAGCACGCCAAAAGTATAAGTCAGTACTGGAATAGCCCATGTATTAATTGCTTTAATTAAGTTGCCAGCTGACAGATACGTTTTGAGGAGTTTTCCAATCCGTCTTTTAAACTCTTCTTTGAAATTATATTTATTATTCTTCTTGAATTTCAATAGTTGGCCAAAACCTTAATATTTATAAGAGTCTGACTCGATTAGTTCTTTAATTGCTGTATTATTAATGAGCTCAACGTCTGCTTTATTCGTAATCTCTCCCCTTTTGATATGGATGACAGCACATTTTTCTATTCCTAGAGTCATGCCTATATCTTTACTAAATGACTCTACCATCTGGATCATGTTCACCAGTTCTTTTTCACTTTTAGAGTACAATTTTAAATCATCCATATATAGAGCATGAGAGATTACGGTTCCTCTATCATCAAGTCTGTAACCCATCCTAGAATCATTCAGTAATTCACTTAGCGGGTTTAAAGCCAGACAAAACAACAATGGATTTAAAGAATCTCCCTGAAATATTCTTCTATTTATTGATATGCACGACTTGGAACTACTAGATTTAGGTAAGTGCAACTTCACTTATCTATTATTATTATTGTTATTATTACATAAGCATTTTATTTATGGATTATCTAGTATCTATTAATCAAAATATGAATTTATTTTTTATAAAAAAAATGTGCTTTGGTATATTTCGTGCCTATAATATTATTTTACATAAAATCTCTTAACGAATCGTTGGCTAATGCAGTGAGCTTACAGTTAAGACATTCATTACAGCAAGAGTGCTTCAAGACATGGGCTATGATAATCGAACCCGACGCAAGATTGCTGTTTGCTCTCGCGGGACAATATCATTGTTGACAGATCCATGATCTCACGCCCAGCCAGCTAGTATAGATCTGTTTATCAAGGGCTAGGATCTGAGAGGTTTGGTTAGTAATCTGCAAGGGGATCGTTACAGTCTTGTCTGATCAGTCATCTAATGGATGGAGTGTCAATATTGCGGCGAACTGCTTGGTATTCAAGGTAAATATTGTGACAAATCGTAATTCTATATTCGTCATATGCTTTAGGTTCATAATATCTGAAAATCAGTGTAAATTAACTTTGATACCGAATTTTTATATCTGACTTGCCGACTAATATAGATGAAATTCTATTAATCAACGCATACTGCATTATTATTCGGTTTGGAAAAGAAAATAAAAAAAAAAAAAAAAATTTTAATACCCATGATAATAAGTGAGTCCGGAATGCTAGTCTCTTTCTTTGAAAAAAAAATTTTTTTATATAATTATTGCCCAAAATATTTCATGTTTATACGCTACAGCAAATCTTCGATTAACCGTTAACGCCGGGACCAAGGATGTCATGGTTAAGCGAATAAACGGATGATAGAAATACCATTAGAAAAATACCTTTAGAAAACTTGATATATAGTTCAGCTAATTGTGACGAAAGGTTATTTTAAATTTATGAATACGCTAGATTTCAGGGAGCTTGTAACCTTTCAAACTACCTTTATTTTCTTTATGGCTTAAGTTAACGACGTTACGGACATAACTAGTCCATTTTCAAGTCTAAAACGATAATGTTATTTATAATTGTTGCCAATTTCTTTATTATAATGATGTATTCTCTGTTATCTCTCACCTTTAGAAAAATTTATTTATTTATGATATGTATTGATGTGTGTTATTTTTGGACAATATTACTCTTAGGAACGAATTATATATAACATGCACAAGCTGCGAACAAAAGACGATAAGGGACGAGCAGGTAGGCAGAAAGGTAACTGACAGGCAACGGCAGATGCTACCACACCCTTTACCTCAGATATAAGAAATAAGTTAATTTAAAAACCTACCGAGAAGTGGGCAGAGTTACAAAGGCAAGAGGTGGTCCGTCCGAGGAGACGTAATCAATTTTAGGAAACCTGTCAAACTGGGATCCCGACTGGCGTACCGAAAAAAACGGCGGAGGCCTGGGAAGGACAAAATTCGATTTGAGGGTACTAATGGATTCGAAGAGATCGGCCCCCCGGACGGGAACTATATAGGTACACTGAAATCCCAGAATTTTCTCACTCTATAAAACTAGTTGGCCAATCACGATAAGGGTGCCGCCCAGTGCCGGGGATCTAACCAACGAATAACGTCTTCAACCCCCTCTTTTTTCCTAATTTTTTCCAATTTTTTTTTACGATATTAACGATTAAGACAAGTTGTCGTTGTGCGTTGCCCAATCAAAATATACCTTTTCATTAAAAAACTTTAATGAAAATTTTCGAAATATACTTCAGACAGATTGTAACTCTCGCGAAATTTTCACAATAAATTTGTTTACAAACATCTTATTTTTAAAAGTTTTCAAACATTAAATATATCAAAATGTACTCTACTTTAAGACGAAATAAATGCTAATTGAGTGGTTGAAAAAAAAAATGTAAACTGAAAAAATCAAAAAGCTTCTAGAAATCTTCGGACATACAAAGTAACAGTTTGAGATTAACCCATAAGTCACTACTAAGACCTGAGATAGCTATCCGGACGGTGGAGGAAGGAGGTGTTAGCATGTGTTAACATTTTCTTAAAAAGTATTAATCACTTTATAATTTTATACTAATAAACTAATAATTCTTATTCTTGTTCCTTCACTTCCTATTGAACAATGATTTCGAGATTTTAAGTCTATGAACGTAATTACTTTACGCATGCATGCAGTTGCCTTTTTAAAAATTAATTTGACTTTTGCAAATTATTTTTATCTAATAAAGTATGGTGCGTATGCCATTAAATTATTCATTGTATTATTGTAAGTTACGTACTTATTTTTCTACTTCTCTGTAAATTCTTTTCTTTGAAATACTCACACCATGAATGAAAATCGCCACCTTTTGCTGATTAAACTGTATTGAAGGGTTATATAAACAGACCGATAAACGAAGTTTTACTGTACCGATCACCCGATTGTACCAGGCGTTGGACCAAGAATATATCGTCTGTAACGACTATAACGCTAATATACAATATAAGATAACGCGATATAAACCTAAACGTGTTTTCCTGCCAAAACCAGAAGAGGGGCGCTGCGATGCACGTGGTCCTAGAACGGGCAGATTTAGAACAAAAGTTAGCCCTGAATACCTTATTAGCGGCAGCTATGAAATTAAATTAGCAGTTCCGTTCAATAGTTTACTTAGTAAGCCAAGTTTTAGCCGGGCTTAATTTCGCGTGAAGTTCGGTTGGTTGGTAAGTTAGGGCTATTGTTTTCTTTTAGTGGTGCTAGCGTTATTGTGCTGAGGTGTTGGAACTAATGTTTGAAACTATCTGTAGCGGTGTTATTATCAAGTTTCTTTTGCGAAAATGTTTCTAGTTCAGTAATCGTATTGTTTTTATTCTTATCAACTTAAACTGAACTATTAAATTTAACTTATGATTGAATTCGTATTTTTCTGCATTATGTAACTAATAATTGAGTAGACACGTAATAATCTTGATAATTATTTTGTACGTTGAACCTGAAATATAAATTTTCCTAGCACGCTGGAAAACTCTAGGTTATAATCTAAATTATAGCTAACCAGTCATCACTAAGCTCTGATTAAAAGCTACAAGTGATTTTTAATAATCTCAAATTCTAAATAATTTATAATAATATTTCATGTAGAACTTTATTTTTATTTTTTTATAATTAAATGGTCTACTTACTATGTAAACTTTTAAATAGTTTTTTTATTTATTACTACGGTATGTAGAATTTGATATACAAATTTATTTATCAATTACCAATTAAATAAATTTGAGGCAATATAACTTGAATGTCTAGGATAAATAAATATCAGTAGGTATTAAGTTTGTATGCGTAAGTTTGGTTTTTACAAGTGCATGTGTTAATATTTTTAATGTGCATCGATATATATTTATAATCAATTATTTTTGATTAGATATATCTGTATTTCAAAATAGAAAGAGGTGGTCAGAAGCCACGATATCCAAGTAATAACATTTAAACATTGAGTTATTTTCATTTAAAGTATTTTTACTCCAAAAATTTTACTACCATTAACTGCTTTAAAATAAAACAAAAACTAAAATTTGTTATCATTGTCTTCCTTATACTTTAAGATTAAATTTAGAAATATTTAAGAATTATTTTTATTTACAGGGCTGAAGTTTGGCATAGGACTGTTGAAATAATTTTGATAAACACTATATAGATAACTACTTTTGGCTATGATAAAAATTATTTTATACTTGGATCTGTTTACCATTAATTACAATTATATATTCATTGTTAATTTCTGCATTTAACCCAATTTTTACAAAAATCAATTTGTAGACCTTCGCTCCTGGCCCACTCCAATGATGTTTACATACTAATATTTTGTAATTTTAAATCAGGATTTAACATTATTTTCTTTTAAACTGCAGCGGTCACAATAATTCCTATACTAAGTTTTTCGGGTAAAAATATGTTTAGTAATTTATTCAAAGTAAATTTACGTTGGATATGATAAGAAACAACATTCTGCATTAATTTTTAATGGTGAAGTAAATTAGAAAACACATACAACGTAATTAATGTCAATAATTGGACAATTGCAACCGCTACCAAGAACTAAAAAATTAACTATATATTTCTATAACGGTTTTGTAGGGTAAAACTCGGCTCCTAAACGAAACTTTTTACGAAAAATAAGATCAATTGTCTTTCAAAACTATCTTGCTATGTAAAAATTTACCAAATGGCTGTATATAATTTTTATAACAATGTCGCGTAATTTAAAGAAGGTGTTTTCACCAGTTCTAAATTTTACAAAATTCGCTTTAAATCTTTGAGCAAATTTATATATCGTCGTTGTCACGAGAAAATATGCTATGTGCCATTTTTGTGATTTTTATATCTTGCCTCCATATTTGTTCATTATCACTACCGGCATCGATTAAAATCGATTCAAATCACAAGCTTCAATTTAATTCGCCGCCAGCGATACATTAAAGATGTCATGAAAAATATCCCGTGTGCCTATCTTCTACCGCAATGCCATCAATCAGAACTTACAATTAAATGGGATAAATGTGTTGGAGTTACAAGTGATGTTACTGATTAATTTGTGAGTTACAAGGGGATTATTAGGTAATTTGAATGCTTCAGCATCAAATACAAAGTGTAATCGTTGTTGTATTAACAAGAAGGCTCTGACGACATAAACATTAGCCAGTAAAGTTTAAAAATACTCTTGATGGAGTCGTTCAAAAAATAAATCAGGCCTCCTACAATCCAAGCTGTTTGAAAACGTGTGCAAGGATATGAAGAGTGATCATATTCAGGGCTTGTTGCATATTGAGATTATATAGGCCTTTCCGAGGAAAGGTTCTTGAGGGATTTTTCGAGCTCTGAGCTGAAGGTCGGGTATTTATTTTATAAATCCAATTTTCAAATACATTCAACGTTTTTAATTGGCTTTGCAAGGCAAATTACTCAACGCATACTTTTCTGTAGGTATTAAAATAAGCTATATTTGGTTCTACTAGGACATTATGTGTATATCTTTAGAGTTCTAAGACAAGATTGAAGCAATATTTTAAAACTGTAAAGCCTTAGCCAAACGAATTAAAAAATTCGTTTACGAACTCATTGAATTTCTTACTTTTGAAATCTTGAATATGTGAGGAATTTATTTTTAATTAGGATTTAGGAGTAATTTCAAAACAATGTTTTGCTTTGGAATCTTCTTTTTTTTTTTGAGCTCAATAAAAATAAAATATTTAGGATTGCCTTTATTTAATTAAAATGTTTATAAAAATACTTTACATTACATTTTTTTATCAAACATTTTGTTGTTAAATTTTTCCTCTTATTTATTTCCATATCCTTTTTTTTGTTTTTAATTTGATATTAATTTTAAATAGTAAGTAGTAAACTAAGTAGAAAAAAGAACATAAAACAGCTATCGAACCAGAAGAAAGAAAATATCCTGAGTGCATTAAAAATAATCTATGTGAACAAAATTAGAATAATTTTTTCTTCGTTTAATACTATATTTTTTAGGGACTAAATTAATTTGAAATAAGACTCATTGAGAATGAATTTAAATATAATTACTATTCTGAAAACTAAAACATTGGCACAACTAATGTAAAACTTGATAATTATCAATAGTTTAAACTTTGTGTCTACTGAAAATTGAGTTTATAGGACATGAGATATTTTCTTATGACGACAACGATATTCTGTTCTTGAAAATATAAAATTTAGATCAATTCGATATTGAGTGAGATTGATTAAATAGCACTATTGCTTCTGCTGGAAAAGTACATTTGATTCAATAGTAACAATAAAGGGGAATAAGTAATTTCAAGTACTGACACCACTTTCTCTATCCCAAACTATATTAACTCTAAGCCCAGAGAGACCAGAGCTCCTCGACTTAATGCAATAACGTCAGCAGGAATTGATGTATCCTCTCCAACTAGATTCCAGTCAGCTGTCAGCTATACTTACATCAGCTGAAAGTGATCCCACGTCCCTATACCTGACAATATCAATAAGTAAAGTTTACTCTCCAGTGCCAGATCTGGTTCCATTATATCTGCCAAGCTTAGCTGAAAATCTAATTCTGATTTTAAGTTATGTATGCGATGCATATTAATTAATGAAAAAGGGTCTTTTTACTTCCTTGTACGAAGTAAAGGAAGTATTGTAATCGCGAAAAATTTCGGTTTCCAGATTTCAACGGAAATATCCATTTTGACCATTCCTAAATCCATTTGACTAGTTTCGTCGTGACGTCTGTATGTACGTACGTGCGTATCTTGCACAACTCAAAAACAGTTAGCCGTAGAATGTTAAAACTTTGTATTTAGAATCATTGTAAAATATAGTAGTGAACCCTCCTTTTTGGTCAGTACATGATTACCGGAAATATTACTTTACTTGAAGGTCATTATAAACTTTAATACAGAGATTCGGTGATAAAGATTATAAACGCGATTTTTGACACAATTAAACAATTTTGTTACTTGTTTAAGAGTTAAAATTGAGTGTAAAATACTTCTCTCCTCTATTTGTGAACTTAACAAGTCTGCAGCAGGGAATAAGATATAAGTTAAGTGGGTTCATTCGCTTAAAATGTTGAAACCATCGATTTATAATATTTTATCTAATTATATAGAAAGTTCTAATGTTGTCACGGAACACGAAAAAAATCTCTTGGGAACTTGTTATCTACTGAAAGAAAACGACGTATAATAACGGAATGAGACCTTCCGAATCAAGAGCTTGTGTGTGTGGATTTCGCGACACCGAGTTTCGTTTTTAAGATAAAACTATCTTCCGAAACTAGTACCCAAATTCAGGATCACATTTTGAGCCACCGATTTATAGTTTAGTAGGCGTACAAGAAAGTCATGTGGTGTCCACATCAATATTTCATAATAGGTACTCATATCAAAGAACCAAGTAACAGTGACATATTTAATAACAGTCGTTTTGTATCTGTAACAAACATGTGCTTTATTGCTATTTAAATTAGGTTATATTAAAGAAAGAAATAGTTTATTTAGAAAAGAAATACTAACAAGTTTTATTTTATAAATAATTTAAAGAGCTAGTTACTGGATAGGCCAATAATCGAACATCGATTGTAATATTTAATCAAAAATATTTCTTTTCATATCTTCTTCTCCACGCAAATTCACATGTGCGAGTATATGAGTCTGGCATTGACATTCTCGTTTCACATTCAATTTTGTTACATCTTTTACACTAGCCCATACAGACTCAATCCTTTGGGTACGAACTCCAGTTATTGGATCTACAAAATATTCACTGTGATTGACAGCATATAATGTAAAATGGCTACATTGACAGCAGTATATTTCCTTACGATGAAGTCTTGAACATTTCCTTCTTGAATAAATTATTCCAAATCTTTGCAATATCTTTACAGAAATCTCTGTTGTTGAGCTCAGTTCACTTAATTTAATTAAATTCATTTTTACCAGTTGTATATTTAAACTTAAGAAAAAGTTATTTCAATATTGATATGAAAGTTTTACGAACATACGTTTTATTGCTAGGTAAGTGTGATTTTAAAAAGTAATCATTTAATGGTCTCTATGAAATGTGTGCCTATTGTAAAATATCTGATGTGGACCACCCTTGACTTCCTTGTACGCCTATTAAACTATTTATAAAAAGTGATCCTGAATTTGGTTACTGGTTTCCGAAGCTGACAGTATCTCAAAAACGACACTCGGCGTCGCGACATCCATCTATTGAAACACACATACAAACTCTTATTTCTGGGGGTCTCATTCCGTTATTACACGTTGTTTTCTTTTGGTTCCGTGACAACAATAGAACTGCCAATGTCACTAGATAAAGCACATGAAATCAACAGTTTCGACATTTCAAGTGGAAGAACCCACTTAACTTTACTCCTGCTGGAGACTTGTTCATCTCACAAATGGGGAGGAAAGCAAGTATTTTACACTCAATTTTAACACTTAAAACAACTAATGAAAATGTTTAATCAGAGTGGGAAAAAAATGTGTTTGTAACCTTATTGCCGAACCATATGATCTCTGTTTTATAATTTTTATGTAAGTTTATTAGGACCTTCAAGTAAAGTACCTTTTTCGGCTCACCAATTTTATCAAAATCTAGTAAATACATTCATATTGGTATAAAAATCCTCTTTACCAAATTTGAGATGTTTTATATTATATTTTAATATAATTTTTGATGAAAGTCTAATATGACCTTCAAGTAAAGTACCACTTCCGGTTTGCCATTTTTAACCAAAATGTATTATGTTATTTATATTAAGTTGTAAGTCTTATATTCTAAATTTGAAAAGCTTTGCTGTATATTTTAATGTAATTTTTGATGAAAATCAACAATGACTTACAAGTAAAGTACTACTTCCGGTAATCTTGTAATAACCAAAAAAGGAGATTTAAAACTAGATTTTACAATAATCCCAAACACAAAATTTTAACTTTCTATGGCTAACCGTTTTTGAGTTATGCAACATATGCACATACGTAAAGACGTCAAGACGAAACTAGTCTAAATGGATTCGGGATGGTCAAAACGGATATTTCCGTTAAAATCTGAAAACCGAAAATTTTCGCGATTACATACTTCCTTTACTGCGTACAAGAAAGTAAAAAGAACCATAAGAAAAATATCAAGAATATTCCTTAATTAAAGATGAGTAATTATGTAATGAATTTCTCAATTTTTATTTTAATTATCAGGATCTATATTTAATACAGTAAATAAATAATAGAAGTAAATATTAATAAAAAAATATATGAGATTATTAAGAAAAACTGCAATGATTTCGGTGATATACATGCAATGGGATATACAGGACGGTGCAGCAAAAACTGACAGATTTTGAAGCGCTTTAAAAACCAAACCAATGTATCTAGAAAAACTGGTATAAATTTAAAATAGTTTTATTTAAGTGGTTTTAAAAATTACATCCTCCAAATGTCGGTCGTTATTGACGCTGCTGGAAATTTTTGGTAGAATGCCATTGATTTCTTGCCTGATCCTCTCCTTTAAATTATTCAGATAACGAGCTCTTTGTTAAAAAATGTTTTCCTTGAGATATCATAAGAGAAAAAAGGGGAGTAAATCTGGTGACCGTCACTTTTCAAAGAGATACATCTGTCAAGTTATATTTTGCTTTGAAACTCCAATCGAAAGTCGAAATGTGTGAGCCGTGGAACTACAAATCCTCTGCGTCGATTTCATTGAACTTAGGCTAATATCCAGGGTGTAGGATATTCTCCTACATGTGCACGTAGCGGTCGGAGTTCATAGATAGTGATACACACCCTCCTCAAAAAACTATTTGAGTCAAAAAACCAAACGCCGCCCACAGTGCCCTTACGAAATATGCCAGTAATCCTACCAGAAATTTCACGAAGGGTACTGGGAAATTTCTAGGAGCGTCTTCGGCTATGCGTAGTCAATAACGTCCGACATTCGGAAAATGTAATTTTTAAAACCTGCTGAAATAAAACTATTTATTCAATGTGCTTTTAGGAAATAAAACCGGTTCTTTTTTTAGAGACATCGGTTTGTTTTTACACCCATTCTAAAAGTGCGAGTTATTTCTGCTTCACCCTTTCTATATATTTTAATGCGTAGAGAAGTTTAAATATCTGAGCTTCGCGAAATCAAATTCAACCAGAAATAAAAGGAACAATTAACCCTGGGGCCGGCGCTTGATTTCTTTTTACACATTGAGGCGCGTGAGGTACGCGTGTACCCCATAAAATGTAATTAACTTTTAACTCTCTTTTCTCCTTATTACACATATTATTTGTTTGTCAGGTATAAAAGAATAAATAGAAAGTGAAGCAATCTATTAAAATGCATTTAAAATATTTTTATAAATTTCAAGTTTACATCAAAGCAGTTGAAAATTGGTATTCGACTAATATTTTAATTCCTTTTCTTATTCAAGGTGTTTCAGTCATTTTAGCCAGACATTAGAATCAGTACTAGTATATCTAATGTTAGTTTTTGACATTAATAACACCAATAACGAAATAAATGATATGTATGACATTAAGCTATAGCTTAAACAAAAAAAAAACATTAATTAATAAATGACTAATTATTGGATTAAATTCAATAAAGTTATTTTCGACTTTCCTCAACATATTAACATTGTTTGGGGTGGAAATTCAAATGAGTAATAATTAAATTTTGTTTTAATTGTTTTCAATTATTCTCTATAAATTTAAAAGATATCAATTCAAAAGATCAACCAAATAAATGTATGAAATGAATTAAAAAGGCTGGTTGATGAAAAATGGATGAAAAAAACAGACAGTTTAGAAGAGTATCGGTCTTCGTGCCAAAGTGACGGCTTCTCCCCCACTATTTTCCATCGTTCGACCGACCCACAGTGGGGCAAATCGTAAATTTAGAAGTGCAAAAGTAAAAAATAAAGATTACATTTAGCTCTCGGCACAAATGCCTATTAGTACACAAATATTTTTTTCACTCAAATCCGAAGAAGGCATATTCCAGACCTCAATATTTATAAACAAACCCAGGATTTATATAGGGTGTTAGGTGATGGGATAAAAATTCTTTGGTCAGCAATTGATTTCTCAGGACTACGGGTTTACAAATTATTTTTATCATGTTTCACTAACGTAGCGAAATTAAGAGAAAGCTAATAAGCACATAAAAATTAGAAAACAATTATAAAATTGTATGGAACGAATTTCTTTTAAAGGAAATTTTAAGATTTCTTTTAATAGCAAGTTGTAAGACTCGGCTAGATTCGCTTTAATTTTTGCACAGTTGTTAAATTTGAGATGCTAAGTTATCATTTTTTTTTTTTAAATTACGGCCCGTTGCAGCCGCGTTAACAGTGTATGTTTTTCAGAAATTATCTGGATTCCGAGAAGGTCTCTGTTAAAGATTTGGAAAACCGAGAGGAAAAAAAATCATCAGTGCTCGATTAGGTGATTTTTAATATTGTAGAGCGCATTTCCGATAGCGAAGACAAAATTGGAATGTCTGAAGAAAATAATATTTCAATAAAAAAATTGTTAACTAAGTTAAACTAAAAAGGGATTAAACATTGCTGAACATTAAAAATATTGCTAAAATTGGAACAATATTGGTTGGACATCGAATTACAAATAATTCTATCGAACGTAAATCGTGTGTCCAATAGAGCAAATGTTGGTCACCCGACTAAGTGCTTTCACGATTCTTCATTGAGGTTTAAGAGATGAATAATAGTACCACTATTAAAAAGTGTCATTTTATCAGGAGAGGCTCTTGGTTATGGCTCTACCAGTAGGGCTTTTGTTTTTTTTTCACTGTAAGCGGAAGCTACAGAATCTGTTTTTTTGCTACAGAAGTCAAAATAATTTGTGATTTACATTTCTCCATGACAGTTTTTTTATTTTTCAAGCGCTTGTCGGCAGTCGCCTAGAAAAACAAGATAGTAGGGGGCAATTGCAGACTTCGGTTGTGTGACAATTGTGCGTGATGTACATTTCCTCGTACTATAATGTTTTGTCGAGGCAAATATGGACTAGCAAATAAAAACAAAATTTTTTTTTTAGTACATTTATTTAATTATATTTTACACCCCAATTTAATCACTCAATGAAGATTGTAAAATGCGAATCTCAGACAAGCTTCACATTTTTTCGGTGATTACATCAGTATAATAATCCTCCGGAAATCGAACTATTTTGCACTTGCCCCCAAGCTACTCCTAATTGAATAAAAAGGATTCCGGATACGTTGTACGCAGTTACCCCTCAAGGCAGGGGCAAGTGCGTACTAGGCACTATTAAATTTAATTATCGATCTCATAAAAATGAACCTGGTTGAAACATGGGATGAATGTGTGTGTCCTGATGTGGAAAATGTCAACTGGTTATTTGTTTACCTGTGTTTTAGAAACTCTAGACTTCGAGTGTAGAGGTTCCATTTATATATGGAATTATTTAAATATAATAGTTATCCATCGTTTTAATATATTACTAATATAGATATAAAATAATTTATAGGATATAAATATCCTAACAATTATTTGATGTCTATATTAAAATGATTGTTACCTATTTTATTTAAATCTTAGTAAAAATGATAAAGCAATGAAACAAGATAAATTAAATGATCTGAAATCATCTTAAGAAATTAAAGATGTATAGAAAGAGGATCTAGTTAAAAATTTTAAATCAGAACACAAATATGCATTTTAATTTAGGAGTATTTTTTGAAGCATGGTGTTGTTTTTCCCAATTAGAGGCTGATAACTACTGATTGTGGAATTGAATCTTTTCTCTTTTATCGGGAGAGCAGTTTATAGCGATCCAATCTGCTCTGTTCGGAGTCGATAAGGGAGGGTTTAATTGGCGATGTTGTGATTGTTTCACACCTCAGGCATCCAACAGTTTGTAGCCAGCGGAAATAAAAGCGAAAAATTTAGGCCCCTTAGTGTGGTCCCGAAATATTTCTGTCTGGCAGTTGTTTGTTCACCTTTAATATGTATTTTATTTATTTATAAATTGTATATTTTCCTAAAACTGTATAGGTACTATCACCACTTTAGTAAACTGTTGTACAACAGCTTTGGGTTTAATTATATTGTATATCTTAAAAATTAATTAGCATTAGCAAATTCGACAATTAGATTATTTGTCAGTAACATTACACTAAACATGTCATACGTGATGAATAACAGAGAACCTCTTCCATAGCCCTATGTATTTAACATACCATAATTCAGCAGATCTCGCACCCATGTTCTTTTTATTCTCGTCCTTGTTTCTTTGGTTTTGCGAGGTTACTTATTCTATTAATATGTTAAAAAAACTTCATTATTTTAAATCATTTGTTTGTATTATTTAAGTGTTTTCTGATTACACATTTAACTATTTGCTAACTCCAGCGAGGATTAATTTTATCGTGATTTTTTGTTCGTTTTATATTAAACATTCCATATTTCAAAAACCCCAATGAAGTGTATTATGAAGGTATAAAAAAAAAATTCAAAATATTTATTTAAAATTTTAATATTTTTATTATTAGTTTATATAAAAAATATTTTCATTTAACTAAAATTTAACGAGGAAAGTCAATTTATATTCCCTCTTATAATTATCACATAACCTTTGATATTTAGACTAATCCTAACTTATCTTATTCTCCAACAATGTAAACTTAGCATTATATTGTTATTGATATTTGCAAATTCTTCTGTTTTCAACCAGTAATTTAACTCTTTAATTATAAGTTTAAATTTAAAATTTACATTAATTGTAATTTATTTGTTTAATGGGATTTAATCTATATTAAATTAATTTATTACGTCGGCATTATGGCTATTTATATTTTGGAGTCCATTTTGAAGTCAACACTATCCTTAATATTTTTGATTGTATAAATAGTCTCCTTTATCCGTCTGCTTTTTGTAATAATTTATTTGTCTATTATTCTTGGATTTTCAAAAATATTCCGGTAACAATTAGGTTTTTAATATTTTTTCAATTATTGTCATATTGTAAAAACTCTTGTACTCAGTTTTTTTACGTTTCTCCAATGTAAATGTTTGCCTATTTTATCTATATCATCCTTCATATTAGTTAATAATGAATGAAATTTATTATTATTTGCATACCCTGCTTAATGTTACGGTTGTTATATAGGAATAATGCTTTATTAATTTTATCAGTAAGACCTGGTACATAATTCATTTTGAAAAATATTGTTAGCTTTTTGTCATCGTTATCAATTACATTATTACTGTGATTATTCATTATTTTAATAGATGGATTATTATCATCTGTATAAAATCTGTAATTATATTTTGACCATTATTTTTCCAGCCAATATCATTATTTTTAACATTGTTATTTATATTCATTGAACGATTAAAACAAATTTTTTGGAAAATTACAATGAATGAATTATATACTGATTTTATTTGTTATTGACGGTAGCACACAAAGCAGCCCCCTCCTCTTTTTATATGATTTCTTTTTTTCCATTTTGTTTTTATTTTCATAAATGCAATGCCATAAATTATCTTTATAAGAGATGATTACGGTTGAAATATCGAGGCTACATACATAGAAGGAACATCTTGCACGCGATAGGCGATTCTCAAAGAGGATTTATTAGAAAACAAAGGAGGGTCGTGGTTGTCCTATTTCGAAGCCTTCCCAATATATCTTCGTGTCAGCTTCAGGTAGGTCTCCGTTCCTAGATATTTTACCTATAACTTATTCATTATACAAGCATTATTTTATATACACATACGTACAAAATATATTTTTAAAATTTAAAATTAAGAAAGCTGATATTATTTCATCGTATTATTACCCGAATAACAGACTTAAATAATTCTGTAATTTTTGTACTTTATGTGAAGAAGATAAATAAATTATTCTCTTCAAAGAATAAAGCAATATTTAAGTTTTCTTGAAATCAGATTCAGCAAAGGAAAAATATTTAATGTGTCATATGAAATGAAATTCTTTTTTTTTTTTTTTTTTTTTATACTTTTGTCTTTCTGTCCTCTTACTGTTATGCTTGATTAAAAGATGTTTCCTAACATTTATTCTGTTTAAAAGATTCTTTGTTTATTATTGCGACAAAAGCTTCCTTTGGCCTGCTCAACAACTAATTGCGTTCTTTATCCTGAACGGATTGGAGCATTTTGAAGTCAGAAGAATTTCAACATTCCGGTGATGGCGTATCTAGAATAACATCAATCCTGGAGTTAATCCACGAACAAAAATATCCCACGCATTATATTCCTTCGTAAATGAATAAGGATAAATGAGATGTTTCAATTTTAAATTTTCATTAGAAAAAAATACTAATTTAAACACAATAAAATTCCATGTATGACTTCGAAAATGAAATAATTCTGTTTCGAAATTTTCAAACTAAAACATAAATGCTACCAAATTAGCATTACATAGTAATCACACATTCGATTTTCAAAATCCAAGCGTATTAGACAAATAAATTATTACAAAAAGAAGATGGATAAAGGAGACCATTTATATTATCAAAATAAAATCTTAAGAATACTGTTGACTTCTGCACGGACTCCAAAATATGAATATCCATTATGCCGACACAATTAATTAATAAGATATTTTAAACCATTTGAAGGATTCACTTAATTGCATTTGATAACATTGATTTTCTTATGACTGACTTTACAGGGTCTAACGTAAATTATGTCAAAAACATAAGGAACTGATAGTAGACCTCAAAAGCGATAGAAAAGTTTATTTGGGTTCTGTTACAATTTCGAACAGGGAAGGAATAAATTTAAATTTTGGGATTTTTTAAAGTTGTCGTGGTTTTTGTTGAATAGGAATTGCTATCTAAAAAGAATATTTAAGTTAGATAATTACCAATCTATGTATGGCCGTTAATTATCTGCAATAAAAAATAT
This sequence comes from Rhaphigaster nebulosa, assembly GCA_948150685.1. Classification (NCBI taxonomy): domain Eukaryota; kingdom Metazoa; phylum Arthropoda; class Insecta; order Hemiptera; family Pentatomidae; genus Rhaphigaster; species Rhaphigaster nebulosa. The sequence goes on from OX411308.1 coordinate 163,260,157, forward strand.
AAATTGTCTTTTTATTTGGATGGAGCTTTTCAGCGGTTAAATTACGCAAAGTAGAAGCGGGTACTTTGAGCAATTTAGCCGTTTGGAAGCCCTAATAGTTTAAAAAAAAACAAATTTTATTTAGTTTACAATTCTGCAATTGGAAATCACCTAACTTAAATTTTTTTTTTAGTTATCGCTTCCTATTTAACAAAATACGTGGTATATTCAATTACTGCTGTCCTCTTTGATCCCTGTATTCAATATACACCGGCTTTTGAGCGTGGTAGTGTGTATCACGTTGAAATGACGAGTCATTTGGCGGGTATCGCTAACGTCAGTAGAAAGATAGGAGGGGGTAGTGATTTACTTTCTTAAACATCAGAAGCTGTCATGCAATAAAAAAACTGCGCGCTTGATTCTCTCATTTCCTGTAACACGATCAAAGTGTTAATGATGGTTTGAGTTCACTGTTTTTTTTTGCTCCGCCACTGGCCTTTATTACATACTGGCTCTATAATGCCCCTTAAAATTATTCCTTTGAACTTATCTAATAAGTTGTTATTTTTCCTTTTGAAGGTCCATATTTCCATATATGTGTTCTTCTTAGTGTATTGTACAGCGTGAAATTAATGGTACGACTTACATTCCCGTTGATAATAGAGCTGAGGTTCTGAAAACTTTACGACAACTCCAAAAATGGTTGTTTTTTATTTTTTTATAAATGAGTTTTTTATGAGACCTTTGTTAAACTAATTGTAATATCAGCTGTTCCTTTAGTGCAATATTCAAAAATATTTTTCCAATTGACTGTCACCAGGTTTACTGTCAGCGCCTAGAAAAGGATACCGCCGCACTGTCTCACTGACGTGACAGTACTACCATGACAGAAAACTGTCAGCGTATAGAAAAGTTTACCGCCGCACTTTCTCACTCTCGTGAAAGTAATACCACGACAGAAAACTGTCAGCGTGCAAACAGGGCTTAAATGACAATTTATACACTTAAACCATAAAACTTTGATCTGCGGAATTATGAATTTGCTTTCTTTTATAAAAGAGTTGAATTCAATTTTGAAGTAACTTTTCGGTCAAATAATATTATATAATGCGCTAGAGTTTACTGGAAAGGTTTAAAAATAACATTTTCTTTGCTGCAAATATATTAATTTTGTATTGTTAATTTCAAATAAACCGTTGTTATTTAATTTTTTATTTATATTGTATGGCGAAAAACTGCTTATTGGCTATCATCACTCATTTGCTGTTTTTAGATTAGGCTGTAGATTTCTATTTCATTAGCGAAATTGATAATTTCGGCGTGGTAATTCTGATGACCACTTAGTTCCTCAGCAAGAGACTGAGGAATTTCGAAGTCGGCCATTTTTCTTATGAATTACATTCCTCGAATATTTATTCGATTGTTAGAACTGTTTGGTAATGAAGACACAACCATGGCTATTTGATGGAAAAAAACATTGCTTAAATTAATAGTGTTTCTTTATTACAAATATTGTTAAAACAAATTTATTTATTATCTTCAGATACCTGTCCTTGCTTATAAATTATCTAGAAAACAATTAAAAATATATTAATACTAATTTTAAACATTTAATACTTACTTTTTTAAACATAAATAAGACTATTTATCTACTATAAGAAAAGTACCAACGGAGCACTTCTGAGGGAGAGAAACTGTTTTTTGACTACAATAAATACAAATATCTGATGAAGACAACACGACTTCCGTGTACGCCTAAAAAACTATAAATCGGTAGCTCATAAAGTGATCCTGGATTTGATTACTAGTTTCCGAAGATTGCGGAATCTCAAAAACGACACTCGGCTACGCGACATCCATCTATTGACACACTCACACACACAAGCTCTTGTTTCTGGAGGACTCATTCCGTTATTATGTGTCGTTTTCTTTTAGTAGGTAACAAGTTCCCTTGAGATTTCACCGTGTTCCGTGATAACATTAGAACTGTCAATATCACTAGATAAAGCTTTGGAAATCGACGGTTTCAACATTTTAAGCGGAAGAACCCACTTAACGTATATCTTATTCTCCTGCTCAGACTTGTTCAGCTCACAAATGGGGAGAAAACATTTATTTTACACTTAATTTTAACACATAAAACAAGTAATAAAAATGTTTAATTAGAGTGGAAAAAAATCGCGTTTGTAACCTTTATTACTAAACCATATGATCTCTGTACTAAATTTTAATATAATTTTTTATGTAAGTTTATTAGGACTAAAGACCGGATTCCCGTGCAATTGCAACTTTTTATTGCCTTCTCAGAATTCAATGAAAATTCGATTCTTATCCCAATCAAGGAAAGGAGATTAAAATAATATAAATTTTATAAATAACTAAGTAAATGGCACTACAGCCCTGGTTGGGCCTTGGCCTCACTATAAATTTTATATTGCATGAAATTGCACATTTTGGGGATTATTGCACAAATTTGCACATTTAAGGTTTTCAGTGCACGAAAGCGCACTTTATGATATTTCATTAAAAATATTGATTTTTTTTTTTTTTTTTATTATAGAGAATAGTTGTGATTTATTTTGAAATCATCAACAATAATATTTACCTACTCAATTTTCCAAGAAAGAAAAAATGACTCATGATTTCCAAATATTTCTTCGAACTCGTTAAGGAAATGGTATAACGTCGAACAACGTTTCCTTTATATTAACTTTCTTAGAAGTTCTAATTTGATTTGACTCAACCTTCCAATCTACTCTTTTATTTTCATTTCATTCTAAAGTTGAGTTTAGTTCGGTAAACAAGTACAATAGTGAAAATGCCTAATGTGACAGTCAGCCAATCTTCAAAAATCAAAATTTGGATAAAACCATACCCAGAATTGAAATCAGACGGAAAAACAATTTTTTGTTCTTCTTGCAATAAATCAATTGGTTCCGATCGAAAATCTCAAGTGGATGCTCATTGCAACTCAAGTAAGTAAATTCTATCTTTTCATAAGTAGCACACGATAGCATTTGACTATTCCCAATATCTTTTTATTTTCATAGGTGGGCACTCACAGTTAATTGCAGCACAAAAATCCAAGCGAGCTCAGATTCAACAGTTACTCACACAAAGCTGCTCGTCATTAGACTCCAAACAAACATTTTTTACCGATTTATGATACGCCATGGTCGCTTCCAATATTCCATCCAATAAACTGCAGTCCAAGCCCTATTTATGCAAAAATACCCAAAACAAAATATTCCTGACGAGAACATCCTAAGAAAACATTATCTCAAAACTGTTGTGAACATTCTCTTGAAGAAATACGAAAACTAATTGAAAAAAATTATATTTACATCATGGGAGATGAAACAACAGACCCATGAGGACTTTACATTTGCAGTTTAATTGTTGGAATCCTACACCCGAAGATTGAACCCAAATCATACTTCATTTCATGCAAGCAGCTTGCGAAAATGAAGTACGAGACTGTCTCTCGATTTGTGAACGACAGTTTAGCAATTTTTTTCTGTCAAACATCCTACCAAGATAAAAAAATTGTATTTGTTAACGATGCCGTTCCGTATATGGTAAAAGCTAGAGAAGCATTAAAAGTTTTCTATTCAAATATGGTGCATGTAACTTGTGTAGCGCATGGTTTAAACCGCGTAGCTGAAAAATTGAGGGAAATTTTCCGAAATGTCAACAAACTTGTTAATAATGGGAAATCAATATTTTTAAAAGCTCCTCACTGCGTGACATCTTATGGAAATAATATGGACTGCCCTCTTCCCCCAGAACCTGTGATAACTAGATGGGGAACATTGATTGAAGCAGCTATTTTATTCAGATCATTTTAATAATTTTTAAGAGTTTGTTTATACTCTTGAAGATGACGCAGTATCTGTAAAAAAAGTAAAAACTGTTTTACATTTAACATCTGTTGCATCAGATCTAGCATTTATAAGATCCCATTTATCGGTTCTACCTTCTCAAATAAAAAAGCTTGAAGAGCAAAACTTAACGTTGACATCACAGATTAATATTATAGAGAAAGTTGGAGATGAATTAGAAAAATCGAAAACGAAAAGGGAAAAACAATTTTTGATACATTTAAATTAGTTATAGAAAAAACACGGGTTAAAATTTTTTACAAATTTACAACAAAGCTCTCAACGGAGAAGACACAGATGTGGAGCTGGATCCAGTAATATTGAGTAACTATAAAAGATGTCCCATCACAAGTGTTAATGTGGAGCGCATGTTTTCACAGTTGAAACACATATTAGATGACCGACGATATAACTTTATGGAACATAATGTGGAAATGTACATGATTGTAAATTTTAATAAAATTTTAGAAATTTCAATTTGATAAATTAATATAGTTATTAGAAAATTTATGTTTTACTATATATATATATATATATATATATATATATATATATATATATATATATATATATTATTAACTTTGTTTAGTTACCATACCTAGCAAACAAATTTTTTGTAGTTTTTGTAAGCACCTATGTATATTATAATAATTATATAAATATGTTAACTTAATATTTGATTTTTTTAATTACACATCACCTCTTCACACAGTAGAGGGTTGAATTACACGTTTGTCAGTATATTTTATTTGTATTGCACATTTGGCTAACTTTTATTGCACGTTTTTAAAATTGTTACTGCACGAAAAATTTAATTATGACCTTCAAGTAACGTATTCCTTATTATTTATATTATTTATATTGATATAAAAGTCCTATTTAACAAATTTGAGATGTTTTACATTATATGAGATATTTTACATATAATTTTTTATGAAAGTTTTTTATGATCTTCAATTTAAAGTAGGTTCCTGTTTCCGACTTTACCGAAATCTAGTATGTTATTTATATCAATATATAAGTTATAAATACTAAATTTGAGAAGTTTTACATTATATTTTAATATAATTTTTGATGAATATCAATTATGACCTTCATGTAATGTACCACTTCCGGTGATCGTGCAGTGACCAAAAAATGAGGTTCAAAACTAGATTTTACAGCAATCCTAAATACAAAATTTTAACTTTCTACGGTTAATCTTTTTTGAGTTATGCGAGATACGAGATGTGCGAACGTACGTACAGATGTCAGGACAAAACTGGTCAAAATAGATTCGGGATTGATCAATTTATAGAACAATGTATTTAGTCTCTTATATTTATAAACTTCACAAGGTAAATTTACTGTAGAATAGTTGACAATATCTCTTATATGTTCTTGTGTAATGATTTAAATCATTGTTTTCTTTCTTAAACATTTCTAATTTAATTAAGTATTTAAAATTATATTTTGGTAAATTTAAAAGAGGAAACTATTAAATTTAAATTAAAGACGGTAGCAGAATTCCTATGTGAAAAATTATGTTAAATTAGGTATTTTAATAACTGTAAATTAGTGAGCTTGATTTCCAGAACAATTTTAAACAAAAGTAGTTGTCTCAGTTTGTTAGAGAAAATAATATTGATATCGTCGTCCTTAGCGAAACTAATCTAACTGTTAAATATAAATTTATCACACCAGTTTAAGGTATATGGGTGTGATGCTGGCAGAGGAGTTGCTATTCCAGCTAAAAATTCGATATCTCATTATTCTGTTGGTTTGCAATTTTTCAAAGTATTCTCAAACAAATAATTTTTTATTTTTTTCTTCTTCTCCTTAAGTTCTTATTGTTGTTTTTTTTCATTGCTGAAGACAGCCTTGACATGCTTAGTTGCTACGGTAATGATGAGATTTATTTATCCCTGGATAAATAAAACTTTAAATCAACTCTATTTCAAAACTCATAAACTTATTCAAAAACATTGAATGGAATAATTTTATATCAAATATCTATGCTAAGAATAATAAACTATTCAAATTAGCTCATAACTCCAATTCATTAATAGCTCAAAATGGAACTGTAGGTATTTCTACACTAATAAGATCGTCGACTACTCGGCAACTGAGAATCAGGATAGGACAGAATCGTCCAATAATATAAAATATTCTAAGAATAGAATAGGATCCTTTTTCTTCTGAGAGAACAAAAAAGTTGGACATTCTGGGTTTACATTATTCAATTACATTTATTAAAATTTTCTATAGTAAAAATGATATTATAAAAAATGTATTAAAGGCTCTGTGATAGGGTTAAAGAAATATACAAATACATAAATCCATTATAATATATGGGCCTTAGAAAACCGCCTCCTGTCTGAGGTTATACCGCAACGCTCCAACCAGCAACCCATTTGTCATTTTCCTTCCAGCAGTTTGGAGTCTGCTAGTCCTTTCGCGTTATCTAAAAATATGGTCTCAGTGAAGATATATATATATATATATATATATATATATATATATATATATATATATATATATATATATCACACTTATATATATATATATATATATCACACTTATATATATATATTATATATATTATATATATATATATATATATATATATATATATATATATATATATATATATATATATATACCTACATAATATAATTTATTTATTTATACCAATTTAATTTTTCTATGTAAAATTAAATGCTTGGGTGAAATTGAAATAGCATTACTGCATAGGTAGATGTCTTAGCTTATTTTCATTCAGCCTTCTGCAGTTTATTTTTGTGCTCATGCTTTTTTGTTTTTCATAATATCATCTATAAATAATTCCAGTCCGTTTTCAAACAGAAGGAACATGAGCATGTTTTTATAGAATGGTCAGCCCCTATTTCATATTGGCCCTATACGCTTTAGCATTTTAGTTTATACGGTGTGAATGTATGTCTTTTTAATTAAAATCTAAATGCAATTACACTGGGCCTTGGTAAGGTACAAAATATCATAGATTCAAACTACCATTACTAAATGTTTATTAGACTAATTTATTTATGTATCGTTTCAAATAACGCAACACAATTTATAATTTCTAAGGAGACCTTCGAAGTGGGCTCTTTACTCCTTATGTGATAAGATTGTGGCCGACCAGTAGGGGAAGTAAAAGGCGCGAAAGGGTAGGAAGGGAAAGAGGAGAAGTAAGTATGTCTTCCGATTGGTGGGTGCAAAGTTCAGTAAAGTATAAGCATAGATTATTTGGTGTTTTTCTTTCTCCTCCTGTTATTGTCAGTTAAACAACTTGTCTCAAACTTTTATTACTGGATTGCTTCTTCACGTAGGATACAGATAAGTGTGATCTCAAAGTTGTTCAATTTTTATTTGTGAACACGAAACATTGATCACTTTTAGCTATCTCTTCCTCATCTTTTCAAAAATGTGGCTCTGGGTAACTTTGCACCAGAAATTGGGAAAACTTTGCTCCAGTAAACGTGGAGATGTTTTGGGTGGGGTAGGCGAACCGCGTGTGACATAAACCACCAGAAAATCGCTTAGAGTTGAATTTGTGAGCATTCTGAAGTGTTATAATTATTATTTGTAATTTTTTTGATTTGTGTTTATTTTGTTCTTGATATTATTTTATTTTTATTTTGAATAAAAATTTCTATTTTTTATTATTTTACTCTAGTTTTATTTTTAAAAGAAAGTGTACGTTGTTCGAAAAAAATAATATTATTTTTCATAGTATTCTCAAACAAATATTTTTTTTTTAATTCTTATTCTTAAGTTCTTATTGTGTTTTTTTTCATTGATGGAGACAGCCTTAAATTGTACAAACTATTGATCCCAGGTTTTTTATGAGTTTCAGAGGGTGGTGCAAATGCTCCCAACATATCTATAAACTTTGCTCCACTTTTTAATTAACAACAAAACAAATATGAACAAAGTGTAAACCAGGGGTTTTTCTTCCATTTATATTCTAAGAAAGCTGAGATATAAATTTCAGAATTTTCTGACTCCTATAAGCGGATCAAAACCGCAGAACATTAAAAAAAAAAAACAATCTGGTGCAAAGTAACCTTCTTTGACGGGATCTTGATTCCTGGTTGTAGTGTTAAGCCAAATATTTTAAGGATAGCTTTTAGTAGAAATAAAAATAATCTCTTCGTGTTTATAATTCTAAATTTCAGGATTCGGTATCATTCAATATATTTAAAAATATGTTCACCAATGGTTTCATTAATTGGCTAATGCGTTAATTAACGAGGCTTTAGGGACAATTAACATGTCTGAGGGAATAATTAGGACCAGCAAACAAAAATCCCCATAGCGTTTTATCGATTCCCGGACACCTGCCCCCTCCATCCTCTATGTAATTATATTCTCAAGGATTAATTACTTTACATAATTTATGGCAACTGGCGGTCGAGGAGAAAGAGACCCTCTTAATTCTAATTGCCTTCTATTTCTATCCTGGCTGAGATCTCCAACGGAATAAATTCAGAAAGTTCCTTACGCATATCTTCTTCCTCATTGTCTCTTTTTTTCTTACGATATCATTTTATTTCCCCTCTCTCGACTCCGCAGCAAGAATTTTTATCAAATGACCACACTTTTTAAGTAGATATATTCTGTTTGTTTTTTTTAAATCACACCGCTAAAAAGAATGGACTTTTTCAATGTAGGGGGAGGCGAAAGAGATAACTTTTATTCAAACTTCAGAGTATTCTTCCAACATAAACCATTTCATTTTTGTGATGTTATGAGCTGTAACCATTTCATATTATGAGCTGTATTTGAAGAATAAATTGTGATAACGTAATTTATAAATTTTATAAGCAAGCTTTTGCTTTCAACGGTCTGTCAACTACAATATAAACATTACCGAATTGAGGAGTATTCTATCAGAAGCAGCTGTATCCACTTTTTATAAAAACTAAGTTTTTGACAATTCGAAATTCTAACGCTATTCAGTTTGTTTTTAAAACCTAATTTTTACATGTCGAGTATGAGTTAAAAATAACTCTTTTCAATCAAAGCTGATGTACATGAAATGTAGCCATAATATTTTTTTCACTTTTTCTTTCAAAATTTAATTAATCCATAGATCTCCCCTAGCTGCTCGATACCCAATTCTTTAAAAACACCACTTGTCCAAATATAAGTTATTTTGCACTGACGTTTATTCAATACTAATAGATAGTAAAATTTTACTAAATTCACTAAAAAGAAACTACAAACTAAATGATCCGGTGACATTTGAAATTAGAAATCTTCGTCGACTTTGACAAATAATGGTATTAAAATTAATTTTAACTGGGTTAAAGGTCAAGCCGAAAACATTTGAAATGAGATAGCAGACTTATATGCTAAAACGACTGCAAATAATGAAGAAGCCCCGATAGCTTACGAAAATCTATCAACAATAAGAAGTTATATAAAGTCAGGCATCATAAATGGAAAAATAAATGTGATACAACCACGAAAGGCAGACCACTTCATAAATTCATACCGGACATATTTCTGACAAATTAGTATAAGGATAAGAGTACCCATTACCAGCTGAAAAAGCTACTTACAGAACATGGCCCTAGTGGACACTACCTTAAAAGATTTGGGCTGCGGACAAATGACAAGTAAATGCGACCAACAGACAGTACAGGACTTCAAACATCCGCTCTACGAATGTAGGCTGCTAGAACCAAACAGAGCAAAACTAATTAGACAAACGGCCATAGCCGATGTGTCCTGGGCCTGTGCCTCAACATATCCTATACAAACAGTACAAACATCTTCTTATATTTATTGCTAAAAGAGTGACATTATTTTTATCCTTGTGAACACTAATCTTTATTTTTGGTCCTATTTATATCATACTTATATTAATTCTAATTATTTAATCATTTTTGTCAGTTTTTTTCATTTACTTTTTATTTATTTATGTGTGTCTGTGTGCATATTATATATATATATATATATATATATATATATATATATATATATATATATATATATATTGTGTGTGAATATACATATATATCTATATATACATTGTTATTTTCAAATATTAAATTGGAAATTACCTCTAAAATCTTATTTATTTTCTTATTTTTTTTTAGTGTCTATTATTATTATAATATTATCTATTATTATTATTAGTGTATATTCTAATTTATCGTTCTACATTAATTGTATTATTAAAATTATTTATTAATTATTAACTATTAATTGTATTATTAAAATTTATATTTTATTTTTAATTTATGTTTAATTTATATTTTTAATTAATTTATTAAATATCAATGTTTTAATATTAATTATGTCACTATCATGTATATATATCAATAAGTTCTTACAAGGCCATATGCTCTTTGAGCATGGAGCATGTATGTTAAATCAATAAAAGGTTCTCTCACAGGGTTGCTTTGAGAAAAAAAAAATGTTATTTTTTACAAGTATGTTAACTTTTGAATATCATTTCTGTGTTTTTCATTAGTGAAGTTAGGCAAAACCTTACTTTCTTGCCCTCAAATCAAAATTATTTATTTGTCTTTTTCATTATTCACTAAACAGTTTTAGCTCTTTGTAAATAAAAAAAAAAATACAGATTATAGGTGATCAAATTTAAAAAAACAGCTATAGGGACAAATAAAAATATTAAATGATGACATGGGCGAATGCCAATATGGAAAGGAAACAAAATCAGAAAATATTTTTTAATCATGGAATTCCACGTTTCGGCCCAAAAACTCGTGGGTCATCTTCAGGGCTAACAATAAACCATAGATATAAGAGATATGTGTATAGTAAGAGATACTTCTCATATCTTTTGTATCTCAGATTTATTTTTAGCCCTTAAGATGGCACATGAGTTTTTGGAGTCGGCAAGTATAGTTGAGCAATATCATTGACTGATTTCCTGGTTCTTTATTACCCAAGTGATACCTTCATACAGTAAATTATATATAATTTCAAAAAATAAAATAAAATAAAGCATCTCGTATATTTAACCCCTTTTTCTCATCATTTGTCTTCAAGACGAGCGAAAAATCTTGAAGGGAACGAATATAGGACTCGACCTATGAAAACAGTGACTGCTTTACCTGCATTAACGAGTAAACTTACGGATCACGGACATGAAAACAATATTAATTATAGTCTATGAATAGTAATGATCAAATAAAAAATATCTTCCCATGGAATATATTTATAGAATTTCTCAAAACTTTACAGCTATTTTAATTGAGAGGTATGTTGCTTAAACATTTAAGTTTACTAGTTGGTCTTGTGACTTGATGAATTGTGTTCAATACTTGGTTAGTGAGCATTGTTTCTTCTTTAACGACGAATATAGACGAAAGTAAGCTGGTCAGGATCTAACATGACCGCCGACTTTTCACCTAATATTTTTGCACAGAGAAAAAAACCGATTCAGAAGGAAATTATTAGAAGTCATAACTATCACAGAAAACTTTTACAAAGCAATCAATTTTCAAACAGATTCTGTTAATATAAACAGAGCGTATGTGCAGAATTATTATATAATTTAAATAAATAAAATACCACAGCATACAGCAATATGGTAGTTTAGACATTGTCTATTTCTGGCGTTGATGCAAAAGCGATTACATAGGCTCGGGGGTAGATGCATCATAAGGACTTCGACGAGTATCATTGGATTTCTCTTGACTTGCTCTTTCAAATAGGATATTTTATATTTACAAGCATATTTACCGAAATTGCGTTCAGTTGTGGTCATTTTTAACTTGAAACCTTTTTTTAAAAACTAAAACGAACTCAAAATTGCGAGGCACTCCCTCGGCTGCGCACTTTGCCTTGCAATACCCAATTAGCGTCATCAATTCTTTGATTCTTTGGCTATGGAGTGATGTAATTGAATTTTGGATTTAGTCGATACATTCGGAGCTTAAATACCAATATTGCATCGCCTGATTTTGTTATCGTTAGGCTTTTGGTTTACCTACGCTACTCTACCAAATTCATGCAAAAAAAATGTTACCCACTTCCTGACGCGCATAATTTAAAAAGTATACATTTTATGGTAAATTATGTATACTATTGTATAAAAGGTAATTAAATTATCTAAAAAACAAAAAAAAGAATCATCATAATCGGACCAGTCTTAGCAAAGATATCGGCATCGGACTAACCGGAAGTGGTAATTATATCATGGATTTTACTATTTTCTCGTAAACGGCCTTAACGATTTTGATGAAACTTGTCTAATGTCTGTTCCTTAAAGCCCTTTAACTTTTAATAATTAGCAAAGATATAGCGTACCTTATGAGAACTACAAGACCCTAGATGGAAAGCCGAACGCATCCGAAAGGAGACGGATATGATCAAAGCATTAAGAATACGGCCACCCCTGTGCTACGCACTTCCTTGGCCCTTTGTGAGTTTTCTCAGAATATATGTTTTATAATGAATTGTTCTTTTTAATTTGACTAATATAGTTAGCCCATCTCCATACTTTTCATTAAAAGCAGATGGTGTTTTTTATTTATTATTTCATTTTGACTAAGACTTCAGTTGATTATTTATGGACCAAGGCATTCAATACGAATCAAAAAACTTTCTGTTCTTTTGATCGGACTGCAATACCGATTCGGAACGAAGTGAGGAGAGACTTATGAATTATAGTAATAACTTTTAAAATTGTAATGACTTTTACAATTCACGTGTAATGAGTAAAATTCATTACTCATAAGACACGTGGATTGATTAAACTTTTATTTCAATGAAGGCATTAAATGAGTATATAAATAAACGTAAGCTTTCCATGTTTACATTTCGAGAAAGAACACATTAATTTGCGTTAATACAATCCAATAGTATTGTTCTGGGATTAAATTCGTTGTTATATTTAAATAAACGACAATCTGTATGTTTTCTTTTTAATATTAATACTTTGTTTTCCAGTGGAACCGGACGGGTTATGGATGATAAAAAGAAACAAAAAAACAATCGAAATAAGCTCGTTTATTCTGTACGCCATTGAAATCAGTTCAGAAAAACGTTTCAATATTAAAAGTTTTAATTGTGAAGACAAAGGTTTACAAAATTTCGCTAAAAACAATCAATCAATAAAACAAATTTAAATTTACAAATTACAATTTCTATATTTGTTATTGTCACGCCTAATGTATATTTTATATGTGTGAACTATGAAAAGTTAAAATTTAATTTATTATTTAGTATTCAAAATCTTACCTATAAAATATTTAAATTGTAAACTGAAGATTTACTGAAAAGCTGATGTCTTTCAATTCAAGTTCTATATATAGGTGTAGTGTAATATAGTACGTTAGCACAATAGAATTGTAGTAAAATACAATAACTTCTTGTTTTTCTAGTGCCAAATTACAGAGAAATTAAATCAATCAGAAATCAACCTATTTTATTTTCATGAAGGACTCTTGGCTAATTAGGAGTATAATCACTCACTATAGTTTTAGCAACATAAATATATGTACAATAAAGTTCAGGAAATTAACTTATTCCGTTATTTTTTAAAATTGAATCCATAGGAATACCATAATGAAATTTGGCCCATACTTTCTTATAATATGTATATGTAATATATATTTAAAAAAAAAAATCGTGTTTGTGTTTTTGTTGGAAACATTTTTTTTGTTGGAAATTTTGAAAAGAATGGCACAACTTTGATATTTCCAAAGCAAATAGAGCTATAAGTTTTGAATGTTTTGGAAGGTGTGAAACAATGTCGATTTTTTAGATTTAGGTATAACTCAAAAACGAAAAATATGAAATTTAGCATTTTCAATTCTAACTGATATAGCACTGCTTATATACGAAAAATCATTGATTTCATAGACTTGCAGCTCTAGACCATTGGTTGATTTGACATAGAATGGCCAGGAGCGGATATGTTAATAAATATTTTCAAGTAATAATGTATATATCTAATATAGCCTCTCAAAATATTTTATTTTTACATTTATAAAGACATACGAAATGATACTATTCAATAACGTTTTGCAATAGCATACAATCAGATTTAGTTACTTGGAATTGAGGCATTGACTCATCATAGGTAAAAATAAAAAAAGGTAAATGATAACTGGTAAAAGATTTGCTCTCTTTTTTGATTTAGATTTACAATTCAAATTTTGCAACAATTTGGCGTTTGTAATCATTATAGAAACGTTTAGAAAAGGTTGAATGTAATTATAAAATGTTATGGTGAAAAAATTGGTTTGATATTTCACTATTTTAGGCAATTAATAAAGAGGATATAAATGAGATTGATGAATTGAATTATAGCTTCTAATAATATGTTTACTTAATTTAAGATACCAACTTCTCTAAGTTTTATTTGCAGAGAAAATTCCTAGACTTTTCTGCTACTTTATCTAGCTGTCTTAGTTGGCTAAATTTGACCTTTCTAAAGCTTTCCGAGAAATCCTTTCCTTACCCATTCGGGCGAAATGGGTAAACCTAACCTAATTTTCTCAGCTTAATATATTGGACTATTTCAAAGTCCGAGACACCAAGGCTTCTCTAAAGGCTTCCAATTCTCTGAAAGTTCTTAATTTAACGGTCAAAATGTAAATAAACAAAAAGAGGAATGTGGAGCTTCAGGCATATTCGTACTTCTTTAATTACTTGCTAACTGAAATAATCATTCGTTTTGATATATATATATATATATATATATATATATATATATATATATATATATATATATATATATATATATATATACATTTTTAATCTCCCCTTTTTTTTGTATCATTGAATTTAAATTTTCAATACACCATGAATTCGGTTGAACAGTTTAACAAATATCGCCTCAGAATTGCTTGTAAAAGTTTACAAATATAACACTTTTTTTTAAAAGGATTTTTATTTTATAAGCACCAAACAATATAACGCAATAATTAGAAAAATACATGGACCATTCTTCTAAAATAGAGAAATTACAGTCCCATGAAAGAAACGGGCTTTGTTGATGTATCTGCCAGAAATTATTTCACTGATTTTGAGAAAGCATATATATTAAAAATTTTACATATGGAAACATGTTGAACATATGGAAAACCCTCATCCCCTCACATATCCCAATGCTTGAATTTTCTACATTGACTATGTTCAGCAGCTTGACAGCGTAACTTATTGTTATCAAACTTAATTAGGTGCGCAAACCAACTCAGTATTTTCAAAAAATAAAAATAAATTCGTCATAGAATAATTACATTGACAATTAGTTTACTTTCTAAAATTGGCGCCAACTAAACTTGGAATCTTCTACAGTTGGCAAGCCTCACCAGTTCCCTCCAGATAAAAATGTAACTGATGTTGAGAGAAATCTGCATTAACACGCTCTGACTGTGAGAAATTAATTTTAAAAATGTGCTTTGTGTTTGATAATCCTCATTCCCTCACATAATCCTTACTCCCTCATAGAATGGAGAAAGCGAGTCTATATTTGACGAATTGTTTATTGTAGTTCTTCATTTTTTGGGAGATTTCGTGTGGTTCAAATTTGGAGGCTATAAGGTGAAGGCCTAATCTGTAAACAACGAATAAGCACAAAAACCTCACTCTCTCATTTTTTTATTTATTATAAAAATCGCATTTCATTCAGTATGTCAGCAGCTCAGTTGCTTCATTAATAGGCTAAAATTATTTCATCTCATATGCTTTCTAGGTAATAATTTAATCATAATAATGTAATAATTTAATTAAAAATTATCGAAGCTAAATATATGTCTATAAAACTATAACTTTTTTATTTTATTGTTATTATTTCCTTGTAATACTCCCCCATCCTGATCCCCCCACTCTACTTTGCTCACTCCCTTACATATATCCCCACCCTGTCACTTTTGAAAATTAGAATAATTTGATTTATCTTCCGTTCTAGAAACAATGACGATAGGATATTTTAACAGTATCTGGGAAGCAATTAATATCAATAAGAAAATAATAAAAGAAATTACAGTGCTATCTCAAGTAATAAGAAAATTATTAGAAAATCATTCCATTTTTGAAGAATTATCCATATACATGATTACAAAATTTTACATATTTATTAAGCTAAAGTTTTAAATTCCTCTGCGAAGACTCCAATTTTTTTTTTTTTTTTTTGTGGTTCAATTTTAACATGATGAATTGATTGTTGTTATTAACTTTAAATACTATTAGAAATAATTATAAAATGCTAATCCTATGCTATGTTTCTGGCAAACTGCTTTTCCAAGGCAGGTGGGGGTTCCAGAAACCACATTTACTCAATTTAATGATCTCATTTAATCTCTATTTGCATCGGTTCCAGAAGAGAGCCGATCAATCAAACTATATTTTAACATAAAAGGCTAGAGACCGCAGACCCCCCTGCTATGGTCAGTAACTTGGGATATTATAAATACCATTGGATAACCTTTCCAAGGGTGTCGTGTTCACCATTTCACTTAATTAACTAGGTGATGGCATGCAGGGTAAATAGAATGGTAGATTTTGTTACAGATCTTACTTTATTTATGTTACGTTATTAATTAACCTATTGGCTTAGTAATTTCTAGTCTAAATTACTCTCATTGTAAAAATCTACAGACTGTAACATATGTATTTGAGAATACTGGGAGAACTCTTGCTTATTTAAAATATTATCCGGATGCCACATAATATTATACATTGATGTACACAATGAATCAAAGGACTAGCACTTATCTTATTGTTGCTCTATGGTCCTAGACCTAGTCGGTCTCTCTCTCT
The DNA here is from genome assembly GCA_948150685.1 of Rhaphigaster nebulosa. Lineage (NCBI taxonomy): Eukaryota > Metazoa > Arthropoda > Insecta > Hemiptera > Pentatomidae > Rhaphigaster > Rhaphigaster nebulosa. The sequence continues at coordinate 163,276,767 of OX411308.1, forward strand.
TGTCTCGATGTGCTGCTCAGCTGTACCCTCTGCGAACCTCCGTCTTCTGGCTTCTCCCAAACTCTCCTCTTCAACTCTTTCACCAGAACTCTCCACTTCAAACTTCTTACCAGAACTTTCCTGAACTCCTCTTTCCTCCGTCTCTTATCCTCTTTCTTGAAAAGATGAATTTTTTTCCCATTCTGCTTTTGGGACATCTTATTGGCTGAAGCTATAAGAATATTTGAAAAAGGACTTGTAACCTTGGGCAGCAGATTTTATTATACCATGTCGACCCGGCCTATCTCTAAGTTTATGGTGCTCTTACTTTCGCTTATCTTAAGCGGCTTATTGGCGGTCTTGAACTGCATCCCCCGTTCCAGGTATTTCCAGGTAGAGACTCGCTTCTCTTTGTTTGAAAATGCAGAGGCATCATTATTTAATTTATTCCTTATTTAATTACTATTATTAATCTTAATTATTTCCTTCAATCCCAGTATCCTCAGTACATAACACCTAGGATTTTTAAACAATAATTTTTTAAAGTAAGATAATCTTTTAAATATAGAACGAATAATCATTTATACCACCTGATCGAAATTTCCTTTTTTAGTTTCATTTTCCAAATTAATTGTCACCTTTTCCATTTCAATTGTAACTTTTTCCATTTCAATTGGATTTAATCGATTTGGTGATCGTTCATTAGGTTTTTGAAGTTGCTAATGTCAAATTTACCACCGAAATTTTGTTCGGCCACGAGCATTACTACCTAATTATTAGTTTTCAAGAAGTTTAATTTCAATGATTACATAATTAATATTTTACTAATTTTCTGTGAATTAAAAAAAAATATTAAAGCTTTTTTAAGATAAAACATTTATCCGACCATATTGAGCAGAGCAGAACGCGTATCTGACGCTGAGGAGATTTAAATTGTATTTAGTACCATGCCAAACTATTTTAGCTTGATAGATATATCAATATTTTGAACCCAATTTTCCAGACCATTTGTCGATGATGGCTGAAATGGAATGATGGAAAACATACTGTATAAGTATCATTTCATTTGCTTTTTATAAATGCGTTTTTATTTTGTATGGACTAAGACATTAGGTGAAGTGAAGTGAATAAAAATGAGCACGTACTCATTCCTCAAAAAACTGAGTTGGTGCTCTATTTCGATGTGAATAAATAGAAGTTACACAATGAAACGCGTAAACACTCTATTATTATTTATTTAAAACCGATTTTCATTCAAAACTACTTTTCTTTATTATAATTTTACTAACGATACGGTGCACGTGCTCTACAAATATGAAGTGATTATTGATTCGGAGTACCTCTTCGCCTTTCTATGTAAATAAAACGTGAGCAGGTACTCGGTAAAATGCCGATCAACTCTTTCGGAGACTCAACATTTTACGGAGTACCTGCTCATTTTTTTGAGGAATGAATACGTGCTCAGGTTTATTAACTTTACCTATAGTGTGTCTAGCTTATTGCTTCTAATGTTTTTCCAATGTCTAGATTTGGTTGGTCTGACCACTTCTACACATATTAGTATTGTTAAGTATGAAATCGAAATTGTAATTTGTAATGAGCTAGAGTAGGGCGTAATAGAAATCCATTATTTATATAATGATTTATCTGTTTTATCGTTCTCTGATTCGGTTGACTGAATCGATAAAGTAAATAAATTATATTAATGGCAATTTTGACAGGCCATGGTCTTGGCAACTTGCCGCAACGTCTGAGGTCACTTCATCGTGAGGAGTATAATTTCATATACTTCATATACCTTCTATATACCATTTATTATTTGTATGCACCTGCATTATATACTATTTAGAAGAGATTGATGGCAACAATATTGAATCAAATTAAATTTGTTAATATTATTTGATTAACTTGATAAAATTTACATAATTCAGAAATCGAAGGAAAACAAAATTTTTTTATCACAACCGGTGAAAAAAGTCGGTTTAGTATTATTGATAAATCTGTTAGGTATATAGTATTTCCAAGTCAATTTAACCTTCTCCAAATCAATTGTGATCTTTTCCATTTCAATTTTAACCTTTTCCATTTCAATTGTAACCCTTTCCAAATCAATGTTCACCTTTTCCAATTCAATTGTAACCTTTTCCATTTCAATTGTAACCTTTTCCATTTCAATTGTAACCTTTTCCATTTCAATTGTAACCCAACCGGGCATGAATTAATCAAATATTATTTATTTTATTATTCAAAAATTATTGTTATAATTACAATAATGACTTTTGAAATAATTCCGGCACATTCTTCCAACATTTTTATCTTTTATTAAATAACTGATATTAAGTGCTAATTTCAAATAGTTTAAATTTTTGAAATAAAAATGTAGTTTATTTATTTTTAAATATTTATTGTTTTTTATTTATTTAGTGGGAGGTGAGGGTGGATTTCGTCGATTTGGTAATCGTTCATTAGGTTTTCGAGGTTGTTAAATGCCAAATTTAATAACGAAATTTTGTTCGGCCAAAGGCATTTCTACTTAATTATTAGTTTTCAAAATTCTTAGCTTTAGGTATGATTAACTAGGTTTTTTAGGTTTGTTTAATCAGAATGAAATCAGAACCCTCGAAAATCTAGTAAACGACTCCTTTATCAAATAAAACTTCAATAAACACGGAAAAATCGAAATGCGCATGCGCTATCGGAAATCTGATAGTAAATTCGAAAATAGCGTCCTTGAAAACTTAGTAAACGATACCTATACAGAAGAATTTTGAAAACTAATAATTAGGTAGTAATGCTCGTGGCCGAACAAAATTTCGGTGGTAAATTTGATATTAGCAACTTCAAAAACCTAATGAACGATCACCAAATCGATTAAATCCAATTGAAATGGAAAAAGTTACAATTGAAATGGAAAAGGTGACAATTAATTTGGAAAATGTTACGATTACTATAAATGAAATGATTGTAAATTTTAAAAATCATTTTTAAAAGAAATTAACTGTTTCATTTGTTATATTCTGTTTAAATGAAATTAAGTTATTAAAAAAACAAAAAAAAATCAATTTTTAGACAATTTTCCATGCTACTAATTAACCTATATTAAATGTGTAAGTAACTCAAAAATTTTTTTCCTATTTGCAATTTCAGAGTGCTTTTCGCCTTAGTACAGACTTGGAGAACCTTGATCTGAACCTTAGGCATACGGTATAAAAATTTCAGAGTTCGTATGCACTTCATTAGAAGCTTAAAAATTCTTTTGGACTTTTACGTTTGGTTAATCATAAAGGACCCAAATATATAGAAGTGAATAAATATGCTACTCATCCCATTATATAATTAATATAACTTATAGGTTTGTTGGAATTTAAAATACTAATAGTAGTTCTTGATCAGACGAAGAAATGATTAATTAATGAATTAATGGATTAATTAATGATCTCTTACTCGACTTCTACTGCAGTGTAAATAGAAAGTAACACTGGAGACTTCTTGGACTGCTTCTTGGGAAACTCCACATAAGAGATGTATGGTATCGGAAAGCATTTCCCTCGCCTTTACTTCCAAAGGGTAGTCGTTTGAAAATGATTTAATGCCAGAATACAATCGGTTTGGGCACTCGGTGCCGATTAGGTAGAGAATTCCAGGTGAGATACCATTTAGCAGTCAATAGGTATCAGAGAACTGGAATAGTTTATTACTTTACTGGAGAGTTTAGTACACATTTAGGTTTGAAAGTCTTCATATTTCTTGGAATTGCACATGCCCAAAGAAAATTATTTTGAACATTAATTCACACTAAATCATATTATAATACTTTACAAATATATAACATTGACAAATTAATTGCTGCAAATTATAAATACTTATTTTGAAAGGGAGGCGTATGTAGGTGGGAGGATTGTGTTAGATCTGATTTTGTAAATTTTGAGGGGGTTCAGAGGAATTAGGTAAACATGTATGAAATAAAAATATACATACAAAATAAACAAATATTTAAGTATATTAAATAAAGGAAATAACATATTACTTTTTATTTTTTATATCATTGTCATATTTAAGTTAATTGGTTTTTCAGGACAATCGTAGTAACTAGCTTACAATCGTGGTTTTGAATCTTTTTAATGTAATGTGTATTTTTTTAAAAATTATTGATCAGCTGTTTACATGCCATTTTCCCTAGCTGTTTCCTTCCATCTTCTTCATTATATCATCAGGTTATAAGAAAAACAAAAGAAGTCGAAATACGTGATTTTCAGAAAACGTTAATCCAAGATTTTTTCTTTTAACTTGGTACTAACATTATTTTCGAATTAAATCATAGACTTTAGTTGTTTTTTTTTCTAGCCGTAGACCATTCTTGGTTCAATATACTTATTTTATTATTATTCTCAGAATAGATACGGTAAGTTATTAATTATAATAAAGCTTCATGTAATTAAAAAACTTTGAAAAATAATAACAAATATATTTAGTGGGTTTCAACAGTTGAAATATCACGTTTTTGTTATTAAGAAAATCTGAAAATCAGTTATTTTGACTTCGTGGGTTTCGCATGAAACCCAACATATGTTGCACTGTTAACAAGTGATGTACCATCATGTTAAGCTGTTAAAGTATGGTGTGCTATCTGAAATCTGCATTTATTTGATTTTATGGTTTTCCTAAAATATTACTCGTTTAAATTCTTCTGATGATGACCTAATTAATTTTAACTATGGACAATTAACAACATATCATAAAAATAAATTGTGATGTTTATCTAGTATGTAACAAATTAGCTTATATAAATATTTTATGGAAATAAGCATTACTTGAGTTTCTTAGGAAATCATTAATAATAATAATAATAATAAATTCTTTATTTATTCCGGGATATACCCCTTTAGAATAATATTACATGCAAATCAGTAGAGATTTAGAGCCCTAGAGTAAAACAAAATAGAATATGATATTGAGTAAATAATAGCATAAATAAACAAATAAGGAAAAAAATGAAATTATAATAAATAATAATGACATGATTTTTAAACCTTTAATGAAAAATAAACTTGCAATATTAATACATTAAAAAATAAAGCCAGAAAAAAAAGATACAGTGAAAGAGAACTAATTTATATTAATAATAAAAGTAAAAATAAGGCATTAATACATAAATGGGTGCAAATTTTAGTTGAAAATAAGGAGTACCTATTTACTAATCTTTTGGAATTGCATGGACATGAAGTGACTAAATAGACGGGATTTAAAGGTGGGAAGAGTATTGGAGCAAAGGATAGAAGAAGAAATGGAATTCCACAAGGATGAGGATCGGATAAGAAAATATCTGTCAAAACCTGCGGATCGGTGGACCGTTGTATATAAATCTGAAGACCGAGAACGGGTATGGCGGGAATGAACAGAGGATTTGAATTGAAGGAGTTCGAAGATGTATGATGGACGGCGTGATTGGATGACTTGGTAGAGCAAGGATGCCAGGAAGTACTTACGACGGTAGGAAGGGTACAGCCACTTCAATTCTTCATAGAATCGGGAGACACCGGCGTCCCTCGGGACCCCGAAGATAAATCTTACAAAGCAGTTTATCAATCGTTTTATTTTTGCCTCGAGGTCCCCTAGTGCCTAGCTCTTCAACATTTTTTTTGTTTTGTGTTTATTTTTACTTTTCCTTACCTATATAGGAAGTATATAGTAAAGGGATCGTGGAAATTATCGAATTCGAGTTTTAAGGTCCTCTAAGTGTGTGAGTCTGTGTCTATGTGAACAGCCTAGCTCAAAACGAAAAGTTATACGATACTGAAATTACGTATTTAAGATAGGCACATGGATGTGAAGTTACAGCAACTTTTTCGTCAAAATCGACTTACTGGAAGTGTCACTTTATATAATCGATTTCACACTTTTTTTTACAATTTTCTCGAAAACGGCTCTAACGATTTTGATGAAACTTGCCTAAATCATTCTTCATTAAGGCATTTAACTTTTCATGTATTTAGTACGTCACCGAGGAAATGAAGGGAAAAAAGTTATGATGTAAAGAATATTTTATTTGAGCGTAACTTAAAAATCATGCATTTTATCGTAAATTATTTATAAAATTGTACAAAAGGTAATTAAATTATCTAAAAAAAAAACAAATCATCAATATCGGACCAGTAATAGCAAAGATAGAGCGCACTAACCGGAAGTGGTATTTATATCGTGGATTTTACAATTTTCTCGTAAACGGCTGTAATGATTTTTACCAAACTCTTATAATGTCTTCTCCTTAAAACCCTTTAACTTTTCATATATGTAGTATATCAACGAGAAAATGCAGGGGAAGAAATTATAGTGAAAATTAATTTTATTTGCACATAATTCAAAAAGTAAGTATTTTATGGTAAATCATCTATGAAATCATATGAAAGGCAATTAACCTGTATAAAGTACAAATAGGAATAATTAAAATCGACCGGAATTAGCAAAAATGCAGAGTATTTTATGAGGATTATAGGACCCTAGATGGATAACCGAGCCCATTCGAACCTCCTCCCACTAATTCGCCAATCTGTTGTCAACAATATGCTCTGTTATAATGTAATGTAAGAATACACAAGCAGAAATTAACTTAATAATTTATACTTTTATATTATTTAATAGAAACAAAATATTTCCATAGAAACTAAACCGAAACTTTTAAAATATATTTTATACTTGAAAAACTTATAGTATAAAGGCAGTGTATCAATCGTCGTACTAAAATTGTTTAAAATTATTTGATTATGCATATGTTTAAGATGATGTGAAGAAATGAATGCTGCCAAGTTTATTTCAAGTATTGTTTATGTGAACTGTTTAAAATAATCTTAAAGATTATTATTATTATAGGTTCTCAAGAGAAACTTTCTGAAAATTGTGTGATGCGCGCACCGCACCAGATTTTTTAATGTTATTTGTATCATATAATTTCTTTAAATAAAGAAAAATTTACATTATTATTATTTATATCTTTTAAGAACAACAGAGTAACTACTGCTTTGCACTTACTCGGCAGTGCTTACCTCTTGTTTAACTCAAGGAGCGCGGCTCTTGGGAAATTCTGGACTTGATGTTATTATCAAAGTTTCCTACCCCCGCCTCTCCTTGCTCCTTTAAATCTAATTATTTTTTAAATTACTTGTTGGAAGTTATCCTACCCTCTTGGTCGGATATAGATCCTCTTCAGGGCTACTTACAGGGGCCTTTTTAAAATTATTTCTGCTCTTTCGATTCATCAAATTTTAATAATGAGCTCCTTGTTGGTTGATTTTGATGTAAATATCATTTTGGGACTAAATTTTTATTTAATGTTTCGGATTTGCACGCTGTATTTATTTATTTACTCTTACTCAGAGTCATTGGTGATTTATTAGAACGGATGATTTTTTAAGTCACATTCTCTATCACTGTTTTATAGAGTTGAATGATCCTTATCACTATTTTCTAGTGTTGTGTGGTATCTCTATCGATGTATGAGCCATTTTTAGATATTTCTTTTGTTGGAAAACTATGGACATTTGTACGAGATGTGATTGACTATTTTAAATGCCTTCCAGACTTTGAATAATTTATTTATTAAATAAATTATTATTTAAAAAAATAATTATTTTCAAAGTGATGGTTATGCATCAAATTTTATTTCAAATTTCAAAATGATCTCATTTCTAATAGCAACGTGTATTCATTCCTCGAAGTAATATTTTGGATATTTTAAACATTCATTGAAATATAGCAATATATTTTATCTATCTATCTATCTATATATATATATATATATATATATATATATATATATATATATATATATATATATATATATATATATATCATATTTCTGAATGATTTATTTCTGAAATAATTGCCTATTTCCGAAATAACTCCTGTTGTGAAATGACGCTTAAAACCCATTTATACTATAATTATATAATATTAATTACTATAAAAACAATAATGTAATACATTTTTTGACATTTAATACCAACTTATGCTAAAAAAATAATAAAGAAAACAGAAAAAAGATTAATTTCATTTGTAAAATAATTTTGAGCTGGTTAATCTGCCCTCGGATAATTACCTCAACTTTAGCTCAATGAAGTCTCTTGACAGACTAAAATGCTCTTCTATCAAAATTATAAATTCGGAAAATTCTGTTATAAATTCAGAGAAAATGATCATTTCAATTATTCCTATTTGTACTTTATAGAGGTTAATCGCCTTTCATATGATTTCATACATATAATCATTTCAGAAATAATTATTGTATCAATCATTCAGGAACTTATTTCGTGAAATAATCATTTAACAAATAAGATTGAAGTAAAATCATAAAATATATTATTTCCAAAATAATTCATTTTATTCAATGATTTATTACAAATAAATTTCGCTGAGGTAGCCATGAGAGAATTCGCCATAACCGATTCTTTGGCGGCACAATGTTGTCTCTTTTCTTGTTTAGGTTCTAGTTTTAGTTTTACACATTTCACAGTTCGCTTTTACATTTGTAATTTATAATGACTGTTTTTCCTGAGCTCATTCCGCTATGCCAGGGTTCTATAAACGTTTTAGCCTGAGGGTCACAATGACTTCTCCTAATCCCAAGGGCCAAAATCAGCTCATCATACCAACATACTTATATCGCAAATTATATAAAAACATCAGTTATTATATTACCTAATTGGTATTTAAATAAAATCTTATTATTTTGTATAATTTACATATACTGTAAATTTTACCATGTAATCAAAATAATTTTGGATTTGGAGAATCTTGCACTACGCCAATATTCAGGATTTTATCGGTCTCACCCATTTTTCGGCAAATAATGAATAGTTTTTTACATGATTATTGTCACCAATTCTATGGTGATGGACTTGCTGTTATATTTTTTTAAATCCCGTGATGGCATTCCATCATTATGGCTGAATGAAAGCTATATTGTTCCCTTTCAGTCAAATTTTCGGATATTAAACTTGATATTGCTCAGATTTTTTATTTATTATTGCATTTAGCATAATCATTGAGACTTTTGACGGCTAGCTCGGTAATGACAGTTAGATTCTCGGCAGAGAATCCCTGACGGTTACTTTTACGTCACCGCCGCGTACTAACCAGAGTGGGAGTGTCAAGATTTGCGGGATCGCCACGAAACAAATATTAACCGATCAAGATAGGAATCGAACCCACAACGTTCCCACAACGTTCCCACCCTGGCACTCTGGGACCCTCGCCCCAACGTACTCGGCCGTCACGTCCTCTAAGCTACAGGTAACACCGAACAGCTTAGTGACAATTAAGCAATGAGTTAAGTAATATTATTCGATAATACGGCTGAAGGATATATATAAAATTTAATGCACACAAATATGTACAAAATATATAAATTAAATAGATATCGTATACGTATGTCTGCTCTAAATATGGCTGCGAAATTAAAATTCACAATAGTTCACAAAGTTAAAAAATAAAACAATAACGTGTAGTGAATACAAATGAAATAATTAAAATCCTCTCGGTGCATCTAGAAATTGGTTTTCCAAACAATACATAGACTTTTTTTATTTATATATGTTAATTAACTGAATATATGTCGATGATATTTAGTTCAAAACCCTAAGAATAATTAATTTTTAGATCATTGTAATTTTGTACGTGGGTGAGTCTTTAATTATTATCGCATGAATTCAGCTTAAACCATTTCTCCTTGTCGGGTTTAGCATGAATACCAGCGAAAGAAATACCAGCGAAAGAAATATGGCAACATTCGTACTTGTTATAATTTGATAAAAAATCACCGAAACTATATTTTTAACATTTTGTCGCAAATATTGTTTCCTTTTATCTTTTGAAATGAATTAAAAAAATATTGCTGTGATACTTTGATTCAAAAATAAGAATATCAAAATCACAAAAAAAAAAAGTTGCAAACTTCAGAAGATGTTAATATTTTTTTTAGAATATTTCGATCAAATTTGTGGTATTTTGATAGATCTTACAGTGATATTTATATTTGAAAAACAACAACAAATAAATGTAGGAATTAACAAGAGAAGGTTTGAGAAAAAAAACAAATAAATCCAGGTATTTGTAATCGGTGTGTATGTTAAGACAAAAAACATATTCCTTGATTTAGGACTCCTCTGGTTTAATGCCATTCCGCTAATGATTTATGTCCTGAGCCAATAAGCCTTAATTCCTGCGACAATAATAAAGTGGTTTGCCAAAGGGTTTAGTGGGGGTTAACAAATGACAGGGACAAATGGACTCTGGAACTAGGGCTGAGGGCGTTCGATAATTAAGCAGAACAAATAATGCTATACCACTTAGCATTTTAGTACTTAGTATTTAACAAACAATAAAAAATATTTACGTGTTCGAAAATTCTTAAATTAAAAAAAAAAATTAGATTTTTGTTTTTGAACTTATTTGGTCCGTATTACAAATCTTCCTCAAAATGCATATTAACACTATACCAATTAGAATTTTGGTATTTAGTATTAAACAAAAAAAAATACCTTTTCGAAGTTCCTAAAATTAAAAAAAAAATATTTTTATATTTTTTTATTTTGAACTTATTTGGTCAGTGTTGCAAGTCCTCGTCAAAATACACGTTAGCATCAATTATTTATTTAAAAAAAGCACAACAAGATAAAAAATATTTTAATTTCAGCAGTAAATATTAAAGTTGCGATTAAATTGCTTCTTTGCTAAACAAAATTTAATTTCATCTTATTTTTTTTTTTAGAATTTGTGATTCGTACCAGATATACGTTTTATCTTCTTATTTGTTCTATATTAGGTCTGAAAAAGACCTATTAATCCAACAAATAAGGATTATCAGGTCTATTTTGAAATGCGTAGGTGAGCTTTGTGGTTTCACTCCTTACTCTAAAATAGTCAATGCTCCTTATCCCTTAATGTCTCACATGTTACAAATTCAGCACGAAACAGGCATATGATAAATAACAGTCTCTATAGGTAGGCACTATTAGATAAAATCCATTCCCACTCAAATCTACTTGTATCTAACAATGGGGGCACTCCGAATTTTATTTAGCATGCTAAATTCAGTATTATGAACAGCCCAGTGTTAGTATTAACGTATCTTATTAAATTGATACGGAGGTGCTGCCTGTGGTAAGATGATGCAACTTTATTTTTTATTCTAACTTTGTTTTTATGAAACCATTACTGTCGTTGTCAGGTGTTTTATATTGTATTTAAGTGGATCATACATTTTGTTTATTTTCGCATATTTATTTAACTCATCATGCATGAAATTAGTGGGAAATGAAGGTAATGGGAATGCTTGGTGTATGATTGTTTGTAAGAACATCTAGATAACGGATGTCAAACTCAAAGCCGCGGGCTGTATCACATTTACAAATGTACTTAAAGTGATATTTTAAAGTGACGATTCAGAATAATTTATAACATTGCTTTACAATTGTCTTTTTTAACTTTTTTTTTAAAGTGGAGGCCTTGTGTTTGACACCTCTGTTCTAGAATGTGAAACTTTAGAAGCATATGATGAGCTTATAGAGGGCAATTTTGAAAACATTTTTACTATTCCTTGTTTTTAGATATTGTGTATATTTTCATTTAGGATCGGTAATAAAATCTACAGATTGGTATAATTAAGTTTTACCAAACTTGGACACAAACCGATTTAAAACACTCTTATGAGTACATTGTTTTCAGTTCCCGACAATTTAAAAAAAAAAAAATTAAAGACAATCCGGTGTTCAATGGAAAACATGAAACGCATGTTTTAATTATTAAAATAAAGGAAAATAATTCAATTAAATCAAAATAACGCAAGAAAACAAATTCGAAACCTCATGCAATCCACCTGTTTGTTGACAAAAAAAAAAAAAATATAGCCGCTATTTAACGGAGTGACTCATTAAGCACACAATCAGGTCTCTTATACCGATCCTGTTATTTAACTTGTTTACGATCGTGATATTTAGGATGCTGTTGTCACAATTGTCATATCACAATTATTATGATTTATTATGCTAACTGAGAGATTATAAGCAATAACCATTTGACGTCCGAAAAAATTGCTACCTTTGTTACACTTGTTACTCTGGCTTATTGCAACAGATTATTTATACTCTTAAAATATTATCGGTTTCATGTACGTTAGAAATTTCAATTAATCTCGGTAAATACACAAGGTAATTGTGTTGTTTTTCCTAACATTATATTTGTATATATTACAAATTTTCCATATTATCATTCTTAGGATCAACATCGTTGTAAATGTCGAAAACCTTTTTTGATATTAAATTTTTATATTATGATATTCTTTGGATTTTGTATTATATCTATTACTGGAAATGATATTGCGGATAAGTTTGATAATTTTTGGTTTTACAATTATAAAAAAAACATAAAATTTCTTGAAAAGAAAAAAGAAAATAATGAACACAAGTAATTAATTTCTAGGGTATTAATGAAGTCACTGCCCTTTTCCCTTTTTAGTCCTTGAAAATACTTTGTAAATGGAAATTGCTAAATCTTCTTCACTCCCTTAAGTAGATTTTTATTACTTTATGAAAGTTGATTGGCTTTGCGGCTTATCTGATTGTGCGCAATAATTAATTTAAAAAAATAAAAATAAAGCTATAACATCTCAAATACCAATTAAAAATTAATAAAGTGGAGGAAGAAGATTTGTTTTCAGCATGATCCAGATAGGTCTAATTAAAAAAAAAAAATGTGCGGGCAGCACAAGCCTTTTTCATGAAGCCCACGATTGTCGCATTTGGGAATTAAATATTATTTTAAAATTAAATATAAAAGAAAACTCAAATATTATAGAATACTCACATATTATCTGACTAATCCACGCCAAAGAAATCAAAGAAACTATATTAATATAGAGGCACAAAAAGTCGACAAGATACACTGATTAATTGTTAGGATATTACTTGAGATTTCCTCATATGAAGTCTTGAGTCTCTAAAATACCGGCAAACAACTAAGGCATGCAAATAACATGAAAACTTTAGAAAGCATCAAAGATTAATTGAATCATATTTTTTCTCAATTCAAATAATCTTCAACATTTGGTAAAAATGGACAACTTGGGTATTAACGATGTATAGAATGTTATCAAATGAATGAATCTTGTAGGAAAAATTAAAATAGGAAGATATATTTTTGTACAAATTTCAGATGTGTGTCACTAATTCAACTATTCAATATGGCATAATCTCCGCAATTATTAATTCCTTTTATATTATGACTGATTTCCCTCATATATGTGGAGTATTAGATGGTTCATTGATTCCCATCAATGCATGAAAAAACACAAACACATTTTTCGATTTTCTTCTCTCTCACTCATTGTACAGTCTAATGACGATTGTAGAATATAGAATAAAATATAAACATAGAGGTACCAAATACATTTCATTCAATATTAACTAAATAATCAACAATAATTTCATATAGTATGGAACACATGATTTATATATTAACTGACTATTTAAAAAATAATCTCATTACTAGTCTGTAAGTAATAAGCCTTTCATTTGATTGCACACACACACAAGCAAGCATAACATGAAAGAAATTAAAACGTTAATTTATAAATTAAATTAAAATTTGTAGAAGAAATTTTGGATCCTCGGATAGCCTAAAAATACGGTATGTTTCAATTTAAAAAAGAATCATTATATTTCATATTTTAAGGAAACGTTTAAAATTAGAGGGGAGGAGGAGGAGAAACTTTATAAATATATTGTGACGTTCTAAAAATAATACTTGCTTTGGCGATTATATAATATAATACTTTGAGAGGTCATTATTTCAAAAATACGACAAAGCTGTAAATTTAAAAAATAACTGAATATAATTTTTATTATCTAATGACGATAAGTAACCTGTAACTTCTAAAACAAGCCTTTCCACATTCTGACTTGTACTTATGTACTTTATTATGAAACCTGGGCCCAGGTAGTTAAATATTTCTCGTTTATTATATTTGAAATCTTCAATATTCAAAAAACAAAACACAACAGTAAATTAAGTAAGAAAATATTGTAATTAAAGTAAGTAGACACCAGCTTAAATTGTCCACGGAAGCTGAAGATAGAGGCCTGCTGGAGACGATAAGTCTTCCAGTAACTAATGATTCGATTTAGTCTGGCCATTCCAGAGTCGCCGCTGGAGAATTTTCTTCAAGTCGACCGACTTAGGTTGGAATTCTCTTTGTTCATCAATTCTAGTTGAGTGCACTCTCAACCACGCGTTTTAATCCAAGTTTTTTAAACTAGCGTGTCAGCGTTCTTATAGTTCTTTAACTATATATGCCATATGCTAATTGTGGTCGTTTCTCATGCATACAGTGCTTCTGGTACTAACAACTGTTTTGTAATGTCTAAGTTTGGCCTGCCTTGATATACTTTTCTTATTATAATGTGACCATGAAAGTTTGTATGTTTTCTGCAGTTTTTCCGTTCATTCTCTGTTAGATACCTTGTTTGATCTTCCTATTTGTATATATTCCCCTATGTATTTAAATTTGTCGACTCTATGCATGGATCCATGTATGATATGTATGGTTTGTGCATTGTTGGTTTTGGGTCTTCTCATAAGATTACGAGAAGCTACTGTTTTTAACAATCTCCGAGTTCATACCCGTTGAAGCTATTAGGCCCAGAAAGCCTATTATCAATGTCGTGAGGAAGGATGGGTCAAGTAAGGGAGAGGAGGGGGTTAAATGTATACATATATTTTAATGCTCTACAAATAATACTATTTTTGACGAGGATAGAGGTCCTTCGAGAGGTCCTTATAACAAAAATAGTTGGTTTTAACATTTTTAAAGGCTTGGCTTGTTATTAAATCGGAACGGACTATGTTAGCGACTAGAGGGACATTACAATAAACGCTAACATAGTCAATTTTAATATTCGACTCCTTCTTCCCGTATAAGAAAATAGATCAGAAAATTATTTAGGTAAGCTTGCTATATTAGTTAACTGTAGCTCTTAACCTTGTTTAGCAGCTATGTCTAGCAGCTATTTCATGCAATCGTTCCAGTGCTTCCTCTGCCTCCTGTGTGTTATTTGCTGAGTATGGCTACGCCATTTGCAAATGTCAGACATTTTATGATTTTTTTGTTTCACGTGTTCTTCCTAGCTGTATTTTTTTAACTTGTTCCTCCCACTGCTTAACAATTTTGTCTAAGACCATGTTGATATATTTATTACAACTAATAAATATTCACAACCTTAATTTGCACCATATCTTGTTAATAAAAAACTGTTTTTGAAGTTTGATGTTGGATTTGAAGTTTTTATTATATAAAACAAAACATTATAAAAATAAAATCTCAATTTCTTAACTCAAAAGATAAGAATGTGAATTTCGAAAAAGATTTAACGATAATTTGAAATAATTATATTTCTGTGCCAATATAATTAAGATATTGTTTTTATTTAGTTCATTTTCTGCAAGATTTAAATATCGAGAAATAGGTTATCTCCTAATCTTCCTCCAATTCTTTTAGATTTTTTTTAATTAAATAGAAATATTATTATTTCGATTTCGATTTTGTTAACCAATATCAATATCGATATTTTGCTTTCGGCAACTCATCCCTAGAACACAGTTACTATAGATAGTGACCCTAATACACTGCTCCACAAGTTTTTACTGTATTTTTGTTTGTCAAACCGCTGTCCTAGTAGACTTTTTTTTTTGTTTCTCTTTTTTAAAAAAAATAAATATCTGTTTTCTAAACTCAAATTTTAACATCGATAAAATATATATATCTATAAAATATATCGGACAAAAATATTGATATATGATATTTTTTCAACATCCCTACTTCACCTCAGGCTCTCCTGGGTGGCTACTGAGTAGTCTCTTTGGCAACCTCCCTTCTTCTATCGTCTATATATGCTCTAGCCATTTAAGGCAGTACCTTTTAACAGTGACCACGATGTTGTCATTATTACAGAGCTTATATAGCTCGACGTTTTTCCTTATTCACCACTTTCCCAGATTGGCAATAACTTCTCACTTTTCTGAGTCAAAAGTGATGTTTCACACTCGTAGGAAACCACTGGTCTTATAATAGTTTTAATAATTTTTACCTATGACAGTTCTTTGTTTTTAGTGTTTTTGATAGTGCATCAAAACACTTCTTGGCTGCCGTAATACTAGCTTTTATTTCGGCCTACATTTTGTTTTGTTCTGTCTCTGCAAATCCACAGTACTTGAATTCTTTGCTCATTGGAAAACGTTGCAGAATAATATGCACTGATTCACAAATTGATACATTATTCCTCTAGGATTTCATGTACAGCATTTTTTCTCCGTTTATCCTCAGGCCTAGTTGCATTGATGTCCTTTCGATTTCTTCGATCAATTCTGACTGAAAAAATTTGCGAGCACTGATAAGAATATCGGTGGTATACACAAGACATTGGGTTAGGCGGTTATTAGATCATCCCTTCACGATTGGTTCTTATTGCTCTCCAGTCCGCTCCAGCGCTAGATTAATAACTCAAACCCTATATCATACTCTGTATTACAGCAAAGTTGTTTTAGAGAGTATTTTTTGCCTTGATTTTACATTTCGAAGCTCTTTTTATCATCCGCGTTAAGACAATCAACTTTTCGAGAATCCCAAGAGCTCTCCATATTCGCCTCAGCTCCTTTCTGTCTACAAAGTTATACGCCTGCTTAAAATCTATAAAGACATGGTGGACAGATCCATGTTTTGTTATTAGGTTTTCTCCAGAATATTTCTTACAGAAAATAAGTGATCTACTATGGATCTATTTTTCCCAAACCCACATTCATATATAGATGCCAAATAAGACTATTTATATAGCCGCATCAAAATTCTCTGAAATAATTAAAAAAATTTTTAGATAACCTCTTGCTTCGAATTATTATCGTTTGGCCATATTATTCTATATTATGATTTTTAGTTATATAATAACTATAATTAAAATATCTCAGCTTAGTTGAATAATAATTCAATATAGACTGCCATACTCTCTAATTATTTTACAAAATATAACATATTGTACATTTGTGACAATAAGAAATAATAATACAACCGTGAGCCTTTATATATAAAAACGCCAAATATATTTTTGTACAATAAACAAATAATTAGGATCATGAAAGTTAAGCCTTTTTTTTTATTGGTTTTCCGGTTAGCAATCTCTTGCAGGTCTCATTTTTAGATTAATTTAACAAAATCCTTTCTGCATTTATCATTACATTACTAAAAGAGAGTTTTAATTACGTTTATAATTACAGGATGCAATAAAATGCTTTTGCGTTGCCAAGCGAATTTGTTCCAATGAAACACTGAGGGGGTTTTCTAAAGACCATCATTTAATTTTACTCCCGAATAATTACATCCCTGAGGGCATGCACCGATGCAGCTCCGTATATAATTAATTGGAATTTTAATAAAAAAACGAGTGTACTTTTGAAACTAGCGGTTTTCTTGTATTTTGAGAAAAAATTATTTTAAAAAACATATGCCCAAAAAATCTTTATGTTTCAGACTTCCTTGAGACGTTTCAAGGAAACGTCCCTTCTCCCTCCTTCCCCACGTTTCCTCTCGAAATTAAATGTATTTCATATGCGGATGGTAAATTTCAGGAAACTTTATAAACTTTCAAACATCGTTTTTTTCTTTATCAATTACATCAACGATGTTTCGGACAGAACTAGTCAATTTTCAAGTCGAAAAATATAATATGCAAATCTTTGTCTACAATTACTATTATGCAAACAACCTTAATAGATATTATATAATAAATAAATTTTCTATATTGCCCAATAATTACTATTCAAAATGATTAAAGATCACTATTATCATTAAAAACAATATTGTAAGATCACTATTGGTAAAATAATTAAATATTACTATTAAAAATAATAAAAATATTTTATGAAATACCTGCTTCATGTCTTCTAATTCATATATGATCCAAATCTGGATTATTGCCATAAGTATTTCTAAAATAAATTATAAATTTTAATTGGTCTGTAAAAAATTACTTCTGAATTTATTTCACTATAATTAATGCAACAATTATATCCCAAACTATTTTTATATCAATGAATTAATTATTTAAGCATACCACTGCGTTCGTTCACATTGATTCTCCTTGTTAGACTTAACTTCGGCCAGTTTTAACTGGCATTAATAGCTATTGACTAATATTGCTAACTTTGTTGTAATTATTACATGCTAATATTATTTGTAATATCCACATAATGTTGACGAATGTCTTTTACATCTGTCCTAAAATTAACCAAGTTTTTTTTTTAAATTTACATATAGTAATATATATAGATTCAATAAATTTTCTAATTTTATTGTCATCTTCTTAATATAAAATATCTGACATACTAAAATCAAAGTTATGATTGTCTACGATACTATTGAATTTATATTTTTGTGATTTTTTACATTTTTTTTAAGTTGGTTAATTCTGGTTTTTAGATTTTGTGATGTCTCGCCTTTATAATATCGATTCGGACTGCTATGCTTCTGGCAAACTGCTTTTCTAAGGCAGGTGGGGGTTCCAGAAACCACACTTACTCAATTTAATTATCTAATTAATTCTCTATTTGCATCGGTTCTAGAAGGGAGCCGATCAATCAAACTATATTTTAACATAAAAGACTAAAGACCGCAGACCCCCCTGCTATGGTTAATAGCTTGGGATATTATAAATACTATTGGATTTCCTTTGCAAGGGTATCGTGTTCACCATTTCACTTAATTAAACTAGTTGATGGCATGGAGGGTAAATAGAATGGTAGATTTTGTTACAGATCTTACTTTATTTACGTTACGTTATTAATTAAACTATTGGTTTATTAATTTCTAATCTAAATTACTCTCATTGTAAAAATCTATGGACTGTAACATATGTATTTGAGAATACTGGGAGAACTCTTGCTTATTTAATATATTATCCGGATGCCAAATAATATTAGACATTGATGTACACAATGAATGAAAGGACTAGCACTTATCTTATTGTTGCCTTCTAAATTCGGTGCTCGACGGTCTTGGATACTCTCTCCTGCAGCAATCTGCTCTTCCGGATGCACGGACTTCCTCTCTTGAAGGCCTGCTCAACTGTTCCCTCTGCGAACCTTCGTCTTCTGGCTTCTCTCAAGCACTCTACTCTTCAACCTTCTCCCAAGAACTATCTTCACTCTTCCACTTTCTCACCAAAACTCCCTTATTTCTCTTTTCTCTGTCTCTTATACTCTTTTCCCCTTCTCCTTCTTGAAAAGATGCATTTTGTGCCCACTCTCTTTTTGGGCCATCTCATTGGTTGACGTTATAAGATTTTTTGGAAATGTTTGTACTATTTTATCTATTGTTCGTAATGACCTTGGTCGGCATGTTTATTACACCTTGTCGACCGGGCCTATCTCTAGTTTTATGGTGCTCTTACTTTCGCTTATCTTAAGCGGCACCCTCGCACTCCCTCCCTCCTCCCTCCCTCCGTGCCTTCCAGTTTTTTTTTCCCATTACCCACTTTTCTTTGTTTGAAAATGCAATTTATTTATGTTAATATTGACTGAACCAGGAGGCATCTCTTTAATTTATCTATATTCTAATTACTATTATTTAATCTTAATGATTTCCATCAATCCCAGGATTCTCAATACGTAACAGGACATTGTTCGCAATTTATTCTGTAAATCACGTTTTGTCTATTATCATTGTATATTTTATCTTTTTTGGTTGTGATAAATTTATTTAATTTATTACTATTATAAACCCCGAACTTAATTGTATTGTGGTAGTATTTAGTAAATGCTTTTTTGATTTTATCCGTGATTCTCGGAGTGTACTTCAATTTATGAAATGTCTTGTTGCTTTTAGTTTTGATTTTGGTTTCATTATTTTTTCTTTCTCAATGCTGTTTTACCCTCCCCTTTCCCTATTAATCATTTCAAAATTATCAGTGATCTCACCTTTTTTTTATTTTTATTGTATTAATCATCACTATTGTGAATAATTATTGCTTTTTTTATATTATTATTTTTATTCTCGTTTTCTATTCATTATGGTATTTGAAACATAAATTATTAATTGCTCAATAAGGATAAAAATTATTTTTCATAATTTTCTATATATCAATAAATGCATTTCTTTTAGTTTTTCATGATTCAGCATCCATCCATCCATAATTCTCATTAATATCAATCATCTTACTTATCATTTCTTTCGAAAGAACAAATAAGTTACGTCACATACAAATGTATATTAGGCATAAACATTAATATAAGCTTTTTAATACGAAAATAATTAATTACAAATTTAAAAAAAAATTAATTTAAATAACTTCACGATGACCTTGAAAATTCACAACTGCGGATCTGTTATGAAGAAAAATAGTTTTATTTTTTCCTTCTGTATACTTCTTACGTTTCAGCATTTCATTGAATTCATAAGTCATAATTAGAGCGCGGATCACAGTGCAATTGTATTTATTTATCGGCTACTCAGAAATTGATAAAAGTTAGTTAATAATCCAAATTACGTCGAGTAGGTTGTTTTAACGCAATTTCATGGTGCACGAAATGGCACATTTTGAAATATTTCTTACGAGATTGCTTGTTTTGGCATTTCCTTCACGATTTAATTTTTTTTTTGGAGAGAGAGTAGCAAAATTGAGCGTTTAGTAACCAAAGAAAGAAAAATGGAAAACAAGAAAATTTTAATGTGCTGAAGAGCTCCCTGGACGAATAAAACGAATAACTAGAATAAGTTTTTTGAGCTTTCCAATACATTCGCATTCTGAATCAAATTCCACTAAACACGAGCAAAGACAGATGAATAACGAAGTTTTGGATGCTAACCCGAGGGGTGGGAGGATTGGTTGAGATATAGATTTGGTAACGCTGGTCTCTCATCACATCTTGCCAGACGCCATCCGAAATGTCTCGGACTGTAAACCTCCCATTCGCATAGAAAAAAACAATTTCCTTAAAATAATTGTTCAAAATTGTCGATTCAGAGTTCTTTCATTTGCTTCAAGAATTTCATTGCCTATTCTTGTAGTATGGTTTGTGATTTTTGTTTATCTTGATATCTACGCAATAATTAAAAAAATATAGCAATTAATATGAGACACATTTACTGTGACAAACAGTTTCTTTTATTTTTCCCTTTAGTGTACAAAATACTTTAATCCCTTATAAATATTTTTCCCTCACATACTTT